>JAZBNJ010000017.1:2542928-3778142 GCA_037349165.1 Choristoneura rosaceana
ACTAGTCGGACCGTTCTTGGCTTATTAATTTAAATTAATATAAATTGTACCGTTTGATTTAAGTAGTAATTTTATCAATATAGCTGAGGAGAGTTTATGTAATTCGTCACAGCCTATATAACGTCCCACTGCAGACCGTAAGTCTCTCAGTTCGAGAGATGACATGATGATTGATGAGAGATGTGACATGCAATAAACAATTTTGAATTTTGAATTTTTTTGAATTTTGAGCTTGGGCCAAATTTACCACGCAGGCTCAATGCGGATTGGGAACTTAGAAGATTTGTTTTAAACAAATTGTTAAGACCGAAACACAACATTCCCTACAATTCTGAAACCGTATCCTCCATCTTCCAATGGCGTGGTCGACCGGTTCAATCGTACCCTTCCGACTTAAACAAAATTCCTTTTTTTTTTAAAACAACCCCATCAAATACGCATATTAAAAACCGACAACTTGAATAATGTCGTTAATGTTTATTGTAAATATAATTACTGGTGATATACGGCAGTCGTCCCCTAGCTCCGTTGATATTGTGAATAGTGGCGTAGTTTGAAAGGGGACATTGATATATTAAAAAGTGGGTTTGATACGCCTGAGAGCGTACGAATAAGTTATGCGTTTAGGCAATCTTCGGGCTTTCCGAAATAGTACGAAACACGAGCAAAGCTTTAATTGAAGTTTCTACGAGATCGATTTAGACATGAGGAGGTACATAGAACGAGGGTCACCGATATAGCCAGTAGTTCGTTGAAGTAAGCTGCTTTAGCACTAAATGAAATTTGCAATTTTGTTGAAAGTACAACGCACCAAGTCGTGCTATCTCTTTAGAATACCCGATTTAGGCTGGTTCTTAAACCGAAACCGAACCGAACCGAACCGAACCGAACCGAACTGAAGATAACCGATAGTGCTGTCAGTAGGTAGAATTATATTTAACTGGAATTTTATATACGTATTTTTTTTTTGTCGGTTTCATTGTATTTTTATGTGTATTTTTTTTTAATGTATGATGACCAGATGGTCCCAAAGGAAGAACAGCGCCATTCGCGAGAACGGCAGATTGCTGATTTGGGACCATTTCGTGACATGCATAACTATATTTTGTTTTTGTTTTTTATTTTGGTATTTTTGTTTTTGTCACGAGTAAATGTTTTCTTTCTTTCTTTCTTTCTTTCAGATATAAGGACGAATATTCGAGCGTTTTCACAGCGCGGTCAAACGTCATTAGCGTCCCACGTTTATATAGCACAACGGAAAGAGAAGTCACAAGAATTTTAATCACGCTAAATTCAGCAACGGCATTGTCTTAAATTTTCATAAAAAAACAACCCTGAGCATTATCTCTTTTAATAACACATGGGAAGATATTAATGACAAAAAACAAATGCTGCAGAAACGCTGAATATTCGCCCGGCAATGGGCCATATTATAGCACGGAGAACGGATGGCCGTTGACGCTGAGTTCTCGAATGGAAACCGCGGATCGGTGTTTCGCAGGACGTCTACCAACGATAAGGACAGATTGGTTAAAGCCGCAGATTCAAGGATGCAGGCCGCTTCTAACCGAAGCAACTGGAGGTCTATGGGAGAGGCAATCTTGCAAGTTAAATCAGAACGATTTTCAGTCGGATTCAGTTGATATTTGGCATACTTACGTGAATTGAAACTCACAATATTTATTGACAACAAAAACACACTACATCACAGCAAAAACAGTAAAAAACATAAATAGGAGAAGAGAGAACAATCCACTGTCAGGGTAGAGCAGTGAGACCCTAGGGGTTCAATTTGAGAAAAACGAATTTAAGTTTTAGACGTTTATTTAGCCCCTAAGGCTTTACTGACAGAAATATAATAAAAAAACTCGAGGGTCGCGGATACAGAAGAGTTGAGTGGGAAAGCGTTTCTTGGTAAGGCTTCCCTGGATCAGAGTCCGAAGCGCAGGTCGCCGGAGCTGGACAAGGCTGGAGGCAGAAGGGGCTCCAGGGTCAGCAAGCAGCAGCAGCAGTCCTTTCGTTAGAGGAAGGACAGGGGCTTCGGTTCCAGGCAGCCGTAAGAAGGTGTTGGTGGAGCGGTGAGGGTTCAGTCCCAGACCGTACGGTGCCGCCCTGAAATTAACGCTCGTTTAGACGAGATTCAGGTGGCATTTATTCTGCCATCCATCCATTTGCGTGACAATACAATAATCTGGTAGTGACATGCTGGTGTTCCGGCCAGGTTCGTCTCCGCAGGACGGAACTCTTCAACGGTTAATAGCATCGACTTGAAATTTGGTATGCAAATGTAGTCTAGGTGACAATGCAAGTCAAGTCGACAAAAAGTGCAGTCAGCGAAAGGGCTAGTATTAAAAATGTTTTTTTCACTTCTCATGCTCGTAAACTTTGTGTTTATGCTGTATCTGGGCGACATAAGATGACTTTTTATGCAATAGTGCATAAAATAAAATCTTCATCTAAGATCAAGGTAATCAGGTGTCAATGGCCACAAACAAAGAAGTTTATATATTTTTTATCAAATAATTAAAAATAAATCAATAAAACTAAAAAAGTATAATTAAATAGCAATTAATGAAAAATAAAATGTACATGTAGTAAGTGAACAATAATTGTTTCCACTGTTGCTATTTCGTTTCCTCGCCATCGAAGTGAAAAGCAGTGTAAAACTCAAGCATTAAACCCATTTTCCCTTTGATTTATACCACTTCGGTGGCAAACAGCCATGCGGTCGGCCTGATGTTAAGCGGTTACCGCTGCCTAGGAACGCTTGCAACACCTGAAGTATACATACCGGCTCGGGTGGCTATATGAACGTCTTGGGTAAAATGGCTCGTTTTATGCTCTTGTTGTACTATCTTCTATTTTTAACAGAAACTTATTCGAATTATTATCATGTCTAGTTCCACGGCACCTTAGTTAAAAGACCCACTACTATCATCATCAATCATTGACAAACGAGAGGTCGATTACTTGATTGGGCCATTGTCGATCTGCCTAATATCGGAAATGGTAGTATGCGGGCAAGAGAGGTCCCCGTATCAAGTTATCCGATAGAAAATCTTTACGATACAATAAAGCACCCTAATTTTAGTGCCCTGTTTGTAGGAAACTACCAAGTGCGAGACGTGTCAGGTAAGTTCAAGGCTCGGATACCGGTTAAATTTCCAAACCGTTATTACGTACTTGGCAAAAAACCTTTTCATTTTGGTTTCGTTCGCGAAACCGTTATTTTTAAACCGGTTTTTAAGGGAACATATCCATAAAGTTCTTGTCAGATTAACCGGTTTAGTACAATAAAAACCGGTTTATTCCGGCGCAGAATAAACGTCGCCGCCCGCCGCCGGCCGGCCAGCTGTCACTCGTCGAATAAACCAGTTTATTTAGGTTATAGTTAAGTTCTTAAGAACGTTCGCGTTCTTATGAAAGTTTGGAGTAAAACCGAAATAAACCGGTATTTACCGCATTTTATAAATCGGTTCCGAGCCTTGCGTAAGTTACTGTCCAAGATCGCGCAAGATACTTTCTCGTTTCCAATTGTTAATAGTTAGCAATTTTCCAGGATAAAACTATCCTATGTCCCCGGGACTCAAACTATTTGTATACCAAATTCCATCTAAATCGGTAAACAAGCATGCGGGTCACCTGATGGGAAGAAATCACCGCCGCCCATGGACTTCTTTCTTTCGCATTTATAATATTAATGAAAAGTGGGATTATAACTTAATCGTGGTTCCGTAGGGTGGAATTCAATATGTGCGAAGGATTAATGTATAATAGTGACATTTATCAATGCTATTACAACCCTAGTTTAGGTGTCAATATCAGAAAATTGACATCATGCAAATAGAATAAGTGTGAAAGTTTGCGTGCATTCGTTAATCGCACACTAAGCTGGAAAGATTATATGACACTAGCTGTTGCCCGCGACTTCGTCCGCGTAGAATTCGTTTATCGCTATCCCGCCGTAACTATGCAATTTCCGGGCCGAAACCTATGTCCTTTCCCGGGACTTCAACAATCTGTATACCGAATTCACGTACTGTACCCTAAAAATGTAAGAGCATTGTGTCTAAAACCTAACCATAAAAATTTCATCTTTATTAGAGGCTTCACCCAAATTACATTTGCATACCAAATTTCGAGTCGGTGCTACTAACCGTTGAAGAGTTCCGTCGTGCGGAGACGGTCCTGGCTGGACCACCAGGATGTCTTTACTAGATTATTGTACTGTCACGCGATTTACATAAGTATTCCAAATTTCAACTCAATCTGACTACTGGAAGTTGATCAAATTTAACTTGCAAAATTTGATTACAGACAAACAATGGGACAGGTGAAACTAAATAAAAGCTTGTGATAAACAAAATATGACAAAAAATTGAACTGACTGCAAAAAACCATGATCAGATATTTTTCTACCAGTCTAAAGTCGGTCGGTGCCTCAGCACGAGCCAGCAGGAGTGATTGAAGCCCAACATAGTGCGTAGGTGAGGTAGATGACTATAGGTTCACTCCTGCTGGCTCGTGCTGAGGCACCGACCGACTTCAGACTGGTAGAAAATTATTTTCATACAATTGCTTTTTCCGATGCAGCGACTTTCTTTATTGAGGAGTCCTGGTGCTTCAACACCCATTCCATTTCACCATATGCATCAGGAGGAGTATAAATTGCTTAGCGACTGTTTTAGAGTGATTGAAATTCAACCCATGAAATACTGTTATTGAGTAGTAACTCCAATGGTCAACGGAGTTCTGAGGTAACAAACATGAAAAAAATACAACCGAATAGATAACCTCCTCCTTTTTTTGAAGTCGGTTAAAAAGCGGAAAACCCAGATGAGTCAAAGCATGCCAACAGCAAAGTGTTAACAGCGCTAACTCGCTGAATCATTCGGATGCAGCGGATATGTAATTAGATGCTCTTGCGCAGTGTTTGGAGAGAGGGATTAATTTGGATCCGCTAATAAACACCTACGGTCTGACCTACTGACTTGTGAAGTCTTACGTTGCATTGCATTGAGATGGGGGGCTACTACGAAATTTGAAAATAGAAGTTCGTGTCGTACCGTCCCTCTTACTTTCGTATTAAAAATACAACTACTATCTACTTTCTATTTACTTATACTAAATAGAAAACGTCATCAAGGCTGCTGCTTTGGGGGGCCATTCCTAGGAGGCTGGCAGCATTTACCTCTCTGGATAGCTAGGCTGATGCGTTGTGCAAGGTAAGCACCAGCCCCCCGATCTCCTGAGGTATCTATTATTTTGCTCTTAACTTAAATAAATCCGTAAGCAAGCCAAGTCGTGAGAAAGATCACAAAGAGAACCCGTAACGTACGAAATCAAGCGAAATAGCGAAACGAATGACAACAATTCCGATTAATTATTATGATCGATTTCAATGCTTTTCCAAAATCTATACATTACCCCTACACTTGCTCGTTTGCCTTCCAGTCGAATAAAAAAAAAAAGTATTAATTGCCACATTTATCCATATCGATAAATTGTCGTTTCCCATCAATACGATCATAGACAATCCAGACATTGCAATGAGAGATATTTTTGAGGTTATTCACTCGTTCCTTCGATTATAGGCAATCTTATTCGAAATGATATTTTTCATCATCATCATCTCAGCCTATATATGTCCCACTGCTGGGCACAGGCCTCCTCTCGGAATGAGAGGGCTTGGGCCATAGTTCCCACGCACCACGCAATGGATATTTTTCATACTCGGTTGATTTCAATACTTTGTGAGTTTCCTTAAGTATACAACAACAGTTTAAGTGATGCTTATTGTGTAAACTGAGAAAAGTGTAACAGTATCTTCGAGAAATGTTTGTTTACATGATAAAACACGGAAGGATAAATAGATCTTACAAACTGATATTTGCTTCAAATTTATAACACCACCCTTTCTGCGTCATCATCAGCTAGTAAACAAAGGCCTCCCCTTTAGAACGCCACAATGAACAACATCTCGCCACTTACATCCACCGGTTGCCCGGTTACAGCTCTTATTTCTCCTTAAAAAGTAACAAACAACATTTACCTTATTACAATCGAATAACAAAATCTAAAACCGACGAAAGAAAATGACTTTATAACCCTTCTAAAATCCTCATAAACGGCACAACCCCAGCGTCTCCTTACGGTGTCGTATTAGTATCAGTAAATAACAAACGGGCGTTCTTAAGGGCTATGCTATATCACTTACATGACCATCAAAACGTTATTTGCATGCATAATTTGATAACAGAAGCTTTGAGACATCTTGTACAAGTTTAGGTGAGAATGTACGTTAGTGAGATTCACCCGGGCCAGCTACGTTTATTTTTCAGTAAGTAGAATATCCGTCTACCATAGAAAACTCTAAAACGGAAAACAAGAAGTCAAGTTCCCAATCCGCATGGGGCCCGCGTGCGAACTACAGCCTAAGCCCTCTCACTGTGAGAGACTGTGCAGCAGAGGGACATATATCATCATCATGTCAGCCGAAAGATGTGCACTGCTGGACATAGGCCTCTCCCAAGGCTCTCCACTCAGACTGGTCTTGTGCTTTCCGCATCCACCGCGATCCCGCCATCTTAACAAGTCGCTCCATCTTGTTGGAGGCCTACCGACAGTTCGTCTCCCTATGCACGGACGCCATTCCAGAACCTTCTGACCCCATCGGCCATCAGTCCTGTGAGCAAGTCGGGAAGCATCGGGTCTATGTCAGTGACCTTAGTTCTACTGCGGATATCATCATTTCTGATTCTATCCCGCAGAGGAACCCCGAGCAAAGCCCTCTCCATAGTAGGCTTGAGTCGGACCTGAACTAAGAACTAAAAAGAATGAATTCCCACCGCGGACCGAAAATAACTAGTTCCTCGTAAACGATCTTAATCGGTCTCAGTCCCGCTCCCGCTCCGCGCTCCTTAGCTTCGATCGGTCAGAGTCTGAGCTAAAACGGTATGGGAGCGAGCATTGGGAGCTGGGACTGGGAGTGAGTGAGTGATAAATGATAGAACGAGGAAACGAATAAAGAGCGGAGCGGACGGCATTGCGCGGTGCTCGGTCTAAACATTGTTTCGGTCGGAGCCGCTCCTCGGAGCAAAAGGAACTAAAAGACCGAACTAGTTCATTTGACCGATTGACCGAGATCGGAGCGCTCCCTTTAAAGACCGAGCGGGCGCTAATCTACTCCATAGCCTTCTGACATATATAGGCTATGATAACATGATGACAGGACGAAATTTCAGCCAGCAGTTCCGAACACAAATTCGACACGTGTATTCTCAACCCGGGTAAACTTAAGTCGGTCCCGGGCGTACAGCAACTCATCCGGGCAAACTAACTCGATTACGGTCACTTACTGACCCATTGTTATTAATGCGGATCAATTTTGATTAAAAGTTTTTTTAAACTCACAATATTTATTGACAACAAAAACACACTACATCACAGCAAAAACAGTAAAAACATAAGTCAAAGTCAAAGTTAAAATCTCTTTATTCAATTTAGGCTATGACAAGCACTTATGAATGTCAAAAAATCTACCACCGGTTCGGAAAAAACATTTGTTGAGAAGAATCCGGCAAGAAACTCAACGAGGTATTTTTTTTTAAAACAGATTCACAACATTTATATATGATATCTATATACTATACATTACAAGTATTTAACACAATTTTATTTTTAACACAGTAGGTTCACTATTTGAAGGGATCGTTAATGCGGATCGGAATTATTTCCAAATATCCCTGTCCATGATATAATCACTGACATTATAATAAGCCTTAGATATTAACGTCTTTTTGACAGTAGATTTAAATTTTGTATCAGTTTCTTTAGTAATATTTTTGGAATTTTATTATAAAAACGCATGCAACTTCTCAAAAACGACTTTTTTCATCATCATCATCATAAATAGGAGAAGAGAAAACAATTATAATTATTAATTATTATTAGTCGACTATTTATTTTATTCTGTTTTTAGTATTTGTTGTTATAGTGGCCATAGTAATACATAATCTGTGAAATATTCAAGTGTCTAACTATTACGACTCGAGAAATAGAGTCCTGTGACAGACGGGCGGACAGACAGACAGATAGTTGGCACCCTTTGGGTACGGATCCCTAAAAAACACTACTTATTCTACACTGTTATTTAACCCATATGGTCACCTGAGGAAGACACAAGCTTCTTTATTTAAAAAAAAAAAGTTTTTAAGCTTTGGATATCTACGGCCCAAGAGTTTCAAAAGCATAAGCAGCAAAATTTACAAGCAAAATATATATAGCTGTCCACCTAATTCCCACAATACATAGGGCATCAAAAATTTGATATTATATCTTAAGTATCGGATGAAAACAGTCGGTATTGGTAAGGCGCTACAACTTCGTTCATTTCACCGCACACTCCCACATACCACCTAAGTGGGGCTCTACGAGAACTTACCTCTCGTGAAACAAGAAGCACCCTCAATAGGGAGTACCCTAAACATTAGACGCACTTCTATCATATAATCATTATTTTCCCCACGTCACGCTAAAAATGATAAACTCTGTAATTCTGAATACGTCGATATGAGCGCGTGACCAGCATTATTATGTCGAGCGTATACCAGGGCGATTATTCGAGCGTTTCAACCGCCTTATTTTTCTACTCACATTATTGATGGGTTTCTCTGCAGGATAGAATCAGAAATGATGATATCCGCAGTAGAACTAAGGTTACTGACATAGCCCGAAGAATTGCGAAACTGAGGTGGCAGTGGGCGGGGCACATTGCACGCAGGACTGATGGCCGATGGGGTCAGAAGGTTCTCGAATGGCGTCCGCGGACCGGGAGACGAGCTGTCGGTAGGCCTCCAACAAGATGGAGCGACGACCTGGCTAAGATCGCGGGATCGCGGTGGATGCGAAAAGCACAAGACCGGTCTGAGTGTAGAGCCTTGGGGGAGGCCTATGTCCAGCAGTGGACGTCTTTCGGCTGACATGATGATTATTTATGAATTGGCTGTAGATTTTGATGTCGTTTTCACCTATTAGTTAGAGTACCTGTATTTCTTCCAGATAACCAAAAATTATGCCAGAATATTTGGCCATATATAGAGAAAACTGTCCACAAAAATGAGACGGTTGAAACGCTCGAACAACCGCCCATCAACGATCGATATACACGTGCGAAATGCGCGCGTTTATAGCCGTTATGTGTATTTTAAATGATTTGTGTAAAATCCTTGCTAAATGTGGAAAAACTACAGTTTCGGCTGTTGAATAAATTGAGTTAGAGAATTTATCAGCGTTAGAATTAAAGTATTGAGAAAAATGGTACAAATAAAATTCAAAGCCACTGCTGGTTTACTTATTAAAGAAAATTATTATAAAATAATTATTATAAAAATAGAGAAAATTTCAAGTAAAAAAAAACCGCATTCAAATCGGTCCACCCGTTTAAGAGCTACAGGCACAGATATACATAGCGGTCAAACTTACAAAACCCATTCTTTTGCGTCGGGGATCAATGAAAAGAAAGATTTAACACTAACTAAGTTCATGTATTTGTCAAATTGTAACACCGTCCAGCTAGATATCACCAAAATTAACAAAGAAAGCGACGTCTAGACTAGACCCATGTATCACCCCAAAATTAGGTCAGACTAAAGCATTGCATATTTTAAAACATAACTGATGTCGTCTATATAAATACTACAAAATACAAAAGTTTTTGAAACATTAACTAAGTCATGCTAATCTACGTAAACCATCTCGTGCTGCTAAAATTCGTTCTATTTCGCAGCATAACATAGCAAAGTGTCTTCACGCGAACTATAAGTATTCAAAGTAAGTGCTATATTAAGGCAGTCGTTAGTACTACAGAGGGATTTGCAAGAAATATGGGAAAAACATGTAGAGGAAAGCACACTCTCACGTGAAGTATTTTTAGCACGCTTTTAGATAGTGTTATTTTTGATTTCTGTTCACTTTAAGATAACATGTAATAGGTCAAATGTATTCCAAGACTAGTGGCCTCGCTGTTACTTTATAAAAGGTAATGATTAAAATAATTAATTATGAACAGTGTAAAGGTTCCTAATTAATGTCATTTGTAATGTTCATAATACGGTATTTGACTATCCATACTAATGTTATAAATGCGAAAGTGTGTTTGTATGTTTGTGTATTTGTCTGTCTTTCACGCCGTAATGGAGCGACGGATCGACGTGATTTTTGGCATAGAGATAGTTTATGGGCCCGAGAGTGACATAGGTTACTTTTTATCCCAGAAAAATGCACAGTTCCCGAGGGAACAGCGCGCGATAACCGAATACCACGCGAGCGGAGCCGCGGGCAAAAGCTAGTTACTTATAAACAGTGTAAAGGTTCCTAATTAATGTCATTTGTAATGTTCGTAATACGGTATTTGACTATTTTTTATGTTTTATAAATTAAAACTTCAATATGCTTGTTATCGAATAGAGAAACAATTTTTAAGCTACCCTTACAAATAACAAAGTTATAGAGGTTTGAAATTCAAGATCAGACAGAGAAAGACATACTGGAATGTGACGTCACACACCAGTAGCGCCATACTTGCTGCATAGAGAAAAGCGTTTGAGAAAGAGACGGTAAGTATATAGCTTTTTTTTTAAATCACTATAAATCCAATTTTCAACCGATTTAAGTTTTCTTTTCGCTGAAAACTATCTGTATATCTATATTTTCATAATAATACCTACTAAGACATGACAAATTCAGGAGTAGTCAAATACCGTATAAAAATGTTTATAATTGACACATAATTAGCAAAAAAGGTTGATCGTCGAGATGGTAAATTTCTGTTAAGTTATTACCTATAGCACGAAAAAAAATTTTTTTTTACCTATAATTAATTACTATGTATTTTGTATCAACAATCTACGCCTTATTTGCAGGTGGTAGGACCTCGGGCAAGGTCTGCCCGGATTGCTACCACCATCTTGCTCGCTAATCCTGCCGTGAAGCAGCAGTGCTTGCACTGTTGTTTCGACGTGGAGAGTACTTAAGACAGCCGGTGAAATTACTGGCACTTGAGGTATCCCATCTTAGGCCTCTAGGTTGACAACGCAACTGCAATACCCCTGGTGTTGCAGATGTTTATGGGCGGTGGTGATGTTTTACAAATACAAATAAAAAAAAAAAATAGTTTATTGAAAAAGTATCGCATTACAAAATTGCATTGCCGTTGTTAATTTTCTTTATTGATCACCAAAAACAGTATACAGAGACACCACCATCAGGACCCACCATCAGGAGACCCACTTGCTCGTTTGCCATCCAACCGAATAAGAAAAAAAAAGAACGTAATTAGCAACTAACCTAACCAACAAAAAGTTGGAAAACCCCCGACTTTGTCATTTTAAAGTTCAATATCTCAAAAATGGCTCAACCGATTTTGATAAAACATGTCTAAGAACCATCGCTAGAAAACCAGCTTTCAAATAAAAAAAATCGCAATCAAATCCGTCCTCCCGCTTAAGAGCTACGGTGCCACAGACAGACACACAGACAGACACACATAGCGGTCAAACTTATAACACCCCTTTTTTTGCGCCGGGGGTTAAAAAAGGTTTAAGTTGAAATGAAATAATGAAATAAAATTTATTTGTCATAAGTGGGTGTACAGTGGTTCAAATGTAATAGACTATAATAAGATCGCCACTCAGTGCCACTAAGTGGTGTACAAATTTCAATTTAAATTAAAAATACATAACATGATTATTATTATTATTTAAAAGCACAATTGATCGTCGAGATGGTAAATTTCTGTTAAGTGTTAAGTTATTATAATACGTTTTTTTTGTATCAACGATCTACGCCTTATTATATGCATGTACTATATTTAGAACTAGTCCTATCGAGGATAGATTCCGGCCATTCCCTTCGTCTCCCGCACCACTACAGCGAGCACGTGCTCTAGTAATGAAATAAGTTGCGCGGACGCGGCCCCGTAAGCAAGGGCTGCCAGTAACCGAATTATTTAGTTATTAACCGACTCCAAAAAAAAATTATAGCAAAAAAAATTGCAGGTGGTAGGACCTTGTGCAAGGTCTGCCCGGATTGCGACCACCATCTTGCTCGCTAATCCTGCCGTGAAGCAGCAGTGCTTGCACTGTTGTGTTTCTGTGTGGAGAGAAAGACAGCCGGTGAAATTACTGGCAATTAAGGTGTCCCATCTTAGACCTCTAGGTTGGCAACGCATCTGCTATACCCCTGGTCTTGCAGATGTTTATGGGCGGTGGTGATCTCTTACCATCAAAAGACCCATCCATTTGCCATCCAGTCGAATAAAAAAAAAATTTAACAGACTACAAAAAACCATGAAAATAATTTTCTACCAGTCTGAAGTCGGTGCCTCAGCACGAGCCAGCAGGAGTGGACCTATAATCGTCTTCTTCACCTACATACCAACTTATATATTAGACTTCAACCACAGTTTTTTTTTATTTGAAAGCAGGTTTTTCTAGCGATGGTTATTAGACATGTTTCATCAAAGGCGGTAGTGTTTTGACCTATGGTCTCAAGCATAGGTTCACAGGTTCGAATCTAGGCTCGTATCTCCGAGTTTTTCGGAATTTACGTGCGAAATTACATTTGAAGTTTATCATGAGTATGCAGATTTCCGGGCTAAAAACTGTCCTATGTCCTTCCCCGAGAAACAAACTAACTATATACTGTTGCTGCTGCTGTTTTGAGTTAAATACATTAAAAAAAATACCATATTTTACCCAAATCGGTACAGCGGTTTAGGCGTGCAAAGGTAACAAACAAAGAGACAAACATTCACATTTATGATATTAGTGGGACAATATTTAGTTCGAGTTTTATTTTTAAACTAGCTTTTGCCCGCGGCTTCGCCCGCGTGGAATTCGGTTATCGCGCGCTGTTCCCAAGGGGAACTGTGCATTTTTCTGGGATAAAAAGTAGCTTATGTTGCTCTTTGGCCCATAAACTATCTCTATGCCAAAAATCACGTCGATCCGTCGCTCCGTTTCGACGTGAAAGACGGACAAACATACACTAAACGGGTAAGGCTCACGAGCGTTTTGCCCGCCTGTTCCAGTGTGTTATAAATATTGATGCATCATCATCATCATGTCAGCCGACAGACGTCCACTGCTGGACATAGGCCTTCCCCAAGGCTCTCCACTCAGACCGGTCTTGTGCTTTTCGCATCCACCGCGATCCCGCGATCTTAGCCAGGTCGATCGAATATTGATGCATACGATAACTATTTGCGTCAACTTCTGATACAAGTAGTTTCTCTTTTAAGTGAAGTATTCATCCTTATATTAGTAGAAACGGGCCATCATCGTTCGTATGCATCAATAATCGTAACACACTGGAACCGGCGGGAAAAACGATCGTGAGCCTTATCCACATACAAACACACATTCTTTTGCAATTATACTTAATATTAGTATGGATTTGATCACTCAGGTATTATTCTGTTATTCTAAATGGCAACCCTATTCTTACCTACCCTGAGTTGCCAGCTTACTTTGTTTATTTGACGTTTGACGTCCCATGGAGCCGAATACATTAAGAGTACGGGAAAATATGTTTTTCCGACACTTAAAAGGGTTAGTATATTAAATGTGACGTATGACGGGCGGTTACGAGAACAGGCGACAGATGAAAGCAAATGCAACTAAAGGTAAACTAAAAGGTAAAGAAAGAAAGAAAGGCACTTATTCACATTCACAAAGCTACACAAATACTAAAAAAAACAATAGACAACAAACACAAACAAAACAAAAAGGAAATATCAAAAAAAATTATAACAAAAAATAGAACCGACTACAAAAAACCATGAAAATAATTTTCTACCAGTATGAAGTCACGAGCCAGCTATGCCGTAGCAGTAGCCCTCATCAAAAAACTTTCGGTACTCCATCGGAACTAACCTCACACCCGGACAAGAGATACCTATCGTTATTCTTCTTCTTCTTCTCTTCTTTTCAGCATATATTCGTCCACTGCTGGACATATGCCTCTTCCATGGATTTCCATGTTGACCTAGATGCAGCAAATCTGCATCGTTAAATTTGTATCGTTATTAAGCAATCAAATTAAGATTGGTTTTTTATATTTTTCTTTAGTTTTATTTTCAATGTAGGTTTTACGGGATGACCGTAAAAGTAAAAATTTGGAATTGAAATAAAAAATACAGAAAAAGATTCCAAAAAACCAATCTTAGGTTTCATAATTAACATAAAACGTTTCCTTAAAGAACGCGGTTCCCTAGAAAGATAGCAGACTATAATAATAGTCTAGGAAAGAAAAACATGTCAAAGTAGAGCGATGGTTACGTAAAAAGTGGGTTAGAGCGGGCGCAAACGTGCGACAAGAACAAAACGAAAAAAATTAGTTTTGACGATTATATTCAATAAGTTTCTTTAAAAATTTTCATTTTTAAAAAGAGTTTTACTGCTGATTGTAATTTTTGTTGACTGTTGCATTGCCATCCAACTTAAAAATATGTATACAAAATAATTTAATCCGACTACTGAAAATGGGCCTAAATTAAGTTTTTTTTTCGATTGGATGGCAAACGAGCAAGTGGGTCTCCTGATGGTAAGAGATCACCACCGCCCATAAACATCTGCAACACCAGGGGTATTGTAGATGCGTTATTGCCAACCTAGAGGCCAGATGGGATACCTCAAGTGCCAGTAATTTCACCGGCTGTCTTACTCTCCACGCCGGAAGACAACAAACAGAAGAGTTAAAAGATTATCAAATCAACAACAAAAATAAAGTTAAATAAAAGCTTATACCTGTAGCGTAGAATTCAGGCGGAGCTGAATTTTTGTATGGAGTGTTTGTGAAGTGTGTTTTTTTTTATGTTTTCGAATCGAAAACTGCCTATAACTTTCATATTTTTTTACAATATTCTGCAACATGTTGGTTGCTACACAGAATACATAACCAACTTAAAATAGTTGAAAAACCGCCGTCATTGTCATTTCAAAGTTCAATATCTCCAAAACAGCTTCATTTATTTATTTATTATTTCCAAATAATTACACAGTATAACAGTATTACTAAAGCAACCATCCATTGATTTTTATAAAAAAAAAAATGAAAATCACTGCAAGGAAATTCGCTTTCAGATAAAAAAACCGCATTGAAATCGCTCATCTGTTTGAAAGCCCAAATACCATAGACTGATTAACATCAAATTTAAAACATCCTCATTTTGCGTGAGCGTTTAAAAATCGCGTCTGCGACTCCCAAGCACCAGCCAGTCGCATTTCCGCGGCGACTACGCCCGCAGCGTTCTCCTGATTCGACAGTCTTCATTTTATATTCTAAACGCAAATTTCATGAAAAAATACAATTCTCTTGGAGTACGTAAAACAAAGAGCTGTTTGAGCAAACCGAGAGATTGGATCAGGGGTGGGAACAGAGAGAATAATAGAGTAACTATTTACGTGATGGATATACAAGGTGTTAATTAAAGTACCTTGGTAGGCCGGGGCAGTTTCTTTTATCGTGTTTTGGGGAGATATGTATTTGAAAAATATTTAAAACTAAAACAAACTAAAAAAAATAATTGAGAAAACTAAATTTGAACCTCTACAACTCGTGTGTGGCGTACAAAATACAAAAGGAATTAAGTTAATATAATACTTCTTTAACCCCCGACGCAAAACGAGGGGTGTTATAAGTTTGACCGCTATGTGTGTCTGTGTGTCTGTCTGTGGCACGGTAGCTCTTAAGGTGGGTCCACACTTGTGACAATTTGCCGAACATTATCCCGTGGCTGTATCAGAAACACGTGTCAGTACCGTTAATGTGGACGTATTTTGTTACGCGAACAATTTGTTACAAGCTGCAGTACGGCACAATCCATTTCGAACACTCATGGAACTGTCTGTGTACAGAACCAAACGGCAAGACATATGGAGTTACGATCTACTAACCGCGGGCCTAGTGTGGACGCTGGTCTGTGTACTGTCACGCATCAAAGTCACGTGTTACGAGCCGATCCGCCGAAAGTCGGTCTTTTTCAAAGCATGTTCGCTATTTTCCCCGACCTGTGACGTGACCACGACACGTCCACACTTGCATTTATGACACGCGTACAAGTACGCCAGATGACACAGACACAGGCACGAGGTAGGAATGGATCACGCCGAGACCTGTCCGGCGGTACGTCCCCCGCCCGCTGAGCTGCTAGGTAGTCGGTAAATGACAACCACCGACCGACTCTTGTACCGATGTCATGCCACGCAGTCTGGTTCGACACCATGCGTCTACACTTGTGGACATTTCATCGTACACGGTTTGTAACCGTGTCAGCACAATCTCGAGCGTCCACATTTAGCGTAACATGTTCTGTTGCAATGCCACGTGGTCCGGTCCGTCGTCAAGTCACAAGTGTGGACCCACCTTTAAACGGGTGGACCGATTTAAATGCGGTTTTTTTATTTAACAGCAGGTTTTCTAGCGATGGTTCTTAGACATGTTTCATCAAAATTGGTTCAGCCGTTTTTGAGATATTGAACTTTAAAGTGACAAAGTCGGGGGTTTTCCAACTTTTTGTTGGTTAGGTTATTAATTTATAAGTCGTTGATATATTATTATAAAAACAATTAATTGAATAATTATTAAAATAAGTTACTATTATTGCCTAAATGAGAGAAGCTGTAAACGCAGAGCTCGCTTGGCGGGAGTTGAGGAAAGACGAGTTTCATTTGTAATTCTTACTTGAAATATATGTATGTCCGCAGTTTTATTTAACTACAAGAGGGTTTTCGAGTTAATGGCATCGTCCTCTTGTACTTATAAATATTACTGTGCCCAACAAGGTCCATGATGGATGATCACATAATTTTAATTTCCTTGTAACATCTGTAACCATACATTGTGGAAAAGCAATAAAATATTGAGTATTGAGTTGCAATTTAGTACGGAAATGTAGTTTACAAAAAAAAGTAGAGTCAGCAAAAAAAGCTTGTATTGGATTACTTTAACAAAACCTGGCACTGATTTTCAGTATGACCTTACAATAATTAGCTGTGCAAAGAGTTGCTAAATGTTGACTCAGGTGTGCTGTTCTCTTATCTAACTTAATGCCTTACTCATAGTGATAGATTACCGAGAATGCCAGCAGTGATTCAGCTTATAAAATATATCGTAAATCATCTCTTTGTAACATTTTTTAGTGATTCACGTGATACCTAATTGCATCCCACTAATAATATCAATGCGAAACGTTTCTTTGTTCTTTACCATTTCACGTCTAAACCGCTGAACTCATTTAGACGAAATTCGCTATTCAAATAATCTGAGTCCCGGGGAAGGACTTATGATAGTTTTATCCCGGAAAATTGCATAGTTCCCGCGGGATAGCGAGAAATAAATTCTAATTCTGATATATGACAAATACTGTCAACTATTATCTTGAAGATTTGACCCAGCAACAACGAATAGGGCAAGTTGAATAAAAGTTTGTGCATACACTACACGCAAGGTTCGGATACCGGTTAAATTTCGAAACCGTTATCATGTACTTGGCGCAAAACCTTTTCATTTTGGTTTCGTTCGCAAAACCGTTATTTTTAAGCCGGTTTTTAAGGTAACATTTCCATAAAGTTCTTGACATATTAACCGGTTTAGAACAATAAAAACCGGTTTATTCCGGCGCAGGATAAACGTCGCTGCCCGTTGCCGGCCGGCCAGCTGTCACACGTCGAATAAACCGGTTTATTTAGGCTATAGTTAAGTTCTTAAAAACGTTCGCGTTCTTACGAAAGTTCGGAGTTAAACCGAAATAAACCGGTTGTTGAATGAAACCTCATTGTACTGGCCATCAGATATAGTGTTTTGCTTGACATTGATTAAAATTTATTGATAGACTTCAATACAAATTTGGTTCTGAGAATATTTGTTTTATTACCGGTATTTACCGCTATTTTATAAACCGGTTCCGAGCCTTGAGTACTCGTTTATTATCTAGGCATACTTATTCTACCTACGTCTATAGGTAGTAGTAAATACCTCTCTTATAACACCCGTCTTCGCTCGAGTAATCGTTTTTAGTTTCCAACCAGTTTCGACATTAATATCCAGGGTATTAACTGGGAGTTAGTACTTTATCGAGCAGGTGCATAAATTAGGAATTCAAAGAGATTTCGTTTAGTTTGGACGCTTCTTTAGTAGAGAAATCTATGCGCGCATAAATTCGCTACCCATTCAAAAGTGAAAATTCTCAAGAAAACTTAACAGTTATAGTTTTCCTTGTCAGTTTGATATACTTACTAAATCCTGATTTTTTTTTTGAAAGAAAGAAAGAAAGAAAATAATTTATTTATAACAGCAATGTACATACAGCAGGTTAGGAAAAATAAACAAAAAGAAGTGTTGCCGCTATAAAAAGGTCCCGGCTCAGCATATCGCTGGTTGAAAACCAGCACTGGTCTTCCGCCTTTTGCTTTTTCCATTCACCGATTTACCAGGATTTTACCGCCGGATTACCATCTAAACGATTTTTTGGGGTTACGCTCGATTTTAATGAAAATTTGCACTTTAAAGTTGAATATTTTGCAAACAAATCACTGAATCGAAAAATCGTTTTAGCAACCCCAACGACACCAGAAACTAAAAAAGATTGGATGAAAAAAAAATAGGAGGTACTCTAAAACATTTTTTTTTTATTTTACCATTTTTTCGTCATAGTTTAAAGAAAGAAAGAAAGAAAGAAAGAAGACATTTATTCACTAACACAAAAGACACACATATACAGCACACACACACATATTCACATACACATATTCGTGCAAAATTACAGCTTTCTAGCATTGATAGTCCCTGAGCAAAGCCGCGGACAGACAGACAGACAGACATGGCGAAACTATAAAGGTTCCGTTTTTGCCACTTTGGCTACGGAACCCTAAAAAGGACAACGCATGAAATAAATGAGTGAATGTCATCATCCCGCTATCATTACATGGCATGTTCTTGTGTGCATGACCTCAACTCTAGTGGCACTACCTATAGTAGGAAGGATAGGTGCGTTCTATTAAAATACACGTCATAAGTGTTACTATGACAACGGGCTTGGTAGGTACAGTCAACCTTAAAAGAAAGTAAAATAAAAAAATCTGATCTAAACTGTACTTTTCATTTGACTTTATGTAGAGTAAGAAAGCAAGCTGAATTACTGACTTGCTAAGTTACATTTGTATGAATTTTACAGACATACAAATATTAAAAACCGGCAAGAGTGTGTCGGACACGCCCAAAATAGGGTTCCGTAGCCATTACGAAGAAATTAAGTAATATTTTTCTAAGGATTTCGTATTTATACCTTACGCTGCTATTTACTCATAAACTACTAATAATTCTCAAGCAAACTTAGCCGTTATAGTTTTCCTTGGAAGTTTGATATACTGACTACCATCCTGAATTTTTTCAAATTTTTCCTCCCACCGGTTTAGATTTTAGAGGGGGGGGGGGGGGGGGACGCTCGATTTTAATGAAAATTTGCACTTTAAAGTTGAATACTTCGCAAACAAATTACTGAAACCAGCGCTGGAAATCGAACCCAGATCCTCAGCATTCCGTGCTGAGTGCTATTCCCCTACACCACCGCTGGACAGGAGACTACACACGAATTTTTTAAAAATACAAAAAGACTCCAAGGAAATATTAATCTTGTGTTACTGCAGGCGACTGTACCACCGGTTATTTAATAATCCACTATGTAATAGCGTTTGTAGCCGATTCCTTTGATCCCGGATGGATACCGCGCCTGGTTTAACGACTATAGTTGTTAAGTTGCTTTCAGAACAGTTATTATATTAATATAAAGTTAAACGTAAAATAAAAATTATAACAAAAAAATGAACCGACTACAAAAACCATAAAAATAATTTTCTACCAGTCTGAAGTCGGTGCCTCAGCACGAGCCAGCAGGAGTGGACCCATAGTCGTCTTCTAAACCTATATACCTGCTTATATATTAGACTTCAATCACTCCTTCCATGCGTGCTTCACCACCCGTTCCATTTTACCATATGCTTATGCATATCGTCGTTATAGACGAGCATAAATTGCTTAGCAACTGTGTTAAAGTAATTGAAATTCAACCCATGAAATACTTGTTATTGAGTATCTAAAAACTCCGATGGTCAACTGTGGTCTTCATCATCAGTTCCACTTCACCAAATGATGATTTTCAAGAGCAAATGCACGAGTTACTACCAAATATATCAAAATTACCATAGGTGTCCCTACAACATTTGAAAAGTTCCCTCGATTTCCTTAAGATACGATCATCAGATCCTAATTTGGTGCTTATGGGACCTAATGAAGGCATTCCTAGACGAACGCAAAAAAAAATCAAATCGGTTCATAAATGTCGGAGTTAACAAACATTAAAAAAAAACATACAACCGAATAGATAACCTCCTCTTTTTTTTTAAGTCGGTTAAAAAGTAGTATAAATGCGAAAGTGACTTTGTATGTTTGTCCGTCTTTCACGCCGTAACGGAGCGACGGATCGACGTGATTTTTGGCCTAGAGTTTATGTGCCCGAGTGTGACAGAGGCTACTTTTTATCCCGAAAAAATGCACAGTTCCCGAGGGAACAGCAGTTTAACATAAAGCTACATTGTGTTCACAGCCTAATAGCACTTCGCATGAAAGCCGTCAGCTACCTTAATAGTCTCGTTACATTATTTACTTAGTTGTAGTGTAATTAACAGCTTAAAACATAGCAACTTCAAAACATAGTCTTTGTTAAAAAAAAATGATAAAAGCTTTTCTTGCCAATAGGGATGACGACTGGATTAAAAATATATCATTCTATTTAGTCCGACAGTTAGATTATGGAAAAATATGGGAGACGTATTTTTTGGTTTATCTACATATTTATTAAACATCAACAAAGGTCAAACTTCAGGAGTGGGGGCTTGTGACGTCACTATAATGTAAAAATCGTACCATATAGTGACATCACTTGAAACTTCTAAGCACTGTATCCTCGTCATTTTTTGTTTGTCAAACAAAAGAAGAAATATGGGCACAATATTTTTAATGCTCGAAAATATTTCAAAGATTAATTACGCTATGGTAGTTAATTCTAAATTAGATATTTGTTTTGATATCGGTAGTATCAAAAATACACGCTGTATTTTTAAGCACACCTATTGTGTATTTATGCGTACCTATTTAATATAGCGGTAGAGTTGTTCAGAGCATTATAGATTATGGGTTAAACATAGGTATCTATATGTTTAGATATAATACCAAAATCCATAATTTTATAATGATATAACGTTCACTTGGTATAACATTCACTTAATATAACACTCACATGGACTAATTTTAGTTTTATATTTATCTTCTTAGATTCCACTTTCTCACTCTGAGACGAAGTCTGCTCTGCAGTGGGACATATATAGGATGAAATGACAATACTATGTTTTATAATTTATATGTTAAGTACTCACAGTATTCTACGAACTCACTCGTTATAAGGCCCAATTAAATCGTGTTCAGCATTACATACCTGAAAATAAAAGAAACATAGATATACAAAAAGGTCAATAAGCAAATTGTAAGAAAACGCAAAGATTTTTTTAGTTTTTTTTACGTAACCATTCAGCAATTCTGTATTTATCACCTTCTCATGTCATGATGGCTTGCATAAGCTAGTAAAGAATGTTTGTATTGTATTGCTATTTCGCACTGTAATAGGGATGTTGACGCCATTAAAAAATAATTGGAAGGCATATAGTGTGCACTCACACACCTCCACTCTATCCCTATATATTATTATGTACTCTTAGGCTTAAGCGCTTATTAATATACTACTCTTTGAACAAGCTTGACGTTTCCTTAACGCCCAACACCACAGGCACGAATCCAGTAAAAAATGCTTTATTTTAGCCCTGAAAATCAGATTAATTTTCAATTTACTGTAAAATTAGATTTTTTGTTGCTTTAAAACAAATAAATAGTTAGTTGATTGAGTTGGCGACCAAATAGCGAGTTATGACGTCATAAGTCGCTATTGCCATTGAAACTCTTCTTCTTCTCTTTTAAAATATGGCTTGTTACGTTGTTCGGTAGTTGCAGTTTTTGCAACTCGATAGTAAAATTCCAGAAACCACGTGGAAACAACTTGCGCATTAAAAAATGTCAGACACGAGAGCAATATAGAATTTTGTGATCACTGTTCACTGTTAAGGTTAATCGCCGCATACAACACTATCAAAATTATACTTCAACTAGCCAAAGAAACAGAAATATCAAAATTACATATATATTGTCTACATCCGCCATGTTCGAATGCCACAAATCGAATCTATTGAAAATCTATGGGAGAATTGTGTTTTGACAGCTCATAAAAAGTACGTCAGTTGATTAGTGGTGTCGACTTCTCTATTACTTTACTTAATTGTAAATGCTAGGTAAAATTATAAACAGTATCGTAACACAAGGCCGCTACAAAGTACACATTAACTACTAAAGATTTGCGAAAACAATCAAGCAATAGAACAGAGCAAACCACGGCGCTAGACCGGGAGCTGTGAGCGATAAACGTGTGTTATTTGATTGGATATTTCCAATTATCCCTTAACTCCTTGTATTTGGAAACTAAATAAAATTAAATTCAAGTCTCATTTGTTTGAATAAGCACAACTTCAGCTGATCGAATAAAAAAAAAAAGATAGTTTAAATTTGGCGCTGATCCGTGTCCTAAGGATACCTGGGGTTAAGATGGTCGATGTCAAATATTTCAAGGAAAAAAAACTCGCAAAACATTACAATGTACAATTTTTACAAGAATTATAAATAACCTAGCCGACTTGGGAAAGTTGAAAAACAACTTACATTTTCAAATATCTCAAAAATGGCTTTTTTTTATTCGACTGGATAGCAAACGAGCAAGTGGGTCTCCTGATGGTAAGAGATTACCACCGCCCATAAACATCTGCAACACCAGGTGTATTACAGATGCGTTGCCAACCTAGAGGCCTGAGATGGGATACCTCAAGTGCCAGTAATTTCATCGACTGTCTTACTCTCCACGCTGCAACACAACAGTGCAAGCACTGCTGCTTCACGGCAGGATTAGCGAGCAAGATGGGGGCAGCAATGCGGGCGGACCTTGCACAAGGTCCCACCACCTGCATGGCTGAACCAGTTTTATCAAACATTGCTAAGAACCACTCAGGATACTTGCTTTTACGATGAAAAACCGCGTCTAAATTAGCCCATCCGTTTGCGAGCTACGATGCCACAGAAACTTACTTAACTTTTAACATCCATCTTTTTATTAACCCCCGCCCCAAAAGGAAGGGTGTTATAAGTTTGAACGCTATGTATGTCTGTCTGTCTGTGGCACCATAGCTCTTAAAAGGGTGGACCGATTTGAATGCGGTTTTTTTATTTGATAGCAGGTTTTCTAGCGATGGTTCTTAGACATTTTTCATCAAGATCGGTTCAGCCGTTTTTGAGATATTGAACTTTTAAGTGACAAAGTCGGGGGTTTTCCGATTTTTTGTTGGTTAGGTTATTGCGCCGGTAGTTCAAAATGACTGGCTTGTTTCGCAACAGGCTCCTGTCGGCGACTGGCTGGGACAAAGCCTCCTTTCTTGTGCACTGTATTTGAATCCGGTACAATCCGTCTGAAAGAGCTCGTTAAGTCAGTTGCTCTGTCAGATGGGTTGTACTGTCATCGTTTCCTTGCTTCCTTATTACAATTTAAAACAATTCGTGTATTTCTTTTATTCTTTTAGTTCGTCAACAGCTCCCGTGCTACAGGCTCGGCTCCTAAGCCAGCGGCCGCTACGCTCGTCACGCCCCCGCAGACAGTTTGTTGTTCTAACTACACTTTAGTTTGGTTGTTTATCAGCAACAGCCTATACGCATGGAGACTGTACATAGTTTGGTTTTAAGCCGTGGCGGCACATCGCGGGGAATTGGGGTTGTCAAGTACAAGATTTTATTTAGTTTCACCTGTCCAATTGTTTCCGTTTAAGAGCTACATAACATAACACGCCTGTTTGCGTCGAGGGTTAAAAATTAGCAATTTGATTCTAAAAACCGGCCAAGAGCGTGTCGGACACGCCCAAAATAGGGTTCCGTAGCCATTACGAAAAATTTAAGTAATATTTTTCAAAGGATTTCGTATTTTATAAGGAATCTGCCAAGTTTAGGTATATTTTATACCTTACGCTGCTATTTACTCATAAACTACTAATATTTCTCAAGCAAACTTAGCCATTATAGTTTTCCTTGGAAGTTTGATATACTGCCTACCAACCTGAATTTTTTCAAAATTTTCCACCCACCGGTTTAGATTTTAGAGGGGGGGGGACGCTCGATTTTAATGAAAATTTTCACTTTAAAGTTAAAATTTCGCGAACAAATGACTGAATCGAAAAATCGTTTTAGTAAACCCCTAATGGTTTTAAAATACCTATCCAACGATACCCCACAACATAGGGTTGGATGAGAAAAAAAAAATCACCGCCACTTTACGTCTATGGGAGGTACCCTAAAAAAAATTGTTTTTGAATTTTTAATTGTACTGTTCTGTCGGCATAGTTTACCTTTATATCCGTGCAAAATTACAGCTTTCTAGCATTGATAGTCCCTGAGCAAAGCCGCGGACGGACAGACAGACAGACAGACAGACAGACAGACAGACGGACAGACAGACAGACAGACAGACAGACATGGCGAAACTATAAGGGTTCCGTTTTTGCCATTTTGGCTCCGGAACCCTAAAAATACGACGTAGGCGGTCCAAGTTGTACTTTTACTCTGACTTTTAAATCATTCGCAATTTACGCGTGGATTACCACGGAGTTCGATTTGGACCCACAATCTGACATAAATTAATTTGACAGTGACATTAAGTATCATCTTTAGATAAGTATATGAGTCTTGTTTTGTAACGCACTTTGACAGTTGGTGTCGATGATGAAGTAATCCATTAAGAGATCTCTGTTTCTTTCTACACATAAATACAAAGTACAACGTTGCCTCTCGAAAGAGAATACTTTGACATCGGCGAAATTGTCTTATTAATTAGGACAGAAGCCATATTTAAAAAAAGAATAAGAAGAATACACATAAATAAGTCCTCACGGAACTAAGCTACAATAACCGTCCTTCTTCGCAGTCGAGTAAAAATGAACAACAAACGATATTTAACGATAAATATCTCCGATGCGATATGGATTCCTCTTATTCTAAATAAATAACCAACACAAAACAAAACGCATGCTGCCAATCCGATATAAAAGGAAACTCCTGAATGGCTATTTTGATTATAAATGTAAGTTAATGTGGCGCTGTGAGTGTTCACGTCCATTTGAAACGAAAGCCGACGCTAAACGTTCCTAAGCGACTGTCAACAACAATATTTATTTTAAATCAACGCCATCTTGGACGCGCGTTCTAAATTTGAGAAGCGCGCCAACGTCGTCTGAAATGTCAAATTGTTTTTTTATTTGACGATGGAATGTTGAGGTTTCAGCCAGGAACTGATTGAACGGATTGTCCGAACGGAACGGAAAACCAATAGAACTAATTTCTTAATTCAAATGTCATCTATCTATTGCTGTCAAAGTTTAACGTTGTTTGCGCGTGGTATTTTAAAGTGTTATTTTGTGTTTTTGTGCGATAAAATGCCGAAGATTATAAAAAAGTATTTGTCATACTGATGGATTAGAAAATATTCATTTAAATGACATCACCAACACCGTTGTCAATATGACTGGTAGGTAATGTTTAGTAAGTGTAAAGAACGTTGCAATAGAACGTAGAAGTGTTGCCCTCGCGTCAGGATTTTTATATTCCCGGTCAGCCTTTAGATAACTTTATGTGGTGACGTTAAATGATTTTTATTGTCATGAAAAGTTCTCAATGTGGCAGTATGCCGGGTGCTAGTATTCCGTTAGGACCATAGAGAGCCATATTGTTTTACGCGAAGGCGCTCACGTCACGACCGCATTTACCATCTTTTTGTACCCTCATCCTATAAGTACCATGTGAAAGAAAGGAGTTGTTAAGAATTAGGTACCCAAACATGAAAATTTGCAGTACCTATTGATGACAACACTTCCACCCTCACCATTTAGATGGTTGGCAGTCCTCTACTGTGCGTTTTTCCAGAAATTTCCTGCCTCGCACAGCAAAACACTGGAATGAACTGTCGCCTGCGATATTCCCGGACCCAAGGCTCGGAACCGGTTTATAAAATAGCGATAAATACCGGTTTGTTTCGGTTTAACTCCGAACTTTCATAAGAACGCGAACGTTTTTAATAACTTAACTATAACCTAAATAAACAGGTTTATTCGACAAGTGACAGCTGGCCGGCTGGCGGCGGGCGGCGACGTTTATCCTGCGCCGGAATAAACCGGTTTTTATTGTTCTAAACCAGTTAATCTGACAAGAACTTCTTTCTCTCAAACTTTTTCAAACCGGTTTTAAAAATAACGGTTTCGCGAACGAAACCAAAATGGAAAGGTTTTGCGCCAAGTACATGATAACGGTTTGGAAATTTAACCGGTATCCGAGCCTTGCCCGGACCGACATGACCTATAAAGCTTTCAAGAAAAGAGTGTACTTGTGACTCGTCTGCTGTTGCAGGAGTCCAATGTCTACGGTTATCGCTTGCCATCAACCGATCCGTTTGCTTGTTTTCCCCCGACTCCATAAAAAAAATTGTGCGTCCTTTTTCGGCTCACACTAGTTTTGTAAGTAAGACCAATCCTACTAACAAAAAAATATGGACTTTTGTTTGGTCTGAAATAAAATATTTTTATTTTATTTTTTGTGTGCGATACCATAATAAATTCGTCAAAAACTACAAACAAACCTTTTCCCATTTCTCGTATGGCATCCGTTGTCCAACGGAAACGCCAAGCGTTTCCAAATATTAGTTGGAATTTTTATTACTTCCGTTTGAGCGTCGATTTTATTTTGACATTACCAACTTACGTTTGCAGTTAAAGGTGTCGCTGTCATCGACGCAGAACTTGAAATTGGTATAGGTTGATTCAAGTTCGTGAAATCACCGCATGTACAGTGGGGGTAGGAAAACCTTCGTCAGTTATTTAATTGATTCCTCTACAAAGTCATAGACTCTTAGTACGTTTTGAAACCAAAGCACTAAGTAGACAAGTGCATATCAAATTTTACTTACTTGACATGATAACAAGGTCAAAATAGTATACACCTCTAACATATATCTAGTTTCATATCAATACAAAACCTTTTTAATAAACTTCGTAAAAGTTTCAATCAAATAATGTTCTATTTAATTGTCAATGTTTGTCAGTGCCAAGGTTTAGTTATAGGGTTGCTATGGTCACCTGATTATGTTTAGCAGGGTGACAGGTTGACGCAGTTTGTCCTATTCAATCGGTAAAGCAGATTAGCGCTCATACTGAACAAAGGAAAATAGATCTTAGGGTGACGAACCTTTTTTTACTCCGACTGTTCAGTTAAGTTTGTGGTTGTATAGATTGATTAGTTCTTTAATTTAATACCGTTCGAGGCTCGGTTTTTAACGCTACAATAAAGTAGCTCTATAAATCTGTGGTTTTTTACGAGCTTGTAAATAACCTGTGGATTAGTGGAGATTAATAACTTGTATTCTTGGAATCATTAAGAAGTTGCCATAAGGAAAACAAAATCAATGAATTGTTAGCCGACTACCCGAGGGAGGGTATTTTTGAAGAGTATGGTATATTACTAGCTTTTCCCGCGGCTCCGCCCGCGTGGTATTCGATTATCGCGCGCTGATCCCTCAGGATCTGTGCATTTTCCGGGATAAAAAGTAGCTTATGTCACTCTCGGGCCCATAAACTATCGCTATGACAAAAATCACGTCGATCCGTCGCTCCGTTACGGCGTGAAAGACGGACAAACACACAAACATACAAACACACTTTCGCATTTATACTATTACTAGCTTTTGCCCGCGGCTCCGCCCGCGTGGTATTCGGTTATCGCGCGCTTTTCCCTCGGGAACTGCATTTTCCGGAATAAAAGTAGCCTATGTCACTCTCGGGCCCACAAACTATCTACATGCCAAAAATCACTTCGATCCGTCGCTCCGTTACGGCGTGAAAGATGGATAAACATACAAACACACTTTGACATTTGTAATATTAAGTATGGATACTATAGTATAGTATAGTATGGATTATATATAATCCGTACTAATATTATAAATGCGGAAGTGTGTATATTTGTGTGTATCTTTGTCCGACATTCACGTCGAAACGGAGCGACGGATCGACGTGATTTTTGGCATAGAGATAGTTTATGAGCCAGAGAGTGACATAATCTACTATTATCCCGGGAAAATGCACAGTTCCCGAGAAGACAGCGTACGATAACCGAATTCCACGCGGGCATAGTATATATCCAAGCTAAATCAGTATGGAAGCTACGAAGCTACGATCGAAACGAACACACTCACACAGACGCGCGCTCTACACAGCCTCTAAGGGCGTCTAGCGGTACTGCAGTACCTTAGAGGCTGTGTAGAGCGCGCGTCTGTGAGAGTGTGTTCGTTTCGTTGGATTTGCTCGTAGCTTCCATACTGCTTTAGCTTATATATATATATATATATATATATATATATATATATATATATATATATATATACTGTAACGCGGGCGAAGACGCGAGCAAAAGCTAGTATTATAAATGTGAAAGTAACTCACCTAACCGGCTTTTCCTTCGCTGTCAATTTCCATTACATCCCTAGGGCTTCATAGAAAATAGCTATTTCGAATGCAACCCGATACAGAGTCGGTCTAGGGTGAAATATCATATAGAAACCTGCCCAGTGCGTGTACTCGGCCCTACGCACTGCGTACATCATCATCATCATCTCAGCCTACACAGGTCTGTACAAGTTTGTGTTGCTTGTGGGGTATATAATTAGCGGACTGTAGACACTTTAAAAACACCGGTTCTTTAGATAAAGCAAGTTTATTGCAAAGACACACAATTATTAATTAAAGACGCTTGGAAGAGTAGCGGATAGAGTAAAAAAGTGGAGCGGACGCATCGCCCATAGACAATAAAAAAGTTTATAAAAAACTTAAAAAATACTCTGTTTGGCAGTGTTGCCAACAAGGTCCCACCGCGGCCTCCTCTGAGAGGGAGAGGGCTTGGGCCGTAGTTCTCACGCGGGCTCAGTGCGGATAAAGAACTTCACCCACACCATTGAACTGCTTCGCAGGTTCGTGCAGTCCTCACGATATTTTCCTTATTAAACCCTAACTCTGTACCAAATTCCAGCTCTCTGAGTTTATGGGAAGTACTAGTTCTATTTTGATGATCATGAGTGAGTGTTTTGATGATCATGAGTGAGTGTCATAAATGCGAAACTTTGCTTTCGCTTAACTTTGGAACTAAATAACCTACAGACTTGAAATTTTGGATTGTTCTGCGTTTTGGATGCGACTGCGTGCTGGTCTCATCCAGAGGTTCTCAAATAGGGGCCTGAAAATGCGGCGAAATGTTTCCAGTAAAGGATGGTACAGCAGTGTTTGCTTCGCGCTCGACTTGAGGGGGGCACTACCGTGCCCCCAGATCCATCCATACTAATATTATAAATGCGAAAGTGTGTTTGTATGTTTTTATGTCCGTATGTTTGTCCGTCTTTCACGCCGCACAGTATGTTATTTGCCCTCAAAAAGTGACATCCCCTTTTTATTGCATAGTTGGATAAAGCTTTTAATTGTGAATCCACGAGTGGTAGTACCGCGCGTCGATTCCAAGTAGTTTCGATAAAATAATTTTTTTAAACTTTGACCCACATAAATCGAAAATGACAAAAAAAATATTTTTATGGAAATCTATGTACGACAGAATTAATCGATTTATCTTATATTGTTGTGCTATATTGCCGCTACATATTCCTATTTTCAGCTCCGCTAAAAGTAAATAGTATCGAAGTTAACTTGACTTTTTACAAATTTTTGTTTTTATTTAATTTCTTTTTTTTTAGGCCGAAGTAGATTCTCTATCCTATATAGATACACGCCACAAGATGTTAGCAATAAGCTACCAAAGCGGTATTGTCTAACTCCGCTGAACTTTTGAATTAAGTGTATTTCAAATTATACCGTCAGGGTTGTCACATTTTGACCCACCAAGACCCCCATTAAAAAAAAATACTCCGATCGCATTCAAAACTAGGAGACATCGTATTTAGCCAAATCTAATCACAACCCTGAGGTTCTAATCGCAATATTATAGTATATACAATTTTTTTATCTATCTGTATTAAAATAAAACCGTCTCAGTGCTATTCCTGTACATGAAATAATTTAGAAAGAATATATTTATGATTTGTTTGTACTAATAATATAACCTAAAACACAAATAATTAAAAATGTCTGTCTGTCTGTTTGTCCGTGCACAAATAGTTTACAATTATATACAGACCTAGTTTACTACTATTCACAATTTTATACAGACCTGGTTTACTACTATTTACAATTATGTACACACCTAGTTTACTACTATTTACAATAATTTACAAAAGGGTCAAATATTGTGTTTTAAATATCCGTTTCCAGATTTAAAAGAGATGTATTGTCGTTGTCATTGCCCTCTAAGCATTGTTGTTCTGCATCACTCTCTTCTTCTGTGTCTGTATCGTACGGATCAACGGAATCGACAGGCTTTAGTAATTGCCTTACCGCGATGGGCAAAGGTAAACGTTTTGAAAATCTTTGGCGCTGCCGTAGTCGCACCGCTGATACTACGGAGTCAGAAGACTCTAGAGTACGGCGAAAGAGATCAGCCATCATTCTCTGTCCTTCTTTCGGCAATGGTGCTCACGACCATAATGATAGAATTTATTTCTGGACTCTGCAGCCTGTTCAGAAAGCATGCCTACAGGAAGGGCGTTTGTCTCAATAATTTCGCGACCATGAACTAAAATTTTGTGAATTGTCACAGTCATAGGGTGCCAGTTGTATGACGAGACATATTTCTCAGCTGTGCCGCGGCAGAAATGTCCAAATTTTACAGAGTTTAGGGTCTAGTTGGTAACGCGCAACTTACAGAACTTTACATCTCGGATACAAAAACGACCCCAGGGTTAGGATATGGCGCATAAATAAAAATACAGAACAACATCGGATAGTAGCGGAACAAAAAAAAAATTCAAGGTGAGATAAGGACAAAAATGGGTCTTTTAGTGGACGTAGTAAGGCTTCCTGCTGGTGGCAACACAGCACGTACTGCTATGTCTGATAGGTATCGGCATACGTTTGCAGAAATATTAGAGCTAGAATCGTGTCTCATAGACGATCTGCATACAATTCTTGTGACTAAGGTGCGCGTTACCTGTAGACTGGCACCCTATGACTGTGACAATTCACAAAATTTTAGTTCATGGTCGCGAAATTATTGAGACAAACGCCCTTCCTGTAGGCATGCTTTCTGAACAGGCTGCAGAGTCCAGAAATAAATTCTATCGTTATGGTCGTGAGCACCATTGCCGAAAGAAGGACAGAGAATGATGGCTGATCTCTTTCGCCGTACTCTAGAGTCTTCTGACCCCGTAGTATCAGCGGTGCGACTACGGCAGCGCCAAAGATTTTCAAAACGTTTACCTTTGCCCATCGCAGTAAGGCAATTACTAAAGCCTGTCGATTCCGTTGATCCGTACGATACAGACACAGAAGAAGAGAGTGATGCAGAACAACAATGCTTAGAGGGCAATGACAACGAAAATACATCTCTTTTAAATCTGGAAACGGATATTTAAAACACAATATTTGACCCTTTTGTAAATTATTGTAAATAGTAGTAAACTAGGTGTGTACATAATTGTAAATAGTAGTAAACCAGGTCTGTATAAAATTGTAAATAGTAGTAAACTAGGTCTGTATATAATTGTAAACTATTTGTGCACGGCCAAACAGACAGACAGACATTTTTAATTATTTGTGTTTTAGGTTATATTATTAGTACAAACAAATCATAAAAATATTCTTTCTAAATTATTTCATGTACAGGAATAGCACTGAGACGGTTTTATTTTAATACAGATAGATAAAAAAATTGTATATACTATAATATTGCGATTAGAACCTCAGGGTTGTGATTAGATTTGGCTAAATACGATGTCTCCTAGTTTTGAATGCGATCGGAGTATTTTTTTTTAATGGGGGTCTTGGTGGGTCAAAATGTGACAACCCTGACGGTATAATTTGAAATACACTTAATTCAAAAGTTCAGCGGAGTTAGACAATACCGCTTTGGTAGCTTATTGCTAACATCTTGTGGCGTGTATCTATATAGGATAGAGAATCTACTTCGGCCTAAAAAAAAAGAAATTAAATAAAAACAAAAATTTGTAAAAAGTCAAGTTAACTTCGATACTATTTACTTTTAGCGGAGCTGAAAATAGGAATATGTAGCGGCAATATAGCACAACAATATAAGATAAATCGATTAATTCTGTCGTACATAGATTTCCATAAAAATATTTTTTTTGTCATTTTCGATTTATGTGGGTCAAAGTTAAAAAAAATTATTTTATCGAAACTACTTGGAATCGACGCGCGGTACTACCACTCGTGGATTCACAATTAAAAGCTTTATCCAACTATGCAATAAAAAGGGGATGTCACTTTTTGAGGGCAAATAACATACTGTGCGCCGTAACGGAGCGACGGATCGATGTGATTTTTGACATAGAGATAGTTTGTGAGCCAGAGAGTGACATAGGCTACTTTTTATCCGCGCGCGATAACCGAATACCACGCGGGCGAAGCCGCGAGCAAAAGCAAGTATTTCAATAAATAACCTAACCAACAAAAAGTTGGAAAACCCCCGACTTTGTCACTTTAAAGATCAAAATCTCAAAAACGGTTGAACAGATTTTGATGAAACATACCCTAAGAACTATCCCTAGAAAACCTGTTATCAAATAAAGAATAACGCATTCAAATCGGTTAACCCGTTTAAGAGCTACGGTGCCGCAGACAGAGACACATAGCGGTCAAACTTATAACACCCCTCGTTTTGCGTCGGGGGTTAAAAACTACAACCATAACAGTTGATGCTTAATTCCATTTCACGGAATAAACAAATAAAATACATATAAAACAAAAACATATAAAAAGACCGAGTATTCAACACGACGAGCAATAAATTGCCGGACAAATATTAATAAAATTTCGCTGCGATTGCCTGTTTGTATTTGTTATAACGGCCGTTTATTTTTAACCGTTTTCAACCCCCGACGCAAAAAGAGGGGTGTTATAAGTTTGACCGCTATGTGTGTCTGTATGTTTGTGTGTCTCTGTCTGTGGCACCGTAGCTCTTAAACGGGGGGTGGACCGATTTGAAAGCGGGTTTTTTTATTTGATAGCAGGTTTTCTAACGATGGTTCTTAGACATGTTTCATCAAGATAGGTTCAGCCGTTTTTGAGATATTAAACTTTAAAGTGAGAAACTCGGGAGTTTTCCAACTTTTTGTTGGTTAGGTTATAACTGTTGAACTTTAAAAAACAGGCCAAGTGCGAGTAGAACTCGCGCACGAACGGTTCCGTACCATTATCTATGCAACATTAGACATTAGCAAAAAACGGCAAAAAAAAAAAACACGTTCGGGTAGGACTGTGTTCAGTATTTGTTGTTAAAGCGACAACAGAAATACAACATCAGTGAAAATTTCAAAGGTCTAGCTCACGGTTCAAGAGATACAGCCTGGTACTACAATTTAGGATACAAGTTTACAATCTGATGACTCATACTTAGAGACAGATTTGATTAATTTGATGACCAATAATTACATTTCCTAGGGTCACTTTAAAGTGCAAATTTTAATAAAAATCGAGCGTCCCCCACCCCCTCTAAAATCTAAACCGGTGGGTGGAAAAATTTGAAAAATTCAGGATGAATAGTCAGTATATCAAACTTACAAGGATATATATCTTGCTCGCTAATCCTGCTGTGAAATAGCAGTGCCTGCACTGTTGTGTTTCGGTGTGGAGAGTAAGAAAGCGGGTGAAATTACTGGCCCTTGAGATATCCCATCTTAGGCCTCTAGGGTGGCAACGCATCTATAATCCTCCTGGTTTTGCAGGTGTCTATGGGCGGTGGTGATCTCTTACCATCAGGAGACCCACTTGCTCGTTTGCCATCTAATCGAATAAAAAAAAAACTATAGCGGTGCTGTTTTCTTTAGAATTATTAGTCGTTTAAGAGTAAATAGCAGCCTAAGGTATAAAATATACCTAAATAAACTTGGAATATTCCGTACAAAATACGAAATCCTTAGAAAAATATAACTTAGTTTTTTCGTAATGGCTACGGAACCCTATCTCGGGCGTGTCCGACACGCTCTTGGCTGGTTTTTATTATACATAATGACTAAGGATCGCTCATTTTGAAGACTGAAGAGGAACAAGCCTATAAAAGAAAGATGCCGCTATATTTTTGGGAAACAACATAAAATTTGTGTGCTTAATGTTCACATCAATACGTGATAGGTGAAAAGGTGAAGACATAAGCAGTGCGCCCTTTAAAGGTATTGATGGCATAAGAAGATTAAAGCGCGTAGGAAGTACCGTAGAAACTTGACAATATCACAGAATTTGAAGTAAACAAACAACAAGTACAATTTACATTTACAACCCACACTAATATTGTAAATTCGAAAATGTGTTTGTGTGTTTGTCCGTCTTTCACGCCGTAACGGAGCGACGGATCGACGTGATTTTTGGCATAGAGATAGTTTATGGGCCCGAGAATGACATAGGCTACTTTTTATCCGCGCGCGATAACCGAATACGTTTATATTATAAGTTATAATATAAACGTATTCGTAACGTGTTATAAGTTTGACCGCTATGTGTGTCTGTGTGTCTGTCTGTGGCACCGTAGCTCTTAAACGGGTGGACCGATTTGAATGCGGTTTTTTTTATTTGATAGCAGGTTTTCTAGCAATGGTTCTTAGATCTGTTTCATCAAAATCGGTTCAGCCGTTTTTGAGATATTGAACTTTCAAGTGACGAAGTTGGGGGTTCCAACCTTTTGTTGGCTAGGTTATTAATACACGCTTTTTTAGCTGACTGTACTCTTAGTAGTTTACTCTAAACATAAACCCTAACCCTAAAAACCCATGTAACTCTAAAAATGAAGTATTTGACGTAAAGCAAGCCTGGAATAGGATGACAATCATGCAATATCACTCTCTCATACATTTCGATGGCGCATGAAACTTTGCGTCTATGATTTAGGGAACAAATTTGAAAACCGTTATGGCTAGATGACACGCAATCTCAGTCGTTTAATGTGTCCTTTTCCCTTTGAAATGTATGATATAGAACCGATTAAGGTTTATAAATGGTAATAAAGTAATGTCAGGCGTATTGGTTTCCTTTTATTTTTCAAAAAAATGTAGCAGTAGGGGAAAGATTCTTACAAAATCCATACTAATATTATAAATGCGAAAGTGTGTTTGTGTGTTTGTCCGTCTTTCACGCCGTAACGGAACGACGGTTCGACGTGATTTTTGGCATAGAATTAGTTTATGGGCCCGAGAGTGGCATAGGCTACTTTTTATCCCGAAAAAATGTAGTTTCCGAGGGAACAGCGCGCGATAACCGAATACCGCGCGGGCGGAGCCGCGGGCAAAAGCTAGTTTCATTCAGAAGTAGCTGTTGCCCGCGATCTGTGCCAGCGGTATCGCAAATTTTGGTAAAAAACTATTTTTTATCTTACAAATATAATAAAACTATTTTACTCAAAGGATGCAAAAAAAAACATTGTACGTCGCACAGGCTGTACTGGAATTAGAAATATATCGACTCAGTAAATTAATGTACATAAATTAAATCAAAAATATTTTATTTCGGACTCACGACTTCATAATTAGTTAGTAACAAGCCCTGGACTTCAGGCTTCCAATAGACTCGTTAGTAATTCCTCACTTACCGCCCTCAACAATGTACTATTTTTTGTACCATATTTTGTATCTAACTTGACCGTCTGCCTTTCACACTCATCATTTTCACACACATTAGCTCGACATTAGCTCCAGCGTTCATATCAGCTAGGGCTGCCATCTCTAAAATTTGGCTACCAGGACAAGACGCGTGAAAACCCCGGATTTTGGAGCCCAAAACCCGGACATTTTTGACAGAGAACAGAGCAAAATATTCGCAGTTTTTTGGCTCCCAAAAGTTATGCACACCTCCTGGAAAGGGAACAAACTCGGATTACACGCATTTAAGACCTAATGAATACTTATATTAAAACGATTTACAACTTGCTGGAAATTAATTCTTCAAAAAATTCAAATTGCATTGGCCTAAAAATATTTTTAAAACCGGACTGCAAATGAAAACTCGCCCGGACGCTACCCGGACGCCCTCTAAACTAGGACAAATCCGGGGAAACCCGGACGGTGGTAGATTTTTTGACGTTCATAAGTGCTTGTCATAATAGCCCAAATTGAATAAAGAGATTATGACTTTGACTTTTGACTTTGATGGCAGCCCTAATATCAGCTAATGCAATAACAAATCAACTCGAAATAGACCATTATGCCCTGTCAAATCAAACCAAACCTCGAACGACACCTCATTGGTTACTGATGGGCATAAGGAAAAATTCGCGCCGCAAGTTAAGAGCCGAACCATGTTTATGGTCAGGTGAACATTGAATAAAATATTTTCATGTATTGGAAAGTGTATAGAGAACGTATCGCGGGCTCGACTAACAATACGGTCTAGGAAAGTACTTTGGAGGTATGGAATGGTTATCGGATATTTTTAGTTTTTGGTTTCGCGATCAAAAATTGATTCAAAATTCAAATTCGAAACGTTCATTTTGCAAAGGAAGGCCACTTTTTTTAGGGTTTCGTAGCCAAAATGGCAAAATGGAACCCTTATAGTTCCGTCAAGTTTGTCTGTCGGTCCGTCCGTCCGTATGTCACAGGCGTTTTCTCGAAAACTACAAGATGTATATCAATGAAATTTGGAGTACAGATGTCTTGTTAAAGCCGCTATTTACTTTTGTAGTTAAATTAAAAAAATAAACATTTTTAAGTGGGGCACTCCATACACGTAACAGAAATTGAAAAAAAAAACCGTTTTTGATTAAGTGAAGATTTCCGAAAATAATCGCTCCCAAAGTAGCAAAAATTGTGTCCCCCCCCCCCTACACAATTTTTGCTACTTTGGGAGCGATCTATCTTGTAAACCGTTTGTCCAAAAAATATAAAAAGGTAACGCTTGATAAATACTTTTAACGAAAATTGGTTTTAACATGATCGGATATACCGTTTTTGAGTTATTGCCGAAAAACTGCGCTTCTCAACAAAAGGACGTATACACAAACATCACGCCTGTATTCTTAAATGGGGTTTGTTTGGGTTTTAAGTTTGACAAAAACGGTACAATAGTGACAGGTTGCTAGCCTGTCTACGGTACACCTCTCCATTTCTTCCATGGGTGTCGTAAGAGGCGACTGAGGATATAGGTTAAGGTATACCGTACGTAGCTTCACAGCATGTTTGAGAAAAATGTTTTTTTACAATACCTTATTTCAGTTAAAACTCGTGTTATTTGCAAGCTGTGTTAGTGATAATTGACAAGATTTAATTTTTTTAACACATGTAAATTATTACAGGAATCGAAAGAGTTTTGCCTCCTGAATATGGGAAAATATTTATTATAATTTATTTCTCCATATTTAAAAAAATACAGGAAATTTAAAAAATATATTTCCTTTGCCTTTTTCACCTGAGAAAGGAACTGTCATAATTTTGACAACGTCTACGTCAGATTTACGCATGATTTACGTGATCTTTTTTTTTAATAGAGACTAGACAAAAGTAATGGATCCATTGTAAGGTAGTTTTGGAGTTATGCCCTTTTAGAATAAGCACATCTTAAATTTTTTTTTAATAAATTAAATTAAATTAAAAAATATCAGCATCTTTCTCTTTTCAAACAGAATACAAAGAACGAATCAAATTATAGTCTTAGAAATATGAAATCTTGTCAATTTACTTATGTTAACTTCAATTACAGTGACTTTTTCCGTGTCGGAAATTTCGAAAATAGAATCCCGAAATAGATTTAAAAAACATAAGAAACTCGCTGAATATTCGATTCGAATTCACCGTACGGGCTAGCATTAAAAATTTACATTTTTAAAACAGGAACGAATAATAAGTCATAATAAAAGCTTGTAAAAAATACTCCCGGCTTTCGGCGGCCATTCGGAATTCAAATGAGGCCAATTCGTTGGATCAACTAGAATTTTCTTAAATCAAAGCTGCCAGTATTTAGATCAGGCCAAAAAGGTCGCAGTAATCAATAACCTTGCTAGGTGGTTATTGATCTTCACAAATAAAATGACCTTTCGTATTTACGGCTGTCGCTGCAGAACTGACTGATTATTAACAGAAGTTTGAGAGAGAAACAGAGAGAAACATTTATTTATACATATTCGATACACATAAAAATACATTAGATGGAAAGAATTAAAAAATAACATCGAACAGTATAAAGTGGGCCGCACTCAGCATAATGTTACGATAAGCCGCAACGCTGTTTTTCGTTGTTTTTGTTGAATGACTTTGAGTTGACCATTCAGTGTATTGAGTTGTGCTGTGCGTTTCAAAACTCATGATGGAAATCCATCCATACTAATATTATAAATGCGAAAGTGTGTTTGTGTTTGTTTGTCTTTCAAGTCGAAACGGAGCGACGGATCGACGAGATTTTTGGCATAGAGATAGCTAATGGGCCAGAGAGTGACATAGGCTACTTTTTATCCCGGAAAAATGCACAGTTCCCGAGGGAAGAGCGCGCGATAACCAAATTCCACAAAAGCTAATACAGAATATTTACGGCGGCATTATAGAGAACCCTACACTGCCCGCGACCCGTCGACGGACTTAACCGATTTTTTGATCCAATTCAAGGACAGGATTAAATATATTCCAAAATCCATTCACAAACGAGACGGCAGATTCAAATTGGAAAAAACAAGCACCTCCAAGGGGTCCCCGACAAATATTTGTCAGCTAATTATAATTTCTAGCGCCCCGTCGAAGTTAGCTTTTCATTACCGGGACGTGTCAACAGTGGAGAAAAACAATTGGGAAAAATTCAAGATGGCCGTTGACGTGCAGTTAGAATGGCGACTAGGATTTTAGGTTAAGAACCGGTTAGAGAATAAAAAAATAACTTGCCGCACGACCCTGTTATGACAAAAGGATGCAACCCAGCGTTTTGTGATAACACCGCCTAGAATATTGTTTGTTTGTTTATACTCTTCATTGTACAAAAAGGAAATACAAATATATGACACAAAAAGAATATTCTACTTCAAGCAAGCTTGGTACTAGTTCGATCCACAGTCCAGCACTGTTTGTGTGTTTGAATGTTTGTGTCTTTGTCCGTCTTTCACGCCGTAACGGAGCGACGGATCGACGTGATTTTTGGCATAGAGATAGTTTATGGGCCCGAGAGTGACATAGGCTACTTTTTATCCCGGAAAAATGCACAATTCCCGAGGGAACAGCGCGCGATAACCGAATACTACATGGGCGGATATGGCGGCCTGCAGCCTGAGCATGAGCGGCCGCGGGCAAATATGCTGACAACAAATATACAAACACACACTTCCGCATTTATAATATTAGTATGGATTGTCTAGCAATAAACCACCCCTTGTTTAAGATACTTAGTGTACCTTAGAGAGTACGTTACTTATGCCAGTAATCTCCGGTTTTGTTTGTAATCGGATCTCACACAAGTTATTAAGTAATTTTGCCGAAGCGAATAATTAGTGATGTGCCGAGTACGGCTTGACTCAAGTCAGACTCGATTCCTGCTTAGGACTCGCCTACTCGAGTACGCCAGACACGATTCGGTACTCGAGTCAGAGAGAATCGGTTTCTTACTCGCTGACTCGATTCTATTATGCGAGTACAACTGACTCGAGTCTAGTATTCGAATCAGAATGACTCGCTTGAATTCATTGTGTCACTGTACTAAACCTACAGTATGCTGTTTGAAGATATACCTTTTCGATTTTTCCTTTTTGTTACAAAATTGGTAACGGACTCGATTTCTAATCTCGAATTTCTTGACTCAAGTAAACATTCGAATAAATACCAAACATAGACTCGAGTAGGTATTGTTTGTTTGTTTACACTCTTTACTGTACAAAAAGGAAATACAAAAATATCACACAAAAGAAAGTTCTAAGTACAAAGGTGGACTTATCCCTGAAGGGATCTCTGCCAGTCAACCTTTGAGTGGTGGAGAAGAGCAATCGAAAAAATTCACTCCGGATTCACTCATTCACTGGATTCATTCAGGGTATTCACTGGATTCGAATAGCGGAATCGAGTCAGGATTCGAATACCACATAAAATGACTCGAGTCGACTCGATCCACCAAAACAGCAACTCAGCACATCACTAGAATAAGGGTATTCACCAAGGTCTTGAATTTACCCATTTAATATTAAATAATCACCGTATTTGAAGTAATCTAAAATTCCCTTAGACATATCAAGCTGCGAACTTCAGAGATACGGACAGGGCATTAAGTATATCAGTTTGTGCTGTGTAGAGCTTAGAAAATACTGGTGTTAAATTAATTATGAATTACTAGCTTTTGCTCCGCCCGCGTGGTATTCGGTTATCGCGCGCTGTTGCCTCGGGAACTGTGCATTTTTCCGGGATAAAAAGTAGCCTGCAGGTGGTAGGACCTTGTGCAAGGTCCGCCCGGATTGCTACCACCATCTTGCTCGCTAATCCTGCTGTGAAACAGCAGTTCTTGCACTGTTGTGTGTTGTGTTTCGGCGTGGAGAGTAAGACAGCCGGTGAAATTACTGGCAATTGAGGTATCACATCTAAGGCCTCTAGGTTGGCAATGCATCTGCAATACCCCTGGTGTTGCAGATGTTTATGGACGGTGGTGATCTCTTACCATCAGGAGACCCACTAGCTCGTTTGCCATCCAGTCGAATAAAAAAAAATCCTATGTCACTCTCGGGCCCATAAACTATCTCAATGCCAAAAATCACGTCGATCCGTCGCTCCGATACGGCGTGAAAGACGGACAAACATACAAACATACTTTCGAATTTATAATATTAGTATGGATATTATCGATCTACCCCGGCTTCCATGGGTGTTTGATGAACTAACCTAACCAACAAAAAGTTAAACCCGTTTAAGAGCTACGGTGCCACAGACAGACACACATAGCGGTCGAACTTATAACACCCCTCTTTTTGCGTCGGGGGTTAAAAAAAAGCGTGCATGTAAATAAATCTTTTGGAGATTTGGCTATTATGAATTGTTTTCTACTTGTACAATAATTTAATTAGGTTTTATAATATACTTACACTCTCCATGAAAAATTTGTTAAACTAATGATGAAAATCGCGTTAAAATCCGTAGTTAATGATTGAAACTCCGAATGTAATGTTTGTCAGAATGATCGTTTGCCATAACTCTTCTTTCTCTGAATCCAATAATTGTTTAGAATTGTTATAAAACAAACCTAACCTAACCTATAGTCTTCAATAGGATGACCATTGAAATTTTTCAGAAAAATTTAAGGTTTCAGTGGGAAAAAAATTATGACAAACGACGATTCGGACAAAAATTTCGGTATGACTTGCGAAGAGTATGCGAACTTTGGTTCTCCCACACAGACATACAGTACGTAGAGACTCGCGCGTGTTCTCCATTGAGTTGAAATTTTCGTGTAAAGTTAATTATTAGTATATTAATGTAATTAAATTTACTTCGCTAGAATTAGCATTGAGTTGAGACGTTGCCTTTTGAAAATTTTGTAGGTTTATGAATAATATTCAAATGTATGTTCAAACGATAACTTAAGTACTTACATTTGATATTAGTAAGTACAATTTTTAAACCCCGAAGCAAAAAAACCAGTGCTGGTTTTGATTGTAAAATATCATTGATTTCTGTGCTATACTTTTCGTATAATATGAGGACAACGAAATCGAAAATTCAACCGCCCAAATCTTAAAAAGCCTACAGCTATCTCGATATACATTAGCGGGAAGCAGCGAAGCGGGAGGGGATGTGCATCGAGGGGACGGCTGCGAGCGCTTATGTCACGAGCGATAAAGACAGCAATATCCCAAACGAATACCTAAGCGCGGCAGGGAAACTTCTCGTAATGATTAGATTTGTAACAATGCAAGTACAGAGAAAAACTTTTCAAATCCTCTTCCCTGTCGCAAACGATTCTAGGAAGCCAAGTCGGCATTTCTATAATTTAAATATGACGATGCAACAAAGTTGGGCTAACAGGGATCTTGTCGCAACGAGTTATCAATGTGAAGTTTGGGAGCTTCAAGTCGCAGTTCAACTTATTTACTAACTAACCTGAGTTATAAGAAGAGCTTGTTATTACAGATTGTTTTCAGGCAAAACATTTTCCGATCCGGGGCACGGGACTGTAAGACTAGTAACAGTAATAACCAACTCGGAAAAGTTAAGAAATTGTCATTTCAAAGTTCAATAGCTCAAAAACTATCCTTAATAACTAGTACTATTGTACCACAGAATATAATATGTACGTTAGTACTATTATATTATATTATAATAGTACTAACGTACAGAATGGCCACGCTCCGCCCCGCACCGGTTCGAGTTTCCCCACCCCTCAAGCGCAGATTGCAGGAAAACCGCAGGAAAGCAGTCGGGTGCGCGACGCGATGTATGTCGGCCGCACGGCAATAAGTTCGGGAGCAATTATTTTGTGAAATGGTAACGGTACCCTACCTACATCCTTGTGGAAATAAATAATGATTTCTGAAATTATCGCGATTAATACATGAAATAAATACTTACCGAATAATTCGTTTAAATATCTTTTGTAATCTATTGTAATTGAAAATAATAACGCTTAAGGTATTTACTAAGAATTTCTGACCTGGTCACGATTTAAATGGGTCCCGACTGTTGAACTTTAAATTAGCTACTTGACAGAGTTCTAGACCACTTGTTTTCTTCCTTTTTAATGTAATGTTTTATTATATACTTTTTTTATATTTCTGTGACAATGGTACATTAAAAGTATTATACCCACATTTAATATGTATGGATGGATGGATGGATGGATGGATGTATGGATGGATGGATGGATGGATGGATGGATGGATGGATGGATGGATGGATGGATAGATGCATGGATGGATGGATGGATAGATGGATGGTTGCTTGGTTGGTCGGTCGGTTGGTCGGTCGGTTGGTCGGTCGGTTGGTCGGTCGGTTGGTCGGTCGGTCGGTCGGTCGGTCGGTCGGTTGGTCGGTTGGTTGGTCGGTCGGTCGGTTTGTCGGTCGGTCGGTCGGTTGGTCGGTCGGTCGGTCAGTTGGTCGGTCGGTCGGTCGGTCGGTTGGTCGGTCGGTCGGACGGTCGGTCGGTCAGTTTGACGGTCGGTTGGTCGGTCAGTCGGTTGGTCGGTCAGTCGGTTGGTCGGTGGATTGGTCGGTTGGTCGGTCGGTCGGTCGGTCGGTCGATTAGTCGGTCGGTCGGTCGGTCGGTCGGTTGGTCGGTCGGTCGGTTGGTCGGTGGATTGGTCGGTTGATCAGTCGGTTTGACGGCCGGTTGGTCGGTCGGTTGGTCGGTCGGTGGATTGGTCGGTCGGTTGGTCGGTGGATTGGTCGGTCGGTTGGTTGGTCGGTCGGTCGGTTGGTCGGTCAGTCGGTCGGTCGGTCAGTCGGTCGGTTGGTCGGTCGGTCGGTCGGTCGGTTTGACGGTTGGTTGGTCGGTTGGTCGGTGGATTGGTCAGTCGGTCGGTTGGTCGGTTAGTCGGTCAGTCGGTTGGTCGGTCAGTTGGTCGGTGGATTGGTCGGTTGGTCGGCCAGTCGGTTGGTCGGTCGGTCGGTTATTCGGTTGGTCGGTCGGTCGGTTGGTCAGTTGGTTGGTTGGATGAAATATTTCCTCACATTGTTTGAGAAAAGCACTATACAAGCCTCGGCCAGAACAGGGATTGCTGGACTCGTTTTATCCGGCCTCGTCTACGACTCGGCCGTCTACCCCGAACTCGTCCATCAATCCCTTACTTCATGGCCTCTGCAGTAATGTACTATAATAGTAATAATAATAGCTATTTATGCAACTGTATCGCAATAGGGGTCCATATAATACGAGTGTGGTTTCATGAAACGAGGCGTAGCCGAGTTTCATAAAAGGGTCACACGAGTGTTATAAGGCCTAATTGCGTAGGTACAGTTGCATACAATATTTTATCTACGTTCATATATTAAATCCTCTATCATGTGTTCAAGAACCATTACCTGCTGGTGAAGAATTACCTGCATTGCAACCAGAACTTATACTAAGACCTTCACTTTGCTAGTAAATTATGAGTCATTTCCTTCGCCGCATCTAAAATATCGGGCGGAGTCAAATCTTCTTCGCATTCACTGATATCAGACATTTTTAAGCAAAAACAAAATTTTCTCACGAAAATTCGTACAACACGGGGGTTAAAAATAACAACCTATGAACGGGATGGCGGTAAAACCCAGTACATCACTGCGCATGTGCGGCATGTGCGCGCATGCGCTAAAGCGGGCACTGCCACAGACAAGTGAATATTGGAATCAAAACTTGTTGATATAAACTTTTTGGATTTGCCCTGTATCGTAATGGTTTAAAAAATTATATTATAACATTATTTAGTTACAAGAGAAGTGTGATAATGTGATTTTTTTTTAATATTTCGGTATTGTGTTTAAAAAGTATGTAAATATAAACTCGTTTTGAATTTTATAATTCGAATAATACGATGCAAGAGTAGATAAAATCATTTATTGCCACAGAAAATATGACTACACGGTAAAAAAAAAAATTTTCACGTAATTAGGTGGCAATGAGTAGTGTTAATTGGCTGTCTGTAATTTTTCCATTGTCAGTTTAATGTTGTAAGCAATTTAAAAAGCTAGAGCAGCGGACAATAATGGATTTTCATACATACTACATGGACTAGGCCAAGAAGTTATGTAGGGAGGCGGCAGGGAGCCATAAATGAGAAACTTTATGGATCCATTTCGTGACATTAAGGTGGCACGACTTCCATACTATATAATTTTTCCAACCATTTGCGCTTGAAAGATTTTTTGAAACTAAAATCACATCTCTTGATGTTTATTTCGTTCTCTGATCGCGGCATTTTTTGTTTACCTAAAGAAAGCTGTTGAATAATAGCTTAATCTAGATGATTATTTTGGTTAATTTTTGTCAATATGTGAGTGGACGGCGACAGTATCGTACGCCAAAGGCTCGGTAGTAGTGTGCGTTGCGACTAATTCGCCAAGTCGCCGTCAATTCGAAGCTAGGCGCCACTGTCAGTATTCGTTTGATTTATCTGATCAAAATGAAATAATAATTATTAACCATTTAGAGGCACGTGTAATTTTTTTTTATATTTTTGCTGGCCATCGGTACAAAGCCCTTCGGTCAAAAGACTGAAGCTAAATGAACAAATGCGTTGCCAATTTTTTTGATTTCCGTAAGAATTATTTCTTTCGAAAAGAAAAAATTGCGTTGCTCGTACGGTCAAAGACTTTAATTCATGAGCCACCATGGAACCATATCACAGTGAACGTCACAGTGACATCGTATTAATTTACGAGGAAAACAGTAATGACTTTTCCTTTGAAAAGGTTCCACGGTGGCTCATGAATTAAAGTCCTCGGCCGTACGTCATCATCATCATCATCAGCCTCTAGCTGTCAACTGCTGGACATAGGCCTCCCCAAAGAGCGCCATTGCGCCTTGTCCTCGGCTAGACGCACCCAGCTTCTACCAGCAGCCTTTCGTGGATCGTAACCGACTGTGCGTACCTACTAACAAATAAGTATGGAATATTGCATATACAGTCAAACTATTTGCTTCCTGACCCACCGTAGAATGCTCTCACAGTAAGTGCCATAATGAATTCCCTTGTCAAGCAATGCGATGTCAGTATGACTTTTTCAACGAAAAGGTTCCACAGTGGGGCACGATTCCGTTGGTTCGATAGTAAGTCTTATAAATAAGGAATATCACTGCAATTTTCTGCCGTCAGAGTGCAGCACCAGCACTAACTGTTAATGTTTTTTTGAGTATCTTAAAATGTCTGTAGAAAACCATAATATCATAATTATTTCAATAAAATTTTTGGAAATATAGCTCTATCGTTATTATCGATGTCAATATCATGTTATTTTGTTACTCATACAAAAATACATGATTTCTGTAGGTACTAATACTCTTTGGATAAAATATAAAGAGAACTGACGTTGTCCTTTGGATAATAAAAGAAAAAAACAAAAACATCTCAACTGTCAAGTCAAACTGCGATTTTCTGATTTGCTATCCATGAAGCTACATTTTCAAGATAATTAAATTGTAATTCGCGTTGCACCATGGAGCCACGACCTTCGCGAAAAGACTATAAAAATCATCATTACTCTGGTCCCAGGAAAAATCAAAAACGAGTTCATGGACAAATGAAACGTCATCACGGAGAAATCAAAAGGTAAGTGCCGTGGAAAACATATTGCACATAGTGGCGTTATTTCGAAACCAGAACCTGGCTAATCTGCTTGTTGTTGCAGTCGTAATGAAGTATGGTGCAAAAAAAAAGGAAAATGGACGACGATTCCAACATTAATTCGAGTTCTGGGTAAGTGAAATATAAATATCCTTCACACACTAGCATATTATATAGGTAATATTATAAATTTGAAAGCCTCTTCCATTGGTTGGCAATCAAGCACGGACGATATTCCCAGAGCGGCACAACTTAGGGATCTTAGCCTATCAAACTCGCAACGGGCCGGCAACGCACCTGTGATACCCCTCGTTTTGCCGGTACCAATGACCGGTGATGATTGCTTCCCACCAGGTGACCCGAATGCTTGTTTTCCCCTCTTATATGAAAAAAAATAAAACGGCTCGACTGATTTGGACGAAATTTGGTATGTAGATAGCTGGGCGTGTAAAGTGAAAGCTCCTTTTTATCACGATATTCCCACGAGATTCCTACGATTAGACACTACAACAAATTATTTATTGAATCAGGCGTTGCTTTGCATGGTCCACATATCAATCAATTTTTACAGTGAGGAGGTGGAGGAACGCATGAACATCTATACTAATATTATAAATAAGAAAGTGTGTGTGTTTGTATATTTGTCCGTCTTTCACGTCGAAACAGATCGACGTGATTTATGACATAGAGATAGTTTATGGGCCAATATAGTCTATATAGTAGTATATAGGCTACTTGTTATCCCGGAGAAATGCTCAGTTCCCGAGGGAACAGCGCACGATAATCGAATTCCACGTGTGCGAAGCCGTGGGCAAAAGCTAGTCTTGTATAAATGTAGCTATCATATAAGGTCGCGGGTGAGCAAAGTAATTGTTTCAGTTCATTGATATTACCAATTGACCGTGGGTATTTTATGTGCAATGTCAATGAAATCAACTATGTAGTTATGTATTGGAAATTCCCGGAATTATTCAAAGTCCTGGAATTCAGTTCAACTATCGGTTATTAGAACCCGTGGTGGCCTAGTGGTTTGACCTATCGCCTCTCAAGCTGAGGGTCGTGGGTTCAAATCCCGGCTCGCACCTCTGAGTTTTTCGAAATTCATGTGCGCAATTTACCACGAGCTTTGCGGTGAAGGAAAACATCGTGAGGAAACCTGCACAAACCTGCGAAGCAATTCAATGGTACGTGTGAAGTTCCCAATCCGCACTGGGCCCGCGTGGGAACTATGGCCCAAGCCCTCTCATTCCGAGAGGAGGCCTGTGCCCAGCAGTGGGACGTATATAGGCTGAGATGATGATATAAAATAATATTCAACTTTAAAGTGTACATTTTCATTAAAATCGAGCGTCCTCCCCCCCCCCCCCTCTAAAATCTAAACCGGTAGGTGGAAAAATTTGAAAAAATTCAGGATGGTAGTCAGTATATACATATCAAACTTTCAAGGAAAACTATAACGGCTAAGTTTGCTTGAGATTTATTAGTAGTTTATGAGTAAATAGCAGCGGAAGGTATAAAACATACCTAAACTTGGAAGATTCCGTATAAAATACGAAATCCTTAGAAAAATACTAACTAATTTTTTCTTAATGGCTATGGAACCCTATTTTGTGCGTGTCCGACACGCTCTTGGCCGGTTTTTATAAGTAGTGACGAAACGCTAGTTTTTATTTATGCACCTACCTACTTACTTTTAATTTTTATATTCGAATGGAATTGGGATAAAGCATAGTACTTGTAATAATATTATCGATGCGAAAGTTTGTGAGTATGTTTGTGTGTAGGTGTGTGTTTTGTTTGTTCCTCCCATGCTAAAACGGCTTGAAGGATTTGTTTGAAATTTGGTATGTTGATAGTAAGACATCTGAAACAACATAGAGGGTACTTTATATCTCAATAATCCAATAGGATCAGGATAAAATCTTGAAATTTCAGTCAATTGCTGGTTTAAGAGTTAAGAAATTTTCCGCGGGTAGAGTTTAGTAATTATTATAAAATTCCCGACCAGAGTATTCCTTTACTCTGACTGGCAATCCAGGTCAGATGTAGGTTTGTATGACTAAACTAAATTTTTTGTGGATTTACTTATTTTATTAAAGTTATAGTGAAAAACACGATAGCAAAAAGGCATATTTTGTAAAATAGAATAGAATAGAAATATTTTATTCATGCTTCATACATTAAATAAAAACAGAATAAAAATACATAAAAATAAAACAACTAGTAAACTCCTAATTTAACGAGGTATGGGACTCAAAAGTTAGTCCGTTACCAAGGGGCCGGGGACAAAATATCTGGTGGCGTCAAAGTTTTTTAAAAACTTACCGTCTAAAAAACATAACCCTCCTTTGGCAGTCGGGTAATAACCATATTTGGTATATTAAACTTTTCTCTGTGGGACAACCGTTTTTAGAACAGGGTATCCCACATTTTCATACCAAATTTGAAGTCGATGCCAATTACCGTTGAAGAGTCCTGTTCTGCGGAGACAATACTGGCCGGACTATCAAGATGTCACTACCAGATTATTGCATTGTCACGCGATTTACACGTGTATGCAAAATTTCAGCTCAATTGGTAACCGAAAAGTGAATCAAATTTAATTTGCAAGATTTGATGACAAACATCGGGACAGGTGAAACTAAATAAAATCTTGTAGAAGTGGTTCTACTTCAAAGCAAAAAGATGCATGTTCAAATAAGGAATCTTTTTTGAGGTTGCAAATATACCTACTTGGTGATTAGTTTAAATTCGGAAAGAAAGCGAGAATTGGTTCGCGCTCGTCCTGCATTGTGCCTGATGACAGCTGAGTCATGGCGGCATGGACGGCATTATGCAAGAAGGGATCAAGTCAATAATAAAAATATCATTGTAAGTACTATGAACAATGTTTTATTTTTTATTATTTATAAATATAATAAAATCCAATTCAATGAGTTCATATCCCGCGGGATCTCGGTGGATGCCGGAAGCACAAGACCGGTCTGAGTGTAGAGCCTTGGGGGAAGCCTATGCCCAGCATTGGCTGACATGATGATGATGATGAATAACCCTCGAAACATAATAATTTATTTAGTTTTTATCCAGAAAACATTTGAAAGAGAATTTTTCATCTAAATATATTCTTAGAAATTCAAAGACAATAAAAAAAATAGCCCCAATTTATCGTGAACTTTACGGTGAAGGAAAATACATTATACTTATAATTCAATGGTGTGTACGAAATTCCTTATCTTTCTCACTCTTCTTAGAGTACGTTATACAGACCGAGATGGTGAATAAAATTGATAAGCCGACTGCATAAAAACTCAACAAAAAGGAAAAAACAGGTAATAAATCCTTATGCGGAATACGGTGATTTCAACATTTTTTTTCTTTTTATTGGATATTTTTTAAGGAGTCATGATTGCATTTTTCGACTTGAGGAAATTACTAAAGCATTAAAAAGATTTTTTTTAATGCTATGCCTAGTTGGTTACTAAGTTTTGTTACTGGAGTTGTGACTAATAAAATATACCTAATATAAAGCTTTTAATAAAACACAGAATGCATCATTTGAAAGTTTTTTTGTTGTACTGATCAAAATATAAATTGATTTATCTAAAATGTTTACCGTATATTTATTGAACTCCACTAAAATATTAAGATTGCCACCAATTAGACTTGCTAAAACTTGTTATACTAACCAAGTTCTCGGTCAGACACACTTCATCTATACGAGGCCAGGATGGCGATTACTGGTCGAAGCTTGTGTAGTACTTTTCTCAAAAATGATGATGATGGTGAGGATGATGATGATGATAGTAATGGTAATAGTGATGATGATGATGATAGTGATAATAATGTATGGTGATGATGATGATGATTATGGATGATGATGATGATTGATAGTGATGGTGGTGATGATGATTGTTTATGATGATGATTATGATGATGATGATGTTGGTGATGGTGATGACATGGACCCATTTCAAAATACCCGTTACTGTCCAGTAAGTAAGTATGAAATTCCAATAAGTACATAGCAAGGGATGGGATTGTACTGTACGTTAACGGGTTCCTTTAAAAATTTGGAAAAAAGCGTGTGGGCCGAGCAGCAGTGTTGGGTGTACAGTTAACTAATATTTTGAAATGGGTCCATTATGTCATCGCCATCATTATAAGTACACTTGATATGTAATGGAATTTCAATATTTACTGGACAGTACGAGGTTACTTCCTAGACAATAGCCTAGCCTCCAGGGTGCGTTACTTTCTGCGACGTTTTTGATGATGTAATGGTAACATTTCATACCATTTTTGAGCAAATCTGGTATATCCATACTAATATTATAAATGCGAAAGTGTGTTTGTGCGTTTATCTGTCTTTCACGCCCTAACGGAGCGACGGATCAACGTGATTTTTAGCATAGAGATAGTTTATGGTCCCGAGAGTGACATAGGTTTCTTTTTGCCCCGAGGAAACAGCGCGCAATAACCGAATACCACGCAGGCGGAGCTGCGGGCAAAAGCTAGTACGTACATATATATGTCGGAGATTACAATAATCAAGCCTTTAGGATTGTCAATTGACTATTAGAGTATCGAAAGGGCATCGAACGCCGTGTGACGTAACTAGCGGTTACGGTGCACATGGACGGGCTTGTTGGCCGGAGGTGATTCTACTTCGGGCTGTTGGAACGACAACCAACACCTGGCTAATGATTCTGTCAGTTCGTCTGACAATTAGCTCTGTACATACTCCGATTGGTTTTGTAATTTAATTACTATCGACTAGTGAAATAAAACAACTGAGACGGAAGTACTCTCATTCCATCGTCATCTCACCTCTTCTCTCCGCTCTCGTCGACATATATAATATTTCGGGGATCTCGGAAACGGCTCTACCGATTTCGACGAAATTTGGTATGTAGGGGTTTCTGGGGATGAAAAATCGATCTAGCTTGGTCTTATTTATGGGAAAACGCTAAGTAAGAATATATTGCAATGAAAAATTCACTTAAAATATTTTCTAGATAAAAATTGAATAAATTATTAAATTTTGTGGGACATTGAACTCATTGAATTGGATTTTATTATATTTATAAATAATAAAAAATAAAACATTGTTCATAGTACTTACAATGATATTTTTATTATTGACTTGATCCTTTCTTGCATAATGCCGTCCATGCCGCCATGACTCAGCTGTCATCAGGCACAATGCAGAACGAGCGCGAACCAATTCTCGCTTTCTTTCCGAATTTAAACTAATCACCAAGTATATTTGCAACCTCAAAAAAGATTCCTTATTTGAACATACATCTTTTTGCTTTGAAGTAGAGCCACTTCTACAAGCTTTTATTTAGTTTTTTTTTTACGATTCTCCACTCCGCGTAAGATTTCACATACGATTCCAAACACAAAATAGTTCAAAAAATATTTCTTATCTTTTTTCGTAACGGCTACGGAACCCTATCTTGGGCATGCCTGACACGCTCTTGGCCGGTTGTTTATATTATAAATGGTTTTTATGTTTCCAGATCCAAGGCCAACTGCGGGTTTGCAAAATGCAAAAATGCTACTTCGTCGGATATATTTCTCCAGCATATGATATAACAGTATTAGAAATAGAGAGTGACGAAAATTTTATTTGTAAGATGTTACCGGAATTGGTCATGTTCTATAAAAATTGTATTTTACCCGAAGTATTACTTTGGAAAGTTGCCAAAAATCAAGTGTTTAGACATTTCATTGTGTTAGGTGCTGACCTTTTTTAACTGACTTGGAAAAAAAGGAGGAGGTTATTTTTTTTCTATGTTTGTTACCTCAGAACTCCGTCATCTATGAAACGATTTGAAATTATTTTTTTCGTTCGTCTAGAAATGCTTTCAATTCGGTCCCATAAGCACCAAATCAGGATCTGATCATTGGATCCTAAGGAGATCGAGGGGACTTTTCAAATGTTGTAGGGACATCTATGGTAATTTTGATATATTTAGTAGTAACTCGTGCATTTGCTCTTGAAAATCATCATTTGGTGAAATGGAACTGATGATGAAGACCACAGTTGACAATCGGAGTTACTACTCAATAACAAGTAGGTATTTCATGGGTTAAATTTCAATCCATTTAACACAGTTGCTAAGCAATTTATGCTACTCGTAATGCATATGGAATGGGTAGTAAAGCATCAGGACACCTCAATAAAGAAAGTCTCTGCCTGTGAGTGGACCAATAGTCATCTACCTGACCTACGCACTTTATATTGGGTTTCAATCACTCCTGCTGACTGGTACAAAATTATTTTCATGGTTTTTTGTAATCGGTAAAATTTTTTGTTATAAAATTTTCTTCTTTCTTTTCCTTTGATTTTTATTTATTTTGATCTTTTGTTTTATGGGTACATGGCACAAACGTGCAGCTTTTACAATCTATAGTGATTCAGGACTGGCCCTGGTCATATTATTATTTGATACGATATTCAGTTCTACGAGCGCACATTTATGTGCAGCTTTTGCAATCTATTATGATTCAGGACTGGCCTGGTCATATTATTATTTGATACGATATTTAGTTCCACGAGCGCACATTTATGTGCAGCTTTTGCAATCTATTGTGATTCAGAACTGGCCTCTGGCCGTATAGTAATATTATTTTATGTGATATTCAGTTCTACAAGCGCAGATGTGTGCAGCTTTTGCGAAAGTGACATACCTACATCTTAGCGGTGAGATAGTGTGGTATGGAATTCAATCTCACATCAAAAAAAAAATACTAAAAATACATAATTGTAAGCTTATTAAAAAAATGGTACTACACGTAGTTACAAGAAAAAAATTATCAATCTGTTACCACCAGGAAAGATACTTCCTAGCAGGTGCTATCAATTTCCCTATGAAGCAGTCGACTTTTCAAATTTCTTGTAGATCAAAAAAAAAATTGCTAAATTGTACACTAGTTAAAAAAATGTACCACCCTTGTATAGTTACAGTTATAAAACAGTGATCAATCAGGAAGTATCCTTTCTGGCAGGCGCTATTTCATTATGTAATAATCGTAATAAAAAAGAGTAAGTAGTACTGAACGTACAGTTTTCTCGTAGCTACGGGTAGTACTCCTTTTTTTAATTTGCGTACAATTTCGTACATTTCTCATATTTTTTTCTGACTCACAAGAAATTTTAAAACACGACTGCTACATAATGCAATAGGAAGGAAGTATCCTTCCTCGCGGTGACAGATTGATCATTGTTTTTTCTTGTAACTACGGGTAGTAATTTTTTTTAACAAGCGTACAATTTAGTACATTTTTGGAACATTTTTGTGATGTAAGTTTGAATTCCATGCGACACCATGCCACCGCCAGGAAGTATGACACTTGCGAAGTACATTTTGTCAAACTACATTTGTAAATAAACAGTGGAGTGATGGCCATGATTGGGTCAAGGTACCATGGATAAACCTTCGGACCGTTGGTTGAATGACATAGGTATTGTTATTTGGCAGTCGGCTGGTAAGCTGTGTATGAGGCTGGCGTGAAATTGCAAGTGCCAGCAGTGGGTGGGAGTAGGCTGATTTTAATGATATATAAATGTAAATAAATAAATAAAAAACTGACGTAATAATAAACTGTTTTTTAATTTGTAGTTCAATAAAACCTTGAATTAAAAAAACATCGTGAGGAAATATTTATACGCCTGCTGCGAAGTTTCCTAATCCGCACTAGGTCAGTGTGGAAAATAATGCTTGAGACCTGTGTGTGCCCAGCAGTGAGACGTGTGCTGATCTGGACGATGATGACAAATTTTTCCGCTCGTGCTGAAAATATCACGTTACCGAAACACCTATTTTTTCAAAATACATTACATTTTTATTACATTCCCATTATATCTGATATCCAAAAGAAGAAATTTCACAAAAAAATTACTTCGTCGAGTAATCTTCGATTTTGTAATTATGAGGTAAATAGGTAATGCAATATTTTGAAACATGTATTATTCTGGTAACGTGGTATTTCTTGATATTATTACAGGGGATAAAATTAGCTGAAAAAGAATTGTTTACAAATTAGGTGAAATATTTTTAACTACATGTTTAAAAAAATAATAAGGTAGTAATGAGCTCATACATTCACATCATTAATTGAGATACCAAAAAAAAAAAAGCAAAAAGATATAAACACACACCGGATTCGATCCCGAAGATTCTAACCCGTATCTAGCATGAATAGACGCCAATACAACTACTCCAATCAGCAGTTTGAACGAGACGTCGAAATAGCAATCACTTTTGTTTACTACAAGTTATAAACATGTGTGCGAAAATATTACAGTCACCGCTGCCGTGTTGTTATAAGTTAAAATAAAAGTATTTTCTAAATTAAAATACATCTGAAACTTGGTAGGATATATCACAAATTTCACTCTACAGGCGGCATGTACATTATTTTATAAAAATATCCACATTTACATTCCTAAAAAAAAAAAATACGTGGAATTTGCACACTAACGTCATCTACTGGCGCTGTAGTGCCTAGCTGACCGTGACAAACCACCTTAACGCATACATTTCCGAGCATGTTTGAGAAAAAACCTTTATTGTTCTCAAAAACAATTGTTACATGACGTAATGTTTGTACAAAGAAATCTTACGTAAGAGATCGAGCTTTCAACTCCTGGACTAGGTTTAAACCTGTGCCTTAGGGCTTGAGTTCGTCCTAATTTCATGTCTTAAACAAACATGTTCTTAGACGATGTAGTTCAGTAAACTAATTAGTAGTAACAAGAACAATATTGTTCTTGGTAGTAATAATCTATAGAAATAAAAATCAATCCTTAAATGTGTTGCTAGGCGCAAAATTCAAACGACTGAAACTCTAATGCCAATTTTGATCGTGAAACTACCTTGAGTCACTCATATAAAATGATATTGTAACGGATAACTCGCGTCTTAAATCGAGTTTAGCTCGACATGTTTCGGGCTATTTCGAAACCCTTCTTCTAAGTGCTCAAGTTGTCAAACTTATTAGGTACTTATATTAGTTGACTTAGTAGAAGCGGAGTAATCTAGAAGCAATTTCCATTCCCAGTATAAGTCCTGACTGTTGAAGTTTAAATGACTATAATGATTATTTACAAGCTTTTATATAACCATCATCATCATCATCATCCCAGCATATACCGGGTGTGGCCTGTAATATAAGCAAAAAATTAAAACATAGATCATACTCCTCAAACTGAACAACATTAGTTCAGCTAATTTTAAAAATAATCAGTTTTTATTTTTTATTACACTTTTAAGTTTATTCGCAGAAGCAATGTAAAGCAAAATGCTTGATGTTTGTAGCGTGACAGGCGACGTCAGTTGTGTTCTAGGATGGCGTACATTGATGGCAGTATTTAATTTGTATGAAAAAAGTAAAATTCAAAGACTCCATTATTTTTAAAAGTCGCTCAACTAATGTTGTTCAGTTTAACGAGGACGATGTTTTAGTTTTTTGCTCGTATTACAGGCCACACCCGGTGTACGTCCCACTGCTGGGCACAGGCCTCCACTCAGAATGAGAGGGCTGAATGTATGTATGTGCTGGTCAAATCTTGCAAGTTCAATTTGACCCACTTCCAGTGGTCGGATTGACTTGAAACTTGGCACACTTATGTAAATATGGTGACAATACAATAATCTGGCAGAAAATCCTGAAAACCAGCCAGGATCGTCTCCGCATGAGGGAACTCCTCAACGGTTAATGGCATCCATTTAATATTTAGTACAGTACTCGTAGTTTATACGACAACGCAAACTAACTACAGTCAACAAGATGTACAATCAGCAAAAAAATACTATCATGAAAACTAACGAATAATTTACCCAACCTTCGCGCGTAGGCGACACATGAAGCAAATAAATAGGAGCATTTAATTTAACAGAAAACGTATATCCCGAGGGATAAGAAATAAGGGAAAATTAGAAAGAATTAAGAACAAGAATGAATGAATTAGTTATGATATTTACCTTTGAAGTTGAGGATGAGCACTAATGAGCAGATTTATTCATGTCTAGAAATTATAAAAAGGAAAATACTATTTCGTTGGTCCTTCCAAGTAACTCAGTTGTTAATATCATAATTACATTTGAATAGAATAATTACTTAAAGTAGTTAAAAGATACACGCAAAATAATGTTTCTACGGGGAATAAAAGGAAGCATACTATTAATATTAAGCTAGTTGTCACCCGCGACTCCCTCCGAGTAGCTGCGTAGAATATGGTAGAATTCGCGTATCGCTATCTCGCGGTAACTATGCAATTTTTCGAGTTAAAAAAAACTAAAAAAACACGCTTTTAAAAGTAATTGAACTAAAAAGTCAAGTCAAGTTTCTCCGGGATAAAAAGTAGCCTATATCACTCTCGGGCCCATAAACTATCTCCATGCCAAAAATCACGTCGATCCGTCGCTCCGTTATTGCGTGAAAGACGGACAGACATACAAACACACTTTGACATTTATAATATTAGTATGGATATGGATAGTATATTAAATGCCTAAATGACAAGTTTCATAGTTTTATCTTCGACAGCGACGAACTTCCACCATATAAACTGTCACCCCCTATTTTAACCCCTTAAAGCCTCTTTTTCGCGATAAAAGATAGCCTATGTCCTTTCCCAAGGTCTATTCTGTCTCTGTACCAAATTTCATCCAAATCGGTTCAGCGGTTTTGGCGTGAAAGCGTAACAGACAGACAGACAGACAGACAGACAGAGTTACTTTCGCATTTATAATATTAGTATGGATAGTATGGATAGTATGGATTCTTCCTATGTCCTTCCCCGATATTCAGACGATCTGTATACCGAATTTCATCTAAATCGGTTCAGCAGCTTGTCAAGGTAGAGCCCCACGTTGTGCGCCACTGTCAAGGTAGAGCAGTGAGACCCTAGGGGTTCAATTTGAGAAAAACGAATTTAAGTTTTAGACGTTTATTTAGCCCCTAAGGCTTTACTGACAGAAATAAAATTTAAAAAAAAACTCGAGGGTCGCGGATACAGAAGAGTTGAGTGGGAAAGCGTTTCTCGGTAAGGCTTCCCTGGATCAGAGTCCGAAGCGCAGGTCGCCGGAGCTGGACAAGGCTGGAGGCAGAAGGGGCTCCAGGGTCAGCAAGCAGCAGCAGCAGTCCTTTCGTAGAGGAAGGACAGGGGCTTCGGTTCCAGGCAGCCGTGACAAGGTGTTGGTGGAGCGGTGAGGGGTTCAGTCCCAGACCGTACGGTGCCGCCCTGAAATTAGCGCTTGTTTAGGCAAGGTTCAGGTGGCCTTTATTCTGCCATCCATCCAACCGGCGTGAAGATTCTCATCATCATCATCATCAGGTCAGCCGTAATGTTGGAGGTGGCAGAAAAAATCGTTCGAAGAATTTGAGAAATAATAGGTAAAAGGAACAAAAGTAAAATTAAATTTGGAAAAAGTTCGTTACAATTTTAAATATCTAACGGCCCAACGGTTGTAATATGAAATGGACACAGCATTTAAAAATAGATATACAATTTTGAAATAAAAGGGCCGAAAAGAATTAATTTACTAAAAAACAGATTTAAAAATGTGGAAAACAACTATGAAATTTTGGATAAATTTACAATTAAAACTGAAAGAAAACACAAGTTAAAAATACACAAGTAAAGATTGATATTTGCCAAGGACTTACCAAATTTGGGCAGAGTTTCACTGAATTTAAAAATTTGCAATATAGATAAATAGTTTTAGGCGAATTCGTTGTTTTCTGATTTTTTGCAGAATGTGAAATTCTGGCTGTGTGCGTCTATTTAAGCAAAATTTTGACACAATAACAATATCAGCTGTTAAGAAAACAACTACCGTCCAAATTCAACAATTTTAACTAGCTTACCCTCTTATTGATAAAAATACCAGAGACAATATGGAATTAACTATGTATTTTTGAACTTGAATGTATAAAATTTAAAAGATAAAAACTTCAATCTGTACTTCAAAAAACAGTTGCGCAATGGCATTTAATTAAATATGGAAAATAAAAATGTTTTTATAGACTGCGCTACTAACGCCATCTAGCGGTAAGAGATAACAACGGTTGCACCGTGACAAGCTTAGACGTGAAGAGGTAACAAACAGACTTACAAACTTTCACATTTATAAAGCCGATGCACGTTGCATTACATTGCGGGGCCGTAAAGCCGTCTAGTTTGTAGTGGTCAATCGAGCGCTGCAATGTAATGCAACTTGCACGATTTTTCTTGCAAGTCTAAACTCGGCTTAACATTAGAGGTTATACGTACTTTTTCCAAAGAAACACGATTAAATTAAAAACCGGCCAAGACGTGCCGGACACACCCGTAATAGGGTTCCGTAGCCACCACCATCTCAGCCTATATACACGTCCCACTGCTGGGCACAGGCCTCCTCTCGGAATGAGAGGGCTTGGGCCATAGTTCCCACGCGGGCCCAGTGCGGATTGGGAACTTCACACGCACCATTGAATTGCTTCACAGGTTTGTGCAGGTTTCCTCACGATGTGTTCCTTCACCGCAAAGCTCGTGGTAAATTGCGCACATAGCCGTAGCCATTACGAAAAAATTAAATAATATTTTTCTAAGGTTTTCGTATTTTATACGGAATGTTCCAAGTTTAGGTATATTTGATACCTTAGGCTGCTATTTACTCTTAAACTACTAATAATTCTCAAGCAAACTTAGCCGTTATAGTTTTCCTTGAAAGTTTAATATACTTACTACCATCCTGATTTTTTTCTAATTTTTCCACCCACCGGTTTAGATTTTAGAGGGGTGGGGGGGGGACGCTCGATTTTAATGAAAATTTGCACTTTAAAGTTAAATATTTCGCAAACAAATCACTGAATCGAAAAAATTTTTTAGCATCCCTAATGTTTTTAAAAGACCTATCCAACGATACCCCATACGACAAGGTTGGATGAGAAAAAAAATCACCCCCACTACGTCTATGGGATGTACTCAAATTTTTTTTTTAATTTTTTTATTATACCATTTTGTCGGCATAGTTTACGTGTATATTCGTGCAATTACAACTTTCTAGTATTGAGAGTCTCTCAGCAAAGCCGCGGACGGACGGACAGACAGGCAGACATGACGAAACTATAATGAATTCCGTTTTTGCCATTTTGGCTACGGAACCTTAAAAATACTCCAAGCAAAACATTTAAATAATGCCAGGATTTAGCCAGGTTCGAACCCACGACTGTCTGCTTGAGAGACCACATGTCAAACTAGGCGGACGGAACCAATAAAAGCACTTAATCGGATGACCCCGCTAAGAAAGCTACAGCACCTAATAACAGGAGGGCTACTAAGAAAATCAAGGTTTGCATCGTACCGTCCCTCTCACTCTCGTATTAAACAATATAAGCGTAAGCGGGCCGGACGTATTGGGCCAGCGATCGAGCCTCTATAGCACTATTAAACAGCGCTGACCAAACAGAAACTAATGAAACGTACCCCCTACAATAATCCGTCGCATTAGGGCGACCACAGACCTGCGACACTGCGACACAACCAATAAGAGGATTAGGCTCCGTTTCCACCAGAGATGTGCGAGGATGTGTTGCGAGGAATGTGTTTTTCGGATTACTAATGTATGTAAAAAAACTTTTCCCAAAGTATTTTACACAAATTATCATTAGGCAAAAAAACATTTGTTAGACTAACCAACAACACGTTGTTAGTCTAACAACTGGTAGCATGGTGTAAGGTTGTGTCACTCTGAAGATGAGCTCTGGTTGAGTTCGAAACGCGTCAGTGTATTGTGGTGGTGGTGATAGATGGGTTTGTGTAATTTGTGTGTGTTCTTACAGTGTGGAGGTGGAGGAACTGCATGAACACGCATAATTTGCATAGACTTAGCTATCTCAAGGTCGCGGGTGAGCAAGGAAATTATTTTAGTTCATTAAAAAAACATTTGCCAAAACTTATCGCAATTTTACAGTTAGTATTTTTTTTGGCATATTATTGTTCAAAGGTATCGTTTGGTATAAAGCACTCTTCCCAAAATATTGCATGGCATAATCTACTACTTTTCTAACTACTTTTCTCGTAGCAGTCCGTTTCTGTTGGAGACGCAGTTCTAACCTAACCTACATTTCTGATATCAGTTCGCTTCTGTGGGGGACGAAGTGTCATTTAGAACAAAATTTTTTTTGGAATACAATATTACCTAGCAAAAAGAAAACGTTTGTCATAATAAAACTTGGCAATGTAAAATTATGCCAAATGATAATTTAACCAAATGAATAAAATGTGAAATGTTAAATATGCCAAAGATTCGTTTGGGAAATGAAACTACTGCGATAAGTAGTAGTTCGCCTACAGCCAGCCTAACACACACCCCTGTAAGTGATAGCCTCGGGGATAGAGTTTCATGAATTTATGTGTCCCTGATTGGAGTGGAGAAGGCGTGTTGCACTGAAATTGGTGCTTGCTCTGTGTGCCATCGATGCACAAGAAAGAGGACGCAACGTTGATTTTAACGGGTTAGTATCATATCGTCTTTATAACGGTTCTCTATCGTTTGCCCGAATTTCATATGCCATAATGTATCGTTTTCCATAATTTTCATTTGCCTAAAGTACTTAATTTATTTCTGAAATAGTATTTTCTTCAGAGTTGATATTAAACTAACTTAACCTAACTTACTACATTCTATATCGAGGGGTGAAAGGCTAATGGCGTTAAGCGACACTATGGGCGATATTGAGTTATATACATATTCGGAATCAGCAAATTTTTCCGCGTCTTTTGAGCCGGGTTTCACGCCAATCAGAGCTATTTTTTGTCGCTTGATGCAAATAGATTGGACGCTGTTTTTCACTCCACTGCTGACTGAAGCGACACAAAAATTACCTTTTTTCTTAACACGGTTGACTTAAGCTATATTAAAATACTGTGGCTAATGACTTAAACCGTTTTTCCTTTCTCGTCATAGAAGCCAAATGGTTTTTAAAGCTTTTTTCCATTTTCTATTTCAAAAGCTAATGGTTGGTTGAATTACTTAGCTTGCTCCGTAATACACAAATAGATGTCGCTTAATGCAAGTAGCCTGTGACCGAAATGTATGAAGCTAGTCGCTTAAAACAAATGTCTTTCCACAAAAATATAAGAAACTTGTCGTTTGAATCAATTAGCCTGCAGCAAAAATAAACAAAACACGTCGCTTCAATTATTTGACCTTAGACGATTTTACCTTAACAAAGTTACTTAAAGCAATTTAGCCTTTCTCCAATATTAGGTGAACTGGTTATTTAAGTTATTATTTCCTGTATATTTTAAAAGAAATCGGTCACATAAATTGACACATAAAAAATATTTATGTACTTGAATCCGTTTTCCTTCACTACAATGTGCGTTCAGCTAATATTTTTAACTATAACACCAGTTGATCAACGTCGCTTAAGACTAACCTAAAAAGTTTTTGGCATCTAAAACCTACTTGCGAATAGTAGACGTGCGTCAGAATCAGACTCAACCTAAAGTTTAAATTTGTTTAACTCTCTTAATTTTTTTACAAGATTCTTTTTTAGTGCATCAAAATTATTAGTTTCTAAAAATATTACTTAATAATTGTGTTTTGTCAAGTTTTTTACAGTTGGCTGACTGAAGTAATGATTAAGTATAATAAAAAATAATAATAATAGTTGCTAAAATACTGGTAATTGTATTTTTGATAAGTTTTGTTATAGTTGTCTGCCTAGGGATTGCAAATCCGGACGCATTTTGGGAAATCCTGATTTTCGGATTTCCAGCAACTTAAATCCGGATTCCGGATTAAATCCGGATTTTCTATACAAATGTATGTAACTTATTTCAGGTGTAAATATTTAGTTTTAAAAAAGGTTTAGCACTTCTATAGTTGCTACACTAGTAAAAAAAGTTTGTTTTATTACTGGTCTTGGCCTGTGTTTGTTAAAAATGAAAAAAAAAAAATCAAAATTTAAGGCTTCTTTATTGAAAATAAAACAACAATCCAATAAAAACCAACAAACAAAAAATTTCACAAAAAATGGAACCGACTAGAAAAAAATTATGAAAATAATTTTCTACCAGTCTGAAGTCGGTGCCTGAGGCACGAGCCAGCAGGAGTGGACCTGAAATCGTATACCTCACCTTTATTTTTATGAAAAATAGGCTTACGTTTGACCTCAATCTCGCTTGATGGAAGGCGAAGATGAGGCCTAAGATGGCAAACGTTTGCCTAGAAGGTGTCTGTTCACTTTGACCTTAAAGATGTCCAGATTATAGCGTTTTGGAAAAACTGACCTCGGCAGAGAGTTCCACTCCTTAGCCGTCCGCATGATAAAAAAAACCGGCCAAGAGCGTGTCGGACACGCCCAAAATAGGGTTCCGGAGCCATTACGAAAAAATTAAGTAATATTTTTCTAAGGATTTCGTACTTTATACGGAATCTTCGAAGTATAGGTATATTTTATACCTTACGCTGCTATTTACTCATAAACTACTAATAATTCTCAAGCAAACTTAGCCGCTATAGTTTTCCTTGAAAGTTTAATATACTGACTACCATCCTGAATTTTTTCAAATTTTTCCACCCACCGGTTTAGATTTTAGAGGGGGGAGGGGACGCTCGATTTTAATGAAAATTTGCACTTTAAAGTTGAATATTTCGCAAACAAATGACTGAATCGAAAAATCGTTTTAGCAAACCCCTAATGGTTTTAAAATACCTATCCAACGATACCCCACACTATAGGGTTGGATGAGAAAAAAAAATCACCGCCACTTTACGTCTATGGGAGGTACCCTAAAAAAAATTGTTTTTGAATTTTTAATTATACTGTTTTGTCGGCATAGTTTACTTATATATTCGTGCAAAATTACAGCTTTCTAACATTGATAGTCTCTGAGCAAAGCCGCGGACGGACAGACAGACAGACGGACAGACAGACAGACGGACAGACCGACAGACAGACATGGCGAAACTATAAGGGTTCCGTTTTTGCCATTTTGGCTCCGGAACCCTAAAAAGAGGCAAGCGGCTTCGTGCGTAATAGAGGAATGTCTACAACATAAGGGTGCAACTGCTCGCCGCGCCTAGTCGTTCGGTGACAGAAAGAGGAAGGGGGTATCAGGTTATGTAAAACCTCCGCGCACACACCGAAATGTAACCGATAAAAAACCGAAAGGGAGGCCACTCGTCAACGGTGTTCGAGACTCAGAAGATTTGCCCCCACGAGTGAGTCACTGCCTATGATCTTCTTCGCTCGGTACAGTATTCCATGCAAGAGAGAACTTGAGCTCTGTAAAGATTTTAGAGCTGCTCCGAGGTGAAGTACCGTCTCACCCTGGAGAGGATACTCAGTTTTTTGGCAGCAGTCTTTACCATAGGCTCGATGTAGCGACCGAAGTTTAGATTGGATGAGAGATCAGCCCTAAGAGCTCAAGACGGTCGTTAATCGGAACGGGGACATTCCGGAAAGTCTCCAAGGTAGAGTTAACCCCCTCGATCATCGACTCCCTGAAACATTGGACCTTTGATCCAGACTTCGCATCGGATAAGTATCTCATCGAGACTGTGTGCTGTCATCTGCACACCCAAAGAAACCGCTTGTTACCAGCAGATCGTTGATGTGCAGCAAAAAAAGAGTCGCGAAGAGCACAGACCCCTGAGGGACACCGGTATTAATGCCAAGGAGATCGGACGAGAAGCCATTAACAACAAGCCAAATCGATCTGCTCCTCAGGAAATCTTCGATCCAGATGCAAAGCCCAGGAGCAATACCGTATGCCGGAAGCTTACCAGTCCTTGTCGAAAGCCTTAGAGATATCAAGAGACACGTCAAGACCCTCACCATGTTTCTCAATGGCTTCGCTCCAGAGGTCAGTGCAATACACAAGAAAATCCCCAGTAGACCGGCCTCGACGAAACCCGATACCCGAATGACGGTCACTGAGGAGGTCGTTGGTTTCCAGGTATGCAAGGAGACGCTTGTTTAAAACATACTCCATAATCTTACAGAGTATGGAGGTGATTGCGATAGGTCAGTAGTTGGCAGCGTCGGCCCGACTTCCTTTTTTAGGGACAGGTTTGACATTGGCAATCTTCCAAGATTTCGTAACTTCACCAGTCCTCAGGGACAAGCGATATAGGCGAGTCAGAACAAGAGACAACTCCGGCGCACATGACCGCAAGATAATACAGGAATGCCGTCTACCACTATACGAGTATATTGGGCTTCAAGCACTCCTGCTGGCACGTACTGAGGCACCGACTTCAGCTTTAGACTCATAGAAAATTATTTTCATGGCTTTTTGTAGTCGGTTCTATTTTTTGTTAAAAAAAAATTCACTTTCACTTCCACGCTTTTTAGTGTAAAAAATCTAAGATACAATAGTTTAATGTCAACTGCTCGTCACCTTTTACGTAAAATTACTTTTTCCGGTGCAGAGACGTTCATTATTGAGGAGTCCTGGTGATTCATCACATCACCCGTTCCATTTCACCATATGAATTACGATGAGCTTAAACTGCGTTAAAGTAATTGAAATTCAACCCGTGAAGTACTTGTTATTGAGTAGTCGCTCCATTGGTCAAATTTGGTCTTCACCATCAGTTCCACTTCAACAAATGATGATTTTCAAGAGCAAATGCACGAGTTATTCCTAAATATATCGAAATTACCATAAGCAGAACTCTTCTAATATTGTAGGAACAATATTTAAATAAAACGATATGTGAAGAGTTCCCTCGATTTGCCTAGGATCCAATCATCAGATCCTGATTTGGTGCTTATGAAACCTAATTGAAAGCATTCCTAGACGAATGAAAATTTCTTCAAATCGACTCATAAATGACGGAGTTCTGAGGTAGCAAAAATATAAAAATTAAGGTTGATAAGTAGGTAAATTAAAAAATCCGGCTATCCGGATTTTTGAATCGAAAATCCGGATTTAAAATTCACGCATAAAATCCTAAAAAATCCGGATTTTCGAACTTCGGATTATCCGGATTGCAATCTCTGTGTCTGACCTAATATTTTTTTACGTCATTTTCTGCATTTTATTCTCTATCTTACTTTTTTGTTGTTTTCTACAATGTTCATGTTGATACTTTTTATATCGGTTTCAAACACCAACCTCAGATAAAATTTGAAATTACTGGGATTTAAATTAATACGAACAAAATAGTAATCGTTCCATAAGCTACTTTTCCTGCTTTTAAAAACTAGTGAAATGGGACTTTAAGCATATTAGCCATAATCTATTGCACTTGTAATAAGGCAGTTAAACCTTTTAGCTTTACACGAAAACTACATTCACGACCCTCTTAAGTCATTTAGCCTTGCGCTGATATTCCTAGTCGTTGTTTCTTAAACCATTTAGTTGTATTCCAAAAAAGACTTGAAACGTCGCTTAAGTCGTTTTTCCTTGCTCTAAAAAATAAGAGGAAGGAGAATTTTTAACTCAAGCGACACTTATTTCTTTATTTTCTCGTTTTATTAAATTGATATATTAAACATTAGAAGCGGTATTAAATTTTAAGAAAAACTGTGTATTTAGAATCAAAATCAGTTAATAAATTCAAAAACTACGAATTTTTTTCTAAATTTTAAAACTTTAAAACGCTCTCCTGTAAAGTTACAAAAATGTCGCTTAACGCCATTAGCCTTTCACCCCTCGATATGATGAAAATTTTAAAAATTCTTAAAATAGCACGGTTATATATATTTTATGGCAAACGTTTGTATGGCAAGTGAAATTCGGGGAGGTAATGGTATACGCTTTATGACAGCTGGTCTAATTAGTAAGTGGTCTAAGAAGCAACTGGTCTAAATTGCAAGTTTTAGATTAAGTTAGTATCACTTCGTCTAAAAAGATGCTGGTTTAAATAGAAAGTGGTCTAAGTCGCAAGTGATCTTAAAAGTTCCCCGAACATCTGTTGATCCATTTTCTGTTTCGTTAATTTCAATTCAGCGAAAGTCGACACAAACAGTTTAGGACCAGCTTTTTAGAACACTTGCTACAAAGACCTGCTGCTTTAAAGACGAACTGATACTATCCTGGGGTCAAAAGAAGCTCGAACTGGTGACAGAACAAAAACTTGGAAAACCCCCGTCTTTGCCACTTCAAAGTTCAATATCTTAAAAACGGCTGAACTTTGATGAAACATGTCTAAGAACCATCGCTAAGTAACCAGATTTCAAATTAAAATAAACCGCATTTAAATCGGTCTATAGGTCCATCGGTCCACGGTTACGGTGCCACAGACAGACAGACACACAGACACACTTATAAAACCCCTCTTTTTGGCTGGGTTGTGGCAGAATATTAGTGTTTTGCTCCTATGAGCAATGTTGACCACTGAGCCATGGCCCTTTTGCACTACTGCAGCGCACACAAACACGTTTACTTAAAGTTAGGGCTGTTCTTTTTTTAATTTATTTAATTTTGATTGTGTGTGTGTTTGCAGTAACAAATATTTTATCTATCTATCTATCTTTTGGGTCGGGGGTATTTTACTATTTATGGTTTTACAATAAAGAGTCATTGTATTGTATTACAAGCGTCTCATACGAACACGCAAAGACATGTCCGACATTTTCTTAACCCGGACACGTCATATCCTCAAGGATCCTTCTTCTCAAAACACCCCATCCAATAACATTAAAATTATACTAACGTTCCATTAATGAGTAATTCATTTGCAACGGGAAGCGTTCTCCATGAGCGTACCTCGGGGATTCGAACCTACTATCCATTATGTGCTCTGCTTCTGAACGCAAAACAACTTATTAGATTGTGTTTTTAGCAATTCAGTAAGTGTAGTTTGTTGAAAATTGCCAGTCTGGTTGTCAGGTTTGAATTAGAGATTTGCCATAATTTTATTTCACATAGCAACGCTTGGCAGAATCATCATTTCGCAGAATTACTTTTTGCATAAATTTCTAAGGCATAATGTTGATTAGAATAATAGTCATCGAATAATTGTCACTTCAGTTCATTAAAGAGCATTTCTAAAAAAGTTTGTACATTTGATTTGCGACTCCGAGTTGGATAAAAATTTAGGAACTTTCCATACAAATTAATGGGGACATTTCGGGAGAATATGTTATTTAAACTAAGTATCGTTCACTCTATCTACCTGCAAATTTGTACCCAAATCGGAGTCACAAACCAAATGTACAAACTTTTTTAGAAATGCTCTAAAATGTTCGATTTAAAAAAAAACACCTCGTAAGAGGGGAAAAGCACTTTTTTACTTCGAAAGAGAAAACCAGCCTTCTAGAGAAATATCATTAAAAAAAAAACCGGCCAAGGGCGTGTCGGACACGCCCAAAATAGGGTTCCGTAGCCATTACGAAAAAATTAAGTAATATTTTTCTAAGGATTTCGTATTTTATACGGAATCTCCAAGTTTAGGTATATTTTATACCTTACGCTGCTATTTACTCATAAACTACTAATAATTCTCAAGCAAACATAGCCGTTATAGTTTTCCTTGAAAGTTTGATATATTGACTACCATCCTGAATTTTTTCAAATTTTTTCACCCTCCGGTTTAGATTTTAGAGGGGGGGACGCTCGATTTTAATGAAAATTTGCACTTTAAAGTTGAATATTTCGCAGACGCTTTACTGAATCGAAAAATCGTTTCAGCAAACCCCTAATGGTTTTAAAATACCTATCCAACGATACCCCACACTATAGGGTTGGATGAGAAAAAAAACATAACCGCCACTTCAGGTCTATGGGAGGTACCCTAAAAAAAATTTTTTTTAAATTTTTAAATGTACTATTTTGTCGGCATAGTTTACTTATATATTCGTGCAAAATTACAGCTTTCTAGCATTGATAGTCCCTGAGCAAAGCCGCGGACGGACAGACAGACAGACAGACAGACGGACAGAAAGACATGGCGAAACTATAAGTAAGGGTTCCGTTTTTGCCATTTGGGCTCCTGAACCCTAAAAACGATATTTTTGCGTTATTTCGCTTTTCGCGTTTGACGTTTCGATTCGGCTACCCCACACTCTAGGCATGTGCGTAACTTAAGTGACACCACCAATCAACTGACGTACTTTTTATGAGCTGTCAAAACACAATTCTCCCATAGAGTCTCAATGGCAATGGCGACTTATGACTTTATTATCCGCCAACTCAATCAACTGTTTATTTGTTTTAAAGCCACAAAAAATCTAATTTTACAATAAATCGATAATTAATCTGGTTTTCAGGGCTAAAATAAAGCGTTTTTTTACTGCAGTTGTGCCTCCGAATTATTTTTTAATGGTGTCAACATCCCTATTGTGCGATATTGTGGATTGTGGACTATTTTATAACACTAGTGATGTGAAAACAAATTAAAACTTCACATTTGTCGGGAGCCGACAAACCCTAATGTTATCGACGCTCTGGGAACAGAATTTAGGTATTAGAAATGTTACTAAGTTGCCGTGAACGCCGCTTGGCGGTCCGCCCGGGGGCGGGGCGCTGATCTACTGCAGTTTTTGTCCTTAGGCAGCTGCGAGCCGATATTTCAAGTAGAGGCGTTGCCGCCGCAGTACACAGATAACAACAGTATAACACCATATCAACTCTCATTATGAGGGCTTTTTGTCTAGCAAAATATCGCTAGATGGCGTTGGCATCGTGAGATCCGTTTGACGTTAGAGCGTTTGCAGACTATCCGATTGCAGGTGGTAGGACCTCGTGCAAGGTTCGCCCGAATTGCTACCAACATCTTGCTCGCTAAACCTGCTGTGAAGCTGCAGTGCTTGCACTGTAGTGTTTCGGCGTGGAGAGTAAGACGGCCGGTGAAATTCTGGCACTTGAGGTATCCCATCTTAGGCCTCTAGGTTGGCAACGCATCTGCAATACCCCTGGTGTTGCAGGTGTCTATGGGTGATGGTGATCTCTTACCATCAGGAGACCCACTAGCTCGTTTGCCATCAAGTCTAATAAAAAAAAAAACAAACAAGCGGAGATATGTGGTGCATAGGGGAACTTCGTGTGTATACCGTTGTCCAGCAGTGATGTAGCGGTATAGCACGCAGCACGGAATGCCGAGGACCTGGGTTCGATACCCAGTGCTGGTCTTATTTTTCTGTTTTTTTTTGTGCATCTATATCTCACTTTGTATTTAAGTTTTACGGGATGACCGTAAAAGTAAAAATTAGGAATTGAAATAAAAAATAATAAATAAATAAATATCCGCCTTTGTACTTAGCACTTTCTTTTGTGTGTTATTTTTTGTACCTATTTCCTTTTTGTACAATAAAGAGTTTAAACAAACAAACAAACAAACAATATCATGGGACACTTGACACCAATTGACCTAGTCCCAAACTAAGCAAAGCTTGTACTGCGGATACTAGGCAACGGATAAACATACTTATATATAGATAAATACATACTTAAATACATATTAAACATCCAAGACCCGAGAACAAACATTCGTATTATTCATACAAATATCTTCCCCGGCCGGAATTCGAACCCGGAACCTCAAGCTCCGTAGTCAGGTTCTCTAACCACTCGGCCATCCGGTCGTCTAAATACTTGCAAAAAGATTACAAAAAAAAACAATCTTAATTTGCTTACTGTTCTAGATCTGTTTACTGCGAGGGTCTATCTTTATCAGCGGCAACCAGTGTAATTTAGTTGTTGGAGAAAAATTCGGGATTCGCCGTAGCTCCGGAGCATTCGGTTTTCCGGTTTATCTACCAGTCTGCGGCTTATCTGGGGGATAAGTTACTGATAGCGAGCATCTGGTAGTTTCGCCATTACCGCTATTGTCAAGAGGTTCGGGGTCATTCAAATATTACGTAAGCAGATTTAGTCATTTTTAACTTCCCTTTTTTGGCCTTATTGCTTACGGTCCTTTCGTACGTATTTAGACAGAATTGTAAATTTGCAAATGAGATTGTTCAAACTACGAGAACTATAGTAGATTGATAACCAAGAGTGGAAAGTGAACCATTTCACCCGAGATATTTCTGGTGCTCAAACGAAATGAGAGCGCCAATAGTTCAAGGGGAAATTGGTAATTTCACCCGAGTTAGACACTACTTTTCATTTTGACTGTGAGGAAAGTAGAATACTACAAAAAAATGCGAATAATAATAAATTGAATTTACTTATATCCAACCTCCAACGCTACCTTTTCGACTGGCCACTTGCCACGGCCGACTATAAAAAAAAATCTAGAGAAACACCATTTAGTTATGCAAATTATTTACATATACATACCAGAGTTTTTACGGCGTCCAACCACTTTTCCAGTTTTCCAATGACGTCACACAAAACCCTCCTTTTTCAATCGTAAGGGGACAAATTAAACATGGCAATCAAGTAATACGAACACAAATTAAAAATAGCAAATTAAATTCCGGTCCTCGTATTACGACGGAGCACGGTTTCTTTAATTCTGCTTTATTATTGAAAGTGGATCAAAGGGTACTCGAAATTAATTTGACGGCATTAGACTTAGAGATGTGCCGACTAGTCGCCGACTAGTCGGTAAAGCCGACTATCCGGCCACTATCATAGTCGGCGACTAATCGGCGAATAGTCGGCAAAAAGCGCCGACTATCCGGCTTCTTACTTTGTATGTATTTTTTAATAAAATATACATTTTCATGTATATGCAGAGCCTTCATTATTTATTAATATTTGAATTTAATAAACATTCTTATTCATATTTACTCGTAAATGTAAAGCAAAGCAACTTTCACGTGACCATTGTACATCTTCATTGTATATTCTTTTGATTAAGTTTTTGTGATGTATCTTGGACTTAGAAAATCACCAATGTATGTATAAAAAAAAAATGGGCATGTAAATTAATGGTAGTTGCTATGGTTATGGTTTATGGGGGCGACTGAAAAACAGCGTCTGTTAGCCAAAGGACCTTGTTCTGCAAGGCGCAGGCATAAGCTGAGTCGCTTTCCCTTTTGATAGTTTGTACCTACTTATTATTTGTTATGTACCTATGTATGTAGAACTAGCAAACTATTGAATAAATATCTTATTATTATTATTATTATTATTATTATTATCTTTTTTTTTTCATTGTACAGTGGGGGTAGAAAAACCTTCGTCAGTTATTAAATTGATTCCGTTACAAAGTCATAAACTCTTAGTACGTTTTGAAACGAAAGAACTAAGTAGACAAGTGCATATCAAATTATACTTACTAGGCATGACAACAAGGATCAAAATAGTATACACCTCTGACATATGTCTAGTTTTATATCAATACAAAACCTTTTTAATAAACAACTACGTAAAAGTTTAAATCAAATAATGTTATTTTTAATTGTCAATGTTTGTCAGTGCCAAGGTTTAGTTGTAGGGTGTCTATGGTCACCTGATTATGTTTAGCAGGTTGACAGGTTGACGCAGTATGTCCTACTCAATCGGTAAAGCAGATGAGCGCTCATACTGAGCACAGGAAAATAGATCTTAAGGTGACGAACCTTTTTTTACTCCGACTGTACATTCAATATTTTTTGGCATTTGATTTTATGGGAATCATTGTTTAATTGTTTCTTGTGTTAACATTCTTTTTGAAATTAAAAAAAAATCATTAAAGTCACTTGAGTGAATAATAACGAGTAGGTAAAATATTTTTAAACAAAAACACCGCTTTGATAGGTAACTTACACGCGTCGGTTGCGTTCAGCTGTTTAAATCAGCTGGTTAAAGAAGCGTCATAGAAATCCCGGAAACTGTGATGGGCTTGGCCGACTAGTCAGCCGATTAGTCGGCTTCTTAACAACCGACTAATCGGCTAGTCGGCCAAAGTCACGATCGGCACATCTCTAATTAGAATCAACGAGAGGTATCGATGGGAGAAAAAGCGCCAGAGAGTCGACTTAGAAATTCCTTTATAACCTAACTAGCTTTTACCCGCAGCTCCGCCCGCGTGGTATTCGGCTATCGCGCGCTGTTCCCTCGGGAACTGTGCATTTTTCCGGGATAAAAAGTAGCTATGTCACTCTTGGGCCCTTAAACTCTTTATAAACTAACTCTATGCCAAAAATGACGTCGATCCGTCGTTTCGTTACGGCGTGAAAGACGGACAAACACACAAACATACAAAGACACACACAAACATACATAAAAGTTCGAAAAAAAAACTCTCCTGCGAGCAGTTGAGTAAAAGTACAGTGCTCTATAGAATGAGAGAGCGATGTGATTAGGTTTGTAATATCTATTATTTTAAATACATTTTGACAGTATTTAGAACAACTGTCAGAACTCCTGGTAAGATGGCGACCGCCATCTTATAATATTTTATGACATTACTTTTTCTTTGCAGCCAGAGGTGACAATTTTAGTTTCGTTTCGTCCAATTTTGAGAAGGAAATTTTAAATGAAACTAATCATCAAAGATGAATGTATATTCCTTTTTGGAATAAAAATAAAATAACATATCCTTAACTCATTAGTTATTTGACTCTTTATAACTGTCAACGAGATTGTTAATTAAAAAATGGTGAGCTATGAAAATGTATGGAGCGGCGAATGTTTTAATTCTTGTATTTTTTTTTCCACTTATTTACTAATTAGATAAACAATATACATTTTACAATAATGCAATAATATAACATATATAATATTTTATAATAATATACCGGGTGGGCCCAACAGAGAGAGAGGTGAGAGTTGCGGGAAACCGGTGGATGCAAGTGGCGAGTTGTCGTTCATTATGGCGTTCTAAGGGGGAGGCCTTTGTCCAGCAGTGGACGTCTTCCGGCTGATGATGATGATGATGATGATGATGATGATGATGATGATGATGGGCCCAACAGGAGCAAATAATAACATAGATCGTTAGTCGTCAAACTAAATCACAAGTGAGGTGACTTTTTAAAATTATAGTTTTTAGATTTTCCCTTTTTCATACAAATTAAATAGTATAATCAATGTACTCTAGAACACAATTGACATCGCCTGTCACGCCACACACACCAAAACCGGCCAAGAGCGTGTCGGACATGCCTGAAATAGGGTTCCGTAGCCATTACGAAAACATTAAGTAATATTTTTATACGGAATCTTCCAAGTTTAGATATATTTTATACCTTAGGCTGTTATTTACTCTTAAACTACTAATAATTCTCAAGAAAACTTAACCGTTATAGTTTTCCTTGTAAGTTTGATATACTTACTACTATCTTGATTTTTATCTGAATCAGGATCAATTAAAAACCGCGTGGTTCCATCAATAGGCCTCAACTGTTGAATTTTTAGTTTTAAACCTTCAGGCAGGTATCTATGAAAAGGACTAGAAAAACCCTATTTTTTTTAAACCTACTCGACTCCATTCAACTTCTGTTCCTTTAGCATATGGCACGCACGTGTTAAGCAGTCGATACCTACAAGGAGGATATCAATGAAATATTAATAGCAACCAAATACATGAATCACTGCTTCCAGTTCTATGAATCATTTGGAAGACGCTAGTGAGCTAACATTGTATTTTAATAAGGTGACTTGCAATTGGTATTCGACAATTCACCATCAACATCATCGGCCTATAGTCCACTGCTGAACATGCCTCTCCAATTGACAAGATTTCATTTTTGTAACACCTATATTATTACAGGAATCAAAGTTTTTCCTCCTGAACATGGGTCCTGAAAATATTTATTGAATCAGGCGTTACTTTGCGGAGGTCCATATCAATGAACTAAAAGACCCTTGCTCACCCGCGCACCCGCGTTTTTTTAAGGTCGCGGATGAGCAAGGAAATTCTTTTAGTTCGCTGAAAATATTCTTTATAATTCAATTAGTGTCAAGTGTCCCATGATATTTATTATTATTTATTTCTCTATATTTAAAAAAAATACAAAAAATTTAAAAATATATCTGAATTCGCCAAAACGACCACAGAATAGATATGTTTCCTTTGCCTCCTTCACCAGAAAAAGGAGCTCTCATAATTTTGGCAACGTCTAATAAATTAATTAATAATCGTAGCGAAATCTTAAAAATATCATTGTCTTTCTCTTTCCAAACAGAATACAGAGAACGAATCAAATTATAGTCTTAGAAATATGAAATCTTGTCAATTGCACACAATGAGCACGACCCTCGGCCACTCTTTCTTGCCAGCTATCTTGCGAAGATCATCGCTCCGGTATCCAATCATTTGGCAACAAACATTTCAACAAATAATTTAACAAACAACGTTTTAAAAAATTGCTTACAACATGATTGGATATACCGTTTTAGAGTTATTGATTGCCGAAAAACTGCGCTTCTCAATAAAAGGACGTAAGTGCTGTGAAGATACGCTCTTTTTCTGGTAATAGATTTTAAGACTGTAGGTAGTAAGTGTTTTAATTGTGTTATAACTAAATTATATGAAATATTACTTGATTTTTTCGTATTGAGTACGGAACTCTATCTTGGGCGTGTCCGACACGCTCTTGGCCGGTTTTTTTAATGTTTGCATGTCCTTAATCGACTGTACGAAGAGTGAAAGCAAATTCTTAGAATTGATAAGTCGATCCGATTTTATCTTATCGATTGATAAAGTCCATTGCGTAAACACGGTTTATATGTTGTTGTTGTCAACATTTACCCTGAGGATTACTAATTAAATATTTTTTAGGTTAAAAGTTTTGGGATAAAAAGGAAGGTTTCAAGAAAACTATTAGGGTGATAGTCTTTACCGGCCCGAATAACACCGACATGGAAACACCGGCCCTGTTTTTTGTGTACACGCCCATAGAAACTGACAGGAGCTTCCATGGACGTGTACGAAAAACAGGGCCGGTATTTCCATGTCGGTGTTTTTCGGGCCGGTAAAGCATTACACCCAACAATTACTGCAAATGACATAGAACTTAGACTATATACAACATCTGTGTTGTATATAATCTAAGACATAGAAGCCAAAACTATCATGGATGCATTCCAAGAATGTTTCGAAACAGTGTAGTAGTTTAATAATAAATGTGTGTGTGCGTGTGTGTGTGTGTGTTTATTAGTTTAAAAATAAATCGCATTTATTTTCTTATTGCATATATATTATAATCGCATTTATTTATTTAAAAAAAAATAGGGTAAAAAGTAAATAAAAGTGCCTGATTTAGGGTAATTTTGCGTAAAATTAGGGTAAAAAAAATATCTGAGGTGGCAACACTGGTGCACACCTACGGTTGCCCTACAGGTTGTTGGGACATGTCCTGTCGCCGCTCAGGTAAACGGTATTGGGTTCAAACCCGGGCCCGCACCACTGAATATTTCGAAATTCATGTGCGAAATGACATATGAAATTTACCTCGAGCTTTACGGTGAAGGAAAACATCGTGAGAAACCTGCACACGGCTGCGAAACAACACACACAACACCTAACTTCTAACATCTAGCATCTGACGTGGTGAACGATTGTGATGTCCCTATGATGAACTGGGGTTTAGTTCGAAACACTTCGGCATAGTGTAGTGGTAGTAGTTGGGTGTGTGTGTGTTCTTGCAGCGTGGAGACGGGGAGCTACATGAACACACATTTGTTGCACAGACGTAACTATCGCAAGGTCGCGGGTGAGCAAAGTATGTACCTAATTGTTTATAAAAAATATTGTTCATTAATTCAACATTATGTGTGAAATTAACAATCTGAACTAGGTCCGCGTGGGAACTAAAGCCCAAGCCCTCACAGTCTGTGAGGAGACCTGCAGTGGAACGTGTACAGGCCGAAGATAATAACAAAAACAAAATTATCCTAACAGTACATTTAATAGCAGTTATTATTACAGCCTGTATAAACATGTTTTTTTTTTTACAAAAAGACTAAGGCATTCTCCGACAGCCGGCACTTATTTCTGTGTTGCCATCAATTTTCACTCCGTTCAGGATAATTTGCAGGGACGTACGCAGACACGAGAGCAAATACTTGTTACAAATACTTGGTATAAATACTCGCGGTTAATTGCCCGGTTAGCATTTTTTTATACTTCTTACGAATTTCATATACCCTTTAGTAGTAGTATAAACCCTATACTATATATGTGTTGAATAACTTTATAAAATGACTGATGTAATAAAAACTGGCCAAGTCAAATGTAACCTTTAAGATCTCACATTTTTAAATAATAGCAATCGTTATAGGTATCCAATAAAGCAAAGAAATAGAGTTTATTAATACTTGTTCATAATGTTATTTTGTTCCTATAAATACATATTTGGATTTTGCATAGAACTTGGCACTCATTTATATCTCCATTATTTTTGCATCATTTTTATTTGGACTTGGGTTTCCTTTTACATTTATGTTTTTGGTGGGATACCTTACATGTCAATCTACTCGTGATTACAGCTGTTGCAACATGGTCTAAACGTCGAAGCTACTTAATGAGTAAATTGTCACAACTAAGTCGGAGTCTAATTAAGTCTACTACGAAAAAAACAGGGGCCGATTTACCTATGAAACTCAAGTGGGCCTTTTCTTTCGACTAGGATAGACAGGATAGTATAAAATTATGATGGTGCTGCCCTACCACACTCCGACTGACAGACTGACTTAACATTTTTTTTTTTTCATAGTTAATCAATTTATTTGTTATTACTATCTATTTGTTATTACTATGTATAGTTTATAGAATATGTGTAAATAAAGATATTTCATTCTCATAAATACTTCCAAGTGCAAATACTCGTCATTTACATTCATCCCCAGGCGCTGAAGTCTCTTGGGTCTTTTTAATTTTTGCCTCTGAAGTGTTGTGACATCAATAAATGGCTGAAAGCATTATCGCAAATTAAATATGGCCGCTGTATTTGATGTATCTTGTTACGATTATTTATTGCCTAAGAGACAGTATTAAATTTAAATTTAAGTCTCTTTGACGGCGGAACGCTGGATATATAGGGGTGAAGCTCGTAATAATGTATCTAAAGAATTAGATGGAATTTTTATTTGATAAGTCATCTTCAGGGCCCTATTTTACCTGACTAAAGTAATGTATTTAGCGGAGAGTTAAAGTCTCATATCTTGCTACTGTAGGACTGTACTTGAATAAGCCATGTATTAAAAAAAAAAAAAAAAATTTTTATTCAGTAACAAAAATTATTATGTATTGTAATCTTTAATGCGCTTTCGAGACATGTTTTTGCAGATTATAACTCCTAGCATTATTTTTGGTGTACCAATGCGTTTATAAGACGACAAACATAATCCATAGCTTTCCTGTGACTTGTTTCTGACTTATAGCATTACAGGATGTAATTCTCAAGAGCAATTTGCTAGTTGGGATGTCACTCTCGGGCCCGTAAACTATCTCTATGCCAAAAATCACGTCGATCCGTCGCTCCGTTACTGCGTGAAAGACGGACAAACATACAAACACACTTTCGCATTTATCCATACTAATATTATAAATGCGAAAGTAACTCTGTCTGTCTGTCTGTTACGCTTTTACGCCAAAACCGCTGAACCGATTTGGATGAAATTTGGTACAGAGGTAGAATAGACCTTGGGAAAGGACATAGGCTATCTTTTATCGCAAAAAAGAGGCTTTAAGGGGTTAAAATAGGGGGTGAAAGTTTATATGGTGGAATTTCGTCGCTGTCGAAGATAAAACTATGAAACTTGGCAATGGCTTTAATATACTATCCATATCCATACTAATATTATAAATGTCAAAGTGTGTTTGTATGTTTGTATGTTTGTCCGTCTTTCACGCCGTAACGGAGCGACGGATCGACGTGATTTTTGGCATGGAGATAGTTTATGGGCCCGAGAGTGATATAGGCTACTTTTTATTCCGGAATAATGCACAGATCCCGAGGGAACAGCGCGCGATAACCGAATACCACGCGGGCGGAGCCGCGGGCAAAAGCTAGTAATATTATATAGTATGGATTTTGAAACCGGCCACGGACCAACTCCCCACCTTGCAACATTTGCGCGTAGCACCATTAATTAAGCGCAAAACCTCAAGACCGATTCAGGCTAATCTGAGCGCTTTAAAAACAAGAATAAATCAGTGCAAAGCCAGTAGGCATTATAAAGTTTTATTTACCTTAAACTGTTAAGTACAAGCGAGGTTCTCCCTCCGTCATAAATTCTGGGCCACGCCTTGTAATGAATCAATCGGGTGTAAGAAAGACGTGGAGTCGCTGTTGCAAGTACAATAACAATATTTATTTTACAGCAAGACTCTGAACCGGTTTATAAAATAGCGGTAAATACCGGTTTAACTCCGAACTTTCGTAAGAACGCGAACGTTTTTAAGAACTCAACTATAACCTAAATAAACCGGTTTATTCGACGAGTGCCAGCTGGCCGGCCGGCAACGGGCGGTGATGTTTATTCTGCGCCGGAATAAACCGGTTTTTATTGTTATAAACCGGTTAATCTGACAAGAACTTTATGGAAAAGTTCCCTTAAAAACCGGTTTAAAAATAACGGTTTCACGAACGAAACCAAAATGAAAAGGTTTTGCACCAAGTACATGATAACGGTTTGGAAATTTAACCGGTGTCCGAGCCTTGTTTTACAGTGCATTAATTATTTTAGCCTAAACAACTTAGATACCTAAGTCTAAAAACTCCAGACATTGTCTTTAAAGTTTATCTCACTAACCTAACCAACAAAAAGTTGGTAAGTTCAGTATCTCAAAAAGGTCTGAACCGATTTTGAAAAAACATGTCTAAGAAGCATCGCTAGAAAACCTGTTTTCAAATAAAAAAAACCGCATTCAAATCGGCCCACCCGTTTAAGAGCTACGGTGCTACAGACAGACACACATAGCGGTCAAACTTATAACACCCCTGTTTTTGCGTCGGAGGTTAAAAAAACGGCTGAACCTGCTATTAGTTTACCTGTTTCCCGCGACTCCGTCTGCGTAGAATTTATTTATGCAATTTTTCAGGATAAAAACTATTCTATGTCCCGCCCTGGGACTAAAACTATCTATATACCGAATTCCACCTAAATCAGTTCAGCGGTTTGGACGTTAAGTAACAAACAAACAGGCATTCAAACTTTCGCATTAAGTGGGCAGTTTTTCCTGTCGCGGATTTATAAACAACTAGCTTTTGCCCGCGGCTCCGCCCGCGTGGTATTCGGTTATCGCGCGCTGTTCCCTCGGGATCTGTGCATTTTTCCGGGATAAAAAGTAGCCTATATCACTCTCGGGCCCATAAACTATCTATCTCCATGCCAAAAATCACGTCGATCCGTCGTTCCGTTACGGCGTGAAAGACGGACAAACATACAGACATACAAACACACTTTGAAATTTATAATATTAGTATGGATATGGATAGTATATTAAATGCCTAAATGCCAAGTTTCATAGTTTTATCTTCGACAGCGACGAACTTCCACCATATAAACTTTCACCCCCTATTTTAACCCCTTAAAGCCTCTTTTTCGCGATAAAAGATAGCCTATGTCATTTCCCAAGGTCTATTCTATCTCTGAACCAAATTTTATCCAAATCGGTTCAGCGGTTTTGGCGTGAAAGCGTAACAGACAGACAGACAGACAGACAGATAGACAGACAGAGTTACTTTCGCATTTATAATATTAGTATAAGTATGGATTTTAAGGGGCGATCTTACTCCGTTCTTCTTTCATATCGCCTTCAAATTCCGAATCATCAATCTTAAAAATAAAACTACTAAAAACTACTCCTTTCAATCCGTCGTTCTTTTAAACTGCATTTTAAACTCCACGGATTTATTTAAAGTTATTTCCATAAACGCTGGCAACTTCCTACATTTGTTAGTAGGGATTTTAACTCTTACAACTGTCGCGATAGGGTGTGTTTTGGATTGGGACTTGGTAAAATTGAGCGGGTAGCTTTTGAAAGTTTCGTCGTATTGGCATTAAATGTAATATCTATGGGCACATATCATCATTATTTGTCATTTATCATCGATATTCGTGCATAAATAAAATTTTGCACGGGTATTTCGGTTTCGGCTGGCAACACTATAATGTTACGGTCATGACATTTAGTAAAATGCATGTGCAAGTTAAACTCATTTATTTTCTTTGAGAAAGTTTTAACTGTTCTTTTTTAAAAGGTCAAAACCCTGGCTGGAATATTTTCGAGCGGCTACGAAACGTTACATTTATAAAAATTAAAAAGCACCAAATGTCAAACAGGCGAGCCCCATTCCATATTTAAAATCGTAACACTTCCCGACTAATAGCCGAAACGTGCCTTGCTTATTTTCAAATATAGAACGTTCTAAAATGGCGGCTTTTTCACAAATCCCCGCCTTATCCCGCGGCTTGCAGTTAGCGCCATCTGTCATCGAGTTTGACAGTTGACAGTGAAACGTTTTAAAAATAGAACGTTTCGAGAACCGCTTCCGAAGATTGTGAATGAGTTTTCGGGGGAAGTTTTTTTTTTGTTTATCAAATTGCCTAATGGAAGGCGAAGGAATTACGTCCACGGCATTCCTTGACAGAGACAAGTTTATTGTTAATTCTATCGGAATTTAGTGACAAAATTAATGCAGACAAGTTTGAAATGCACATACCTTAGATCTTTAGGTGTGATTATTAATAGGTTGTGTCTTGTCTCTCATTAATCATCGTGGACTAAGCAGGAACAATGTTCTGGAGAGCTTAAAAGGGGTGCAATTTGGTCAAAACCTCTTGTTTTTCATGTCTTGGACTTAGTGAGAGATGAATCGCTGCAAATGTGTGTTTAAATTTGTCATCGAAGGGAGCGAACGCATGCGTTTTAATTGTCACAAGCTTTTATTCAACTTGCATTGTTTTGGACAAGTACTGCCAAAGACAGAGAGCTGTGGAAGAAGATGGAGGAGGCCTTCACTCAAAGAGGGGCCCAAGTCTCAGAAGAAAATAAATAAATGAAACTAATCATACTAACTCTAGGTATTAAGAACCATTCACTAACAACACTGACACTACTCTATACAATAATGAGCAGAAATAACGGGGATTAATAAAGGCTTTTTACAATACAATACAATACAATACAATACAATACAATACAATACAATACAATAACTCTTTATTGCACACCAACATATAGCAAACAATTACAGAAAACAGGTTTTTTTATTTTTATTTATAAGTTTTCTGTTTCAAATTCAAGGGAATTTCGATCAACTTTGAATGACAATGGATTATCTTGAAATATAATTAGTACATATTACAACAAAAAAAAAACTGCTCCGTAGCAAAATTTCATGCAAATTTCTAAATACGATATTAATAAAGACAAAATTCCTGACATTTTACTTAGGAATATTGATTTTCGAAATTTGACTACGGAGCTAAAAAAACTCGTGTTAATATATTTTTTTAATAGAAACTTTCTAATTTTCCGAGAAACTAATGAGACACAAAGAAAAAGAGGTAGGAAAAATCCTCCTTCGCGCAGTCAGGTACGAAGAGAATGACTAGGTCTTCCGAAAACTTTGGCCTGTAGCATAGTGTAGCAATATTAGTCAAGGATGCAGTAGCGCTACCTCTAATGCTTCTCCCATACTTTTGCAAACAATCTGTAGTGTGTATTTCGATACTACCTCAAACTTTAAGGGTAGTTAGTGAAGGCCCTAATTATCACATTTTATTATGGTTTAGCCAGGTCGTCGCTCCATCTTGTTAGAAGCCTACCGACAGCTCGTCTCCCGGTCCGCGGACGCCATTCGAGAACCTTCTGACCCCATCGGCCATCAGTCCTGCGTGCAATGTGCCCCGCCCACTGCCACTTCAGTTTCGCAATTCTTCGGGCTATGTCAGTAACCTAAGATCGCAGGATCGCGGTGGATGCGAAAAGCACAAGACCGGTTTGAGTGGAGAGCCTAGGGGGAGGCCTATGTCCAGCAGTGGACGTCTTTCGGTTGATGTGATGATGATGATGATTATGTTTTAGTATAAATACTTTTTTCCTTATAAAATTAATTAGCACGCAATGTATCAATTCGTGGTATTACTTTGTTTTTGTTCAAAACGTCGCACTTGTTGACGTGACAGCTGTCACAGAACGCACATTGCTGCTCGAAAATATTTCAGAAATTAATTACGCTCAGGTAGTTAATTCTAAATGATTTATCTTGATTTGATTGAACTTTTTAAATTTAGAATTATAATAATGTTGTTTTATTTATCCTTCACACAATGAAAACACAGGATTCGATTTGTGGCATTCGAACATGGCGGATGTAGACAATACCTAATTTTGCTATTTCTCTTTCTTTGCCTAATTGAAGTATAATTTTGAGTGTTTTATGCGGCGATTAACCTTAACAGTGAACAGTGATCACAAAATTCTATATTGCTCTCGTGTCTGACATTTTTTAATGCACAAGTTGTCTCCACGTGGTTTCTGGAATTTTTCTATCAAACTGCAAAAACTACAATCACCGTTCAACATCCCACTCAAAGAGAGTGACACTGGCGAAATTATCCTATTAATTCAAAGAGAGTACTTTGAAACTGGCGTAATAGTCCTATTAATTAGGACAGAAAGCCATATTTTAGAAGAGAAGAAGAAGAATGAAAACACAGTATTATTATTATTATTATTATTATTATTATTTACAAGCCAGTAATATTTTGGGAATAATTTAGTGGAGCGATGCGAAGGAAACGCTAGGTCAACGACACAACTGATTTATTTATCTACCTTACAACGTAACAATATTAAATGTGGGTACATACACAGTATACCACACCTCCCCCCTTATACGGAACCAGCTCAGACAAACTAAATAAAGTAAATTATAAAAGAAGTAAAACGAAGTTAGTTAAAAAAAAATATAGATGGTACAAATTTTCCTCTAAAATAAAGATAATTAACTTCTGACAGTTAAAACAACAAAAAAAAAAGTTTAATGACAACAAAACAATAGGTTACATTTCCTTAATGTTTTGGAGTATTACTATTCTTAGTGTAAGTAGTTACATTATTAAGAAATAAACATTATAGTAGGTTGGTAATGGACTTAAGATAAAACATTACAAATATTAATATTTTGTATCGATGTACCTGTAAACAATACAATACAATACAATTACTTTTTATATTTATAATTGCCCCTATTGATAACGCAGCTGCGAACAGGACGATTTTTTACTAATAATTCGGGCACAGGCTCTGCTACGGGACTGTTGGTGGATTTAGCGATCAAGTCAGAGGTATTTTGAACTGCTGTAGGCGCTTTTGGAGTTGAAGTACCTGAAGGAAGTTCGGTGAGATCATGGTATTCCTCTGAATCATCGTCCAACCGTTGATCGAGATCGGAATTATCAGCCTCCGGCCGGTCTACTCGCGCCAGCGAGTAACGGTTTCTCGGAGTTTTCAGCGGCAGCAGCTGGTCTATGTGGCGCTTCCACTCGTGACCGTCCTGTAGCCGTACCTTATAGGTCAGTGGAGCGTCTCTTCCAGTGACGGTAGCCTCGGCCCACTTGCCGGTTGCCGCGCGATAGTCCCGCGCCAGCACGAAGTCCCCGGGCTGCGCGTGCCGCTCGGCGCCGGGCCGTCGCGCGCCCGCGCGTTCTTGCGCCGCGCCCACGCGATCCGCGCGCTCCGCGCCCGGCAACACCGCGTCCAGCCGGCCGCGCAACCGTCGTCCTATCATAGCTTCCGCGGGCGGCACTCCGGTTGTGCAGTGTTCAGTGTTTCGATACTGAAACAGGAACCTGCAGACGGCCGTGTCCACGTCCACTCCGTCGTGTACCGCTTTTTTCATAGCACGCTTCACGGACTTGACCGCGTTCTCGGCTGCACCGTTCCCGGCCGCTCGATAAGGACTCGTTATTGTGTGTACGATACGATTTTTACGCATGTACATAGCGAACTCGGTCGATCCGAACGGTGGCCCGCCGTCACTCACCACCTGCGTGGGAAGGCCGAACCGGGCGAACAGCTCCCTCAGCTTGAGCACCGTCGCTCCGGCGGTCGTGCTTACCATTTTCTGTACCTCGATCCATTTACTATGCGCATCGACGGTTACTAAATAATGTTTTCCCTGGAACTCACCGAAGTCGACATGCAGCCGCTGCCACGGGCGCGCCGGGAAGGCCCACGGGTGCAGCTGCGCGCGCGGTGGCGCGTCGCGCTGCTGGCGGCACGCGCCGCACGCGCGGCATAACGCTTCAATCTCGGCGTCCAACTGCGGCCAATACACGTACCCGCGCGCTAAATTCTTCATTTTCACCACTCCCAGGTGGCCCTCGTGCAGTTCTTGCAGTACCTGCTGCCGCAACCGATCCGGTATGATCACCCGATGGTTGTATAAAATGCAGCCCCCGTCTATAAATAACTGCTCCCGCCTGTGCAGATAAGGTTTCTCCTGTTCGACTGATAAATTGACCGGCCAACCGTCCTGAATATATTTATAAATATTTTTCAACACGGCATCCCTCTGCGTCCCGGCTGCCACGTCTCTAGCACTGATAGGAAATGACTCCTCGACATAATTGACATACGTTACCGACCCCGCCGCCCCGTCCTTACGGCCGCACGGCAACGGCAGCCGCGACAGCGCATCCACGTTACTATTATCGATTGATCTAACAAATTCAACATCGAAATCATAAGCCGCCAATCTTATTGCGTACCTCTGTAACCTACTGGCTGCGGTTTGTGGTAACCCGTTTTTCGGACCAAATATAAAAGTTAAAGGCTTGTGATCAGTCTTAATAATAAAGCGTCGACCGTACAGGTACTGGTGGTGCTTATTAACTCCAGTAATAATTGCTAACGCCTCTTTGTCCAGCTGACTGTAGGCGCGCTCAGCCGCGGTGAGCGCGCGCGACGCGAAGCAGATGGGGCGCTCGGTGCCGTCGGGCAGCCGGTGCGACAGCACGCTGCCGAGCCCGTACGAGCTGCTGTCCACGGCGAGCACTAACGGGAGCGCGGGGTCATAGTGCACTAATACCCTTTTACTCGCTACGATACGTTTTACGTTTTCAAATGCTTTCGCGCAATCATCACACCAAGCCCAAGCAGTGTCTTTACGTAATAATCGATGCAACGGATACAAAATCGAACTTAAATTGGGTATAAATTTGGCATAATAATTGATAAGTCCAAGAAATGAACGCAGCTGAGTTACGTCGCTCGGGGCCGGTGCGTCCACAATGGCTTTAACCTTATCGGGATCGGGGTGTAACCCTTGTTTGTCTATAATGAAACCGACGTAAGTAATACTATCTCGCATAAATTGACACTTTTCTAGTTTAATTCTTAACCCGACATCGCGTAACCTCGCAAATAAAGCCTCTAAATTAGCGACATGTTCGCTACGATCGCGACCGGTTACCGCGATGTCGTCCAAAAACACGGTCACTCCGCGCAGGCCCCTCAAAGTCTCCTCCATGAACTTTTGGAACTTCTCGGGAATACTGCTCAACCCGAACGGGGTGCGCCGATACACAAACGTACCGATGTGCGTGGTGATAGCAGTACAAGCTTGCGAATCCTCCTCTAGCAACAACTGCTGATACGCGTTAGTGAGGTCTATTTTGCTATACTGCTCACCACCACTTAACGCTGCAAACAACTCCTCGATCCGCGGCAGCGGGTACGGTTCCCGGGTCAATTTGGGGTTTACTGTTATTTTATAATCTCCGCAAATGCGAATATCTCCCGACTTTTTAATAACAGGTACAATTGGTGTACCAAAATCCGAGTAGTCTACTTTAAAAATGGTACCCTCTGCCGCGAGCCGCTCGAGTTCGCGTTCAACCGGTTTACGCAGCGCGAGCGGCAGTGACCGCGCCTTAATGAACACAGGATCGTTGTTTGATAATTTTAATGACATTTTCTTAGTACACGTACCTAAACCTGGAGCGAACACAGTCGGGAATTTATGTCGCAACTCCTCTATTAGGTTACCCTCTGTCAAATGTAATAAATAGTTAGTTATATTAACTTTATCGACGTTTAAATGTCGCAACCAAGATCTACCTAATAAAGGAGGGCCCCCGTTTTTAATTACAAATAGTTTAAGACCCAGCGCAGTGTGTTCGCCCAAGGTAGCCTGGACAACAATGTAGCCAGCAGGCTTAATCATTGTACCTGTGTACGAACGTAAACAAACATCGTTTACGTGTAGCGATACATTCTTAAAATATTGTAGGTAACTATCGTAACTAATCGTGGATAGCTTACTTCCTGTGTCCAATTCAAACATCAACTTAACACCATTAATAAATAAATTTACTACATACGGTCTGTCGTCCTTGCCGCACACCTTAAGGTTATAAAACTCGCACTCTGATTCTTCACCACTGTCTAAATAATTGTGCCCGCGATACGCTCCTTTATCGCCTGACGATCGCGAGTCGCCCTTCTTGCACATCACTTTTAAATGGCCCTTTTGGCCACATACGTCGCACGAATAATTTCTAAAGCGGCAGCCATCCGCTCGATGAGGTCGGCCGCACCGCCAGCAAGCGCGGCCCGCGCCGGCGCCCGCGGCCGCGGCCCGCGCACCGCCGCCGCCACCGGGCTCGCGCCGGCTGCGCGCCTCCACCCGGTGCAGAGCCTCGCCCGCGCCGAGCCCCGCGGCCTCCGCGGCGCCCGCGCCCGCCGAGCCGCCCGAGCCGCTCGCCTGCGCGTGGCGCTCCGCTGCCTCCAATGATAACGCCAACTCGACCGCCTTCGCGTACGTCAAATGCGTTTCGGCGAACAATCGAGATCTCATGTCGTCGCTCATGATGCCCGAAACGAATTGGTCACGTAAATTTTCTTCTAAATTGGTTTTAAAGTTGCACGTACTGGCCAAATGTTTGAGAGCTTGTAGATAATCGGTTATTGGTTCGCCGGGTTTTTGACGACGTTGGCGGTAGATGTGTCGTTCCGCTATCTCGGAACGTTGCGGCTCGAGATGGTCGCTGACTATTTTGACTAATTCGTCAAATGTTTTCGCCTCCGGGTCGCTCGGTGCGCACAAATCACACATTAAACTATAAGTTGCATCCCCTACTAATGTCACTAAGGTAGCCACTTTCAACTCTTCTTTAATTTCATTAAGGGCGATGAACTGTTTGACGCGCCTTATATAACTCGACCACTTTTTGCTCGATAAGTCAAATTGTTCAATTTTTCCAATCGGCATTTTGTTTACACACTATCACACACGCGATAAAGTAAATTTTGAGTTCAGAACTCGTCGCCAGTAATATTTTGGGAATAATTTAGTGGAGCGATGCGAAGGAAACGCTAGGTCAACGACACAACTGATTTATTTATCTACCTTACAACGTAACAATATTAAATGTGGGTACATACACAGTATACCACAAAGCCTATAGAGGTGTCCCACTGCTGGGCAAAGGCCTCCCCCCATGTCCTCCACTCGACCCGGTCTTGGGCAATATCTGACCAGCTACGGAGAAAGGCGTCCAGATCATCTCGCCATCGACGCCTGGGCCTGCCACGCCGCCGAAGTCCGTTTTGTGGTATCCAGTCTGTGGCTATTTTAGCCCATCTGTTGGGTTCCATACGGCTGACGTGACCTGCCCAGTCCCATTTCAAAACACAGTAAGCAATTTTAAATTAAAAAATAGTTTTGATATCTGTTCACAGCACTTAAATCTTCGTCTACTTACAGTTTGAGGTAGTATCAAAAATACACGCTGTAGAGGCATAGTAAAAGTGTAAGTGTACACTTTTACTATGGTATAGGTTAGTTGCTAGAAATCCCTTATTGCCGACAGTTGTTCAATCTTGGAGCGATTTGAAACGCTACATAACTAACCGCCTAAACGTCTCGTACCCCATGGCTGGAGGCACGGCAGTGCCCCCGCCAAGTCGAGCAAGACAAAAGGCACGGCCGTACCATACTTTTCTCGAAGCCATTCAAGCCATTTTGAATTGGTGACACTCTTTCCCGGCCCGAACAACACCGACAAGGAAATACCGGCCCTGTTTTTTGTGTACACGTCCATAGAAACTGACAGGAGCTAGTATGGGCGTGTACTAGCCTATTTTTGTTAAACATTAATTTCTTGTACCCAAATGGTTGTCTGGAAGAGATCGCTTTTAAGCTATAAGACCGCCTATTGTCTACCCTGAGTCTGTGTTTGTATTATAAGTTTTTTTGTACTGTTTTATGGTGTGCAATAAAGAATATTTATATTGGATTGTATTGTATTGTACACGAAAAACAAGGTCGGTATTTACATGTCGGTGTGATCCGGGCCGGGAAAGAGTGTCACCCATTTTGAATATCCTGTAATTTTGTTATGGCTATTTTCTGTTATCTATAGGGCCTAATGGGACGTAGACAGGCACATAATTATATTATCAATAACGTTCAATTTGAACATGTAGATTAAGAACTATTCATCAAATCAATCAATCAAATCAGTCCACATCCACCCACTGCTGGGTAAAGTCCTCTTCATTTTCACGCCTTTTTGCCCGGTCCTGTCCCAGTCTCATCCACAGTTTACCAACCGACCTACGAATCCGACTAACTATTACATGGGATTCGATTTGTGGCATTCGAACATGGCGGATGTAGACAATATCTAATTTTGCTATTTCTGTTTCTTTGGCTAGTTGAAGTATAATTTTGATAGTGTTTTTTTATGCGGCGATTAACCTTAACAGTGAACAGTGATCACAAAATTCTATACTACTCTCGTGTCTGACATTTTTTAATGCGCAAGTTGTTTCCACGTGGTTTCTGGAATTTTACTATCAAGTTACAAAAACTACAATCACCATACAACGTTGTCTCTCGAAAGAGAATACTTTGACACTGGCGAAATTGTCTTATTAATTAGGACAGAAGCCGTATTTAAAAAAGAAGAAGAACTTTTACATGTTAAAATTCCTCTGTTTTGTCACTGATTTTTTTAACCGCAACCGAACTCAACATCATCCTCCATCTTACCTCAAATGTCAATGTCAACGCTTTTTTAGAAAGTAACACGAATTAATCCAAAAAACGTGCTGCCAACGCCATCTGTCATCGCGAATGACAGTTGGTAATTTGAAAATAGAACGGGTTGAGCCGTTAAGTGTTTAAGGGTTTAATTTATTGACGGTAACCGTGTTCTAAATTTAAAGAGTAGATGATGGAGGTAATTTTTTTATGGACATGCCTATGGAATTGGCGGTATGAAATGAAAGGGCCTATATCGACTGGTAGAAAATTGTTAGTCATAATGTAATGTTTGACACACAGAACTCTTTTTTTCTCTGAAACTATTTATTTTTCAGAATAGGGATGATGACTCCATTAAAAAATAATTCGAATTTTGAATTTAGCTCAGTAGTGTTCAGATATTTACGACAGAAATTTTTCTCACAACTTTATGAACTCGACTGTACGTAAAATCTCATATAACTACATCAGTTCCACGTAAAACAAGGCAAAACAAAAATCCTAACCGACCTCGCCCGAAATTATATCAAATAATGCGTAATTGACCACAAATTGTAGGAACGCTCGTAAACTAATGAGGGTTTTATACCTGGTAAATACTAGGTAAAATATTAGCAAGTATTTGGGCCAATCATCTTTTTTACCGACACTAATCTGTCCGCGACATTTTTCAAACAATTTCAGATTTTTGTAAGTAAACGTGTTTTTTCTGTAATTCAATAGATGTGTACATGAATACATTCCATCCTACGTAAGTTAAACCTATTAAACCGTGAAATATCTTGTTGGAAATACCTACGACTTTTTGGTGACGCCAGAGACAATTTTGGTAACGCGGGAGACGCCCAAAGTGTCGGTAAAATAGTTGATTGGCCCAATTATAACTGAAACAACACGACGTCTCTATAAATAAATATCACAGGACAATTCACACCAATTGACCTAGTCCCAAAATAAGCTTAGCAAAGCTTGTGTTATGGGTACTAAGCAACGGATAAACATAGCAGGTGGTAGGACTTTGTGCAAGGTCCGCCCGGATTGCTACCACCATCTTGCTCGCTAATCCTGCCGTGAAGCAGCAGTGCTTGCACTATTGTGTTTCGGCGCGGAGAGTAAGACAGCCGGTGAAATTACTGGCACTTGAGGTATTCCAACTTAGGCCTCTAGGTTGGCAACGCATCTGCAATACCCCTGATGTTGCAGATGTTTATGGGCGGTGGTGATGTCTTGCCACCAGGAGACCCACTTGCTCGTTTGCCTTCCAGTCGAATAAAAAAAAAATGTTGCGAGTTTGAGTTTGAAATAACATTTCAAATGCACGAGCTTTTGCTAAATAATGTCGTGGAGAAACATGCTAAGGATTTTAACGGTGGGTCCCATTACCTAACTAAGCCCTCTAATCCTGAGAGGAGGCTTGTGCTGAAAAGTAGGACGTGTAGTAAATTTTATAGTTACTTACCTCAATTATTACTGATGTTTTTATTTAATTTTGGCATTCAATGAACGTATGACATGAATTGTACTTAAACCTATTTGTTACTGGAATGACATAATTTAATCTAAGGCTGCGTTTCTACCAGAGATGTGCGAGGATGTGTTGCGAGGAATGTGTTTCATTAACCAATAAAAACGCTTGATGTACCTGTCCTAAAACATCACATCTCTGGTGGAAACAGAGCCTTACTTTAAGGTGTTTCCAAATTAGAATTCAGTCATCATCATCATCAGCTGGAAGACGTCCACTGCTGAACAAAGGCCTCCCCCTTAGAACGCTATAATGAACGACAACTCGCCACTTGCATCCACCGGTTTCCCGCAACTCTCACGATGTCGTCAGTCCACCTGGTGGGAGGCCTGCCAACGCTTCGTCTTCCGGTTCGTGGTCGCCACTCGAGGACTTTTCTCCCCCAACGGTTATCTGTTCTTCGAGCGATGTGGCCCGCCCATTGCCACTTCAATTTGCATAATTTTTATTTTTTTTAGAATTCAGTAAAATCTCTGAATTTCAATTCAACTGCCCGACCCCATACTTATTACTCGTGAGAAGCCACGAATAAAGTGTATATTCATAAATAAATGTAACATTGAATTAAGGCTTACTTCTGAACTAAACAATGAGATCTGGCTACCGTACGTTCGCTACCATCTTAAAAGCTATTATCATCTTTTTCATTCCACAAACAAAATCGATTTTCCCAAAACATCCCAATAAGCTCCGTCCCAAAGCAAGTACTTAACCGAGTATTTTTACCAAGTATTTAAACCTGGTACGCGTCTCGTCGCGTCCAATTTATTTTATTGCTAGCATCACGCTTACTCGCACCAATGGTATTTATTAGTGTGTGGCCTTTTTTGAATGCATTTTAATGATGGCCGTCCTGATTTGGGATAATGCTATGTTTTAGTATGTTGGTATGTTATAGTCGTCGTGACTCACAAACGCGTCTTTTGAGGGCGTTCAGGTAACACATAACGCAATTTTTGGAGATTTTTGACCCCCTCTCCCTAGGGTTGCCAACCGTACTATAATACATAGTATTATATTGTATTTCGAGGCTCTGTACTATATACGGTTGAACAAATATATAGTACATCAAAATACTATATTTTCATACAATGAGGTGCATATAAAATACTATATTTTCATGTAATGCAGATGGTAGGACCTCGTGCAAGGTCCGCTCGGATTGCTCCCATCATCTTGCTCGCTAATCCTGCCGTGAAGCAGCAGTGCAATTTTGAGTTAGGCCCGTTTATTACTAAGCATGCGATGTACAGTGGGGGTAGGAAAACCTACGTCAGTTATTAAATTGATTCCTATACAAAGTCATAGATCCTTAGTACGTTTTGAAATCAAAATAGTAAGTAGACAAGTGCATAACAAATTATACTTAGGTACTTGACATGATAACAAGGCTCAAATAGTATACACCTCTAACATATATCTAGTTTCATATCAATGCAAAACCTTTTTACTAAACAACTTCGTAAAAGTTTCAATCAAATAATGTTCTATTTAATTGTCAGTGTTTGTCAGTGCCAAGGTGTAGTTGTAGGGTTGCTATGGTCACCTTATTATGTTTAGCAGGTTGACGCAGTATGTCCTACTCAATCGGTAAAGCAGATTAGCGCTCATACTTAGCAAAAGAAAATAGATTTTAGGGTGACGAACCTTGTTTTACTCCGACTGTATCTATGTGATTATTTGGCAATGAAATTAATATCAACTTACCATAAGAAGAATAAACAGCGAACGTGAGCAGCAGGGCGGCTTTCACGACGACAGCGCCGAGTCTCACGCGGAGCGCGCGCAAAATGGCGGCCATGCTCACAAGATGGCCGACGCTACACTTCACTGGGCACTATCACATAACACTGGCGAGTGTAGTCCGCGAAATCATTCGCGGTGAATTAATCTGTAACAATAGAAAACAATTACAATTACTTTAAGTTCCACTTGCCGTCTACTAGGTATTGCAGATATGATAAGGGGGCGTCCATAAATTACGTGAGGTGTTTTTTTTAATTTTCTGTCCCTCCCTCCCCCCTTGGTGAGATGTCGTGAGATTTTATTCAACCCCCTCCCCCATCCCCCAATCTCACGTGAGATTTTTCAAAATGTGGGTTTACGTAAACGCGTTGGATTGTTATTGTAAAAAAAAAAAATTTACTTCGTGCTTTTATTTACGACTTCGTGCTTTTATTAAATCTTATGCATGTGCAATCTGGATTAAATGGACCAAAATAGCATTTTGTTTTTGTTTCAATCAGAAAAAAAATTGCGTGATATTTGCCGAGACCCCCCCCCCCCTCTCTCCAACGTAAGATTAGATGAGATTTGACTCGACCCCCTCCCTCCCTTAAACATCTCACGTAATTTATGGATGCCCCCTAATCGTTTATTGTATAGTGCACTCCGAGGCCCCAAGATACAGGCTCTGCCAACTTGTACTATTATCAAGTGTCTGTTTACAAGAGGAATGCATACTTTTCTTGCATTAAAATCTACAATAAGTTACCCGAAAGCCTTAAGCAGAGTAATATGCACGAATTTAAAAGAAAACTGGAAACTTATTTACTGAAGCATTGTTTTTATTCAGTTAGAGAATTTTTGACATCCCATGAGAGATAATAGGTATTATCATAAATTGTATTAGGTATATTGTAATGTAATGTTGACATTTTTTTTCTTTACTGTTTTATGATTTAACACTGTTGTAGTTAGACTTGAAGTTTTTATTTTTTTATTGCCATATAATTAATTAATGTGTTAATTTTAATTTACACGTCGCAATCGCGGCAGAATGTGAGAGCCTTCTATACCTTTAAGAACCTTTTATCTTGTACCATGTTCTCTGTAAATAAATAATCATTATCATTATCATTATCTATTCTGTGGCTCTGCCTAGTTTGGGGTCTGCCAGATATTACTTTGTATGTTGGTGATGTGTATGATTTTTGGAAATAAATTATTATTATAATTACAGTTAGCTAGGGCCCCGGCTGTGTCTAGGGTTGCCACCCGTACTTTAAAATAAAGTATTGTACGTTATTTCAGGTAATTGTACTCTATACTTTATGAGTACCATAAAGTACGCGAAATACTTTATCTCGTATGGTATGATTTCTTTGGCATTTCAAAAAGTTAAATCGCAAGTATTTTTTCGTTAAAACGAAATTTATCGATTGGTTCTGAATCGATGTCGCCCTCGCGAGCGCCATGTCATAAATTGTACTTTATTTTGATACTATGTACTTTTTTTCTGACCTATAATAAACCAATGTACTTTAACTGCACAAAAAAAAGGTGGCAACCCTAGCTGTGTCCGTACAGATTTCATAATGTACGCCATCCTAGAACACAACTGACGTCGCCTGTCACGCTACAAACAAAAAGCATTTAGTTTCACATTGTTTGTCCGAATAAACTTAAAAAGTAATAAAAATTAAAAACTAATTATTTTTAAAATTAAGTCAGTCAGTCAGTCAAAGTTGTTCAGTCTGATGAGTGTGATCTAAGTTTTATTTATCCATACTAATATTATAAATGCGAAAGTGTGTTTCTGTGTTTGTATGTTTGTCCGTCTTTCACGCGGTAACAGAGGGACGGATCGACGTGATTTTTGGTATAGAGATAGTTTATGGGCCCGAGAGTGAGATAGGCTAGGTACTTTTTTTTTATCCCTCGTGGTGTCTCCCAGTGCTCCCATGGCATCCTCATACTTGGCTGGTGAGGGAATACCGGTGGGTTTTTAATGGGTAGGCTTCCAATTGGGAAGGAAGGAAGGGGGGGTGAGAGTCCCATACACCCCCTGCGTCGCCCCCACAGCGCAGGGATAGTGCGTAACGCATTTTTCCACCAACAAAAAAAAAGGTACTTTTTATCCCGGAAAAATGCAGTTCCCGAGGGAACAGCGCGCGATAACCGAATACCACGCGGGCGGAGCCGCGGGCTAAAGCTAGTTTGCTTATATTACAGGCCACACCCGGTATAGTTCAGCACCCTAATCTTATCTTATCTTATATTTAGGGGTCCTTGCGGATACACACATACATACATACACTTCGAAGACTTACTCCATTGCTTTTATCACCTCCTAAATTGGATAATTTGACGTAGCGGTAGTGCCTTAAAGTCTCCTGGCGCGGGGTATCCGACGCCAAATGCCTCCTCTACATATCGACGGATGCTTCGGCAGATTGTATCTGCGGATGCGTCCGCAGAGGTGTAGAGGGTGGTTTTTGCTTGTCTGTGGTAGGTATTTAACGTCGGCCGATGCATCTGCCACTCATCCGTTTGGTGTCGGTTTTTCGACACGGATCAAAGGGTGACAGCGCAAACGTACCGCGCCTGTCCACAAGTCTGCCGATGTGTGGACGGATCGCAATTTATCCGAAGATATGGTTGCGGATCCATCTGCCGACGCATCCGTCGATATGTAGAGGAGGCAAAAGAGTCTCATTCTTAATCTGGCGAGAGCGTCACATTCACACATAATGTGTTCTATTATTTCGTCTTCCTCGCCACATATTCTACAATCTTCATTGTCCTGTAGTCCCTCAGCACCCTAATAGTTAGTTGCTCTTGTAGGTCCATTTCCCTTCACCCTCCCTAACCTATAGCTATAGCAACTTAGGGTTCAATATAATTCAATGAATATACCTTTACACGTCACTTAGGGTCACATTAGGGCTTGGATGAACGAGTATTTATACTTGTATCGAATTACTTTGTATTACTAAGCCTCTGGCAGTGACGGGTAGGCCAAGAGCTGGTGTTCAGAAAAATAATTATAGTTTAAAAAACCGGCCAAGAGCGTGTCGGACACGCCCAAAATATGGTTCCGTAGCCATTACGAAAAAATTAAGTAATATTTTTCTAAGGATTTCGTATTTTATTCGGAATCTTCCAAGTTTAGGTATATTTTATACCTTACGCTGCTATTTATTCATAAACTACTAATAATTCTCAAGCAAACTTAACCATTATAGTTTTCCTTGGAAGTTTGATATACTGACTACCATCCTGAATTTTCCCAAATTTTTCCACCCACCGGTTTACATTTTAGAGGGGGGGGGGGCGCTCGATTTAATGAAAATTTGCACTTTAAAGTTGAATATTTCGCAAACAAATTACTGAATCGAAAAATCGCTTTAGCAAACCCCTAATGGTTTTAAAATACCTATCCAACGATACCCCACACTATAGGGTTGGATGAGAAAAAAAATCACCGCCACTTTACGTCTATGGGAGCCATGGGAGGTACCCTAAAAAAAATTGTTTTTGAATTTTTGATTACATACTGTTTTGTCGGCATAGTTGACCTATATATCTGTGCAAAATTACAGCTTTCTAACATTGATAGTCCCTGAGCAAAGCCGCGGACGGAGAGACAGACAGACAGACAGACAGACATGGCGAGACGGAACCCTAAAAACTAAAAACGCTTTAATGGCAACTGATGAGAAGGTGCCATGAACAAAAACTAATCTCATATGAATTGTATAGTTATTTTCAAGATAGTTTTTACTTCCATTGCAGTTTTTACTTCAGAATATTACGTTTGCTTAAATAGTTTGTTTGTTTGTTTATACTCTTTATTGTACAAAAAGGAAATACAAAAATATCACACAAAAAGAAAGTATTCTCTTTCGAGAGGCAACGTTGTACGGTGATTGTAGTTTTTGTAGCTTGATAGTAAAATTCCAGAAACCACGTCTCCACTTGCGCATTAAAAAATGTCAGACACGAGAGCAATATAGAATTTTGTGATCACTATTAAGGTTAATCGCCGCATAAAACACTATCAAAATTATACTTCAACTAACCAAATAAACAGAAATAGCAAAATTAGATATTGTCTACATCCGCCATGTTCGAATGCCACAAATCGAATCTAGAACAGCAATCTCCTGGCCTATGACAGAGCAAGGGCCAGCAGTAATTACCAAACTCCATTCGCCAGTATTTTTGTTCCACCGTCCACCCCGAGGCAAGAGGGAGAGAGACTCACACGTACATTACGAAGTTTAATTTATTTTCTTTTGTGCACAAGACTGTGATGTGCATTGCTGGATTAAGAAGACCGGATTTGATGCCCTAAACTATTCACGCTTGTTTTTTAAAGTCGGTTAAAAAAGCGGATTAAGCGACGTCATTATATCCAAATTTTGTCATAGAGAATTTTATAAGAAACCAAACTTTATAGTACAATTAAGTCATACCTATAAGCGTTTGGCCATTGTAAGCTGATTCTACTGTAGACGGATTTTAATAATAATAATATTAATACCTAATAAAATCCATCTACAGTACAATCCGCTTATGTGATAAATTTGGAATAGGGCCAATCAGCTTTTTTATCGACACTAATCGGTCCGCAACATTTTTCAAACAATTGAGGATTTTTGTAAGAAAACATGTTTTTTTCTGTAATTTAATAGATGGTGTACAGGAATACATGCCATCCTACGTAAGTTCAATCTATTAAACCGTGAAATATCTTGTTGGAAGTACGATTTTTTGATAACGCCAGAGACAATTTTGGTAACGCAGGAGACGCCCAAAGTGTCGGTAAAATAGTTGATTGGCCCAATAATAGCAGGAAATCTGTGCGGACAAAACCGGGGGCGAGCTTACTGCGTGCGCACTTCGCTGGGGGAGCTAAAAGCCAAAACATTTGAGGCATCAAATAACAAAACAAGATGTCCGATCCGACGTTTCAGTCATTAGTGCTAGCCTGGGGTCTAATCCGGACGTACTCGCGACGTCATTACAGCCAAATTCTGTTATAGACAATTTTATATCCTCGTAAGCCCTCACCGGCCGACCGAATGCAGTTTATTAAGTACAAATTGACAAGATTTCATTTTTTCAATACCTGTAAATTACTACAGGAATCGAAATAGTTTTGCCTCCTGAACATGGTAAAATATCTAATAAAATTTATTTCTCTAAAAATTTAAAAAATGTTTTTTTTTTTATTCGACTGGAAGGTAAACGAGCAAGTGGGTCTCCTGGTGGTAAGAGATCACCACCGCCCATAAACATCTGCAATACCCTGGTATTGCAGATGCGTTGCCAACCTAGAGGCCTAAGTTGAAATACCTCTTAAGTGCCAGTAATTTCACCGGCTGTCTTACTCTCCGCGCCGAAACACAACAGGGCAAGCACTGCTGCTTCACGGCAGGATTACCGAATAAGATGGTGGTAGCAATCCGGGCGGACCTTGCACAAGGTCCTACCACCTGCGAAATGTATCTGAATTTGCCAATACTACGACAGGATAGATATGTTTCCTTTGCTTTTTTCACCAGAAAAAGGAGCTGCCATAATTTTGACAACGTCTACGTCAGATTTACGCATGATTTACGTGATTTTTTTTTAATAGAGACTAGACAAAAGTAATGGATCTATTGTATCGCAGTTTTGGAGTTATGCCCTTTTAGAATAAGCACATGTTAAAAAATTTGTTATAAATTAATTAATAATCGTAGCGAAATTTTAAAAATATCAGCGTCCGTCTATTTCCAAGCAGAATACAGAGAACGAATCAAATTATAGTCTTAGAAATATGAAATCTTGTCAATTGTTCATTGAATAAAGAATTTTGAAATAATGTAAAAAATAACAAAGCTGGTGAACCACGTCTATCAGGGTGGAGCGTTTATGTATGGAGGGAAAAAAAAGTTGTATAATCAGTCTCAAATACCTCTAAAAACTTGTATATGGACTAGTTTCTTACATAAATATTTTTATATTATTTTTTCGAAATATGAATTCGCCCTCTACCTTACCTCGAAGATTTCGATTCTTGTGTAAAAACTTCGTAATTTCACATAAAAATAAATAAATGTTTTTTATGCTGAAAAGTGAGGGGACATCAGCTCTAATGAAAAATTGTATCAATAATAATAATAATAAATAAATAAATATCACGGGACAATTCACACCAATTCATACATACAGTTTCGTGTTACAAGTCACATAAATATACTTAAATGAAAATAGGTGGTATTGGTAGTTTTGGCAGTCTATTTAATTTATAATTTTGGTACATTTAGTGCGTTACAAACACAGGTTACAAAGGCGTTTTACGTAAACTAAGTTGTATTTTGAATAAGATGACAACATAATTTTAGGTAAAAACACAATATTTTACGGATTTAACGCAAGTACCGTAGCTGAAAGTCTGTGGTTAAACTAACCAGACCGCTTCAAAAACGTTAAAAAAAACAATTCAAACCTCGAGACGTCGGTAAAATCAAAGAGGAAACAAAAGACAATCATTGAAGTGGTGCGACATCGCCGACGTCCGTCAAACAAATGATTTATGGCCGGCCATTTTGTTTTTTTCCCGCCCTTTCGAGTTGGCTCCGTCTGTGGAGTTACGAAACGATTGTCTCTGGTTTTTAATTTTTAAAAAGGGTTTTGTTCATTGTCATGTAGATTTGGCAGTGCGAAAGTTTTTGCGCAGAAATAAATAATTCATTTTTTTTAAGAATCAAGGCACCGGTAGGTACAATTTGATATAGCCTCAGTAGCTCTTAATAGGTCAAAGCAATTTTCGAAAGTTAAATAAAACAAAATAGAAACTAATAGTCCAGTCTGAGATCGTATTCTCAAACACAAAACATTCGTGAGTACCTAAAAGAGATGCACTGAAATTACAACACGAAGTTGCATTGACCAATAACGGCAAACAAAAGTAGGAAAATCCTTTCTTTATTTTACAGTCTCCACCCAACCCAATAGATAGAATATAAAGCCAACAATAAACAATGTAACAGTAAGATCAGGAAAGTAAATAATCGACTCGCTTCGCACTCCTCGTCCGCCATGTTTGTTTGTTTTTTTCTCCACCCGGCTAGGCTTTGATGTGTCCACGCCTATGTTCGTAATTTAAATTTATGACTGCGTTCTGAGAAGAACGGAACGCAGCGCTACCAATCCAATCCAAAAGGTCGAATGAGATTGAAATTCGAACGCGGCTTGAGCTTTTATTCGAATGTTAAATTCTAAACGCACCTCAGCGTTCTATGCTGCCAGTGTTGCCATTATAAAAGTAATTTTAATGTGGTAATTTCTCTCTGATCTATCGGATATCTATTTCATATTTATGTTGCCAGTTTCCTTTTGAACTGATTCCGATGGTCGAAACGTTATAATTGTGAACCGATGAAAATTCATTTCGTTTGATCGCGTCTCGTGTAAACGGAAAACGAAAACACACGTGTTTCTCTCGTCCGAAACCAATTTGAGTTATTTTATGTTTCCTAGTGAAGACATCACTAATAAGATTTTATTTAAGACGCGATACAGTTGAACCATAAATAAGACAAATTAATTCAGGAAGCTACATTCTTCTTAACTGACAGATTGACAGTGACATTTTTATTCAATAAATATTTCTCAAAGTGGGGTACGCGAACCCTGAGGGTTTCGCCATTCGACGGTAAGGGGTTCGCGACAAGATTTACGTAATGGTGTATTTGTTACTTTTTATTGAAATAAATATTATAATATGATGACGATTGAAATAAAAAAAGTTTAAGGTCAAGTTTAGTTTCTCCAACAAGCAATTTTATTATTTTCTTATGGTAGGGGTTCGCTGTCATCTAGAAACTTTAAAAGGGATACGTGGAGCCATAGGTTTAAGAAACCCTGCAATAAAGGATTCTGTTACATGTTAGTTGACATGACAACACGGGAAAACCTAACAGACACAGGCAAAATTGTCCTTCAATGAACAGAGCCATTTTTTCTAAAAATAAAAACCAGCCAAGAGCGTGTCGGACACGCCCGAAATAGGGTTCCGTAGCCATTACGAAAAAATTAAGTAATATTTTTCTAAGTATTTCGTATTTTGTACGCAATATTTATACCTAAGGCTGGTATTGTAATGCCATCTAGCGATACAAACACTTGTTTTTTCAACTAAACCCCCTTGCAAAAAATACGGCACCTATGGTTTTTCAGATTTTTAGACATTGTAGCTCAGAAAGAAAGCTTTTATGCACAAAAAATACAAAAACCATAGGTGCCCGTTTTTTTTCTGCAAGGGGGTTTATATAGTTACAATAATAAGAACCTAACCAATTTAGAAAAGTTGATAAACCCCGAACATTTCCCATTCGAAGCTCAACATCTAAAACCGTTGAACCGATTTATATTAAACATAGCTCTTTCACGTAAAAATACTCGCTTCCAAATCGATCTATCTATTTGAGCGCTACGATGCAAAGAAAGGTCTACACTCTTTTTGCGTCAGGGGTTAAAAAAGTCTTAAAAGACGCCTTTCGATTGACGAAACCTCTCGACTATCAACCCGAATTCAAATCCGATTCAATTCAATGCGACAAAAAACCCTTAATCATAATTTATATCAATAAACATCTCAAGCTTCACTATCAATCTCACCAATTAAAATAAGTATCTTAATTCAGCTCTAATTCAAAGTTTAACTAAACCTTGTTACCAAGGATTAAGGCTTAAATTCCCAAATTGAAATCATGACGTGTCGATACAAATCAAGAATGGTCCACGGTATGTTACTTTTTTATGGTTTGGGGGGCAAACGAGCAGAAGGATCGCCTGATGGTGAGCGATTACTGTCGCCCATGGGCAGACCCCCCCCTTCCGTGCTTACGAAATACTTGAATGACCCCCAGTGCGAATTGGGAACTTCAAATTCACACACAACAATGAATGAAAAACACAAGTGCTTTTCAAGCCTTTCTTCTTAGCGCATGGAACCGAAATCTTATATGAGTATACCTCGATCCTGCTACAGTGTATTATATCATCTACAAAAATGGTTGATTGGTTAACAATGGAAGTTTAGACGATACCGAGTCGAGCGGGATATACTTTATCGCTGTGTTGATGTTTGAAGTTAAATTTATTTTGTGTTAAAATATAATGGATTTATATTCATCTAATCAAATAAATTTCATTATACATGTTATACTAAACTAAGTTAAAATTAAAACTAATAAAAGTAACTAATAACTGAACTATAACCTAGAAAAAATTTGAAAATGGAACCCCCCGCGGCATGGACCCAAAGATGCTGGCAGCATTTCCTCGCTGTATGGCTATGCTGAAACGTTGTGCGAGGAAACTGCCAGCTATTCTGTCCCCTGTGGTATCAAAAAGTCGTTTAGATATGATTGTTTTTTTGGAGTCTTTTTGTATTTTTTATTTCAACTTCAAATTTGTTACTTTTACGGGTATCCCGTGAAACCATATCGAAAATACATACTGAGACATGGGTGCACAGAAAAATCAGAAAAAGAGACCAGCGCTGGGAATCGAACCCAGGTCCTCAGCAATCCGTGCTGCGTGCTATAACCCCTACACCCCCGCTGGACAGGAATCTAGACGCGAATTTTTCCTATGCACACATATCTCAGGTTGCTTTTATTTACTACGCTACTTACGCAGCAGTACTAGCGCCGGTCTCTTTTTCCGGTTTTTCAATGCATTTATGTCTCAGTTTGTATTTTCGATCATCATCATCATGTCAGCCGAAAGACGTCCACTGCTGGACATAGGCCTCCCCCAAGGCTCTCCACTCAGACCGGTCTTGTGCTTTCCGCATCCACCGCGATCCCGCGATCTTAACCAGGTCGTCGCTCCATTTGTTGGAGGCCTACCGACAGCTCGTGTCCCGGTCCGCGTACGCCATTCGAGAACCTTTTGACCCCATCGGCCATCAGTCCTGCGAGCAATGTGCCCCACCCACTGCCACTTCAGTTTCGCAATTCTTCGGGCTATGTCAGTAACCTTAGTTCTACTGCGGATATCATCGTTTCTGATTCTATCCCACAGAGAAACCCCGAGCATAGCCCTCTCCATAGCCCTTTGAGTGACTTTAAGCTTCCTCATGAGGCCCATATCGTTAGCTCCCACGTCTCAGATCCGTATGTCATCACTGGCAACACACACTGGTCAAAGACTTTTGACTTCAAACACTGCGGTAATTTGGATGAAAAGACACGAGAGATATTTGTGTTAAAAATCATCCTTTTTTTTTATACGACTGGAAGGCAAACGAGCAAGTGGCTCTCCTGGTGGTAAGAGATCACCACCGCCCATAAACATCTGCAACACCAGAGGTATTGCAGATGCGTTGCCAACCTAGAGGCCTAAGTTGGAATACCTCAAGTGCCAGTAATTTCACCGGCTGTCTTACTCTCCGCGCCGAAACACAACAGTGCAAGCACTGCTGCTTCACGGCAGGATTAGCGAGCAAGATGGTGGTAGCAATCCGGACGGACCTTGCACAAGGTCCTACCACCTGCAAAATCCTGGTTTTTACAAGTTTTTATTTTACTTACAATGTTTGTATGTGCGGGTCAAATCTTGCAAGTTCAATTTGACTCACTCCCAGTAGTAAGATAGTAGTAGCATACTTACGAGTATGTACGTGTGTGTGTGTGTCGTGAGAGTTGCAGGAAATCGGTGGATGCAAGTGGCGAGTTGTCGTTCATTGTGGCGTTCTAAGTGGGAGGCCTTTGTCCAGCAGTGGACGTCTTGCGACTGATGATGATGATGATGATGAGTACGTAAGTCTGGCCACACGGCGGGCACAACGTACAAAATACGCGTTCTTGAATCTACACAGGCACGACGACGTCTGTACACGCGTCAATGTGTGCGTAAGATACACAGGGCTGACTATCGCAAAACTCTTAGTAGTGTAAGTACTATCAATGACATTTAAAGGTATTTATACAAGGTTTATTGGTAAGTCGTCCAATTCCCAAGGGGTTCTCTTCCCATCTAAAGTTGAACCGATTTAGATGAAATTCGGTATAGGTGTTGAAATAAATGCAAAGACTAGGGTTTAACTTTAGAAACTATTTAATTAGTATTAGAAACATAGCGTAACAATGACACGGCAATTGATCGGAGCAGAAGAAAAAAAAGACAAGAGACGACAATTGCATCCTCAAGTAATTGCTATGAAGTTTTAATTGATATTTCATCAATAGGGATACTTTGAGTCAAGGGGAAGAAGCGAAAATCCCTTTTTATCCCGTTTTTATCCCGGAAAATTGCATACCTAATTCCCGCGGGATAGTGATTAACGAATTCTAAGTTGACAACAAAGTGATCTTAGGAAGGTTCCGTTTTTAAACCGACTTCAAAAAAATGGAGGAGGTTCTATGTTCCAAATGTTCACCGATCACTCAGTCAATTATGTTTATTCCTTTTGGGGTACGGAACTCCAAAAAATATTTAAAAAAAAACTACGGAATCCATACTAATATTATAAATGCGAAAGTGTGTTTGTGTGTTTGTATGTTTGTCCCTCTTTCACGCCGTAATGGAGCGACGGATCGACGTGATTTTTGGCATAGAGTTTATGGGCCCGAGAGTGACATAGGCTACTTTTTATCCCGGAAAAATGCACAGTTCCCGAGGGAACAGCGCGCGATAACCGAATACCGCGCGGGCGGAGCCGCGGGCAAAAGCTAGTCTTCTATACTTGTGTTGCGATACAGACAGTTTATGCGATTCAGATGACTAGCACACACACGCAAAAGGCCGATATGAGTTCTGCCTCGAATCTGCTATCGTAAAAGCAGCTATATCTATAAAAACAGTAATAACCCGCAGCGGGGGCAATATCTGCGCCTGATGTTACTTCTGTTGTTAAAAATGCAGTTTTGGGTTAGTTTTTTAGACTATTGTTAAGATTCTAACGATGCCTCGTGTTTAAGTACGAAACGGGTTGGCCATAGCAAATTATTTAATAGTGAGTTAATATGTCTTTAACTTCTCATGCTGGTAAAGTTCGTGTTTATGCTGGATCTAGGCGACATAAAATGACTTTTTATGCACTAGTGCATAAAATGGTGTCAGGTGTCAACAGCCACAAACAAAAAAGTTAGTAAGTATTATATTTTTTTTAAAATTTTGAATTTATATAAAATTAAAAATCAATCAAATCAATCATAATAAATCAGTAAAATTAAAATAATAGAATTATTATAACAATGCATAAAAAATAAAAGGTAGTACATAGTAAGTGAACAATTGTTTCCACTGTTACTATTTCGTTTCCTCGCCATCGAAGTGAAAAGCACAGTGTAAAACTCGAGCATTAAACCAATTTTCCCCTCGACGTGTCATACCGCCATACCGGCTCGGCAAAACGGCTCGTTTTATGCTCTTATTGTAGGTACAATGTAAAATTATTTTACCACACTGCCCAAAGGAAAATTACGATTTTCAGGCGAATGTTTTAGGTTTGTCAATGTCAAAGGTATCTCAAAAACGACTGAACCGATTTTGAAGAATCATGTCTAAGAACCATCGCTAGAAAACCTGAATCCAAATAAAAAAAACCGCATTCAAATCGGTACATCCGTTTAAGAGCTACGGTGCCAGAGACAGACACACAAATACACACAGCGGTTAAATTTATAACATCCCTCTTTTTGCGTCGGGGGTTAAAAAAACCACTCTCTCACATAACCATCCTTCAGTCAGTCGGGTAAACTCATAACCCTCCTTCGTCCCAGCCGAGCCGGCCGAGTCGAGTGAAAGTTCAAGCTAAATTAAACCGTGTTATAACCGCAGTCCGTCTAAACTATAGTATAGTTCCTTGACCCCGAGGATCCAGTTCACTTCGAGTGGCGTTTACCCTTCCGCAGTGTGTAGAGCTACCTACGGTGCCACAGACAGAAAATCACACAAATATACAGACATACACATCGGTTAAACTTAGAAAACCCCTCTTTTTGCGCAGGTGGGTTAAAAAAACCACTCTCTCACATAACCATCCTACGCTCAGTCGGGTAAAATCATAACCCTCCTTCGTCCCAGCCTAGCCGGCCGAGTCGAGTGAAAGTTCAAGCTAAATCCACATGTTTAGTTAGTCTAGCTTTATAATATTATCCTGTTGTATTCTTGGCTGCCCTGAAAACCAGCGCCATGACTGAAGAAATTCAGACATCGGCATTTGCTGAGTGGCATCCATTTTGGTGCTTTGTTAACTACTGTTTCATTTAGATTAAGATTTCATGTACAAACTTTTTAACACCAAATAAATCTATTCTATTCTATTCTATTCTATAAATTGAACCGTGTTATAACCGCAGTCCGTCTAAACTATAGTATAGTTCCTTGACCCCGAGGATCCAGTTCACTTCGAGTGGCGTTTACCCTTCCGCAGTGTGTCGCGGCGGAAAGACACGAGGCAAAGGGCCCGAGTGCACTCGGGGGCCCTCGGAATTATACAGGTGAACGGCTAGGGCTGGTGAGGTGTCGATAAAAAGGATATCGATAGATTTCTGTTAAAAAAAATCATTTATTTGAATTGTCATCTAACCTACATACGTGTATCGAAAATACAAACTGAGATATAGATGCACAGAAAAACCAGAAAAATAAGACCAGCGCTGGGAATCGAACCCAAATCCTCGGCATTCCGTGCCGCGTGCCATATCGCTACACCACCGCTCTGGACAACGGTACAGACACGAACACTTAAACACGTATTAAACACCCAAGACCCGAGAACAAACATTCGTATTTTTCATACAAATATCTGCCCCGACAAGGGGATCGAACCCGGGCCCTCAAGTTTCGTAGTCCGGTTCTCTAACCACTAGGCCAGGGATGGCGAACATTTACGTATCAACGTGCAATTTTTCTAAAGAAATGTTTAATGAGGTCATAGACGTGCCAGTGCCATCAAATAATTTCTAATTTGTGATTTTTGGGAAAATAATAATAGTTAAAGTAGCATGAGCCAGCTTCTTCAAACAATTAAATGTGTCTGGTGCATAATAAATTTTGTGTTCAGTGACGTATCCAAAATATTGTGTCGCGTGCCATTAACGACACGCGTGCCATTGGCCATCGGCCATAGGCCATCTGAATTCTGGTCGTCATTCTTAATACTGATAATATCAGTACGACAGCAAGTATCGACAAACCAACGGACGCTTCCCCGCCCTACCCACTTGACTTTAGCGGCGCGATTTTTTTCTGCTTACTCCGCTTTAAAAAGAAAAGGTCACGAGGTCACGCGGTTTTCGGTTACCGTAAGGGTTTGTGGTCGGGTTTTACTTTTTAAACGGTGTTTAAGTGCGACGGCACGTTTTAGGATCTGCTTTCAATAAAACCAGATTTAAAACTAGGGTTACTCTTGAACAATACGTACATTAAGCGCTCGAATGATCGAATTTATATCTAATTACTTCTTATTAAATGCTCACATGCCAAGTTTTATAAAGATTCTTCAATTTATCTTCGACAATGACGAACTTCCATATAAACTTTCATCCCCTATTTCACCCCGTCACAGTTCGAATTTTCAAAAACGCTCGAACAAATATCTACTTATTTCTTATTTACTGCCTAAATGTCAAGTTTCATGGTTTTATCTTTAAAAATGACGAACTCCCATATAAACTTTCATCCCCTATTTCACCCCCTCACAGGTCGAATTTTCAAAAACGCTCGAACATATATCTACTTATTTCCTATTAACTGCCTAAATGTCAAGTTTCATGGTTTTATCTTTAAAAATCCTTAAAGGGTCGGCAACGCACCTGTGATTCCCCTGGTTGCGGGTGTCCATGGGCGACGGTGATCGCTCTCCATCAGGTGACCCGTCTGTTCGTGTGCCCCCTCTTATATAAAAAAAAAAATGAACTCCCATATAAACTTTCATCCCTTATTTCACCCCCTCACTGGTCGAATTTTCAAAAACGCTTGACCAGATGTCTATTTATTTCTTATTAACTGTCTAAATATCAAGTTTCATAGTTTTATGTTTTAAAATGACGAACTTCCATATAAACTTTCATCCCCTATTTCACCCCCTCACAGGGCGAATTTTCAAAAACGCTCGAACAAATATCTACTTATTTCTTATTTACTGCCTAAATGCCAAGTTTCATGGTTTTATCTTTAAAAATGACGAACTTCCATATAAAATTTCATCCCCTATTTCAACCCCTTCAAGCCTTTTTTTCGGAATAAAAAGTAGCCTATGTCCTTTCCCAAGGTCTAGTCTATCTCTGTATCAAATTTCATCAAAATCGGTTCAGCGGTTTTGGCGTGAAAGCGTAACAGACAGACAGACAGACAGAAAGACAGACAGACAGACAGAGTTACTTTCGCATTTATAATATTAGTATGGAAGTATGGAAGTATGGATAGTATGGATAGTATGGATTTTATATTTAGACCAGCAATACCGTAGTTTTGATAGAGAGAGTTGAAGACACTGCACCAGAGGCTTATCCGCCGTAATAGATAGGACGCATGTGCGTGGATGAAATGGCGTATAAAACGTTTATGGTTTATATTGTTAACGGCTGGATTTATGGTTTCAGACGGCCATTGTAGCCATAAGTAGGATTTGGCCACGGGCTGCTACTAAAATCGAAGTTCGTATCGCACCGTCCCTCTCACTCTCGTATTAAATAATATAAGCGAGAGCGGGACGGCAAGCTACGAAATTTTGCACTGTTGTTTCGGCGCGGAGAGTAAGACAGCCGGTGAAATTAGCACTTGAGGTATCCCATCTTAGGCCTCTAGGTTGGCAATGCATCTGCAATACCCCTGGTGTTGCAGATGTTTATGGGCGGTGATCTCATACCACCAGGAGACACACTTGCTCGTTTGCCTTCCAATCGAATAAAAAAAAACCGGCCAAGAGCGTGTCGGACACGTCCAAAATAGGGTTTCCACCCACCGGTTTAGATTTTAGAGGGGGGTGGACGCTCGATTTTAATGAATTATTTTACTTGAAAGTTGAATATTTCGCAAACAAATTACTGAATCGAAAAATCGTTTTAGCAAACCCCTAATGGTTTTAAAATACCTATCCAACGATGCCCCACACTATAGGCTTGAATGAGAAAAAAAAAATCACCACCAATTTACGTCTATGGTACTTCACCCCCCATTTTACCCTTTTAGGGGTAATTTTATCCATTTCACCTACATAGATAGTTTTTAATTGTAATCGAAAACTTGTATACCTATTTTCATACTTCTAAGTCCAGAAATGAGAAAATTGTCATTTAATCTTTACCCTCCATTTTATCGCTTTAGGGGGGGAATTTTATCCATTTCATTTGGACAAATAATTTTTGATTGTAATCGAGAACCTATATACCTATTTTCATAGATCTAATTCCAGAAAATTTCCATACAAACTTTACCCCCCCCCCCCCCCCCCATTTTACACTTTTAGGGGGAAATTTTATCTATTTCGCTAACACAGATAATTTTTAATTGTAATCGAGAACTTATACACCTATTTTCATAGTTCTTCATAGTTTTCATAGTTCCAGAAATGGGAAAATTTCCATACAAACTTTACCCCCCCATTTTACCCCATTAGGGGGGAATTTTATCCACTTCATATACTCAGATAATTTTTGATTGTAATCGAGAACCTATATACCTATTTTCATAGATCTAATTCCAGAAATGAGAAAATTTCCATAAAAACTTTACCCCCCCATTTTACACTTTTAAGGGGAAATTTTATCCATTTTGCTTACACAGATAATTTTTAATTATAATCGAGAACTTATATACCTATTTTCATACTTCTAAGTCCAGAAATGAGAAAATTTCCATACAAACTTTACCCCCCCATTTTACCCCTTTAGGGGGGAATTTTATCCATTTCACCTAGACAAATCATTTTTAATTGTAATCAAGAACTTATACACCTATTTTGATACTTCTAAGTCCAAAAATGACAAAATTGCATATAAGCTTCACCCCCCCATTTCACCCCCTTAGGGGATGAATTTCCAAAAATCCTTTCTTAGTGCTCACTTACATCATAAAAGGAACCCCTGTACCAAATTTCAAGTATCTAGGCCCAGCGGTTTGGGCTGTGCGTTGATATATAACCCAGTGAGTCAGGTTTGCCTTTTATATATATACCTTTTATATAGTACCCTAAAAAAAATTGTTTTTGAATTTTTAATTGTACTATTTCGTCGGCATAGTTTACCTATATATCCGTGCAAAATTACAGCTTTCTGGCATTGATAGTCCCTGAGCAAAGCCGCGGACAGACAGACATGGCGAAACTATAAGGGTTCCGTTTTTGCCATTTTGGCTCCGGAACCCTAAAAATGGTCTAAATGGGGCTATATTCCCTCGCTCCACTTCAGCACGCATAACGATCCGGCGTTTGGGCGTTTCGTATTGATTGGATGCATGTCCGACAAACTTTCCCGCGGAACTATTAAGCAACCGGTGGTCGAAAGGGGGGAGATAATTGCTAGCTTCATATTTCATCCTTATGGAATTTACTATCCATTCCATGCAGCCGACTGTTTTTACGTCGTCATCATATAATCTACATATTCATTCCTAATCGACGACCAGATGGCTAAGTGGTTAGAGACCCTGACTACGAAGCTTGAGGTCCCGGGTTCGAATCCCGGCCGGGGCAGATATTTTGTATAAATAATACGAATGTTTGTTCTCGGGTCTTCTGTGTTTAATATGTATTTAAGTATGTATTTATCTATATAAGTATGTTTATCCGTTGCCTAGTGTCCATAGTACAAGCTTTGCTTAGTTTGGGACTAGGTCAATTGGTGTCAAGTGTCCCATGATATTTATTTATTATTATTTATTTATTTATTATTTAATTTTGAACATGAAACTACTGTGAGACTCACTCGTATTAAATGATATTGTAACGGATAACTCACGTCTTAAATCGAGTTTAGCTCGGCAGCCGTCGGGTCGCGTGCTCCTTTGAAGAAGGGTTACGAAATAGCCCGAAACATGTCGAGCTAAACTCGATTTAAGACTTGAGTTATCCGTTACAATATCATTTAATATCCATTCCTAATCTCCATTTGTTAACCCCCGACGCAAAAAGAGGGGTGTTATATGTTTGACCGCTATGTGTGTCTGTCTGTCGCACCGTAGCTCTTAAACGGGTGGATCGATTTTAATGTGGTTTTTTATTTAATAGCAGGTTTTCTAGCGATGGTTTCTAGACATGTTTCATTAAAATCGGTTCAGCCATTTTTGAGATATTAAACTTTGAAGTGACAAAGTCGGGGGATTTCCAACTTTTTGTTGGTTAGGTTAGGTTAGGTTATTCCTAACATGAATAAAATGACACATGGTGGGTTACATATTTGAATATCGAAAATTAAAATGCCTGCGGTTAAAATGTCGATGTTCAAAATATCGAAAATGAAAATATCTAGTGTAATCTCTGTGGTTCAACATTGGACTACGGCTGAGACAATAACGATGATGACTTTATGGATGGCCACTAATGATTTTGTGAGTCTTTTCATGTTGAAAACTATTCCGAACGTTCCTCCTATCATAACATTCGTAGTTCGCTCTGGTGGACGCACACCTTTACAGTAACATAATACGGTTAGCAGTTCAAAGGATATCTCACAAGGGTATTTAAAATATAAAGCCCTTTGGAATAGAACTTGATAGGTAAGGAATGGTAAATTATTTTGTATCTATTCTAGGTTATTTTGCTTGCTAATATTACGAGACAGGTCAAGTTCGAAAGTATACGTGATAGGGATTGAATAGACATTAAAATTTTTAAAAACCCCCGACAAAAAAAGCCGCCAAAAAACGACAACTAAAAAGTAAAAAATAATTATGCACTACCTAGCTGTTGCCCGCGACTTCATCTGCGAACAATTCGTTTATCCCTATCCCACTGGGACTATGCTGATTTCCCGCAAAATTAGCCTAAGTTAATTTAGTATAAGTACCTAGTAATATTCTTTTTATCTAAGCGTCGTCGGTGTCGGGGGACCGCTAAGGTTAACAGAAACTAAAGTACATATGTTGTATTTTTTTTAAAGTATTATCCTTAGCGGTCCCCCGACATCGACGAAGCTTAGATAAAAAGAATATTACTAGGTACTTATACTAAATTAACTTAGGCTAATTTTGCGGGAAATCAGCATAGTCCCAGCGGGATAGGGATAAACGAATTGTTCGCAGATGAAGTCGCGGGCAACAGCTAGGTAGTGCATAATTATTTTTTACTTTTTAGTTGTCGTTTTTGGCGGCTTTTTTTGTCGGGGGTTTTTAAAAATTTTAATTTAATTTTTTTTATTTCATGATTTTTAAACAGCTCGTCGTGTTGCTATCACTGCATTATATGTAGAATCAATTATTGATCAAAACGAATCCAAACACGACATATGTGCTATTATTTTTTATAGTGTAGGTACTAATGTGCTGGATATCTTGGCTGCAGCATCAGCTCATCCTGTTGCCACTTTTTCATTGTATGTAGAATCAAATACTGATCGAAACGAATCCAAACACGATATATCTGCTATGGTTTTATCAAGAGTGTATCTACTAGTGTTCTGGATATCCTGGCTGCAGCATCAGGCCGAGAACTGCATAATCTTGCAAAGTTACATAGCATACATGGGTGTTTCAAGTTTTAGGTCCCAAATATGCTTGAAAGTAAAGTAAATACCCATTATGCGTCTAAGATTCCTACCGCAGCGAACAAAAGAGCTGATGATCTTGAAACGGCTGAACCGATTTTGATGAAACATGTCTAAGAACCATCGCTAGAAAACCAGCTTTCAAATAAAAAAAACCGCATTCAAATCGGTCCACCCGCTTAAGAGCTACGGTGCCACAGACAGACACACAGACACACAGACAGACACACAGACACACATAGCGGTCAAACTTAAAACACCCCTTTTTTTGCGTCGGGAGTTAAAAATGGCGTAGCTTAGTGTAAGTTTTCGGTTACAAAATACGTCTCGATCGCGTTCGCGTTAAAATCTCAATTTGTATGGAAACACGAACAGCGCCTCTAGCGGAACGTTAGCGATGTTCGTGTTTCCATACAAATTGAGATTAACGCGAACGCGATCGAGACGTATTTTGTAACCGAAAACTTACACTAACCCCCCGTTTCACCATCCATTGATAAAATTTATTTGACGGATAAATATGATGCCGCCTCTTTTTGTTTTGTTCGAATAGACGGAGACGGCATCACATTTATCCGTCAAATAAAATTTATTAATGAGTGGTGAAACAAAGCCTAAGGGTAAGTACTGGACAATGCTCGACCGATTTTGTACGACCTGATAATTCAATCACATATTACTTGGAACACAGGTCGAGCTTTATCACCCTGTACCGATAATGTTCAAGGTGCTATTGGACAACCTGATTTTGTAGGACCTGATAATCGGAACACACTTTTGACAGCAAGCAATCGATTCTCACGACTGATCATTGTTTTATCGTGTATACCGAATATCGATAAACTTAGTAGAAATCTCGCTCGGTTCGCGCATTGTGGTCACAATTGGACCTAACACAACCTAACACAAATCTATGGTCATTCGATTCGATTGGATTCCGATTATTAGTTCACGCCGTAACGGAACGACGGATCGACGTGATTTTTAGGGTTCCGGAGCCAAAATGGCAAAAACGGAACCCTTATAGTTTCGCCATGTCTGTCTGTCTGTCTGTCTGTCCGTCCGCGGCTTTGCTCAGGGACTATCAATGCTAGAGAGCTGTAATTTTGCACGGATATAAAGGTAAACTATGCCGACAAAATAGTACAATTAAAAATTCAAAAACAATTTTTTTTAGGGTACCTCCCATAGACGTAAAGTGGCGGTGATTTTTTAAGAATCTCTTCTACATATCTTGCACTAGTTAGCGCACCATTTTTTATGAAGACTTACTCCATGTGAGTCTCTGAAGAGATTACAGCTCAGGCCACAATAGACTCACCGTCAAACGACACTTTTTCCTCAAAATAAGCTCGAGTAAAACGTTCACCTGGCCGTTTGTAAGCTCTTCGCCGCCCATCATGTGCATAGAGCATAAATCTGGATTCATCAGAAAACATATTTCTTGCCAATTCTTCGTCTGCCCACCATTTGTGTTCGCGGGCGTAAATCAATCTTGCTGTTCGCTGCCCCTTTTCAAGTTTTGGGCCATTTGCCGGTCTACGTGGGGTCAAATTAGCTTCTTGTAGCCGCCGCCTTACAGTCCACTCGCCATACAAGAGCCAAGATGACATACATCTTTTCGAGTCTCTCGAAGTTGATTTTGGACTTCAACAGCCGTGAGGTGCCGATTTCGGAGCATGGTTGTAACAATAAATTGATCTTCTCGAGCTGCAGTACATCTCGGTCTGCTGGTTCCTGGTCTTCTAATGTTCTGCCCAGTTTCTCAGAAACGTTGGACGACTCTCTGCACAGTAGAAAGTGACATGCCAACAGTTCTCGCTGTTCTTCTCTAAATTCCACCTTCTTCTAACATAGTGACGATACGTGTACATTCTTCTGGTGTCAGCCACATGATAGTAAATCAAGAATGATCAAGAAAGACAACAATGAGTGCCTTTTATCATTATGCTTTGACAGATTGAAAATAAAAGTGAGAAAACAGGCAAAAGTAAAACAAGTGCAATTTTAATTAAGACCCTAATTAGAGATTTTAAATTTTAACTTTTTCCAGCAACCATGTAAAACATTTGAAGGTTGTATAAAATACGATATTAAATTCTCTTTAATATAGAGTCAGTTTCGTATAAGTAAACCTTTTAATTTTCAAAATTTCAAGGTTTTCGTCACTGACCCGTATTATTTGACCGCGAGTGTATACCTAAACTTGGAAGATTCCGTATAAAATACGAAATCCTTAGAAAAATATTACTTAATTTTTTCGTAATGGCTACGGAACCCTATTTTGGGCGTGTCCGACACACTCTTGGCCGGTTTTTATTGGCATAGAGATTGTTTATGGTCCCGAGAGTGACATAGGCTTTTTATCCCGAAAAAATGCACAGTTCCCGAGGGAACAGCGCGAGAACCGAATACCACGCGGGCGGAGCCGCGGGCAAAAGCTAGTACTTCAATATACTAAGTTTGTCATGTGAATTCAAAAATCCTAAGATTTCAATGTAACTGCCAAAGCTAATGCGGACGGAGTCACGGGCAAAAGCTCGTAATAGCATAATGGAAGAGCGCGCTACACTCGACCGTAATTGCGGCAATTTGGTTCAATCTCGCCCTTATTAGTGGTGTAACGGAGCTGACTGTACATACAAGCTTAATAACGCATCTTATAGTTAAGTTAATTTTCTGTGTGGTATACAGGGTGACCCATTTATATCGGTCAGTATGGGAAAGTCTGAAACTATACGACATATGAAAATTTCTTCTGAGGAACCATGACATCGATTTTAATAACAAGAAAAACTGCATTCATGCATTAAAAAAAAACCTGTACTCAGCTCGGGAATCGAACCCGGTTGTTTAATTAAAAAAAAACTTATACTATTTCTATTTAGATATCGATTGTGTACGTCTTAAGCAGCAAATGTCTCCATGAAACATTATGTCTAAAACTAGCTTTTGCCCGCGACTTCGTCCGCGTGTACTCTAGTTATCAGGACAGGAGTAATTTTATCCATTTCACCTGCACAGATAATTTTTAATTGCAATCCAGAACTTGTATACTTTCCTATTTTCATACGTCCAGAAATGAGAAAATTTCCATACAAACTTTACCCCCCATTTTACCCCTTTAGAGGGGTATTTTATTAATTTCACTTAGACAGATCATTTTTAATTGTGATCAAAAACTTATACACCTATTTTCATACTTCTAAGTCCAGAAATGAGAAAGTTACATATAAGCTTCACCCCCCCATTTGACCCCCTTAGGGGATGAATTTCTAAAAATCCTTTCTTAGTGCTCACTTACATCATAAAAGGAACCCCTGTACCAAATTTCAAGTTTCTAGGCCCAGCCGTTTGGGCTGTGCGTTGATATATAACCCAGTGAGTCAGGTTTGCCTTTTATATATATAGATATATAGATGAATAAAATGCATAAGTATAAGTAACGGTGGAGACTTCGAACACCTACTAAAATAAATTAAAGTATGTGAAAACAAAGTATTTTATTCATTTTAGATATAATGTTTCATGGAAACATTTACTGATTAAGATATACAATACACAATCGATATCTAAATAGAAATAGTGTAAGTTTTTTTTTTTCAAAACAACCGGGTTCGATTCCCGAGCTGAGTACAGTTTATTTTTAAACGCATGAATGCAACTTTTCCTGTTATTAAAATCGATGTCATGGTTCCTCAGAAGAAATTTTCATATGTCGTATAGTTTCTGACTTTCCCATACTGACAGATATAAATGGGCCAGCCTGTATAGTAAGGATGGAATTTTCTTAAATTTATAAAAAAGTATCGGGTTTTTTTTGGGTTCCGTAGCCAAACTGGCTAAAACGGAAAACTTATAGTTTCGCCATGTCTGTCTGTCTGTCCGTCCGCGGCTTTGCTCACAGACTATCAGCCCTAGAAAGCGGTAATTTTGCACAGATAAACAGTTATAGCTCTGTAGCAACCATGCCGACAAATGTACAAAAAATTTAGAAAAAGAATCTTTTGAATGTTCTTGCCTTAAACGTAAAGAGGGGGTGATTATTTTTTTCCCAAACAACCCTAAGGTATGTTGAATAGATCTTTTAAAATCATTGGGGGTTGTGAAGACGATTTTTCGATTCAGTGATCTGTTTGCGAAATATTCAACTAATTCATATCGGAAATATATTTATATCGGCTCACGTAAGTGTTGAGTCATGACATAATACATTGGTCATAATTTTTTTCTTCCATAAATCCAATAATTCGTGTCGGACACGCCCGAAATTGAAGGGTTCCGTAGCCATTACGAAAAAATTAAGTAATATTTTTCTAAGGATTTCGTATTTTGTACCGAATATTCCAAGTTTAGGTATATTTTACACCTTAGGCTGCTATTTACTCGTAAACTACTAATAATTTTCAAGAAAACTTAACTTTTTTTCTTGTAATTTTGATATACTTACTACCATCCTGATTTTTTTCAAATTTTTCCATCCAGCGGTTTAGATTTTAGAGGGGGGGGGGGCGCTTGATTTTAATGAAAATTTGCACTTTAAAGTTGAATAATTTGCAAACAAAGCACTGAATCGATAAATCGTTTAAGCAACCCCCTAATGGTTGGTAAAAGACCTATCCAACGATACCCCCACACTACAAGACTGGATGAGAAAAAAAAATCACCCCCACTTTACTTCTATGGGAGGTACTCTAAAAAAAATTTTTTTTTTCAATTTAATATTGTACCATTTTGTCGGCATAGTTTACATATATATATTCGTACAAAATTACAGCCTTCTAACATTGATAGTTTCTGAGCAAAGCCACCGACGGACAGACAGACAGATATGGCGAAACTATAAAGCTTCCGTTTTTGCCACTTTGGCTATGGAACCCTAATTATACGATTAAATACGCACCCTAACAAAAATGCGAAAGTTTACCCAAAATACAACCATACCATAACCAACGACGTAAGCGTTACAAGAAAATGCCTGTAATTCGACCTGTCAAAACCCATGTCAGCATGTCAGCGGGTTAAAACGTTTGTCATAGTTCACCTTTGAGTTTCATGTTAATTTCAAACGTGACAGTTCCTTTGGCACACACCCTGTATATGATTATACATCGTGTTGAGAAAATCAGTAGGCATATTCCTAGAAATTACGCGTTAAGTAACTAAGCCTGAACCCACTTTATTTCTTGTGTAAACTGTTAAAGTACAATTCAATAGAATCTAACAATTTTCTACACATTTAACACACCCTAACGTGGGCACGCTTGATTATATATGTCCCTGTTGTTGCAATTATCATCTAAAAGGAATAAAAAAAGAATAATAGTCACATCACAAAGCCTTAGGCAGCCCGGTGTTCATATTAGAAGGCTGGAAGTGTCTACAGGATTGTTAGATTCTATTGAATTGGAGTATATATATTCAGCGGTTTTACGTTGTTTCACAGACAACATTTTAATGGTATTTCGTTTCGCAGACATTTCTTTATAATATTTATCGTTTCATAGAATAATCTATTCGCAGAACACTTACTATGCAGAAATGTTTTTTGTTACAAATATTTTTTTTAACAATTTCATATTACAGAATAACAAATCAAATATTCTTTATTCTCATATTATATAGTAAGTAAATATAAAATGATTGCCAAGAAAAACATTCGATTCTTTTTCTGGTGTGGTCCGCAGTTCTAACCTGACCTAACCTAATTTTCTGGCAGCAAGTCGTTTCTAACGGGATCGCTATTCTACCTAAGCCATTGACTTATATTCTACCGTACGTTAGTACATATATATCGATGACCCAAGCTACTTTTAAGCTATTTTGTTGGGAATTCTAACCTATTCTAACGTATTATACCGAACAAACAATATTTAGACGACCCTCCCTTGACGACACGAACTTACATTAATAAAGAAAAAAAACGTTTTTTTCTTGAACTCAACATAAATCAAGAGCTGCATACATATACAAATTGATATAAGTACTATTTCATTCCAACGATAGAAATGTGAGAGCTTTCGTCGAATTCAATAATTGATTAAAAATAAACCCACCTGAGCCCGGGAACGAACCCGGAACGCATTAGTGCAGATCCGGTTACAACTGCATTAGTCGCATCCCGGTTCTACCTATTCCACGTAATTTTTGTTCCGGTACAGTATATGACGGCGGCCGATCGTAAAATCCGCCAGATCACGAAATTCCTAGGCATATCGTGAAATGGCGCCATTTCATGAATTGGCTAAGGGACATCCGCCATATCGTTCAAAATTCACCGTTTGACGATTTGCCTGGTGACATTTAGGCCGATCATGAAATTCCTAGGCATATCATGACACGCCGCCATTTCATGATTTGTCTAGTTTAGGCAGATCACGAAATTCCTAGGAATATGAAACCCCGCCATATCGGCCGCGGCACGCTCGCTTTGCTCGCTCGGCTTGTGCGTAGTGTTCACAATTCATACTAACCACTCCTCGCTTCGCTCGTTGTACCTATTTTTTTCTTTTTTTCAGCATAATCACGATATGCCCGGTATAAAGCTAGGAATATCGACAAATGCGTTGCTCTAATCGATCTGCCGTATTGTTTCTCAAGGACATCGTGATATGCCTGGACAACTTTTAGGCATATCATGAAATGGCGCCATTTTAGACGCGCGCTCTACACGGCCTCTAAGGGGTTCTCGCGGTACGTCTCGCGGGGGGTCTGTGTGAGTGTGTTCGTTTCGATTGATTTGTTCGTAGCTTCCATACTGCTTTACATATACTGTGGTTCCGATTAGGGTTGTCATAAGGCAGGATTGCGGCCGGACTTGGCAAGTGTCAGGATTTTAGAAATCCTACTAATACTATAAATGTGAAAGTGAGTGAGTGAGTGAGTGAGTGAATTTGTTTTTTACTTCTTCACGCTGAAACGGCTAGACGGATTTGGATTAAATTTGGTAAAAAGTTAGTAAGTATATAACTTGGATTAAAACAAAGGATACTTTTTATTCCGATATTCCCACGGGATAGGGATAAAATGTCGAACTAATAACCACTGGGCTTAGAGTCATGAAATTTGGTTTGTAGATAACTGGACATTCGGAATAACACATAGGCAACTTTTATCCCGATATTCCCACGGGATACGGATAAAATCTCGAAATAACAACAGCTGGGTTTAGAATCATGAAATTTGGCAAGGGTATTTTAAATTTTAATTTAACGTCAATGAAAACCATGATTAATTTTAGGGAGTTCCCACGGGAATTTAATGAAATCCCGGAATTTCAATTCAACTGCGAATTCTAATGATTTACGCGTGCGAAGCCGCGGGTAAATGCTAGTGAACTCGTCAATGTACAGTAATTAAATTTCATTGTTAATGTCTTGTACTGTAATACGTAAACAAGTGACATCATGACATTCTTAAAAAGTAGAACAGGCAAACCACTAAACCCGTACTAATATTATAAATGCGAAAGTGTGTTTGCATGTTTGTGTGTATGTTTGTCCGCCTTTCACGCCGTAACGAAGCGACGGATCGACGTGATTTTTGGCATAGAGATAGTTTATGGGCCCGAGTGGGAGATAGGCCACTTTTTATCCCGGCAAAATGCACAGTTCCCGAGGGAACAGCGCGCGATAAACGAATACCACGCGGGCGGAGCCGCGGGCAAAAGCTAGTATAATTAATATAGTCATAATAGTCATGGATGTCCACTGTTTGACATAAGCCCCCCCTATAAACCTCCACAAGTGCAAGCTATAAACCTTCAGTTGCAAGTGGCCTGCTTCTGCATCCATCACAAACCAGTGGTTTTACCAGGTCTCCCTGTCCCCAAGAAACGAGCAGCATTCTTTTGACACATCTCATGAGTGATACTTCAGGTGTTGCAAGCGTTCCTAGGTGGCGGTAATTGCCTAACATCAGGTGGGCCGCATGCCTGCTTGCCACCGACGTGGTATAAAAGACATGTCATACCTAGTATAGTAATGATAAAGGAATGCAATGTCCCTATCCCTTTCAGAACCAGCCAATACAATTGTGCGGTTTATTAGGTTGAATTTTATGTCGAAACTAACGCGTTGTTCTGAACGGGCCCCGCGTGGCACGATTGTGCGGGAAACGTTCCTTCACCTTGCATCAAAATTCTGCGCGTTGGTCTGTCGGCCTACAAGTTTCGACTTGTACAGTTTGGTGCAATTACGATTCTCTGCTTTTGATCAATATAGGTAGAAAATTTCAATCTTTTTGTTATTTTTCTGTTTTTATGTAGTTCAAATCATAAAAATGGATAAATTGTCTATAATTTTATGCGATATTATTGCTAGTAAATACCGTTTAAACGTGTTTTACATCGTAACGGATTTTTAGATCACAATTGTATTAAGTCGTCCCGTAATGTACTAACAATCTGTTACACTACCACATGTAATTTCTCGTTTTGTCAAGATTAACAACAATGCCGCGTACTTTAAAGGTCAGCGAGACATGTGTCGTCCTAAACGGCTTCGAAGACGACGGTAGCGATGGTTAAACTGATCAGGAGATAGCAATTCCGAGCCCGAGTGGTGTCGGCCAGTTAGCTTCTTCCTCGTCTGACAGCGATGACGACGTACCGTTTGTTTAACTTCAGATGGAAGAAAAATAAATTAAATCTAAAAACTGTACCAGGAGTAACGCCGGCTCAATCACAACCCGTCAAAATACCAGCCTAAGACTTCGAGCAATATTTCACACCGGAATTATTAAAAAAGTTTGCTCTTGCGACAAATCAATACTACATGTCTGCTTTAATACTTTGCATATTATGAGACTAATAAATGTTATTTTTATTATGTATTTATCATTATTATTTTCTTCAATCCGTAAAAGTTCAGCCCGCTTTGATACAACTGTGCGCCTGCCAACTGCAATTTAGGCCCCGTGCTATACAATTGTGCGCCCGCACAATTGTGTTGTACAAATGTAAGGGCCGCCTTGATACAATTGGCTGTGTCAATTTTCTCCAAGATGGCGGCCGGAAAATGGAAAATTCACATCAGATTCGTAATCTACACCCAAAATTTAGGTATAGGTCACTTTTTGTTTGCAACAAATCCGTACAGTTTCGGCGTCGGTCTGAAAGGGCTATGGTAATTTTCAATGGTTATCTAAATGTGCTTCAAGAATAAAAATAATAATAAATACTTAAATAAATATCACGGGACAATTCACACTAATTGACCTAGTCCCAAAGTAAGATTAGCAAAGCTTGTGTTATGGGTACTAAGCAACAGATAAACATAATTACATAGATAGATACATACTTAAATACATATTAAACACCCAAGACCCGAGAACAAACATACATATTTTTCATACAAATATCTGCCGCGACACGGGAATCGAACCCGGGACCTCAAGCTTCGTAGTCAGGTTCTCTAACCACTAGGCCATCTAAATCAAAAATACGAATGTTTGTTCCCGGGTCTTGGGTAAGTATTTAATATGTATTTAAGTATGTATCTATCTATATAATTATATTTATCCGTTGCTTAGTACACATAACACAAGCTTTGCTAAGCTTACTTTGGAACTAGGTCAATTGGTGTGAATTGTCCTGTGATATTTATTTATTTAACTTGCAACACCTCAAAGTGCTGAAAAAATAGTCTTGAGGCAAGTTGAATTTTGAACACCTTTGAAGAATGATTTAACAACATTTAGATAAGTAATTTAGTTAATTGGTGGGTAAAAATTAATTTGAAACATTAATATTTTTATAGAATACTAGCGTTTGCCTGGGGCTTCACCTGCATAGAATTTGGTTATCGCATGAACTGTGCATTTTTTCAGAATGAAAAGTAGCCTATCTGTGAAAGACAGACAAACATACACACAAACACACTTTCGCATTTATAACATTAGTATGGATGGATTATGAGTAACTGAAAAAAGATAATAAATATATTGTATTGTAAAAACCAATTTATTTCTGTGGAATACATATTTGGCAGGCAATCTAAAATTTTTTTTATTATGAGAAAGGGTTGGTTCTGGCCAACACCATTCTGTCTTGTTTGTAGTTTAGATGTTACAAAGAGGTGTGTATACAAGTTTTTGTCCTTCCGGTCCATTACAACCTAAGCTCAAATTACCCTATTGCACAGTACAACCAAACACATATGACAGTATGTCAAAAACACATATTACCATATTAATATAAATTCAGAATAACCTAATGTCTAAATACCACAGTCCCAAAAAACACTAAAACGTTAAAACCAAAACGAACTTATCTTGATTATGTACTAATACTGAGATCACCTACTGTCATAAAAGCTGAAGCTCAAAACGAACTATTTCTATAATGTACTAGTCTTGAAATACACCATTCTCAAAATACAATAGTCTCAAAACTCACTAGTCCCAAAATACCCTAAATTTGTCTGTGGTGTTAGTCTGTAGTGGTTATTCTGGGTTGTGCGACATTCATCTTGTTTCGCATTTCATCATGTGTGCGGTACTTCAGATTCGCTATTCATCTTGTTCGCAATTCATCTGTTTCGCATTTCATCGTGTTCGCAGTTCTTCAGAATCGCATTTCATCGTTTTCTCATTTCTTCAGATTCGCCATTAATCATGTGCGAGTTGCATCAATTTTGCATTTCATCATGTTCGCGTTTTCTCGGATTCGCAATTGATCGAGTTCGCTGTAGGTTTCGATTAACAGAGGTTTTGTAGAAATACCCATTCAAAAGATACGATCCAATGGATTTGGAAACCACTCCAAGAGATTGTAGACTTGAGTGAGAATATAATGTCGACGGCCGATCGTAAAATCTGGCGATCACGAAATTCCTGGGCATATCACGAAACGGCGTCACTTCATAATTTGGCCAGTTTAGGCAGATCATAAAATTCCTGGGCATATCACGAAACATCGGATTTTGAACTTAGAAAATATCAAGCAAAATTAGTATGGAGCCAGGACTTTATTAGGACAGGAGTAGTACATTCTGATCAAACATGACGATATACGAAACAGAAAACGTCACACACCCATTTGTAGTAAGTTTTTTGGTACAGTCACGGATTTTAACTGTTAGGCCACTGTGAAGTTCTTTGAATTTGAATTTAGGGTGTTTTGAGATTAGTGTGTTTTGAAACTAGTTTATTTGGAAAACGGTGTGTTTTATGACTAGTGTATTATGGGATTAATTCGTTTTGAGCTTCAACCTTTATGACATTAGGCGATCACGAGAGTAGTATATATTCAAGTTTAGGTCATTTTGGTTTTAAGGTTTTAAGGGACTCAGGTATTTAGACGTTAGGCTCTTTTGAATTTATATTTATATGGCAATATGTGTTTTTGACATTAGGTTGTACTGTGCAATAGGGTAATTTGAGTTTAGGTTCTAATGCACCGGAAGGGTTTTTGTAGGTACTGCCTTGAATACATTTAAACAAAAATGTCCGGCAACTCCTGGTATATAATAAGGTAACAAAATAACTCTATTGAACATTAATAGAAAGCATCTATCTACATGGGACTAAAACTCACATTGGTGTGTTGGTGACTGTTTTAACACATTTTCTAATTAGGTATTAAGAAATATCATCTACCTAACTTCAAAAAGTTTGTTTTTCAAAATAAATAAGTAAACCATTGAATAAAAAGGAGAAAATAATAAAACATTACTTGTTTTGTTTACTATAAAGAACACAAAGAATATGAAATAAAACCAAGGAAATGAATGACATTCATTAATTCTTTTAAAAAACACATGAGCATCAAATTACTTTATCAAGGGGCAAAGGTATAAAAGGTTCTTTATAAAGGGCACAGTTTAAGCTGTTTGGAATGTAATTCAATATGCTGCATCTAAAACCTGTTCAGCTACTCAGGTTAGACACAGGTCCTTGCTTTTCATGGCAACTTAAAGTAGCACAGAAACAAACATTGTTACTTACAATTAATTTTAAAATAATAATATCATGTTTGATTACAAAATTGGCATCATAAAAAACCCATTGCCCTTAACAGATTATAAAAAGTTAGGGCTTTTTTTCTGCGTCAAAATGTCAAAGCACAATAGAAAGATTTGAAGTCGCGATAATAAAGAATATTCACGCGATTTGATACCTACCATTGTGTTTATCTATTTTATTGTTATTTTGGACACGACATTTCATGTTTTATGACAATGGCGTCATTCATTATTTTATAAACACAAGCTCGAAACACATCGATTATTACTGGCTTGGTGTTCACAATCATTACGCATGCAATGATTAAAAAAAAGTTTTTTTTTTTTCGAAATTACATAAGGTTGGCAGAACTTATTGGAATTGTTGTTACATTTTAGGGAATAGGGATGTGCAAAGTAAAATAAATATGTACTTATGACTAAAAATTAGAACATTTAAAATAAGTGTAATATAGTTAAATTTAAATTGTTTTGTTTACTAACCTGTTATTGATGTAGTGAAAATTTGAATGCACAACAAAACTTTTAGTACTATCATCACATTCACACACTAATTCACTATAGTTTCCAAAATATGTATTGAGTTAAAAAGAAATGGATATTGCAATAAAACCGGTACTATTCGCTCGCTCCTTTATGGAACCATAGCAAAAATATGCATTTTTTATTAACTTATATCGATTCCACTCCACACGGCTTTCTACAATCGGGGGCTCACGTACCGTTGTCCCAAGTACCAAGATCGTTTATGTAACAATATACCCACAAGCACCTTAGTAATTTCATTAATAACACCTAAAAATCGATGCCACAACACAGTTCACTACAATTCGAACGGAGACTGCGGCGGCGTGTGAAATTCATTATTTTACTACATAATACTCGTGTATTATGAGGCTTTGTCACTGACGCGCGTTCTATAAAGATTTCACGTTGTTATTTAACATATGTTTTCTCTTTAGAACTCTTTCTAATGTCATTTTACTATGTCAATGTATCAAACAATAAATGCAGTGAAGGATAACGCGCGACGTCCTCCCACTACGCTCGTTCACGATGACACTAAATTCAAGATAGATGTCGCACTATTCGCCGCCATTAAAGAAAATGGCGACCGACACCAGCCGTCAAAATCCTTCAAACCAAAACCAACCTTAAGTAAAAGATGTAACAATGAAAATTACAATGATTTGTCAAAGTCATTATAGAAGTTTTCGATTGTATAACACGACTAATTTAAAAACATCTCGACTTCTTGTATTAAGGGTACCAAGAGACGTGTTTTTCCAGCGTTACTGTTGTTTTCATCTGTCTCCCTTTAGGTCAATGTTATTTCTTAGGCGAAACCGAGATGTACATATTTTCAATACGCCTGCGCGTGCCTCGTCCAATTTGTTTCTTCGATAATATCGTTACTGCATGTTAGTCTTTAAGTCGTTGCGATAAGACTTATGGATTATAGTCATAATTAGCCATATCTAAGTGATTAATCAAATTATTTTTATTGTCCAACTGTGACAGACGTTTACGTTAGTACTATCATATATTCTGTGGTATTATAGAAGTTCGTACTACGATAATAATGAAATTGAGATTACTCCAACGAGCGATTGTTTTTAAATCTAAATATCTTAAAAATCTACCTGTACCTTCAGTTTATTTAGGTAAATTAAATTTATTTTGTTTTAGCAACTCCTAATTTGACAGATGAAGCAATTTTAGGGATGCAAATATAACGACCAAAGCACAATACAACTTAAGTACTTGTATTGTGGATTCGTTGCCAAAGTTGCAAAAATATGTATAGGTACACACGGCCTTATTGTTAAGTGCATGAAGCCGTGTATACATATTTTTGTAACTTTGGCAGTGTCGATATCTTTACCCTTCGCTGTACTTACTTAGATACTTACACTAAATAAGTACATGTCATATACAAAATGACACTGTCCCATCCCTACCGATATTTTTAAATTTTCAATCACAGTTTTCACTAGAGGAACGATGTCTATGATTCGTGATTCCAAAACAATAAAATTATCGATTGATTTTCGATTTATTTTAATACTAGCTTTTGACCGCGGCTCCGCCCGCGTGGTATTCGGTTATCGTACTTATCGTGCGCTGTTCCCTCGGAAACTGTGCATTTTTCCGGGATAAAAAGTAGCCTATGTCACTCTCGGGACCATAAACTATATCTATGCCAAAAATCACGTCGATCCGTCGCTCCGTTACGGCGTGCATAATTACAGCTTTCCAGCATCGACAGAGCAAAGCCGCGGACGGACAGACAGACAGACAGACATGACGAAACTATAAGACTGACTAGGTACCAAGGAACCTCCTCCATTTTAACCCGACAGCCCGAAGGAGAATTTAGTTACAATAGGTAGGTACTTACTATACTTTGGAATAAACCTTCGATGTCGAATTCAACCTACTTGCAGGTGGGATTGACTTGAAATTTGGAAACATTACAACAACAACAATACAAATATTCTTTATTGCACACCATAAAGCAGTACAAAAAAACAACTTATAATACAAACACAGATTTAGGGTAGACAATAGGCGGTCTTATCGCTTAAAAGCGATCTCTTCCAGACAACCGTTTGGGTACATGAAATTAATTTGTAACAAAAATAGGTGGCGGAAACAGAAACAGAAAATAAAAACAAACAAAAAATCTATAATATTAAAATAAATACAAATGATATAACTATATAAATACATACATGCAATACTTATACAATACATAAACTACTAACATAAAATAGCAATATAAATTGTCAATAAGGCCGCAATGGGAGAAAAAGGATAAGAAATTAGGAAATAAAATCGAAAAACACAGAAAGACTGAGGATAGAGCTAAGAAGGCAGTGTCAAGAAGTGAGCCTTGACGAGATTTTTTAAAATAGGAAGAGATTTAGCTTTCCTCACATCTAGGGGAAGAGAGTTCCCCAACAACAACAACATTAATGTAGATGAGATAATAATGCAATTATATTCAACAGAAAATACAAAAGTTTGTATCAAAAATTTAATTTATCCGAGTTTCATAAAGAAAAGAAAAAGATCTTCGAGAAAGAAATCACTCGTCGAATCCGACTCGGCTGGGCAGCGTTCGGGAAGCTTCGCAGTGTCTTTTCGTCCAAATTACCGCAATGTTTGAAGTCAAAAGTCTTTGACCAGTGTGTGTTGCCAGTGATGACATACGGATCTGAGACGTGGGCGCTAACGATGGGTCTCATGAGGAAGCTCAAAGTCACTCAAAGGGCTATGGAGAGGGCTATGCTCGGAGTTTCTCTGCGGGATAGAATCAGAAATGATGATGTCCGTAGTAGAACTAAGGTTACTGACATAGCCCGAAGAATTGCGAAACTACAGTGGCAATGGGCGGGGCACATTGCTCGCAGGACTGATGGCCGATGGGGTCAAAAGGTTCTCGAATGGCGTCCGCGGACCGGGAGACGAGCTGTCGGTAGGCCTCCAACAAGATGGAGCGACGACCTGGTTAAGATCGCAGGATCGCGGTGGATGCGGAAAGCACAGGACCGGTCTGAGTGGCGAGCCTTGGGGGAGGCTTATGTCCAGCACTTGACGTCTTTCGGCTGACATGATGATGATGATGATGATGAGTTTCATAACTAACTAACAACTTCTTTTTGTGTGATATTTTTGTATTTCCTTTTGTACAATAAAGAGTATAAACAAACAAACAAAACATTCCGACGCCCACTTCGCTGTTTTTCAGCATACGGATGTAGGTATCAAATCCTCTCTTTACCATACCCCCTCAATATTCGGTAAATATCTAAGCGCATCCAAGTAAAAAATTAATCCAGTACACACGTTTACTCAACGAATAAGCAATTAGCCAGCAAGTGGAACGAAAAGGTATTCTTTAGCCTTTTAAAACGTTAAAGAAACAGCCTCGGGGCGACTGTTTTTGATGTAAAAATAATTGGGCGGGTCCTGTTATGGAAGCCCCGCGGTAGTTGTCTTGTTTGCCGGATTTAGTTTCAGATTTAGTTGATTAGCTAATATATATATCCGTGATTTCTGTGGCTAGGCAGGAGGCTGGAGTGGGTCATCATCATCAGCCTATGTTCGTCCACTGCTGGACATAGGCCTCTCTCCCATGGCCAGTGGCGGATTAGGCATATAGCAAGAGTAGCAAATGCTACGGGCCCCGCGCATCTAGGGGCCCCGCTGACCAATGCTTTCTGATCGTAAAAAACGTCAATTCAGATAGAAGCATGTTTTTTTTTCTAAATTAATGTAAATAGAACAAAACCAACACAAAACACCGCCAAAGAAAGAGATGGTATCAATATGATCGACTTAAATATAATATTTTACTTATACTATAAACTTGAAGCAAATCAAGGGCCCCATGATAAAATTTGCTACAGGCCCCGCGCTGACTTAATCCGGCTCTGCCCATGGCACGCCACTGAGCACGATCCTCGGCCACTCTCATCCAGCTCTTGCCAGACACCCTGCTAAGATCATCGCACCACCGAGTCTGAGGACGTCCTACGCTACGTTTGCCGATCCGTGGTCTCCACTCAAGAACTCGTCTACCCCAACGGGTATCAGTTCTTCGGGTTATATGGCCGGCCCATTGCCACTTCAACGTGCTAATGCGGTGGGCTATGTCGATAACTTTGGTTCTCTGTCGGATCACTTCGTTACGAATTCGATCTTTCAGAGAAACTCCGAGCATAGCCCTTTCCATAGCACGTTGAGCTACTTTAAATTTGATGGAACGGGTGGGTAAATATAAGTATCTAGGCACTTATGCGAATGAAGAATGGGACGGTGATTGTGAAATAAGGACCCGTATTGAAATCGCCCGTAGGCCTTCAATGAGATGAGGAAGGTACTTTGCAGTCGCAGCCTTAAAATACCATTGCGCACTCGCCTACTTCAATGCTATATTATATAGCATTTAATTGTCCCAGCCTCACATCCGTAAAGAAGTATAGGCCATATACAAGGTGGCCCATTTATATCGGTCAGTATGGGAAAGTCTGAAACTATACGACATACGAAAATTTCTTCTTAGGAACCATGACATCGATTTTAACAACAAGAGAAACTGCATTCATGCATTTAAAAAAAAAACCTGTACTTAGCTCGGGTATCGAACCCGGTTGTTTTGAAAAAAAAAACTTACACATTTTCTATTTAGATATCGGTTGTGTACGTCTTAAGCAGTAAATGTCTCCATGAAACATGTCTAAAATGAATAAAATGGGTACACTACATAAATACGAAAAACGAAATTCCGAAAGTCGGAATCACGAACTTCAAAATACCGATTTTTATAATTCCGAATGTTTTAAAACTCCTAATATGACTATTCCGATTAATCATAAATCCGATTTTTATAATTCCGAAAATTTAAAATACCTAATGTTTAAAAGTACGATTTTCAAAATTCCGAAGTTTAATAAACCGAACAATAAAAAGTCCGACTCAATAGTAATCCGAAATGTCAAAAATACGAATTCCGAATACCAAAATACCGATTTTCTAAATTCCGAATTTCAATACACCGAACAATAAGAAGTCCGACTAAATAATAATCCGAATATCAAAAATACGAATTCCGATTACTAAAACACCGATTTTCGAAATTCGGAAAATTCAGAATTACGAATTACTGTCACGCATAACTAATAAATCAATAATTTAAACCCCCTCCCCCCAACGTTTAAGATCCCTACCGCAGCTACCTAAAACCCGAATTTAAAATGCATCAATTATATGGTGTGCATAGGTATACATAACGCATGCTTAGTAATAAACGGGCCTAACTCAAAATTGGCGTAAAATTAGTTATTGTACTAAAACGGCTTATATCTGACAGCACTATCGGCTCTCTTTCTTAAACCAGCCTAAATCGGGTATTATAAAGAGATAGTACGACTTGGTGCGTTTTACTTTCAACAAAATGGCAAATTTAATTTGGTGCTAAAGCAGCTAACTTCAGTCATGTTCCGACTGACTTGCGAGCAAGACGTTGGCTTTCGTGAGCCATTTGGATATAGATCGTTATTGCAATGAGGAAAACAAGAGTATTTTGAACAACTTTTAAGCAAATAAAAGCATATTTGAATTTACTTCTTTTTAGCACAAAATCAAACGCAAAATGAAGTGATGTAATTCGGATTGCCTCGTTTTATCAAAAAGAATCCTTGAATACTTGTTGTTCTATTAAGACATGCATCATTTATTATTTTTATTATTTCACTACATTTTGCTACATTTAGTAATAAAGTGATTTATCAATGCAATGTTTTTTTTAAACCTTAGCAATATTATTACATATATAAAAATAAATTGGTTTAAAAGCAAAAAGCGCAAGTAGACATTATATACAACGTTAGGAATTATAAAAAACATAGTAAACAAAATGAAATCCTACCAAATAATTTAAAGGAAACGAGAAGTGTAAATTACTTAAACTTTAAACTCGATTTGCCAAAATTCACGATTTTTGAGTTAAGACCGTTTATTACTAAGCATGCGATAAGTTCTTTTGCCAAAAATTTTACGATTCTAAGGCAAACTCGACGGACCTATTCCGCGTAGTTAAGGCGCTTCGCGCCTTGACGCAATTCTAACCTAACCTAACCTAAACAGGTTAGACTGACCTAAAAAAGTAGATATTGTTATTAATTGTCATGAATGTAGCAATTCAGCATAATTTTAGGAACACCCAAAGAGTCTGAAATATTTTTTTAGTATTCCGATTTTCAAAATTCCAAATTTCACAATTCCTAAGACATATAATTCCGATTAATCAAAAATACGAAATATATTTCACCGAATGTCAAAATTCCGAATCAGCAATGAAATTTCGGAAAATTGATAGTCGGAATACTGTTTTTCGAGCTTATAATACTTCGTACTTTTTATTCTTCGGAGTTATAAAAATCGGATATAAAAACAATCGGAATTTTGAAATTCGGCTAAATAAATTTCGTATTTTTGATTAATCGGAATTATAAGTCTTAGGAATTGTGAAATTCGGAGTTTTGCAAATCGGAATTAGCAAATTCGGAATTAAATATTTCGGAGTATTTGGGTGTTCCCGAATAAAATGCATTGTTTTCACATACTTTAATTTATTTTAGTAGGTGTTCGAAGTGCCCACCTTTACAATATTCAACAAATTCTGGCATGTAAAAGTGTGTTAAAGTATGTGAAAACAATGCATTTTATTCATTTTAGACATAATGTTTCATGGCTTAAGACGTACACAATCGATATCTAAATAGAAATAATGTAAGTTTTTTTTTTCAAAACAACCGGGTTTGATTCCCGAGCTGAGTAAAGGTTTTTTTTAAATGCTTGAATGCAGTTTTTCTTGTTATTAAAATCGATGTCATGGTTCCTAAGAAGAAATTTTCGTAAGTCGTCAGTTTCAGACTTTCAGTTTCAGTTTCAGTGCTGGGAGGACACGCCAATTAATGCAGACCATCAAGAAAAGGAAAGTTGCCTATCTGGGTCACGAAGACATGACAGATACGAACTCTTGCAACTGATGATGATGGGCAAGGTGGCAGGCAAAAGAGCAGTGGGTCGTAGGAAGAAATCGTGGCTACGCAATATCGGGAATAGACGGGAGTTAGGAGCGCCGCGGAGCTTTTTAGACTGGCAAAAGACCGAAGATATGCGGAGCTGACTGCCAAACTTCACTAGTTGGAGAGGCATTTGAAGAGAGAGAGAGCCAATATAGATACAGTCGAGGATACTGAATCAGGTACCAAGGTGGAACCTTTTAACCAATTTCGCTTCTTTGGCAGATATGTGGGATGTATGTATGTAAACTCTTTATTGCACATAAAAAATAAAAATATATAAACACAGAGAGGAGAACAAAGGCGAGCTTATCCCTAAGAAGGGATCTCTTCCAGCTAACCTAATTACGAGAAGACAATGTATTATAATAGAGGATAGACATAGAATTAGAATTACGTGCTGTAGAGATAAGAAAAAAGAAAAACAGAAATACTCAAAATACAAAGAAAATAAATACAAAATTATTTACATTAAAACAACATTAATACACATTAAAAAAGCGCAATGGATGTCTACACAACATTTATAGCACCATAGACTAGTAGCACAGAATATATAATAGTACTAACGTACAGAACGGCCACGCTCCGCCCCGCACCGGTTCGAGTTACCCCACCCCTCAAGCGCAGATTGCAGGAAAACCGCAGGAAAGCAGTCAGGTGCGCGTCGCGATGTACGTTGGCCGCACGGCACTAAGTTATCGGGAGCGATAATTTTGCGAAATGGTAACGGTATCCTACCTACTTCCTTTTTATAAATAAATAATGATTTCTGAAATTATCGCGATTGTTCCGTTTTTGCCATTTTCGCTACTGAACCCTAAAAATCAAACTAGCATTTTGTGTTCAATTACAGGGCTGATAGTCAAATTACAAAGTTTTCATTTCTTCCCTAAGGCCAACTCACGCCTGACTGGTTTTTGTTCTTATTTGATAGACGGACTATGCGGTATATTTCTTTCCTTGTTAGTTTTGTGTTTTAATATAAAATTATGGAGATTTAATGGAAACAAAAATAATACGTGAAATTAAATGAAATATAAAGTTTTAAACTTTCGTGATTCTCACTCATAGTCAAAATACCACAAACGGGACTTATCACGCTAACACACATAAGCACAGAGAAGATAATATCACAAGTAATATTTACCTCGACGTTTCGGCAACGTACGTTGCAGTTGCACGAGTAGGTACCGGTACATACTATTATTGATCAAGTGCGGGTAGTTCGAAGAACTCGCGCTGCTAGGCGGACTTGACACCCCACACTTCAGTCTACTCGTGACCACGACGACTGCAACGTTGCCGAAACGTCGAGGTAAATATTACTTGTATGTGTGTGTTAGCGTGATAAGTCCCGTTTGTGGTATTTTGACTATGAAATGAAATATTTTTTATTTGCTGGAATACGTTTGTTGTTTGTTGTAATAAAATATGTAAAACAAAATGTAATTGCTTGAAAACATCGAAATAGTAAGTACCTGGAAGGTGCACTGTGCAGGAATAGCGAGCCGATTTCTTGGCGATAGAGATAGCTACCACAGGGTTATTTTATCTCACTCTATTAGTATGGCCATAATTTTATGCGATTAATGAGACATTCCTTCCTCCTAGTACTTCTTTGTCAAAAAAATATACTAAGGAGCAATAACCAGATTCTTTATTACTTGTATACCAAGTCCTTATGATACGGCTGGTAGAGATTAGAGTAAATACATTTTAGGTATGTACGTCGGTGCTAGTAACAGAAGTATTCACTTTTCTATAGGTACAACTAGTATGAAAAAGTGGATACATAAGTCAGTTAATTTAGTTTAATAAATGAATGAAGACTAAGTTGTCACTACAGAAAAAATCATTTATTAAATTAAACCACAATCACTTTCTGAGAGGAGGCCTGTGCCCAGCAGTGGGACGTATATAATATAGGCTGGAATGATGATGATGATGATGATTACAAATTACAACAATGAAATAAAAATTAAGAAATTAATATTAAAGAAAACTAAATTAAATCAAACAATTAAAATCACTCACTCACTGTGGTCACTTAATTATATACTTATTCATTATTTACTAGCTTTTACCAGCGGGTTCAAACGCGTAAACTGAATCGGTCCGGTAGTTTTAATTGAAATTTTCAGGATGTTTCCGAATTCCCTTGGAAATTTTCAAAATTTATAATAAAAATATAATATAATGTAGTAGGACTATTATTTTATGCATGTATGTATCATTCGTATTAGACAATACGTATGATGCGTATAAAATATTATATTGTAATAAATATTACATATTAGCCATTTCAATACATCGTGAAAAGATTGTCACCCTAGTCTCAATAACGAAGGCGCCATCTTACTGTTTGGTGTGGCCATTGAGAAATTAATAAAACCTACCATCAAGTTAAAATTAGCTTATATAAAAAGATATAAAGCTTATTTCATTAAAAAAATTTATATAAGGCTTGTAAATAATAATAATAATTATTATTATTGATTATTATAAATGTATACATTTTATTCAATGTTTTTAAAAGACAACGCTCACGAAAATAAAATTTACTAATTATTTATTATTTATTTCCTGGCAATAGTTAGAGAGGGACACACTGACTCCGTGCTTGCTATTTCACCCGGACCGGAGGCCCTTAGTTCTTATGTCAATGGCTTTGGGTCGGTTTTCGCTCGTCTGTTTTTGGAGTGTTCATTCCAGGTACTTACTATTTCGATGCTTGAAAATTACTAGTAGCGCCACCTCTTGTAAATGTTATAGAAAACTACTTCGAATGGCTTGAGACTCCAGCGTCTTTCTTAGTTCTGCCATCCGACGCTAGATGGCTGTAAAACTCCCTTAAGTTTCTTTTTTCTGCAATTGAAATAAAAAAACAATTTGTAACGTAGTCTGCTTATTAATTAATGCATAGAGCTGTGGACACTCATTGAACTAATAAACTTCCCAAATGGTTGGGAACAAGAGGGATGACTCTGGAGATTCAAGCTACAGCTTTAGTGCCATGAAACACGCAAACATGTACGTTCTGAAACCTCTGTAGCGAAGCAGTTCGGCGTAACAATTAATTCAGCAATTAGCCGCTAGATGGTGTTGTAGTACAATTGCTATTTGGAAGTTTTAAATAATAACCATTATTAAATAACGACAAAACGTATATATTTTTTGAGATAACTACGTTCTTTTGACTGCCTCACTCCCTTTTATATGGGATATCGTGAATTATTACGGTCCTTTGAATAGTAAGTCCCCCAATTGTTGGTCACAAAGGAATATGTCACCGGCAATTCAATTTGGACAATTTTAGTGTCCGTAGTCACGCAAAGAGGGTGTTTAATGTAATTTCGTACATTATGTAGAGATCTTGTGTTATTTATTGTTTAAAACATAGGGTTGTGAGATCAATTTACAAGAAGTTCGCATTTTTTCCCAATAAGTATGCTTTTTTACTGAAGCTTAATATTCACAATCGCGTTTTTTCCCAACTTTAATCGACACAGAAACATAGGTAGGTTTAGGTTATGTTAAGTTTGCATCGGCCCGAAGGGCCAAAACTACACAAAAATAGGAGCTCAGCAAGGCTACCACGAAATTCGCAAATCGAAGTTCGTATCGTACCGTCCCGCCTACGTTTATGTTATTTAATACGAGAACGCTAAAAACGCTACTGTGAAAATGAGCTTCAGTAAAAAACCACAGTGGGAAAAACTGAAAAAAGCATTCAGAAAATAATACGAACGGATATTTTGCTGCTTTTTGGAAATAACGATTCTGGGAAATTAATCTAATAACAACAAACCCTTTAAAATAAAGCGTCTGCCACATCTCAATTATAACTGTCAAGAAAGAATTGTTGTATGGAGACTCTTCCTTTGCTTTTCCAGGTGTTATGTCTTAAATAAAAATAACTGTCATGTCATGTCATTATCAAAGTTGTAAACATTGCGGGGAAAAAAGCGCGGGAAACGTTCGGTCGTTTGGTTGTGTTTTTTAATTGTTTTTACAAATATTGTAAAAATTGATATTTTCGTTCACAAGAGTAGATTATTTGGGTAGTGTAAATAATAATACAAGTATTATATGTAAATTTGTATATTTTTGTAAATTATTAGTGTAAATACTGGACATATAAGGGTAAGTTTTTTGCAATCTTTGTACTTCAGGTAACTCCTCATGGAGTTACCTGAAGACCCAGGGGGGACTGCCCCAGACATAGGACACAATGTGACTATAGTAGATGGATCAAGCACTGATGGCTCTTGTAGCCAGGATAATATTAATAGGAGGAAACGACTCTCTGTTAAAACTTGTCGCCACTGCAATAAAAAAAGGTCAAGACAACGTCATGGCGAGGCTTTGATAATAAAAGAAGATGATTGTGTTTGTAATTTTGATGAAAGCCGTCAAAGAATGCATAATGTATTCGCAAAACCAACCCCCAGACCACAACCACAACACATCACTTTTTCTGCAACTAATGATTCAGTACCAGCACCATCTCAACCATTGACTAACTCCACATCCACAGCTCCCCAACCAGTAGGCAGAATGATGTACCAAAAATCAGATGTAGCACCATTTAATGTACATGTACAACGATTGCAAATCTCAGAAAATGACAATGTCTCCCTACACCCAGTAGTTTTCGGGAAATTTCTAAGAAAAAATAATATCTCCCAAATTGTTAATGGGAGCCTGAAGCGCATAGGAAGGAATAGAGTGACTATTTCTTTCAGTGATTTTCAGGCTGCCAATAACTTTTTGACCAACCCCGCCCTGTCAGCATCTAACTACAAGACTTTCATCCCGACTTTCTCTGTTACCCGGTTGGGAATTGTACGAGGAGTTCCCTCCGAGTGGTCAGAGGAAGAAGTCCTAGAAAATATCTCTGTTCCTATAGGCTGTGGACCGATATTGAAAGTTAGACGACTAAAAAGGAAAGTTATAGAGTCAGGTGTCAGTGAGTTAAAACCCACAGAGTCAGTAGTACTCACCTTTGATGGCCAAGTTCTGCCCAAACGCATATTCATGTGCTATACGGCACTCCCTGTAGACCTATACATATATCCTACCATACAATGCTACAACTGTTGTCGCTTTGGGCATGTCAGAGGTCAGTGCCGCTCAACTCCCAGATGTTACAAATGTGGTCAGGGACATACTGGAGAAAAATGCGAAGTTGATGATGAACATATAAGATGTTGTCTGTGCAAGGGTTCTCACCTAGCTACCGATAAAAAATGTTTAGAATTTGAGAGACAAAAAAATATAAAGGAGACCATGGCTAAAAGCTGTGTCTCATATTTTGAAGCCAATAAACAACACCCACCTATTTCAAAAATCTCATATGCTGATGCATTACTCAGTAATAATACAAATGGAACAGAAAAGGATTCCTCACACTCTAGTCCAACATCTTACTCACACTCTAGCCCAAATACATCTTATAAGAAAACTATCTTTATGAAACCTCGCTCCCCACCTCAATCTAGATCTAAAGGATATGATGTGGCAGCGCATAATGCCTTGATAAGGGATTATGACATGCCCGTCACTAACAAAAATATTTACAAACCTAATGAGACCACTCAATCTGTGAAAGAAATAATTTTATTGATCATTAAGTTACTGTCCCAATCTGGATTGGGTAGTAGTATCTCACCGTCCCACGCTGCCCCTATTATGAATTTTTTCACTCAACTCTTAACTGATAATGAACAGCCAATTTCAAATCCTTCAATGGAACTGTAGAAGTATAATACCAAAGAAAGTCGATTTAATTTATTTAATAAATAAGTTTAATTTAAAAATTATAGCCTTACAAGAAACTTGGTTAAAGACTTCATCCAATTTCAGGATATCAGGATTTTCCTGTATAAGAGAGGACCGCTCTGATGGATATGCCGGTGTTGCTTTGCTTGTAAAGCATGGCATTCCTTATTCACATTTTCCTCTTCCTGCTCATAACAATGATATATCTATAATTGCTGTTTCCGTTAATAATATCTGTTTTGTCTCAATATATATCCCGCATCCTTCTCCAACTATTTATAATGAAGTAAATCACTTATTGACACTGCTTCCGAAGCCTCTTATTCTTCTTGGAGATCTGAATGCCCAACATCAATCTTGGGGTAGCTCCACCACCAATGCCCATGGTAATCTAGTCTTTGATATGATGGACTCCCATAACCTATGCATCTTAAATGATGGTTCTCCCACCCGGCGAACTGCACCTGGCGAGGGAATAAGTTGCCCAGATGTTTCCATTTGTAGTCCAAATTTGTTTTCTTCCTTAACCTGGAAGGTCTCTCCTCTTTCATTTGGAAGTGATCATTTCACTATTATTCTGTCATTTCCGTATAAGAACTCTCCTACTCAAAAGCGTCCTCCCCGTTTAAAGTATAATTTAAGTAACGCTAACTGGGATACATTCAAGGAACATCTTGATCAAAAAATTTCCTCTCTTCCTTCAATCGAACACAGCGATGAAGCCACATGTGCAGCCGCTCTGGCAAAGATAATGGTTGAGACTGCTGATAATGTTTTTCCAGTGAAAAAAGTAGGAGGAAACAACATTCCTTCTCCACCATGGTGGGATTCAGAATGTACTGCAGCTGTTAAAAGGCGGAAAGAGGCTGAACTTGCTTACAGAGAATCTAGTACCAATGAAAACTTTGATTTGGTTTTGGAGGCAATAGACAAGACAAAAAAGCTTTTTAAAAAAAAGAAGTTTGAAGGTTGGAGAAACTTTTGCTTATCTGTATCTCCTAATACAAACCCTTCTGTGGTTTGGAATAACATTAAAAGATTTCGATCTGCTTTTAAAGAAGACTGTTCTTCCAACCTTCCTTCTACACTAGCAGATGATTTTCTGGATAAACTCGCTCCACCCACTGTTCCTGAGTTTATTCCTCTACATCCAATGCTGGGTTTGAGTGGGCTTAATGGCCCATTCACTCTACCAGAACTCAAAGGAGTCATTTCTAAAACCAAAGATTCAGCTCCTGGACCAGATGGTATACCATATTCATTCTTTTCCCATCTGAATGATATACCTCTTCTATACTTTCTAAAATTAATTAACAAAATTATGATATCTGGCGAGATTCCCGAGGCTTGGAAATGTCAAGATGTTTTACCTTTCCTGAAACCAAATAAGGAACCTTTTGATGTCTCTTCTTATCGGCCTGTAGCATTGTCCACTGTCCTAATGAAACTTACGGAACATCTGGTAAAAAATCGCCTAGAGTGGTTTATTGAAACTAACAATATTCTTAGCCAAAATCAATTTGGTTTTAGGCGTGGCAAAGGTACCATTGATAATATTGCTGTTCTTATCACGGACATTAGACAAGCATTTTCCGATGGCAATACTTTGATTGCAGCATTTCTGGATATTACAGCAGCGTACGATAATGTCATTATTTCTTGCCTCCATAAAAAACTTCAAAATCTTAAGGTACCACTTTTGCTTTCCAATTTTATAGTAAATATGCTGTCAGGAAGGTGTATTAATCTTACCGTAGATGGCACTAAGAAATCTAGGCTACTGTGGAGAGGGTTACCTCAAGGGTCAGTTTTAAGCCCGCTACTCTACAACATATACAGCCATGACCTAGAAGATTCTTTAGGTTCAGAGGTTAAAGTTCTGCAATATGCTGACGACTTGCTAGTGTATTGCTCACACCGAAATTATGAAATGGCTTCAGTTTGCTTAACTGAATCCCTTATTCACCTGAAAAACTGGCTGGATGACAATGGCCTTGAGATTTCCCACTCTAAGAGCGTCGTGGTTCCTTTCGCCAGGACAAGGGTACCGCCTGTGGTATCTGTCAAGTTTGATTGCCACCCCATTCCAACGAAAAGCTTTACACGTTTCCTTGGTGTTGTGCTGGATTCTAAGCTTACTGGTGTTCCCCACTGCGACCATATTGTAACTAAGTGCGAACGACTTTTAAACATGATACGATGTCTTACAGGTGTCTGGTGGGGTGCTCATCCTTTTTCGCTTAGACTCCTATACAACGCTTTGATTAGAAGTAGCATCGATTATGGCACATTCTTATTAATCCCGGGACAAGTCAAAGGCTTTAAACGTTTAGATGCTGTCCAGTCCAAAGCTCTACGCCTGATCTGTGGTGCAATGAAATCAAGCCCTATAAATTGCCTACAAGTCGAATGTGCGGAACCACCTTTACTTTTAAGACGTCAATATTTGTCAGATAGGTTCTTATTTCGCTGCTTCCAAAATTCCAATCATCCCCTACGATCAAGCCTTCCGCTATTAAATAACTCTTTGACATCATCTAGTTATTGGTCGCATAAAATAACTCCGTGCCTTGTTAAAAGTTATCAAAGATATATTTCCCTACAATCGCCAACCTATCACTATCCAAAATATCCCCTTTTCTGTGATAATTTTTCTGCTCTTACTTTATCTCCTGATGTTCAACTAAATTTAGGAGTAACTAAAAATGATATGAACCCTAACGTTAATTTCAATTCTATTAAAGACGATCGGTGGCACAGCTGGCATCATATATACTCTGATTCTTCCAAGCATGCGTCTTTTGGCCATGTGGGGGTTGGTGTGTACCATGCTCAATACAAAATTATTCAGAAAATTAAACTCCCTCCTGAAACGTCTGTATTTACGGGAGAATGCTTTGGATTACTTAAAGCCGTGGAATATATTTTACTTGCCCAACTCAAGAAAACTTTAATTATAACTGATTCAAAAAGCGCTCTTCAAGCTCTTAGTAAATTCCCATTTAACTGCAAAGTAATATTCCCTGTCATTATAAAATTAAGAACTCTCCTTGCCAATTGTTCTGATTTGGGGTACTCCGTGTCTTTTGGTTGGGTTCCAAGTCACTGTGATATTTCTGGTAATGTAATTGCTGATCGGCTAGCCAATGAAGCTGTTAAAGATGGTGATCTTTTCCCATATCGGAATTACAGTCATGATCTGGCCGCTCTCGCTGGTTCATCTCTTAGAGAGAGCTGGAGAGAGATGTGGATTGAAAGTTGCCGGATCAAGGGCAAACATTATTATTCTATTCAACCTAATATTCTGACAAAACCTTGGTTTGGCAAGTTTAAGTTTGGTAAGAGAGCCACCTGCTGCCTTATCCGCATGAGACTGGGTCATGTTTGTACTCCCGCCAATCTTGCTAAATTTAATTTGGTCGAGTCCGATATTTGTGAGTGTGGCTTGGGCATCGCAGACACTAATCATATATTTCTCTCATGTCCTCTCCATGACAACTCCTCCCTTTATGAACAGCTTAAATCCTACAAAGTCCCATTACCTACGTCCATCTCGGTTCTTTTAGCCTCTAATGACATTAATATATATAACTTATTAAACATTTTTATAAATAACAACGATATTAAAATTTGAATATGTATCCCTCATCTCACCAAATTTAATTTATCATATGTACCTATGTAAAATTCCTATCTATATTTCTTTCGCTGTAAATCCCATATAATCTTCTCCTGTTGTATTCCGTATTCCAAATTTCCGTATTTTCCATTGATTTCGTTTCCTTACCTTTACCCGTCTGTGGCGGATGCGCAAACCGCGCGAGCCAGAAAAAAAAAAAAAAAAAAAAAAAAAAAAAAAAAAACATTGCGGGACTTTGTTGAGGGACATACAAAATACTAAATATTTATTGTAGTTATCTAAAGAAATGGATAATGTCCCATCGAAACCTAAAAAGCAAAAAAATGCGACTAAAGAGGAGCTATTAAATTTGGATAAAAATGTACCTTACCCGACTTATTACACTTTGAAAATCATAACCTATACACAACATATTTTAACTTTTACACGTATCTGCTTCCAGGAATTGGTTGAAAGAATATTACAATTAGAAGCTCATAATGTCCAGTTAAGGAATGTAATTAGTAAAAACTTGTCTGGAGACGATGAAAGCGAAAGTAAGAAGAAAAAACCATTTGACTTTAGCAAGTGAGTAGATGGACATGTTGTTTCAAATTTTAGTAATGAGTAATTGCATTGGCAACTACGAATACATACACTGACGCAGGTGACTTTATTTACCGGTCGTACAATACCGACATGGAAGTACCAACATGTGAAGCCGACATGATATTTTGTGACACACTAATAGAAACTCTTATCAGTTTGACACCAGTTAGTATGGACGTGTGCACGAAATATCGGGTCGGTATTTACAAGTCAGTTACAGTATACTTTAAAAAATACAACATATGTACTTTAGTTTCCTGTTAACCTTAGCGGCCCCACGACACCGACGACGCTTAGAAAAAAAAATACTAGGTGCTTATACTAAATTAACTTAGGCTAATTTTGCGGGAAATCAGCATAGTCCCGCGGGATAGGGATAAACGAATTGTTCGCAGATGAAGTCGCGGGCAACTGCCAGGTAGTGCATAATTATTTTTACTTTTTAGTTTGTTCTGATTAAAGTCTTTCGACTGATTGCGGATACAAAAAAAAAAAAACTTTAGTTGTACTTTTTTGGCGCCTTTTTTTAGGGCATTTTTTTATTTTTGCTCGTGTTTTTTTTTTTAAGTATATGAGAGTGAAAGGGACGGTATGATAAGCATTTTGTATTTCATAGTAGCACTTCTAGCCATGTCCAGCCAGCAGAGGACATCTTTTGGCTGAAGGTAACTATGATTTCAGTTGCCGCTTCCGTCGAGTCCTCCTCCACCTCCTATACTTCGGCTGGGACTACCAAGGCTTGGCTGTCCAGGAGGATACTTCGGAGACCATTGAGCACCACCTGTTCCTTGCACTGAGGAAATCCTGCTTGATAGAGAAACGGGAGACATCTCGGTACCATCGGTGTGGGAGAACCGATAAGGGAGTTAGTTCTTTTGGGCAGGTTAGTGCAAACCATAGCACTTAACTTTTTAACCTAGGATACAAGAAGTTGGGTGTTATTTAACCTATCAGAAACAGGTATTTGGATGGTATGGGCTTGTTCAATGAAGGTGTAAATAATAATCCCACCAAAAACATTCTGTAAAAAACTAGCCAAGTCTCGATGGAGCTGCTTGTTTATCTCTAAAAAGTAATGAAATCTAAACAAAGTCGTGCCAAGTCTAAGGTTTCTTACTGCAATTTCTTTATTATTATAGTTAATGTTGTGTGACTTGGCCGTTGACTTGTACCCACTCACGTATAAAGATAAGACTTAAGACTCAACATTCTTTATACGTGAGTGGGTACAAGTCAACGGCCAAGTCACACAACATTGACTATAATAATAAAGAAATTGCAATAAGAAAAGAAACCTTAGACTTGGCACGACGTTGTCTAGATTCCATTACTTTTTAGACATAAACAAGCAGCTCCATCGAGACTTGGCTAGTTTTTTACAGAATGTTTTTGGTGGTTATGTTTGACATATCCACATCCACATCCGAAATTATATATCCATTACATCCCTGGTTTTTAGCACTGAGGGATGTCTGATGATAAGATATAGATATGTAGAATGTAGTATAGGGCGTCCGAAGGTTTTTTAAAATGTAATAGTAGACAAACGAGCAGACGGTTCACCTGATGTTAAGTGATTACCGTCGCCCATAGACATCCGCAGCACCATCAGGACTGCAGATGCAGGTACGATGGACAGACAACCTAAAAAGGGTTGCTGGTAGCGGATGGATGCAAGTGGCTGAAGACGGATTGTTGTGGCGCGCCATGGTAGATGCCCATGTCCAGCAGTGGACTGCTGTAGGCTGTTGATGATACCCAGCAAAGAATTCATAATTCTATCCCATTCCCGTGGGAATGTTGGGATAAAAAGTTATGTATCAATCTAACTTTTATACAAGGTGACCTTAGCCTCTGGACAAATAATGAGACCATGGACAGGACTGATACTTAGCAATATCTTAAATAGTTATTTGCTTAATTAGACAAGAAAAAAAATCTATGAAATCAGATCATCCAAATACACAGGCTGCTTCAAAGTGATACATTGAAAACTGTTAGTTTTTTGGTATATATTGGACTGATTGTTATGATACTTTTTTTTTTTTAATCTTATATTTTAACGAGGCTTTAGTACACTAAATGTGACTATGCCAGCCTCGGATACATTTTACACTCTCTTGTGCCGAAACCTAGTCTCTGGATGCAAAGGCCCGTCTGATGAACCTGTAAATCTGCATCGCTTCCTCTGAAAGTGGATGACTCAGAATCACATTTACACTTCCATTAAACAGATCAATACCATCCATTATGATACTTTGCAGTTTCGTTTTAAATGTCTTGCTAAGCTAATAGTATTCGTATTTGTCCAGAGGCTAAGGTCACCCAGTATTTAACATTGGCATCCTCAATTTTCCAGGTTATTTCGATATCCCTCCGGAGCACACAGAATCCTGAAGACAGCGACTTATCAAAAGAGATCCCGTACTGCAAGATACTGAACAGGCTTCTACCGCAGGATATAAGAGCTGTAGCATGGATGCCCATACCGGATGATAAACCTGAATATAGTGCACGGTAGCACCAATCTATATATATAAAAGGCAAACCTGACTCACTGGGTTATATATCAACGCACAGCCCAAACCGCTGGGCCTAGAAACTTGAAATTTGGTACAGAGGTTCTTTTTATGATATAAGTGAGCACTAAGAAAGGATTTTTAGGAATTTGTCCCCTAAAGGAGTAAAATGGGGGGGGGGGGGGGTTAAGTCGGTATGGAAATTTGGTATATAGGAATTTGGAAAATAGGTATACAAGTTCTCGATTACAATGAAAAATTATTTGTGTAGGTTAAATTCATAAAATTCCCCCCTAAAGGGGTAAAATGGGGTGGTAAAGTTAGCATATATTTTAATTATAATTAACGGGGGTAATTTGAAAATATGCCCTGAAGTAACGCGGACGAAGTCGCGGGCAAAAGCTAGTAATTAATTAATTATCTGGGAGAATTCACTTTACATGGCTCTAAATTGTTTTCTTTCAGAATTAGTAATTCTGGGTTCTCCTGTCTCCCTACTCAGAACCACGAGCATTATTGATTTAGATGAAGAAAAAAGTGTACCTATTTTTTGACAATTTTGTGACTTTTTAACCCCCGACGCAAAAAGAGGGGTGTTATAAGTTTGACTGCTATGTGTGTCTGTATGTGGCTCTTAAACGGGTGGACCGATTTGAGTGTGGTTTTTTTTTATTTGAAATCAGGGTTTCTAGCGATGGTTCTTAGACATGTTTTATTGAAATCGGTTAAGCCGTTTTTGAGATATTGAACTTTGAAGTGACAAAGTCGAGGGTTTTCCACCTTTTTGTTGGTTAGGTTAGGGCTCATAATGTCCCACTCCCAAAATGTCCCTTTGTCCCTTTCGCAAAAGGTCCCTTTAATAAATGTCCCATTCTCAAAACGACCTCTCTGCAAAATGTTCCTTTCTCAAAATGTCCCGTCACATAAATTACGTCCCGTTCGCAAAATGTCCCGTATAAACTAGGTTTTACGATAAAATCGTGGTAAAATCTTATTTAACTCTTTAAGTCTAAGGTTACTTCTGCTGTCTATTCCTAGTTGTGGCGGTTACGTTTTGCGAAAGGGGTTTTTTCAGAAGGGCCATTTTGCGAAAACAATGGGACGTTTAGAGAAAAGGACGTAATGGGAATGGGGTATTTTGCATAAGGGAGCATTTGCGAAAGGGACGTAATTTTAGTGGTGGGACATTTTGCGAGTAGAACATTATGAGCACTAACCGGTTATAGTTCATTGATATGGACCGCAAAGTAACGCCTGAATCAATAATTAATTTAAAATCTCCACACAGATTCGATTGCAAGAAGCGTCAGTACAAATATTACTTCCCGCGCGGCTCGCTAGATGTCGCTGCTATGCGCGCCGCCTGCTCGCACCTGATTGGCTCGCACGACTTCCGCCATCTTTGCAAGATGGACGTCGGCAATGGAGTCACTCAGTTCGTGCGTGAGATCATTAGTGCGGAGGTTTTGCCGGTAGATGGCGATGGGGAGAGTCGTAAGTATTTTTTTGGATTCTGTACGTGGGCGTTTTCAAAGGAAAGTGTACCCTTTACGTTTTTTTGAAATTGTGGAAAAAATATGAATTTTCCTACTCAGAATCAAGAGCACAATCGATTCCGATCGTTTAAAAGAATGTCCCCAGTTTTTCATACAAGTTTTTATGAGTCAGTTTTGTCACGCCCATACTAAGTGTATGAAAAAATCGTCGCAAAACTGACATTTTTTTGGGGACATTTTTTTTAAACTATCGCAATCGATTGTGCTCTTGATTCTGAGTAGGAAAAACCATAGTTTTTCCAAAATGTTGTTTAGGAAACTTTGTTTGTCGAAACGAAGATTTGTTTACGAAACCTCTGATCGAGGAACTAGAAATACCGAATTTTCGAGGTAGACCTTTAAAATATACGAATTATCGAAAAAAAAACATAACATACAAGCACGGAAGATGCAAGTATAGATTTATGAAAAAAAAAATTGTTGCTCTAATGTAATTATCCAGGAAGGAAAATGAGGACTACGTTTGTATGGAAAAACTGCCGGTGGTACATCGTCTTAAAATTGTAATTTTTGACAGAAACTTATACTTTTGTTTACAGCATACAAAATGTACTATCTTCTAATAGAAGGCAATGCTTTTCTGTGGCATCAAATACGATGTATCATGGGAGTACTAATACTCATTGGACAAGGCAAGGAGTCTCCTGATGTAGTCAAGGAGCTGCTGGACATCGAAAAGTATCCCAGGTATATAATCCTACTAGCTTTTGCCCGTGGTTCCGCCCGCGTGGTATTCGGTTATCGCGCGCTGTTCCCTCGGGAACTGTGCATTTTGCCGGAATAAAAAGTAGCCTATGTCACTCTCGGGCCCATAAACTATCTCTATGCCAAAAATCACGTCGATCCGTGGCTCCGTTACGGCATGAAAGACGGACAAACATCCAAACACACAAACGTATAAACACACTTTCGCATTTATAATATTAGTATGGAAGTATGGGTACATATAAATGAACTATACTAAATAATGGTTAGGGCTCATAATGTCCCACTCACAAAATGTCCCACTACCGTCCCTTATGCAAAATACCCCATTCTCATTACGTCCCTTTCTCAAAACGTCCCTTTGTTTTCGCAAAATGGCCCTTCTGAAAAAGCCCCTTTCGCAAAACGTCCCGTCTGCAAAATGTTACATTAGCAAAATGTCTCGTTCACAAAACGTTAACCGCCACAATTAGGAATAGACAGCAGAAGTAAACGTAGACTAAAGAGTTCAATAAGATTTGACCACGATTTTATCGTAAAACCTAGTTTATACGGGACATTTTGCGAAAGGAAATTAATATACTTATATAAGACTAACAAAACTCTTATTAATCATAAAAGAAAAACATATTTTTCACATGTCGTATAGACCGAACATATTATGGATCTAATGCATTTTTATTTTTATAACATCATTTGTACCATATGTTCTGTGAATAAACAACATTCATTTCATTTCATTTCAAGGGACGTTTTGCGAACGGGACGTAATTTATGTGACGGGACATTTTGCAGCGAGTTCGTTTTGATAATTGGACATTGGAAAGGGACAAAGGGAGTCCGACTCACGCTTGCCCGTTTTGTTTTTTCAGGAAACCTCAATACAGCATGGCCCTAGACTTACCTCTGAATCTATTCCACTGCACCTATGATTTAGAAGACACACAGAAATGGATCTACGACAAAGATGAGCTGAGAACAGTGATAACACAACTGCAGGGCGCTTGGACTTTGTATAATATCAAGTCAGTATCGAAAATACAAACTGAAATATAGATGCACAGAAAAACCAGAAAAATAAGACCAGCGCTGGGAATCGAACCCAGGTCCGCGGCATTCCGTGCCGCGTGCTATTCCGCTACACCGGGTCCATATCTGTTGTCTCCACGTGGTTTTTGGAATTTTACTAAGTAACAAAAACTACAATCACCGTACAACGTTGCCTCTCAAAGAGAATACTTAGACACTGGCGAAATTGTCCTATTAATTAGGACAGAAAAGCCATATTTTAAAAGAGAAGAAGAAGATGTATATACTTTTGTTACTGTTATGGCACTCCATGTCTAAATCTTATCATGTCTTAAATGCAATAGGGATGATGACGCCATTAAAAAATATTTCGAAGGCACAACTCCAGTAAAAAAAACGCTTTATTTTAGCCCTGAAAACCAGATTAATTTTCGATTTACTGTAAAATTAGATTTTTGGTTGCTTTAAAAAAAAATAGTTAGTTGATTGAGTTGGCGGATAATGACGTCATAATTCGCTATTGCCATTGAAACTCTACGGGAGAAATGTGTTTTGACAGCTCATAAAAAGTACTTCAGTTGATTGATGGTGTCAACATCCCTATTATAAATTGCAAATGTCTTAATAAATAAAAAAAATAATAAAAAAAATAATAACTTGCCTAATGCGTTGGGAAATTAAAATAATTTTATTTTTCAGATCAACCATGATTCAAGATTCGTTGCGACAGCTAGAAAAAGAATATGAGATTATAAGCAGGAGTGAGATGGAAGTTTCCAACGTCGATGAGTTAGAAAGAGACAGTATATTAGCCCATGCTGACTGCTTGTTACAAGGGGTCAAATCCAAGGTCTATAAGCCGTTGTTAAAAAGGGAAACTTGTTGTAAGTATACTTTAGGTACACTTTTTATCGATAGGTATAAGTTTCTAATTAACAGAAAAACAAAAATTGAAAATACAAACTGAAATATAGATGCACAGAAAAACCAGAAAAATAGGACTAGCCCTGGGAATCGAACCCAGGTTCTCGGCATTCCGTGCCGTGTGCTATACCGCTACACCACCGCTGGACAACGGTACAGACACGAATTTCTCCTATGCACCACATATCTCAGCTTGTTTGTTTCTTATTTAGCCACTTAAGCAACGACACTAGCGACATCTATGCTGTAGCCCTCATCGCGAAACTGTTAGCACTTCCATTGAAACTAACCGCTCACCCGGACAAGAGATGTCGTTACTAAGCAATCAAATTAAGATTGGTGTAGTGTTTTGGAATCTTTCTGTTTTTTTTAACTTCAACTCCAATTTTTTTTTACTTTTACGGTCATCCCGTGAAACCCCATAAAATAACCTACCCATACACACAAAATATACCCATAATATTTTAGTTTATATTTTCGATATGGGTTTTACGGGATGACCGTAAAAGTAACAAAAATTTGGAGTTGAAATAAAAAATACAAAAAGATTCCAAAAACCAATCTTACATTTTGACAGTTAATGAGGGGGAAAAATATCGTTAGATGGCGTTAGTATCGTAAGGTTTCTTATTTATTTATTTATTTAATAAACTTATGTCGTTATATTCTTGCTTGTTGGCTAACAACTAAATGAGCCAATGAGGGCTATCGTTTTTTATCTCACTAGATGTCGCCACTGTTGCGTGAGGTTTTTAAAAGTCTGTTATAACGGGCTTGAAAACAAAGCTTAGATTAAAATCATATTTATTACATCTTAAAACAGCACCATAAAAATATCGAGCAACCACAGCATTGCGTAATTTCGTTTTGTTCGGAAAAAAGGGAGGACAAAAGTTTTCGAAAGACAAAACTGTCTCAAATTAGACACGTTCATTGCCCCTTATCGCATAATTGCCATAATTAATTTCAGTTAATGCAAAATATTCACAAAATTATTTTAATTATAAATAAACCCGCGTAGCTCACCCAAAAACTGAGATTTGACATTTCGGAGACCTCACGCTACACTAGCGCCTCTAGCGGCGAATTCATTCGCGATAGCCCTCATTGCAAGAAAGACCGTAACGTCCAAAAACCTCACGTTACTAGCGCTATCTAGCGATATTTTTCCTGTCTTTTAGCCTTCATTACCTAAACCTTTCAAGTATAGATGGCGTTGGTATCCAGATCTTTTTGTCGTCACAGTCTTGATTGTGATTGGCTCATTTAGTTATTTAACCAATCACGAGCGCGACGCGAATGTCAAACTTGTCAAACAGACCTCATGATATTAGAATTCTGTTTTTTTTTTTCAGCGAGTCTTCAAGAGCGTATTGAATTCTACAAGAAGAAAAGAAAACTCGTGACTGAAGATGTAAATGTATAAATATATATTTTTGTTATTAAATAGTCTTTTTTTTACAAACCTCATGATAGTAGAAAATGATAGGATGGTATATAGCAGGACGTTTTTTTTTATTCAAGCAAGTGGGTCTCCTGATGGTAAGAAAAATGTTCAAATGACTTTTTTTACATTTGGATGAAATTTCGTTTTCCTACTCAGAATCAGGAGCACTTTCGATTGTAGTAGAAGAAAAACGTGTCCCAAGATTTTTTTATTTTATTACATTACCGTTTTCATACACGTTTCTACGTGCTAATTGAAAGCATTCCTAGACGAATGCAAAAAAAATTTTTAAATCGGTTCATAAATGACGGAGTTCTGAGGTAACAAATTAAAAAAAAAACCGGCCAACGTAGGACACGCCCAAAATAGGGTCCTGTAGCCATTACTAAAAATTAAGTAATATTTTTCTAAGGATTTCGTATTTTATACGGAATCTTCCAAGTTTAGGTATATTTTATACCTTACGCTGCTATTTACTCATAAACTACTATAGTTCTCAAGCAAACTTAGCCGTTATAGTTTTCCTTGGAAGTTTGATATAATGACTACCATCCTGAATTTTTTCAAATTTTTCCACCCACCGGGTTAGATTTTAGAGGGGGGGGGGGGGGGCGATTTTAATGAAAATTTGCACTTTAAAGTTGAATATTTCGCAAACAGATGACTGAATCGAAAAATCGTTGTAGCAAACCCCTAATGGTTTTAAAATACCTATCCAACGATACCCCACACTATAGGGTTGGATGAGAAAAAAAAATCACCCCTACTTTACGTCTATGGGAGGTACCCTAAAAAAAATTGTTTTTGAATTTTTAATTGTACTATTTTGTCGGCATAGTTTACCTATATATCCGTGCAAAATTACAGCTTTCTAGCATTGATAGTCTCTGAGCAAAGCCGCGGACGGACAGACAGACAGACAGACAGACGGACAGACAGACAGACAGACATGGTGAAACTATAAGGGTTCCGTTTTTGCCATTTTGGCTCCGGAACCCTAAAAACCGAATAGATAACCTCCTCCTTTTTTTGAAGTCTGTTAAAAATATTGCCACATGCACTCTATTATTAAGGTTCATGTATCGATATTTTTCATCACTTTGGTCGCTCCGAAACATCTGATGGCGACTGTACAATGCGCTTAGACCACCACCTAACCTAACCTAACCTACCCTACCCTACCCTACCCTACCCACCACCTAATTTTGACATAGTCATAAGATCATGTACCCAAATGGTTGTCTGGAAGAGATCGCTACCCTGAATGTGTACCGGATGTGTCTATATAAAAATTTTGTACAGATTTCTGGTGTGCAATAATAGTTATTTATGCAACTGTATCGTAATAGGGTCCTTAAAACACGAGTGTGATTTTATGAAACGAGGCGTAGCCGAGTTTCATAATAGGGTCACATGAGTGTTTTAAAGGCTAATTATGTACAGTTGCAAACAATATTTTATCTACATCCATATATTAAATCCTCTATTATGTGTACCGCGAACCATTGAGAATGACCTGTATTCTCTAACTAGGTGCACGTGCTGCTGCTCGTGCGGGCGGCGCGGCGTGTGCTGGTGCCCCCACCGCTCTAATGTTGAATGAAATCCCTGCACGATACAGATTTCTGTATCGTAATGACCATTACGATACAGCTGTGTTCATAATAGAATCCAACATCGTAATGCTGGTCATTATCTATGGTTTTTGAACGCATAATGGAGGATTTACTATATGGGTGGTGTAGATCAAAGAGTATTAGTACTTAGTGAAAATAAAGATTATTTTTGTAGTTACTGTATTGTACTGTACAGGTAGTTCGAAAAAAAAAGGTGATGCATAATTGAGAAACAACGCCATCTCTTGTCGAGTAGTTTGCAACGCACTGCCTTTTGCTGTCCCCCCCCCCCCCCCTTACAAGAAAAGAAACGTATTGTTTTCATTTTCTTTGCTCAAAATATTTTTCGTAATCATGTTGTTTAAGCTATTAGTTCTCCTTTAATATTTTTTTTTTAATTTATCTGTCTACTTCAAAGACTTACCTAGTTAAGATTACGATTTGGAGTCTTTTTTAAAAAGACTCCAAATCGTAATCTTGATTTGATTGCTTAATAGCGACATCTCTTGTCCCTGGTGAACGGATAGTTTCGATGGGAGTGAAAAATGTTTCTCGTTGAGAACGTAGATCATAGATGGCGTTAGTGTCGCTGCTAAAGTGACTAATAGAAAAAGAATCCAAGTTGAGATATGGGTGCATAGGAAAAATTCGTGTCTAGTCTCCTGTCCAGTGGTGGTGTAGGGGAATAGCACGCAGCACGGAATGCTGAGGACCTGGGTTCGATTCCCAGCGCTGGTCTATTTTTTCTGGTTTTTCTGTGCATTCATGTTTCGGCTTGTGTTTTCGTGTGAAATTTATACTTACCTAGTTAGTTTTTTTTATTTGAAAGTAAACATTTAGGCCGTTAATCATTCATTACTTCTTTTAGATTTAATACTAATACGACGTCGTAGGTTTTATCTAACTCCAATGATATTATAATATGTAACTATCGTAACTAGATTGGCAGTTTACGGCAGCGACGCGTAGCCACTTCGAATATGCGTGCAGGCATATCTGAAAGTCTACTCCGAAACACAAAATTCGAAGTTCGTGTCGTGCGGTCCCTCTAACACTTATACTATTTGATACGAGAGCGAGAGATTCGGTACGATTTTCGAACTTCGGAGTAGGCCCTCTGAAATGATTCACGGATCGGATCGTATGCTCTTGAATCGTTCTCACAAAAATTTATTTGCAATTTGTATTTATTTTGACAATTTGAATATTAGATCTGACCACACATTGGATTTAATCGTTAGAGCCATCGCTATAATCATAATAAAATGAAATTATTAGGTATTCACACAGGACGATACTTACAGCATAAAGATTGTGAAATACTTTTTTTAACTTCCATGAAAATGACAATGGCAACAATAATATTCCCGAATTGGTACAGAATAAAAACCCTCTTAGCAAACCATTTAGTAGAATCGACAATGAATATCGATATCGGCACATCACTATTTTAATTTCGTCGAACCCTGGTAACCCTTTAACTGTCATTGACTCGTCAAAGTTGTCTCACGAATTATGGCCCCGACCATAGGTCAATTGGTGTCAAGTGTCCCATGATCATTATTATTATTTTTTAAAATTTAATCCCTACTTTTAATCTTCTTTAGTACTTATACCCATGTTGTGTATCGATATATGTATGATCTGAAATCGATAAGTGAGAAGTCACTAGCGCAGGTCAAAATGAAATGAATTTATTATGCGATTCGATTTGTGGCATTCAAACATGGAGGATGTGAACAATGTTTAATTTTGCTATTTCTGTTTCTTTGGCTAGTTGAAGTATAATTTTGATAGTGTTTTATGCGGCGATTAACCTTAACAGTGAACAGTGATCACAAAATTCAATATTGCTCTCGTGTCTGACATTTTTTAATGCGCAAGTTGTCTCCACGTGGTTTCTGGAATTTTGCTATCAAGTTGCAAAAACTACAATCACCGTACAACGTTGCCTCTCGAAAGAGAATACTTTGACATTGGCGAAATTGTCTTATTAATTAGGACAGAAGCCATATTTTAAAAAAGAATAAGAATTTATTAAGCAATCAGAAGTACATGCGAGAAGGTTAGGTATCTTCTAGTAGGTATGCAGGATACCTGTAACAGAAGACCCCGCTTCTCCACATAACAATGCAGCAAGATAAAGAAATAGACAATATTATTATTTAATAACATTTAAGCCTTAATATTTCTAAAATCTGTTAACATGCATTAGTAAGCGTGGGTGTGTGTGTGTGTGCGCGAGGTATAGGAAGTGAGTATGCGTGTGAGCCTGCCCTAATGGACGCAGATAACTAAACTCGGGGCCATAATTTAATTCGAGAGACAACTTTGACAATTCATTGTGCACAAGTGTTGCCACAGACAGGGTAGTGCTGTTCGTGTCGATATTAAAAAATATCACGGCATTCGATATCGATATTTATCCATTATTTATGGTGACAATACCAAATTAGTTTAATAATTTACTTTGCAATGTAAGATCATTGAAAGAAGTGCAAATACAAACCAACGACAATTATTTCTTTTATTGTTTTGATTGGCCTCACCTTAAATCCGCTTTATTTATTTTATATACACATGATATGATTGTTGTCACCAAGGGCGCTAACAAGTAATAATTTCATCATTACCTTCACAAGAGGCGCCATTTTGTTAACGATAATGTAGCGATTGGCGGGGGCAGGGGGACTACTACGAAATTCGAAGTTTTTATCGTACCGTCCCTCTCACTTTCATTTTAAATAATATTAACGCCAGTAGGATAGCAAGATACGGAGTTCAAATTTTACACTTCGTAGTACATATATAGGGCCAAGGGCGGGGGCCGGTGCGGGGCATTCGTCGATTTTTCACTTTGAATCGTAATGGATCGTAAACCTCAGCAGGGCTACTATGAAACTCAAAACTCGAAGTTCGTGTCGTGCGGTCCCTCTTACCCTTTTATACTATTTAATACGAGAGCGAGAGGGACGATACGATATGAACTTCGATTTTCGAACTTCGGAGTAGGCCCTCTGAAACGATTCACGGATCGGATCGTATGCTCTTGAATCCTTCTCACAAAAATCGTATCAAAAATTGATTTGAAATTTGTGTTTATTTTGACAATTTGAATATTAGATCTAACCACACATTTGATTTAATCGTTAGAGCCATCGCTTTAATCACAATAAAATGAAATTATTATTCACACAGGACGATACTTACAGCATCATCATCATCATCATCATCCCAGCCTATATACGTCCCACTGCTGGGCACAGGCCTCCTTACAGCATAAAGAATGTAAAATAAATACAATTTAGCTGTGTATGACTTTTTTTAACTATCCGCATCCTGTTTCATTATTTTTATGTATCTATTTGCTTCGGTTAGTAACATAAGCAATGCGGACTAGTAATGCGACTTTATTGCGGCATCCGTTTATAATCGATTTGTCTTCATTAAAATAGTAAATATTCAATACTTACTTATTATATCATAACAAATTAATATTTTGTCTGTAAATACGATTTAAAGGATATGATTCACTTTATTTCCGAATCGAATCGGTTGAAGATTATATTGAAATGAATAGATTAAAAAATCGCTACATCGTATCCATCGCTAAATCAATCTTCATAAAAATCGAATCGTAACGTGCATCCCTAATTCGTGTAACAAACTTTTGTAACCCATTCGGCTTCCATTTCCCGGAGTGTTTGAATGTGTTTCGTGGTTTTCTGCATCTCTCGCTCACTGTGCGCATTTTATCTGTTACGTTTTTGTTTTGTTTGGTTAAATTTTCGTTGTGTTATATCTTTGTTACTTTGAATTGGTACAAAAAAATCCCTCTTAGCAAACCATTTAGTCGAATCGACAATGAATATCGATATCGGCTACATCACTATTTAATTTCGTCGAACCCTGGTAACCCTTTACCTGTCATTGACTTGTCAAAGTTGTCTCTCGAATTATGGCCCCGAGTATAATAGGTTACGTGGTATAGTAGTGCCTCTGTTTCATCGTAACTCAGGTCCTTCGGCCAAGCGGTTAATGCTTTTTAGGGTTCCGGAGCCAAAATGGCAAAAACGGAACCCTTATAGTTTCGCCATGTCTGTCTGTCTGTCTGTCTGTCTGTCCGCGGCTTTGCTCAGGGGCTATAAATGCTAGAAAGCTGTAATTTTGCACGGACATATAGGTAAACTATGCCGACAAAATAATACAATTAAAAATTCAAAAACAATTTTTTTTAGGGTACCTCCCACCTCCCATAAACGTAAAGTGGCGGTGATTTTTAGGGTTCCGGAGCCAAAATGGCAAAAACGGAACCCTTATAGTTTCGCCATGTCTGTCTGTCTGTCTGTCTGTCCGTCTGTCTGTCTGTCTGTCTGTCTGTCTGTCTGTCTGTCCGTCCGCGGCTTTGCTCAGAGACTATCAATGCTAGAAAGCTGTAATTTTGCACGGATATATAAGTAAACTATGCCGAGAAAACAGTACAATTAAAAATTCAAAAACAATTTTTTTTAGGGTACCTCCCATAGACGTAAAGTGGCAGTGATTTTTTTTTCTCATCCAACCCTATAGTGTGGGGTATCGTTGGATAGGTATTTTAAAACCATTAGGGGTTTGCTAAAACGATTTTTCGATTCAGTCATTTGTTTGCGAAATATTCAACTTTAAAGTGCAAATTTTCATTAAAATCGAGCGTCCCCCCCCTCTAAAATCTAAACCGGTGGGTGGAAAATTTTGAAAAAATTCAGGATGGTAGTCAGTATATCAAACTTCCAAGGAAAACTATAACGGCTAAGTTTGCTTGAGAATTATTAGTAGTTTATGAGTAAATAGCAGCGTAAGGTATAAAATATACCTAAACTTGGAAGATTCCGTTTATAATACGAAATCCTTAGAAAAATATTACTTAATTTTTTCGCAATGGCTACGGAACCCTATTTTGGGCGTGTCCGACACGCTCTTGGCCGGTTTTTTTTTTCTCATCCAACCCTATAGTGTGGGGTATCGTTGGACAGGTATTTTAAAACCATTAGTCGTTTGCTAAAACGATTTTTCGATTCAGTAGTTTGTTTGCGAAATATTCAACTTTAAAGTGCAAATTTTTATTAAAATCGAGCGTCCCCCCCCCTCTAAAATCTAAACCGGTGGGTCGAAAAATTTGAAAAAATTCAGGATGGTAGTCAGTATATCAAACTTCCAAGGAAAACTATAACGGCTAACATTGATAGTATATATCGATGACGGCTAAGTTTGCTTGAGAATTATTAGTAGTTTATGAGTAAATAGCAGCGTAAGGTATAAAATATACATAAACTTGGAAGATTCAGTATAAAATACGAAATCCTTAGAAAAATATTACTTAATTTTTTCGTAATGGCTACGGAACCCTATTTTGGGCGTGTCCGACACGCTCTTGGCCGGTTTTTATTGAAATGACCGTGTGAGCGGATAAATATTGATAATTGCGTTTATCCTGTTGAAAATATGCCATGAAAATTCCGCTCTCTGGTAATAATGCATAGGCTATACCAATTACATATTATCAATTAATAGTAATAATAAGTTTTTTAAGATGCGGCAATATAGTAGATTGTACAACAAGAGCATAAAACGAGCCATTTTACCCGAGACGTTCATATAGCCACCCGAGCCGGTACGGCGAGGGTGGATAGACACGTCGAGGGGAAAATGGGTTTAATGCTCGAGTTTTACACTCTGCTTTTCACTTCGATGGCGAGGAAATGAAATAGCAACAGTGGAAGCCATGATTCACTTTCTATGTACCTTTAATTTTTTATGCATTATTATAATAATTCCATTTTTTAATTTTACTGATTTATTATGATTGATTTTTAGTTTTATATCAATTAAAAATTAAAAAAAATATATATAGAAACTTTTTGTTTGTGCCTGTTGAAACCTGATTACCTTGGTCTTTAGTTGGTCTTAGACGAAGATTTAGAGAAGAAGGACGACGCTCGCTTCGACTGCAGTCTCTCGATGATGCTGAGTCACATAGGCAGCTTAATAGACAAATTTCGAAATCCTTGCGAAACGTATTCGTACCTTTAATGCCGCTCGTGTTAAGGATACGATAGAGCGGAATAAAGGCTCTAAAGTGTTCGCAAGAGATATGTCTATTGGGCAAAGCCAAATGACAAAGCTGAAGAGGGAGGATGGCAGTGTAGCGTCGACAAAAGCGGAAGTGTTGAGGGAGATCGAGGAGTTCTATGGACGGCTCTACGAGTCCGTCACTAACCCTGTTTCCAGTGCGTCGACTCTAGACCCAAGAGCCAAACTGACCCGACACTATACCGAGGATATCCCGGACATCAGCCTGTACGAGATAAGGATGGCCCTGAAACAGCTTAAGAACAACAAGGCGCCGGGTGAGGACGGAATTACGTCAGAGCTTATGAAGGCGGGTGGATCACCGGCTCTTAAAGTCCTCCAGAGGCTCTTCAATTCCGTCTTGCTTGAAGGCAAAACGCCAGAAGCGTGGAACAGGAGCGTGGTGGTGTTGTTCTTCAAGAAGGGTGATAACACCCTATTGAAGAACTACAGGCCCATCTCGCTGTTGAGCCATGTTTATAAGCTGTTTTCCAGGGTCATTGTAAATCGTCTCGAACGCAGGCTCGATGACTTCCAGCCACCCGAACAAGCCGGGTTCCGAAAAGGCTATAGTACCATGGACCATATACATACGCTGCGTTTGTGGACTACGAGAAAGCCTTTGATTCGGTCGAAACGTGGGCGGTGCTGGAGTCTCTCGAAGGCGATTCATTTCATCAAGACAGGGAGATGTCATATCTCCGAAACTGTTTACTGCCGCTTTGGAAGACGCCTTCAAGCTTCTGGAATGGAAAGGACTAGGCATCAATATCAACGGCGAATACATCACTCACCTTCGGTTTGCCGACGATATCGTGGTCATGGCAAATTCGGTGGAGGAACTCAGCACGATGCTCGAAGGCCTCAATCGAGTCTCTCAACGGGTGGGCCTCAAAATGAACAGGGACAAGACAAAGGTCACGTCGAATGTCGATGTGCCGCCTACCCCTGTTTTGGTTGAGAATTCGGTTCTTGAAGTTGTTGACGCGTATGTATACCTAGGCCAAACCATCCAATTGGGTAGGTCCAACTTCGAGAAAGAGGTCAACCGTCGAATTCAACTCGGATGGGCAGCGTTTGGGAAACTCCGCAATGTGTTTTCGTCCAAAATTCCTCAGTGCCTTAAGACGAAAGTCATTAACCAATGTGTGTTGACAGTGATGACATATGGATCCGAGACATGGTGCTTTACTGTAGGCCTTATGAATAGGCTCAGAGTTGCTCAGCGAGCTATAGAGAGAGATATGCTTGGGGTTTCTCTACGGGATCGAATCAGAAATGAGGAGATACGTAGAAGAACAAGGGTCACCGACATAGCCAAGCGAATTAGCTCGTTGAAGTGGCAATGGGCGGGCCATATAGCACGGAGAGCAGATGGCCGTTGGGGCCGAAAAGCTCTCGAGTGGAGGCCGCGGATCGGCAAGCGCAGCGTGGGACGTCCACCAACGAGATGGACGGATGACCTGGTTAAAGCCGCGGGTTCACGGTGGATTCAGGCCGCTGCCAACCGAAGCAACTGGAGGTCTATGGGGGATAGGCCTATGTCCAACAGTGGACGTCCTACGGCTGAGATGATGATGAGACGAAGATTTTATTTTATCCACTAGTGCATAAAAAGTCATTTTATGTCGTCTAGATACAGCATAAACACGAACTTTACGGGCATGAGAAATGAAAAAGATATTTTTATTTTATTTTATTACATTGCGATGTTATGGTTTTCCTTGATTATTATTAAAGGGCTACGGAAAACCAAATTATAATTGAGCACATCGAAAAACAACTGAATCATTGGATAAAACCAACACAACAGGTATATTATCCCAACAAAACTTAAATGTATCATGAGAGCCAAGTTCATACCATTCATGACTCTAAGCCCAGCGGTTGCTATTTCGAGATTTTATCCCTATCCCGTGGGAATATCGGGATAAAAAGTATCCTATGTTTTAATCCGGGTTAAAAACTAACCTTTTGCCAAATTTCATCGAAATCCGTTCAGCCGTTTCAGCATGAAGAAGTAACAAACATACTCACTCACTCACATCCTCACTCACAAACTTTCACATTTAGGTATAATACTAGCTTTTACCCGCGGCTTCGCACGCGTAAACTAATCGGTCTGGTAGTTGCACTTGAAATTTTCGGGATTTTACCAAATTCCCCTGGCAATTTCCAAAATTTATATCGTGGTCTTCCTTCATTGAGGTTGTGTTGTGAATAGCTGTACAAAATTCAAGACTCTAAACCCAGTGCTGAAATTTCAAAAATGTTCCCTATCCAAATTCAAATAATTTATTCAGTAAATAGGCTGCAATGGGCACTTTTACACGTCATTTTTTAAACTACCAGCGCTTTCGAAAAGACCATCATTGCCAAGAAGAATGCACCGCAAGATACTTCGCAGAAAGTCAAAATAGTTCAAAACTATCCCGTGAGAATATTCGGATAAAAAGTAGCGTATGTGTTATTCTAGACATCGAGTTACCTTCATACCAAATTTCATGACTCTAAGCCCAGCGGTTATTATTTCAAGATTTTATCCCTATCCCGTGGGAATATCGAGATAAAAAGTAGTTTTTCTATTATTCCAGAGGTCCAGCTACCTACATACTAAATTTCATGGCTCTAAGCACAGGGGTTGTTATTTCTAGATTTTATCCCTAGGTATCCCGTGGGAATATTGGGCCAAAAAGTGGCCTATGTGTTATTCCAGACGGCCAACTTCCTACATACCAAATTTCATGACTCTAAGCCCAACGATTATTATTTCAAGATTTTAACCCTATCCCGTGGGAATATCGAGATAAAAAATAGCCTAATATGTGTTATTTCAAAGGTCCAGCTACCTACACACCGAATTTCATGGTTCTAAGCCCAGTGGTTGTTGTTTCGAGATTTCATCCCTAGGTATCCCGTGGGAATATGAATTTATAGGAAAAAATATTATGACGGTTGTATATTATTGCACATGAAATTCGGGCAAATGAAATTCGGTCAAGTAAAGGTATACCGAAATGGAATATAGGAATAAAAAAAAATGTTAACAAAAAAGTAAAACCGACTCAAAAAAATAAAAAATAACAGAAAATTGAACCGACTACAAAGCCCTTGAAAATATTTTTCTGGGTACCTACTAGCTCGAAGTCGGTGCCTCAGCACGACCCAGCATGCAAGACTGATTGAAACGGGATCCCTTTGTTTCTCATACATTTTTTTGTTCCAAATTTCGATGGTCAGAAATTGACATCCATTCGGCAACGCGCGAGTGATACTTCGGGTGTTGCAAGCGTTCCTAGGCGGCGGTAATCTTAACATCAGGCGGACCGCATGCCTGTTTGCCACCGACGTGGTATTAAAAAAAAAACTTCGATTTTCTCGTAATAGTCCTGCTGGTTATGGGCTAGTTTTGATAGGGTTTTTTAAGTACCTACATACCGATAACAAGTAAGCTTTAGTTTAGAACAATGCGTTCACGTAGAGAATGAATCATTATTTCATCATTAACGTCATTTTTATGAGGATAAGATCAAAATACACGCTTCAGTCATAATTGAACTGCGAGAGCATAGGTATATTTGTAAAGTAAATTATTCATATTCATGATGTACAAAATTGTGTGTTTATTAGTGTTTTGTTCTATAACCATAGGATATTCCGGTAAGTAGGTACTCTTAGGCCGTCTTGCAGGAAAAAATAAATCTAGATTTAGTAGTTAAGCCTGGCTTAAGCTTGAGAGTTCCATACATTTTGACACTACTAAGCTGAGGTTAACGCTAACTCGAGATTTATGTGTTTCCAGCAAGTGGCCATTAGTAGAACTAACAGAATTTCATTGCTCTTCCGCGACCTTACGATAGCTAAGCTTATGCAAATATGCGTGTTCATGCAGTTCCTCCACCTCCACACTGTAAGAGCACACACAAATCAAACAAACCCATCTATCACGTGGTATTCGGTTATTGCGCGCTGTTCCCTCGGGATCTGTGCATTTTTCCGGGATAAAAAGTAGCCTATATCACTCTCGGGCCCATAAACTATCTCCATGCCAAAAATCACGTCGATTCGTCGCTCCGTTACGGCGTGAAAGACGGACAAACATACAAACACACTTTGACATTTATAATATTAGCATGGATATGGATAGTATATTACATGCCTAAATGCCAAATTTCATAGTTTTATCTTCGAAAGCGACGAACTTCCACCATATAAACTTTCACCCCCTATTTTAACCCCTCAAAGCCTCTTTTTTTAACCCCCGACGGAAAAAAGGGGTGTTATAAGTTTGACCGCTATGTGTGTCTGTGTGTCTGTCTGTGTGTCTGTGTGTCTGTGTGTCTGTCTGTGGCACCGTAGCTCTTAAGCGGGTGGACCGATTTGAATGCGGTTTTTTTTATTTGAAAGCTGGTTTTCTAGCGATGGTTCTTAGACATATTTTATCAAAATCGGTTCAGCCGTTTCAGGATCATCAGCTCTTTTGTCCGCTGCGGTAGGAATCTTAGACGCATAATGGGTATTTACTTTACTTTCAAGCATATTTGGGAAGTAAAATTTGAAACACCCATGTATGCTTTACGACTATGCAAGATTATGCAGTTCTCGGCCTTATGCTGCAGCCAGGATATCCAGAACACCAGTAGGTACACTCTTGATAAGACCATAGCAGATATATCGTGTTTGGATTCGTTTCGATCAGTTTTTGATTCTACATACAATGCAATGGTGGCAACAGGATGAGCTGATGCTGCAGCCAGAATATGCAGCACACTAGAAGACTTTAAAATAGCACACATGTTGTGTTTGGATTCGTTTTGATCAGTAATTGATTCTACATACAATGAAGTGGTGGCAACATGACGAGCTGATGCTGCAGCCAAGATATCCAGCACACCAGTATACCTACTCTTGAAAAAAAAATAGCAGACATGTCGTGTTTGATTCCTTTTGATCAGTATTTGATTCTACATACAATGCAATGGTGGCAACGCGATGAGCTGATGCTGCAGCCAGGATATTCAAAACACTAGTACACTTAAAAAAAATATGCCAAAGTTTAAAAATCGTGAAATAAAAAAACTTAAATTAAAAATTTAAAAAACCCCCGACAAAAAAACGCCAGCAAAAAAGGCCGCCAAAAAAAGACAACTAAAAAGTAAAAAATAATTATGCACTACCTAGCTGTTACCCGCGACTTCATCTGCGAACAATTCGTTTATCCTTATCCCGCTGGGACTATGCTGATTTCCCGCGAAATTAGCCTAAGTTAATTTAGTATAAATACCTAGTAATATTTTTTTATCTAAGCGTCGTCGGTGTCGGGGGACCGCTAAGGTTAATACTTTGAAAAATACAACATATGTACTTTGGTTTCCTGTTAAACCTTAGCGGTCCCCCGACACCGGCGACGCTTAGATAAAAAAATATTACTAGGTATTTATACTAAATTAACTTAGGCTAATTTCGCGGGAAATCAGCATAGTCCCAGCGGGATAAGGATAAACGAATTGTTCGCAGATGAAGTCGCGGGTAACAGCTAGGTAGTGCATAATTATTTTTTACTTTTTAGTTGTCTTTTTTTGGCGGCCTTTTTTGCTGGCGTTTTTTTGTCGGGGGTTTTTTGGACATGGCCAGCTTTGTTGTGCGAGCAGTGTGCACTAGGGCATTGTCGTGCAACAGCAAAATTCATTTGCTCAGTTTGCCTGTTTGTTTTTCTTTTATTGATTATCTAAGCTGATGGTCTAAATTTGTGTAATAATCAGCATTCATTGTAGTTTTTTTTTGGCAGGTAATCAATTAGTAAAATCCCACCCGTGTCCAAAAAAATTAATGCCATTAGTTTACCTGCCGATGGACGAACCTTGAACTTCCTCGGTGGCTTCTCATCTTTAAATTTCCACTGCAAAGACTCCTGTTTACTTTCGGGATACCATTGCCTAATCCAGGTCTTATCACAGGTAACTATTCTAGATAAAGTTTCCTCCTCCTTACCTCGACTCATTTTTATAAAGTCCTTACAACATCGAACTCGTCTCTCCATATCGACAGAAGTCAGCATTCTAGGCACCCAGCGTGCACTAACTTTGGACATATTTAAATGTTCGTGAATTATTGTATTCACTTGTTCCTTGCTAATCCCCACGTCTCTGGCTATCTCCCACAGCTTCACTCGCCGGGTCTTCTAATATATTTTTTTTACGTGGGGAACATTTTCTTCGGTGGCTGCGAAAATTGGCCGCTCACTACAAAGATCATCTTTGAGGCCATCACTACCACACTTAAAATTGTTTTGACCAAAATTTGATGGTGAAATCAGACGGGCACAAATCACCAAATACAAATAACATACGCTGTTTTATCTGCGAGGGCGTACTTCCCTCTTTAGTGAGGAATTTATAACAGCACATTGCTCAATTTTCTTCAGTTTCAAATTTTCCTGCGACATGGTGCGAACAATCAAGTGACAAAGGAGAACGAGACACCATAAACAAATGAATGTCCTATATTTTGAAAATAGAATAACCAGTGAATACGAAATCATAGTAGCCAGATTTTTTTTCGCGTTATAAATAGGTGAGGTAGATTACTTTTCAGCCACCCCTCGTAAAAAGTAAAAAATAATTATGCACTACCTAGCTGTTGCCCGCGACTTCATCTGCGAACAATTCGTTTATCCCTATCCCGCTGGGACTATGCTGATTTCCCGCAAAATTAGCCTAAGTTAATTTAGTATAAGTACCTAGTAATATTCTTTTTATCTAAGCGTCGTCGGTGTCGGGGGACCGCTAAGGTTAACAGAAACTTAAGTACATATGTTGTATTTTTTAAAGTATTAACCTTAGCGGTCCCCCGACATCGACGACGCTTAGATAAAAAGTATATTACTAGGTACTTATACTAAATTAACTTAGGCTAATTTTGCGGGAAATCAGCATAGTCCCAGCGGGATAGGGATAAACGAATTGTTCGCAGATGAAGTCGCGGGCAACAGCTAGGTAGTGCATAATTATTTTTTACTTTTTAGTTGTCGTTTTTTGGCGGCTTTTTTTGTCGGGGGTTTTTAAATTTTTAATTTTTTTTTTATTTCATGTTTTTTAAACAGCTCGTCGTGTTGCTATCACTGCATTGTATGTAGAATCAATTACTGATCAAAACGAATCCAAACACGACATTTGTGCTATTATTTTTTATAGTGTAGGTACTAATATGCTGGATATCTTGGCTGCAGCATCAGCTCATCCTGTTGCCACTTTTGCATTGTATGTAGAATCAAATACTGATCGAAACGAATCCAAACACGATATATCTTCTATGGTTTTATCAAGAGTGTATCTACTAGTGTTCTGGATATCCTGGCTGCAGCATCAGGCCGAGAACTGCATAATCTTGCATAGTTACATAGCATACATGGGTGTTTCAAGTTTTAGGTCCCAAATATGCTTGAAAGTAAAGTAAATACCCATTATGCGTCTAAGATTCCTACCGCAGCGAACAAAAGAGCTGATGATCTTGAAACGGCTGAACCGATTTTGATGAAACATGTCTAAGAACCATCGCTAGAAAACCAGCTTTCAAATAAAAAAAACCGCATTCAAATCGGTCCACCCGCTTAAGAGCTACGGTGCCACAGACAGACACACAGACACACAGACAGACACACAGACACACATAGCGGTCAAACTTATAACACCCCTTTTTTTGCGTCGGTAGTTAATAAAAAAAAATGTTAACAAAAAAGTAAAACCGACTCCAAAAAAATAAAAAACAGAAAATTGAACCGACTACAAAACCCTTGAAAATATTTTTCTGGGTACCTACTAGCTCGAAGTCGGTGCCTCAGCACGACCCAGCATGCAAGAGTGATTGAAACGGGATCCTTTTGCCATTACGAACTCGATTACTTCTTTTGTTAATTACGACCGTTTGATTTTACTTGGTGACTTTAATATAAATTTTACGGACGAAACTGACACTAAGTTTGTTTGTTTGATGCATTTCTTAACTTCAGTTAACCTGACTCAACACGTACGCGACCCGACGCATTTTACCGATCACAGCGAGACGACCATAGACTTGATTTGCACTGACGCTCACATTATGAATGTGAACGTGAAGCACATTCCCGACCTAGGCAGACACGCATTCATTACCGCCGAGTTGAACATAAAAAAAACCGGCCAAGAGCGTGTCGGACACGCCCAAAATAGGGTTCCGTAGCCATTACGAAAAAATTAAGTAATATTTTTCTAAGGATTTCGTATTTTATACGGAATCTTCCAAGTTTAGGTATATTTTATACCCTACGCTGCTAGCCGTTATAGTTTTCCTTGGAAGTTTGATATACTGACTACCATTCTGAATTTTTTCAAATTTTTCGACCTACCGGTTTAGATTTTAGAGGGGGGGGGACGCTCGATTTTTATGAAAATTTGAACTTTAAAGTTGAATATTTCGCAAACAAATGACTGAATCGAAAAATCGTTTTAGCAAACCCCTAATGGTTTTACAATACCTATCCAACGATACCCCACACTATAGGGTTGGATAAGAAAAAAAAAATTACCCCCACTTTACGTCTATGGGAGGTACCCTAAAAAAAATTGTTTTTGAATTTTTAATTGTACTATTTTGTCGGCATAATTTACCTATATATCCGTGCAAAATTACAGCTTTCTAGCATTGATAGTCTCTGAGCAAAGCCGCGGACGGACAGACAGACAGACAGACAGACAGACAGACAGACGGACAGACAGACAGACAGACAGACATGGCGAAACTATAAGGGTTCCGTTTTTGCCATTTTGGCTCCGGAACCCTAAAAACAGAAACCGACGCCGAGATGTATTACTTACAGACCTCTTAAAGACATTAACTTAAGTGAATTCGACAATGACCTTGAGACTATAAATTGGGACCAGATAATTTTACTTAATGACGTGAACGACATGGTTAGACAATTTAACACACTTATACTCCAACTGTTCGACAAGCACGCCCCGTTAAAAACAATCGTGGTAAAGGAGGCATTTAAACCATGGTTGACGAGCAATGTGAAGCTTATGATGCGTCTCAGGGACAAAGCCCACGCGAAATACTATTAAGGGGCTGGAGGAGCCCGAACGGAGTGGTGCTGGCTTCTGGCAATGAAACAAAGCTTCGGAGACAGGACACGTTTAATCGTCAAGATGCGGTGGCGAACAGAGAGAGCAGAACAGACAGACATTTGCTTTTAAACAAACTAATAATAATATTTACAACCATAAAGCTAAACCACGATGCATAGAGCTATAGAGTAGACAGTGAAGGGTGCCATTCATTATACAATTATATTAATAATAAAGCCCAGGGCTGCCATGCATTAACACTTCCCCTCACACTTCACTGGCTAGTGCAACACTTACATGCTAGATACATCTCAAGACTCTACATGCTTAATATGCTCTACATTCAAAGAACCTACAAAATAAAACAAGTACATCTCAAGACTCTACATGCAAAGTATGCTCTACATTCCTTAAACATAAATCTTGCATGAAGCTACAATGTTTAGGACCTGAAAGAGGTTTTGTCAAGACATCTGCTAACATATGTTCAGTGGGTACATACCTAGTTCCAATGCTACATTTCTTAATTACATCTTTAATGAAATGGTATCTCAAATCAATGTGCTTCGTTTTCTTGTGACAGTATTCATGTATTTCAAGAAGTCTTAAAGCACTCTGGTTATCACTAAGGAGATTACATTTCATTTGTTCCTCAAAAATTTCATTCACAAAATTTCTAATGAAACAAAGTTCTCTACAAGCATCACCAAGAGCTAGATATTCGGCTTCTGTACTAGACAACGCAATACACTTTTGTTTGCGAGACTCCCAATTAACAACTGAGTCACCTACTTTAATAACAAAGCCACTATATGATTTCCTATCAGAATCATTAGCCAAGTCTGCATCTGCGAATGCAGTTAAGTTAAAACTACCACTTTTAACAAAAACAAGACAATAATTAATTGTCCCAGACAAATAGCGCAGAACTCGCTTTGCTGCTAGCCAATGATTCCTAGTGAAACAAGTACTAAACTGACTCAATTTTGACAAAGCATAAGATATGTCAGGTCTAGTGCAGACGGCAAGGTACATGAGACACCCAATAAGCTCTCTATATGGATAATTACTTTCTGACAAACATTCATTATCATTATTGGGTTTCTCAAGTTTACAATTAACTTCCATAGGACTAGAAACACTCTTACAACTGGACATGTTAAATTTCTGTAACAACTTTCTAATATAATTAGACTGAGACAAAGTCAACACTCCAGTTTTGAAATTCCTATTAACTTGAATACCCAAACAAGTTTTCAATGTACCCAACTGCTTAGAGTTAAATTCAGAATTTAATAATTTACATAAACTGTCTTTTTCATTATTATTATTCCAAAATATATAAAAATCATCTACATACAGAGCAATGATAGTTAAATATTTACCTGACTTTTTAGTATAAATACAAGGTTCACACTTACTCTGCACATAGCCATTTTCAATTAACACAGTATGTACTTTACAATTCCAAACTCTACTGGCTTGCTTTAAACCATAAATGCTTTTATTTAATAGGCATACTTTATTACCTAAAGTAAATCCTAATGGTTGTTCCATGTAAATCTTTTCTGAAAGATTTCCATGCAAAAATGCAGTAGTCACGTCAACATGTTCAATATGTAAATCTAATTCATTCGCAATACAAAATAACAAACGCATAGTTGAGTGACGTACTACAGGTGAGAAGGTCTCATCATAATCTATGCCATGCCTCTGTGAGAAACCGCGAGCAACTAATCGTGCTTTATATTTAATAGAGTCGCCCTCCAAGTCATTTTTGATTTTAAAAACCCATTTACATTTAATTACATTTACATTTGACGAGCGTTCTACAAGAGTCCATACATTATTACTCATAAGAGAGTTGTACTCTGACTGCATAGCAGCTAGCCATTCAGCTTTGTACGGACTTGACATAGCGTTTTCATAAGAGTCTGGCTCAATAAAATTATGCGAAGATACTAACATAGAAGAGTCACCTGACAGATCATAATCATCAAACCTCTTTGGCTTTATCAGCCGCGTGCTACGTACGGGACGTTCGCCGACAGAGACAGGCACTGGCTCGACCTCTTCCCCTCGAACGTGCCGGTCGTCAGGCGTTGCAGGCGTCTGGACGCCGCTGCGCTCGCTATCACTGCTACCAGCAGGACCAGCAGCGCTATCCCACGTGCCATTATCTGAAATCATAGAATTGCTTCGATTACTATCAGATAAAATATTTATATTCACATTAGAAATGTCAGACTCATTTAAATCATTATTTAAAATATTTTCATTATTCAATAAAACATTATTATCATTATCATTAAAATTAATGTCATTAGATAAAATGTCTTCATTTAATAAAATATTATTCTCATTAACATAAGGCTTTTTACACAAATTGAAATTCACCAAATCAGAAGGGAGAGTATCAGAACTTTTATTAGGATTTAATTTACTCATGTCATAAAACTGGTTTTCAAAGAAAACAACATTTCTTGAAATTATCACCTTTTTAGGACATTTAGGGTCTATCAATCTAAAACCTTTAGAAGTCTCAGAATAGCCAACAAAGATACACTCTTTTGACTTGCAGTCTAACTTGTCACGTTTACTTGCATCTATTAGTGACAAAGCTCTGCAACCAAAGACACGCAGGTGACTAAGGTCAACGGGTTTACCTGACCATGCCTCTTCAGGAGTTTTATCAGGTACAGAAACTGTAGGGGACCTGTTTTTTAAATAGATGGCTGTAGAGACAGCCTCAGCCCAAAATTCCTTACCTAGACCAGCTTCCTGAAGCATACACCTAGCTTTTTCAAAAAGTGTTCTATTCAAGCGTTCACTGACCCCATTCTGTTGAGGACTGTACGGTACAGTCCGCTCATGAATAATCCCTTCATTCTGTAAAAAGTTCCTAAATTCATGACTACAATATTCTCCACCATTGTCGCTACGGAGCTTTTTAATAACCTGACCTGTTTGCTTTTCTACAGTAGCTTTAAAAATCAAAAAGTTTGACATTACCTCAGATTTAGACTTCATGAAGAATCCAAAGGTCTTCCTTGAAAAGTCATCTGTCAGGGTGAGTAGGTACTTTGCACCACCAAAGCTGCAGACAGGCAGCGGTCCGCAGACATCCGAGTGCACGAGTTCCAACACCTGTGTGGCTCGCGAAGCTTCACCTTTAGGAAACTTCACAACATGTTGCTTCCCCTCAACACATGACACGCAACTATTGAGAGTTGCATCATGATGAGGCTGCAAAACAAAACCAGACACATAATTTTGAAGAGTACACATACCTTTGTAACTAAGGTGACCCAGCCGTTTATGCCACACATCCGGTGATACAACCTCGGCTGATGAATGTACCTCCTGTTGAGAACGATTAGTACCTACAACTTCTATCCCCATGTCCAAACGATAAACCCCATAGACTCTTGTAGCGCTAAGTATGGTAACATTATTTTTAAGAATGAGGCATCTATTATTAATAAATTTTAATGACAAGGCCTTCTCACATAATTTACTTACACTTATTAAATTGGTCGAGAGACCAGGTATATACATAACGTCATTGAAAGTTACAATGCCATTCTTAGTATGAATGCATACACTGCCCCTACCAAGACAGTCAAGGGTATCCCCATTGGCTACAGCAACAGTTTCATTACATTTGTGAACAGTATAATTAGTAAAACAACTCACATCATTACACATGTGCGATGTTGCCCCCGAGTCCACAATCCAGTCTTTACTGTTTTTGCAGGTTGAAACCGTAAGCGACATTTCTGAATTTGTAAAACCAGCCTTCTTCTTCTCTCTTCGAAGCTTAAAACATTTGGCCTTAACATGGCCAACCTTCCCGCAATAGTGACACTTGACTACAAGCTTCTTCACTGCCAACGCGGCATCTGACTCTGACATAACCTCACTCGATGACATTCGGCGATGCTCCTCTTGAAGGAGTCTCGTTCTAACAAGCTCGGTTGAAATTACGGACGACTCCAGACTTGACACGAGCGCATCATACGAAGGCGGAAGCCCGAAGAGAAGGATCTCGGCCACCTCGGAATCTTCTATCACCTTATCTATATCCGCCAATTGTTGTACAATAGTCATGACGGCATCTATGTAAGCGCCCATGCTATTAGATTTACTATAACTAACTTGATGCAATTGACGGAGCAGCGTGACACGTCGATATAAACCTTTGTTCTCAAACGCCTTTTTGAGGTTATCCCACGCTTCCTTAGGTGTCGTGGCATTCCGGACATATTGAAGGCAGTGAGATTTAATTGACAGGCAAATACGTGCATACGCTTTAGTATTTTTGGCAGCGTCATTGTCCGTTCCAAGAACACACGTCCATAAATCTTCCAATTTTAAAGCCATTTCCATGTAAAATTTCCAATTGGAAAAATTCGCCACGCTGTCGAGTTTCTCAAAGCAATAAAGTTTATTATGCGTACCTTCATCCATTCTAGCTTATTCTTGAAGCCACGTTGCGTCTTCAAAATGCCAAACAAAATGGCCACGAGTGCAGCGACACACGCGTGCACAAAAAGAAGTGCAATACGTACGGCGTGCCAAAAAAAAAAATCCAGACCACTTTCTTGACCGTTCCAAAAAAAATGCCGTGAGGCGTAAAACTGGAAACCATAACCTATTAAGGGGCTGGAGGAGCCCGAACGGAGTGGTGCTGGCTTCTGGCAATGAAACAAAGCTTCGGAGACAGGACACGTTTAATCGTCAAGATGCGGTGGCGAACAGAGAGAGCAGAACAGACAGACATTTGCTTTTAAACAAACTAATAATAATATTTACAACCATAAAGCTAAACCACGATGCATAGAGCTATAGAGTAGACAGTGAAGGGTGCCATTCATTATACAATTATATTAATAATAAAGCCCAGGGCTGCCATGCATTAACAAATACAAGCAATCCAAGACCGATGCTCATAAGCAATACTACCTGGACCTAAAACACCTAGTGATTGCAGCCATCCACAGCGAGAAACGTGCCTACTTCGAACACCACATTAACGACGTTACCGACTCAAAGACTCTCTAGAAAAACTTGAAGCGCACTGTTCTTCCAGACTCGCAGACGCAGACTGACCTTCCGACTCACTTTAATGACCCTGACTTAATAAACCGTCATTTTTAAATATACCTGGTAAACAAGTCGCAACCATATCTGACCTAACACGCTTTGAATTTGACAGGCACAGTGACAAAACATTTACTCTTTTACCAACAACAATAGGAACTGTGACAAAAATTATGACCTCCATTAAAACGAATGCAAAGGGACATGATTCCATTGCCATTGACATGTTACTCATGACTCTTCCGGTGACCTGTAAGGTACTGACATTTATCATCAATAAGAGTATTGAGACTATGACTTTCCCGACTGACTGGAAAATCGCTCAAGTGACCCCGTTACCCAAAAAACCTAACCCTGCTAACCTGTCCGAACTCCGTCCTATTAGTATCCTTCCCTGTGCATCAAAGATAATAGAAAGGGTGGTTTGCGACCAGCTGTCGGAATACTTGGAGAAATACAGCATCCTACCTGAACTGCAATCTGGTTTTCGCAAGGGTCGTTCGACAGTCACTGCGTTACTCGATGTAGTCGATAATATTTTGCAGGCTCGGGATGCTGGTAAAAGTACGATTTTAGTACTTTTAGATTTCTCCAGGGCTTTTGATTGCATTAGCATTCCTTTGCTGTTATCTAAGATGTCGTATTACGGGTTTGATGTCACGACAATAAAATGGTTTAGCAGTTATTTGACTGACCGTGCACAGACTGTCGTATTGCGGGGGCTGGATGGTTGTACTCTGCGGTCCTCTCTGTGCCCTGTGGCACGTGGAGTACCGCAGGGTTCGATGCTGGGTCCTCTGCTCTTTATATTGTACAGTTCTGATATTGTCAACAGTATAAAGAGTAGTGGATACCATCTCTACGCGGATGATCTGCAATTGTACGTCTCTTGCGCGCCATCGGAAACGTCCATCGCTGTGAACGCCATAAACGCGGATCTCGATCGTGTTTCAGCGTGGTCGGAGAAGAACTGTTTAGTCCTCAATCCTGTCAAGTCGAAATACATTGTTTTTGGATCGAGACATCAAATTCGTAATACTAATGACGCTCTGACTGTCGATAATGTTGCCGTCATGGATGAACCAATAGAACAGGTGGTAGAAGCTAACAACCTTGGTCTCCTTATGGACGGCAAGCTGAGCTTTGAGAACCACATTTTAAAAGTTGTGAGTAACTGCTTCTACCGCCTCAAGATTCTGTACAATGTACGCGATTACCTTAGTGTCAATTTGCGTGTTGACCTTTGTGAATCGCTTATATTGTCCAGATTAAACTATTGTGATGTTGTTTATGACGGCTGCATTGTCGGCCGTTCTAAGAGACTTTTACAGCGAGTGCAGAACGCATGCGCTCGTTTTTGTTTCCGTATCCCTCCCCGCTCCCACGTCACTCCGTATTTGAACGCCGCTAACCTGCTGAATATGCCTGCACGCAGGCGTATGCACCTCGCCACTCTGCTGTTCGGTGTGAGACGGTATAGGACCCCATTATACCTCCACAATAAAATGGTTTGGTCGAAGAGTGAGCGCAGGAGTGATATGGTTCTTGTGCCTAAACATCGGACTGCGGCATTTCGCGGAAGTTTTAAGTTCGCGGCGTCCAAGTGCTGGAACGATATTCCTCCTCCTATCCAAGGAGCGTCTAGTGAGTACACCTTCAAGCGCAAGCTGAAGGAATACTTGTTGACGCTCCAAAAATCAATTCGCTAAACCAGCACTTTAAGTACGCCAGCCTGTTATTAGTGTTATTACGTATTCTTACTTATTTGTCCCTTGTTTTTTACTTATGGTTTATTATAATTTATTTATTTATATCTTGTTTCCTTAAAATTAAATCTATTGTATGCCTTAATTTTATTTACACATACGTTTAGTATATTTATGTATCATTCCGTGAGTCACAGACGGTACTGACAGAATACCAGCGCTGCAGGCGTCTAACGCCTCAGCATTATGCTGAGTCAGCGGCCGTTTCACTTTTACGAGGACACACAAAATCGTATATTTTTATTTTGGTAAATACCTTTATGTTTTGTTTGTGTTTGCTGTCTATTGTTTTTTTTTTGTTGTTGTTGTATTTGTGTGTCTTTGTGAATGTGAATAAATGTCTTTCTTTCTTTCTTTCTTTCTTTTGTTTCTCATACATTTTTTTGTTCCAAATTTCGATGGTCAGAAATTGACATCCATTCGGCAACGCGCGAGTGATACTTCGGGTGTTGCAAGCGTTCCTAGGCGGCGGTAATTGCTTAACATCAGGCGGACCGCATGCCTGTTTGCCACCGACGTGGTATTTAAAAAAACTTCGATTTTCGAGTTTCGTAATAGTCCTGCTGGTTATGGGCTAGTTTTGATAGGGTTTTTGAAGTACCTACAAACCGATAACAAGTAGGTAAGCTTTAGTTTAGAACAATGCGTTCACGTAGAGAATGAATCATTATTTCATCATTAACGTCATTTTTATGAGGATAAGATCAAAATACACGCTTCAGTCATAATTGAACTGCGAGAGCATAGGTATATTTGTAAAGTAAATTATTCATATTCATGATGTACAAAATTGTGTATTTATTAGTGTTTTGTTCTATAACCAGAGGATATTCCGGTAAGTAGGTACTCTTAGGCCGTCTTGCAGGAAAAAATAAATCTAGATTTAGTAGTTAAGCCTGGCTTAAGCTTGACAGTTCCATACATTTTGACACTACTAAGCTGAGGTTAACGCTAACTCGAGATTTATGTGTTTCCAGCAAGTGGCCATTAGTAGAACTAACAGAATTTCATTGCTCTTCCGCGACCTTACGATAGCTAAGCTTATGCAAATATGCGTGTTCATGCAGTTCCTCCACCTCCACACTGTAAGAGCACACACAAATCAAACAAACCCATCTATCACGTGGTATTCGGTTATTGCGCGCTGTTCCCTCGGGATCTGTGCATTTTTCCGGGATAAAAAGTAGCCTATATCACTCTCGGGCCCATAAACTATCTCCATGCCAAAAATCACGTCGATTCGTCGCTCCGTTACGGCGTGAAAGACGGACAAACATACAAACACACTTTGACATTTATAATATTAGCATGGATATGGATAGTATATTACATGCCTAAATGCCAAATTTCATAGTTTTATCTTCGACAGCGACGAACTTCCACCATATAAACTTTCACCCCCTATTTTAACCCCTCAAAGCCTCTTTTTTTAACCCCCGACGGAAAAAAGGGGTGTTATAAGTTTCACCGCTACGTGTGTCTGTGTGTCTGTCTGTGTGTCTGTGTGTCTGTCTGTGTGTCTGTGTGTCTGTCTGTGGCACCGTAGCTCTTAAGCGGGTGGACCGATTTGAATGCGGTTTTTTTTATTTGAAAGCTGGTTTTCTAGCGATGGTTCTTAGACATGTTTTATCAAAATCGGTTCAGCCGTTTCAAGATCATCAGCTCTTTTGTCCGCTGCGGTAGGAATCTTAGACGCATAATGGGTATTTACTTTACTTTCAAGCATATCGGCTGCACAATTTCAAAACATAGTAAGGGACATTAAGCTAATTTTACAGGAGAGCGAAAAAACATGTTTTGTCTCAGCCGTACAAAATTTTGCAATATTCATTCCAAAAGTGATACTTTCTCGGTTTATTAGATTAAGCCGAATATCCAGGTATATATATAAGCACCTAATTTTCTATATTGCATGTTTTATGAACTTTTATGTGCCATACTAGGTTTTGAAATTAAACTCAAATAAAAACTTATAGTGAACCGATCAATTTCAAAACCCAGTATGTGTTGTCACTTTGTCATGATTAAGAGATTAAAAAGACTACTAATCATAAGTTTTAATACGTGAACCTTTCAATCTACTTAAATAAAACAAACAGTCAGCTAAGTATTTGTTCATTACAAAAAAAAAATTACAAAAAGTATAAAATACGGCACCAAGTCATAATTTTTTTAGTCAAGTCGTAATTAATCAGATTGACTTTTATTTTCTTCTAGAAATATTTCAGAAGGAATTGGGGGCTCACTTTTATTTTCTTGTGGAAGTATATCATAAGAGCAAGATGGTTCAGTTAGTAGAACCAAAGATGAGCAAATAAGCGACAAGGTAGTGTTTTGAACGTAAGTCGTTATTAATGGGCTAAAAAAAACATAAAAAAACCGGCCAAGAGCGTGTCGGACACGCCCAAAATAGGGTTCCGGAGCCATTACGAAAAAATTAAGTAATATTTTTCTAAGGATTTCGTACTTTATACGGAATCTTCGAAGTATAGGTATATTTTATACCTTACGCTGCTATTTACTCATAAACTACTAATAATTCTCAAGCAAACTTAGCCGCTATAGTTTTCCTTGGAAGTTTAATATACTGACTACCATCCTGAATTTTTTAAAATTTTTCCACCTACCGGTTTAGATTTTAGAGGGGGGGGACGCTCGATTTTAATGAAAATTTGCACTTTAAAGTTGAATATTTCGCAAACAAATGACTGAATCGAAAAATCGTTTTAGCAAACCCCTAATGGTTTTAAAATACCTATCCAACGATACCCCACACTATAGGGTTGGATGAAAAAAAAAAAATCACCGCCACTTTACGTCTATGGGAGGTACCCTAAAAAAAAATGTTTTTGAATTTTTAATTGTACTGTTTTGTCGGCATAGTTTACTTATATATTCGTGCAAAATTACAGCTTTCTAACATTGATAGTCTCTGAGCAAAGCCGCGGACGGACAGACAGACAGACAGACGGACAGACAGACAGACAGACAGACAGACATGGCGAAACTATAAGGGTTCCGTTTTTGCCATTTTGGCTCCGGAACCCTAAAAAGCAAAAAATAACACCAAAGTGATGAAGTGTAAAAAGGTACAGATATAAAACATAACATAAATGCTTAAGCTCAATAAAACCATGAGACAAACACTCCCACACTCAAGTTAAATAATACAGTAAGATTATTTTCCACTTTGACACTCGGCAATTTTCGACATACATCGAGAGAGATCTCAAGTGCAATACTTAGGCAGAGATTTTGTTATTAATTACATTAATAGGTTTTGATATTTTATGTGATTAAATTCTGGGTTTTTGTATAAGTATCCTATGAGAAAACTCGAACATTCACGGTTAAAACTGAGACGTCCTGAGTATAAAAGTTGAAATAATCTTACTATATGATGCGTAATAATTAAAATACTAAAGTTCTGTTCTGGTTGTTCTAGAAACTTGTGGTAAGTATAAATTTTCGCAGACCATAAATCTAACTCACAAACGGCCAAAAAAAGTGAACCTATAGGTTCTTTTTCTTTAAAACAGAATTATAATATTATTAAAATACTTACCCAAAAATTTTGCAAACAAAGTAGGTGTAAACAGACTTATAATTTGCGGGTCTTGTGCTTAAATTTGAAAAATATGTAATGTAATGATACGCAAACTCAACTTTAGCTAGCAACTGCGCGTTTAAATGAGTTCGCACAGCTCCAGCGCAATAGCATGAAGTTACCGCGGGTGCACAGTGCTGCCAATCTTAAAGCGGCAAAATTAATAAAGAACAACGTACCTATAACATTTGACTAACAAAAACTAGTAACTTCAACTAACAAACACATACTACTTTCCAAAAAGTTTGAATTAAAGTCGTTTGACCATATCAAAACCCAGTAAGTCTCTCTGACAATTTCAAAACCTAGTAAGTGCATGTCACATACTAGGTTTTTGAAATGGTTTTGTGCCATACTAGGTTCTGAAATGGTCAAACTCGTTTTATTTTGTACTTACTAGGTTTTGGAGTACTCATATCTCTGAAGTTAAGAGAGATAGGCCTCTAAATGTTTTTGTATCCTGTGGGCACTTGCTAGAAATCACGTTTTAAGCAAAAAACGCAAAATTGAGTTTTTGAGACTTACTAGGTTTTGAAATTGTGCAGCCGATATTTGGGAAGTAAAATTTGAAACACCCATGTATGCTTTATGACTATGCAAGATTATGCAGTTCTCGGCCTGATGCTGCAGCCAGGATATCCAGAACACCAGTAGGTACACTCTTGATAAAACCATAGCAGATATATCGTGTTTGGATTCGTTTCGATCAGTTTTTGATTCTACATACAATGCAATGGTGGCAACAGGATGAGCTGATGCTGCAGCCAGAATATCCAGCACACTAGAAGACTTTAAAAAATAATAGCACACATGTTGTGTTTGGATTCGTTTTGATCAGTAATTGATTCTACATACAATGAAGTGGTGGCAACATGACGAGCTGATGCTGCAGCCAAGATATCCAGCACACCAGTATACCTACTCTTGAAAAAAAAATAGCAGACATGTCGTGTTTGATTCCTTTTGATCAGTATTTGATTCTACATACAATGCAATGGTGGCAACACGAGCTGAGCTGCAGCCAGGATATTCAACACACTAGTACACTTAAAAAAAAATATATACCAGTTTAAAAAACATGAAATAAAAAAAAACTAAAATTAAAAATTTTAAAAACCCCCGACAAAAAAAAAACGCTAAAAAAATTTAAAAAAAAACGAAAAAAAGGCGCCAGAAAAGGACAACTAAAAAGAAAAAAATAATTATGCAGTGCCTAGCTGTTGCCTGCGACTTCATCTGCGAAGAATTCGTTTATCCCTATCCCGCGGGGACTATGCTGAATTCCGGCAAAATTAGCCTAAGTTAATTTAGTACAAGTACCTAGTAATATTTTTTTTTATCTAAGCGTCGTCGATACAACAAAATACATTATGTTGTAAAAAATACAACATAATGTATTTTAGTTTCCTGTTACCCTGAAAAAAATCCGTCTAGCCGTTTAGGCTGCAGCGAGGACCAAAGAAATGGACATACATACTCACCTAGATATTATCTTAAGTATTGTATTGTATCTTAAATATTAAGTTTGTACCGGTTTGGCTTTAGCTGTTAAGGTACAAATGTAATTTAAATAAATAAATACCCTGGAAAAACATAACTGTCCTTCGGGCAGTCGAGTAAAAAAACCGCATTCAAATCGGTCCACCCGTTTAAGAGCTACAGGGTCACAGACAGACGCATATAGCGGTCAAACTTATAACACCCTTCTTTTTGCGTCGGGGGTTATAATCTGTAGCTTATTAACGTACTCCAATTGAATAAAATCTTAAAATAACTTTTTTCCTGTATTATCAAGCAAATGGCAAAACGTTTCGTTTGTTCGCGCTAGCAGGCAAATGTCTCTCCAATGGTGACTCACGATGAGATACCGAATGAGGTAAAATAGCCAGTTGCGGAGTAGTTGCAGTGACTAACGTCCCGAACCCAAATAAATAAATAAAACTGGCCAAGAGCGTGTCGGACCCGCCCAAAATAGGGTTCCGTAGCCATTACGAAAAAATTAAGTAATATTTTTCTAAGGATTTCGTATTTTATACGGAATCTTCCAAGTTTAGGTATATTTTATACCTTACGCTGCTATTTACTCATAAACTACTAATAATTCTCAAGAAAACTTAGCCGTTATAGTTTTCCTTGAAAGTTTGATATAGTGCGTACCATTCTGATTTTTTTCAAATTTTTCCACCCACCGGTTTAGATTTTAGAGGGGGGGGGGACGACGCTCGATTTTTATAAAAATTTGCACTTTAAAGTTGAATATTTCGCAAACTAATTACTGAATCGAAAAATCGTTGTAGCAAACCCCGTCAATCACGTATAAAACCCTAACTCTGTACCAAATTTCAGCTCTCTGATAGTTCTATTTTGATGATCATGAGTCAGTGTTTTGATGATCATGAGTGAGTGAGTGTCATAAATGCGAAACTTTGCTTTCGCTTAACTTCGGAACTAAATGACCTACAGACTTGAAATTTTGGATTTTAAGTATGTGATTATAGCTTTCTGGGCAACGAAAATTTCGGCGTTCTGGTCTTATCCAGAGGTTCTCAAATAGGGGCCTGAAAATGCGGCGAAATGGTTCCTGTAAAGAATGGTACGGCAGTGCTTGCTTCGCGCTCGACTTGGCGGGGGCACTGCCGTGCCCCCAGATCCATACGAATATTATAAATGCGAAAGTGTGTTTGTATGTTTGTTTGTTTGTGTGTTTGCGTGTTTGTTTGTCTTTCACGCCGTAACGGAGCGACGGATCGACGTGATTTTTGGCATAGAGATAGTTTATGGGTCCGAGAGTGACATAAGCTACTTTTTAACCCGGAAAAATAACACGCGGGCGGAGTCGCGGGCAAAAGATAGTTTTTAATATTAACTTGTTTTTAGTTTCAGGTTTCGAAAAAGTGCCGCTCAAAATAGAAGGAATTCATTTAAATTCTTCAAAAGATTCGAATGCTACACACTTATATTACAGTTTTAGTGAACCAGAGGAAATATCTATGAAATGTTCTTTTAATAAACAGAAATATTACGCTGTGACGTTATTGGATGAAGAATCGCATCAAGGAGTCTCTTTAGGAACACGTAATGTATTTTTTAACTCCTAAACTGTAAATCTGTGATTTACTTAAACACGAATACCATAATAACATACTTATATTATGAAGATTCTGGAAAAGTCTAAGTTAATAGGTACAGGTAGTCTATTCCCCATAGACGACGATTGTATCATTATTACGTTGCTAAAAAGATACTCTGCAGCCACTAAATTAACAACAAGAACGTACGACATTAAATTACTTAATTCATATGGTTTTTAGGGTTCCGGAGCCAAAATGGCAAAAACGGAACCCTTATAGTTTCGCCATGTCTGTCTGTCTACAAAGTTAACCATGGACAATTAAGTTTTGTAATTTTTATGTTTTCGCACTCGCTTATTGCTGTTTACCTTTTATTCGCTTTTGCCACAAAATTGTATTAAAGTTTATGAAGAAGTTCAGTTAACTACAGTTCTAATTTTGTATAAGTATAAGAAAAGACTTATGCAACATAGTATAATATATAAGTAGTAAAAAAAACTCATGGCGTCTTTTTGTTTTTTTCTTGCAATTTTCGCTACGGTCACATTAACTCACGTCACTCGCATGTTTTGACCCCTCTTATACAATTGTTACATAGAATATTATTTCAGGATTATCATCAAATTACCGACACTTAAATGATCGAATTTTATTTCAAAATCATTATTTCGAGTAGGTATTTTCAAGTAATTTCAATTTATATATTTTTAACTGTGCGATGATTCATTGCATAGTTGTATTATTAATCAGAAAACGTTTCGTAATTTATTCTTTCATTTTTTTAACTGACTTCAAAAAAAGGAGGAGGTTCTATGTTCCAATGTTTCTATTTTGTTTTTGTATTATTTTTCTTTGTTTTTGTAATAACGTATTTATTATTATTTACTGTAGGCATGTAGGTATATCGATTGTGTGTATATTAAATGGTTTTTTTATAGGTAATTCGACCGTAGTTTCGTATAACTTCACGCTGGAAAACTCTAACAGAACACTCATTTGTGAAGCGACAGAAAATGCCTCAAAACATCCCAGACACTTTGCCAGACACTTTAAAATAAAAGTGTATTTTATATATGAACCAAGCTTAGCTAACACATCTGGTAAGTGGTTTTCAATATATATTTGGGTCACTCAACTTTTTAGTGTGTGTTATTCTGTCCCGTAAGCTCAGTACCCTTAGTGTAAGTTTTCGGTTGTAAAATACGTCTCGATCGCGTTCGCGTTAAAATCTCAATTTATATGGAAACACGAACAGCGCCTCTAGCGGAACGCTTGCGATGTTCGTGTTTTGTAACCGAAAACTTACACTAAGGGCACAGAATATAATAATAGTACTACGTACAGATGTTGCACTCCTTTGATACTGAAGAAAGCCGCCGTTTTAATAGCCTATAGCGCTGCCTTTTGTTCCAAACATACCTACCCCGCCAACTCGAGTGTAAGGGTTATAACTTTGTTAGAAAATTAAAATAAAATAATCCAACTAAACGTTTAGAAATTTTATTTATCAAGCGACTTCAAAAAACTTCTTTTGGTGATGCGAAAAAAGATAACTTCGAATTCTTTCTTTTTTTTGTTTCGACATTCGTCCACGCAACAGTTATTAAGTAGTATTACGATTCGCCGTTATTACAAACGGTGCAGTGCAGTGTACCTACAGATGTAAAATTAATAATGTTTTGCCACCGTATTTTGTCGGAAAAGTTCGTAATTATATTGCTTTCTCAACTAGCTTACTGAAGTTTACTGAAGCTAATTGAGAACGCAAGATAAATATTAACTTATTCGACAAAACACGATGGAAAAACATTATTCAATAGATCTTTACTGATCGCACAAGCAATAACACAGATATTTAGGTAAGGATCGAAACATTCAAAGCAAGTGTCGCGTCACGCGCGTGCTCGCAGGCGCGCGGCAGCCCCCGCTGCTTACAATCTCAAGTTGTCGCGCGCTGTATACTCCAATTCAATAGAATCTAACAATCCTGTAGACACTTCCAGCCTTCTAATATGAACACCGGGCTGCCTAAGGCTTTGTGATGTGACTATTATTCTTTTTTCATTCCTGTTAAATGATAATTGCAACAATAGGGACATATATAATCAAGCGTGCTCACGTCAGGGTGTGTTAAATGTGTAGAAAATTGTTAGATTCTATTGAATTGTACTTTAGATGTTTATCGCTGTAGGTATAGAGTATAAAATTCAAAATTCAAATCATTTATTCAGCAAATAGGCCGCAATGGGCACTTTTACACGTCATTTTTAGGGTTCCGGAGCCAAAATGGCAAAAACGGAACCCTTATAGTTTCGCCATGTCTGTCTGTCTGTCTGTCTGTCTGTCCGTCTGTCTGTCTGTCTGACTGTCTGTCTGTCCGTCCGCGGCTTTGCTCAGAGACTATCAATGCTAGAAAGCTCTAATTTTGCACGGATATAAAAGTAAATTATGCCGACAAAATAGTACAATTAAAAATTCAAAAACAATTTTTTTTAGGCTACCTCCCATAGACGTAAAGTGGCGGTGATTTTTTTTTTCTCATCCAACCCTATGGTGTGGGGTATCGTTAGATAGGTATTGTAAAACCATTTGGGGTTTGCTAAAACGATTTTTCGATTCAGTAATTTGTTTGCGAAATATTCAACTTTAAAGTGCAAATTTTCATAAAAATCGAGCGTCCCCCCCCTCTAAAATCTAAACCGGTGGGTCGAAAAATTTGAAAAAATTCAGAATGGTAGTCAGTATATCAAACTTCCAAGGAAAACTATAACGGCTAAGTTTGCTTGAAAACTATTAGTAGTTTGTGAGTAAATAGCAGCGTAGGGTATAAAATATACCTAAACTTGGAAGATTCCGTATAAAATACGAAATCCTTAGAAAAATATTACTTAATTTTTTCGTAATGGCTACGGACCCCTATTTTGGGCGTGTCCGACACGCTCTTGGCCGGTTTTTTTAATCTACCACCGGTTCGGAAAAAAAACCTCTGTTGAGAAGAATCCGGCAAGAAACTCAACGAGGTATTTTTTTTTTAAACAGATTCACAATATTTATAAATGATATCTATGTACATTACAAGTATTTAACACAATTTTATTTTTAACACAGTAGGTTCACTATTTGAAGGGATCGCTAGTGCGGATCGGAATTATTTCCAAATATCCCTGTCCATGATATAATCGTTAACTTTATAATAAGCCTTAGATATTAATGTCTTTTTGACAGTAGATTTAAATTTTGTATCAGTTTCTTCAGTAATATTTTTTGGAATTTTATTATAAAAACGTATGCAACTTCCCAAAAACGACTTTTTGGTTTTAGCCAGTCTGTAAGATGGTACTTTAAGCTTCCCTGTGTTTCTAGTAGCCTTTGGCTTATCGACGTTAGTGGGAAAATCACATATGTTCTTCCTAACGTACATGATTATTTCAAAAACATAAAGCGACGGCAGGGTTAGGATACCAGTTTCCTTAAAAAATGATCTTAAAGATTCACGCGTCTTCAAATTATAAATTGCTCTAACTGCAAGCTCTCTTTTGCAAGATAAAAATTGATTCGATGTCTGCAGCAGATCCCCATAAAATAAGCATAATAGAGGAGTGACAGATGCCTGCTAAGGGTACAGGAGACATCAGTGACAGTGATACACTTTGTTAGAAACTTGTTCGCAATTTATACTATTAGCACACTTCGGAGATGAGCCATGAAGAAATTGCCTTTAAACTGTTACAACTCCTAAATGTTAGTGGTTGTACCCCGTAAAGCATACTTTTAACAAGTACAGTTAGAGTAAAAAACCGGCCAAGAGCGTGTCGGACACGCCCAAAATAGGGTTCTGTAGCCATTGCGAAAAAATTAAGTAATATTTTTCTAAGGATTTCGTATTATAAACGGAATCTTCCAAGTTTAGGTATATTTTATACCTTACGCTGCTATTTACTCATAAACTACTAATAATTCTCAAGAAAACTTAGCCGTTATAGTTTTCCTTGGAAGTTTGATATACTGACTACCATCCTGAATTTTTTCAAATTTTTCCACCCACCGGTTTAGATTTTAGAGGGGGGGGGGGACGCACGATTTTAATGAAAATTTGCACTTTAAAGTTGAATATTTCGCAAACAAATGACTGAATCGAAAAATCGTTTTAGCAAACCCGTAATGTTTTTAAAATACCTATTCAACGATACCCCACACTATAGGGTTGGATGAGAAAAAAAAAATCACCGCCACTTTACGTCTATGGGAGGTACCCTAAAAAAAATTGTTTTAGAATTTTTAATTGTACTGTTTTGTCGGCATAGTTTACCTATATATTCGTGAAAAATTACAGCTTTCTAGCATTGATAGCCCCTGAGCAAAGCCGCGGACGGACAGACAGACAGACAGACAGACAGACAGACAGACAGACAGACAGACAGACAGACAGACAGACGGACAGACAGACAGACAGACAGACATGGCGAAACTATAAGGGTTCCGTTTTTGCCATTTTGGCTCCGGAACCCTAAAAAAGGTTCGTTACCCTAATCTTTTGCTTAGTATGAGCGCTAATCTGCTTTACCGATTGAGTAGGACATACTGCGTCAACCTGTCAACCTGCTGGACGTAATCAGGTGACCATATCAACCCTACAACTACACCTTGGCACTGACAAACACTGACAAATTTTTAGTTTTGAACTGACTTTAGTTTTGTATTGATTTGAAACTAGATTATATGTTAGAGGTGTATACTATTTTGACCCTTGTTATCATGTCAAGTAAGTATAATTTGATATGCACTTGTCTACTTAGTACTTTGGTTTCAAAGTCTTTGACTTTGTAAAGGAATCAATTTAATAACTGACGAAGGTTTTCCTACCCCCACTTTACCTACCTAACTCAGGAGACGTTGCCATGGCAACAAGCTACACTATTTGGTGGCGGCAGGCGTGAGCTTGCCTTCGGAACCCAAAAGCTTAATGGTACTTGAACTAAAATGTACCTATAGTATATCAGAACCATTTTTTTTTTATGACGGTCGAAGCATTCTACTCCATACTTCCACTGAACGTGTAGATATATTTAGTTACATATTATTATGTTTAGTTTTAGTTTTGTTACTAAGAAACCCCATACATCCCTTTGGTATTATTGCTCTTTTCTTGTATTTTTATACTTACTGTAGTTTTTATAAATAAATAAATAATTTATATCATGGGACACTTGACACCAATTGACCTAGTAGAACCAAGCTAAGTAAAGCTTGTATGTACTATGGACACTAGGCAACGGATAAACCGCACCTTTATTACCAAAGTGAAACAACTTTATAAATTCACATTTCCAAATTGAACTTTAAATTAAACACTATCTGGTTGAATTTTAAAATGAGAAAAAAACACATTATTTCACTTTGGTTTTAAAGGGGTGAAACATACTTATATAGATAAATACATACTTAAATAGATATTAAATATCCAAGACCCGAGAACACACATTCGTGTTCTTCATAAAAATATCTGCCCCGGCCGGGATTCGAACCCGGGACCTCAAGCTTCGTAGTCAGGTTCTCTAACCACTTAGCCATCCGGTCGTCCATTTTAAGAATTACATTTGTAATTATTTTATTTGAAAAAACGATTTTCTGCCAAGTTTCTTGCGGTGCAATCTTCTTGACAATGATGGTCTTTCCGAAAGCGTAGGTACAGTCAGCTGCAGAAAAAAGGTACCCCCCTGTAACGGCGCTGTCCATACTACCGCCATTACAGGGGGGTACCCTACCCTTCCTCTGCAACTGACTGTACTTAAAAAAAACGTGTAAAAGAGCCCATTACGGTCACACTACAGAATAAATATTTTGAATTTGATTTCATTTGAATAGAATAGTTTCGAATTGAATTATTTTACTTATACTTTTTATTATTGCAGGAAATCGAAGGGAAGAGATCTTTCCAACAATCATAGTGATATGTGGCACTGCCGTGCTTATTATATGCGTGGTCGTTGTAGCTTGCTTAGTAAAATTTTGCAGGAACAAATCCCAGGTAAGAAAGAAAGCAATTTATTATTTAAAAAACCGGCCAAGAGCATGTCGGACACGCCCAAAATAGGGTTCCGTAGCCATTACAAAAAATAGGTAATATTTTTCTAAGGATTTCGTATTTTGTACGGAATATTCCAAGTTTTATAAATAAATAAATAAATATCATAAATATCACGGGACAATTCACACCAATTGACCTAGTCCCAAAGTAAGCTTAGCAAAGCTTGTGTTATGGGTACTAAGCAATGGATAAACATACTTATATAGATAAATACATACTTAAATACATATTAAACATCCAAGACCCGAGAACAAACATTCGTATTCATCATACAAATATTTGCCCCGGCCGGGATTCGAACCCGGGACCTCAGGCTTCGTAGTCAGGTTCTCTAACCACTTGGCCATCCGGTCATCAAAGTTTAGATATACACTCGCGGTCAAAGAAAACGGGTCGGTACGAAAAACTAGAATATCTCCTAAAATAATAGAGCTAGGAGCATGAATTAAACTGTATATTGTAGATAATTCTATAATTAATTAAACGACATGATAGGTGTGAAAGTTATTCATTTGTTTATTCTAATTACGTACAAAACAAAATATTTACAAATTTTACGTAGAAAAATTAACACTTGGTACCTCACATTACAACAGAAAAAACTAACTTTAAACCAAATTAATTCTTCGTATTGCCTTCACGGGCTCTTTTTAAAGCTTCCAGATGATTGGGCATGCCCTTCATTAGGTTTCTTATGCGATTTTGTGGGATATTGATTCATCCTTCCACTAACGCATGTTTCAGGTCTCTAAGTGTAACTAGAGCGGAGTTTCGAATTCTTACCTGCCTTCCAAGCTCGTCCCATACATGCTCGATCGGATTTAAGTCCGGAATTCTCGAGAGTCAGTTCATAAAAATGATACCAACGTCGTCAAAGTAATCATTTACAATCTGAGCTGTGTATGGCCTGGCGTTTTCTTGCATGAACATGGGATTTTCACCCATATCAATTAAGTATGGACCGTCATGCTCATTAAGAATCTCTTCTACATATCTTGCACTAGTTAGCGTACCATTTTTTATGAAGACTTACTCATAACGTTATTTCAGATAAACTCGCGGACAAAAATTACGGGTCGGTACTAAAAACTAGAATATCTCCTAAAATAATAGAGCTAGGAGCATGAATTAAACTGTATATTGTAGATAATTCTGTAATTAATTAAACGAAATAAAAGGTTTGAAAGTTATTCATTTGTTTATTCAAATTACAAACAAAACAAAATATTTACAAATTTTACGTAGAAAAATTAACACTTGGTACCTCACATTACGACAGAAGAAAAAACTTTAAACCAAATTAGTTCTTCGTATTGCCTTCACGGGCTCTTCTTAAAGCTTCCAGACGATTGGGCATGCTCTTATTTAGGTTTCTTATGCGATTTTACGGGATATTGATCCATTCTTCCACTAACATGTTTCAGGTCTCTAAGCGTAGCTAGAGCGGAGTTTCGATTTCTTACACGCCTTCCAAGCTCGTCCCATACATGCTCGATCGGATTTAAGTCTGGACTTCTCGAGGGTCAGTTCATAAAAATGATACCAACGTCGTCAAAGTAATCATTTACAATCTGAGCTGTGTATGGCCTGGCGTTTTCATGCATGAACATGGGATTTTCACCCATATTAATGAAGTATGGGCCGACATGCTCATTAAGAATCTCTTCTACATATCTTGCACTAGTTAGAGTACCATTTTCTATGAACACTAACTCCATGTGAGTCTCTGAAGAGATTACAGCTCAGGCCACAATACACCCATCGTCAAACGACACTTTTTCCTCAAAATAATCTCGAGTAAAACGTTCACCTGGCCGTTTGTAAGCTCTTCGCCGCCCATCATGTGCATAGAGCATAAATCTGGATTCATCAGAAAACATATTTCTTGCCAATTCTTCGTCTGCCCACCATCTGTGTTCGCGGGCGTAAATCAATCTTGCTGTTCGCTGCCCCTTTTCAAGTTTTGGGCCATTTGCCGGTCTACGTGGGGTCAAATTAGCTTCTTGTAGCCGCCGCCTTACAGTCCACTCGCTTATGTCATCTTTTCGAGTCTCTCGAAGTTGATTTTGGACTTCAACAGCCGTGAGGTGCCGATTTCGGAGCATAGTTGTAACAATAAATTGATCTTCTCGAGCTGCAGTACATCTCGGTCTGCTGGTTCCTGGGCTTCTAATGTTCTGCCCAGTTTCTCGGAAACGTTGGACGACTCTCTGCACGGTAGAAAGTGACATGCCAACAGTTCTCGCTGTTCTTCTCTGAATTCCGCCTTCTTCTAACATAGTGACGATACGTGTACATTCTTCTGGTGTCAGCCACATGATAGTAAATCAAGAATGATCAAAAAAGGCAACAATGAATGCCTTTTATCATTATGCTTTGACAGATCGAAAATAAAAGTGAGAAAACAGGCAAAAGTAAAACAAGTGCAATTTTAATTTAGGCCCTAATTAGAGTTTTTTTAAATTTTAACTTTTTCCAGCAGCCATGTAAAACATTTGAAGGTTGTATTTAATACGATATTAAATTCTCTTTAATATAGAGTCAGTTTCGTATAAGTAAACCTTTTCATTTTCAAAATTTTAAGGTTTTCGTCACTGACCCGTATTATTTGACCGCGAGTGTAGTTAATGTTGTGTGACTTGGACGTTGACTTGTACCCACTAACGCATAAAGAATGTCCAGTCTAGTTACTGCGATTTCTTTATATTGTCCGCGTATTGATTCTCAACTTTTACTGGATAAGACTTAAGACTCAACATTCTTTATACGTGAGTGGGTACAAGTCAACGGCCAAGTCACACAACATTAACTATAATAATAAAGAAATCGCAGTAAGGAACCTTAGACTTCGCACGACTTTGTCTAGATTTCATTACTTTTTAAAGATAAACAAGCAGCTCCATCGAGACTTGGCTAGTTTTTACAGAATGTTTTTGGTGGGATTATTCTTTCGCTTAACTTCGAAACTAAATGACCTACAGACTTGAAATTTTGGATTTTAAGTATGTAATCATAGCTTACTGGATGACGAAAATTTCTGCGTTCTGGTCTTATCCAGAGGTTCTCAAATAGGGGCTTGAAAATGCGGCGAAATGGTTCCAGTAAAGAATGGTACTTTTTTTCTGGTAATAGATTTTAAGACTGTAGTAAGTGCTTTCATTCTGTTATAACGCACATAATATTACTTGATTTTTTTCGTAATGGCTACGGAACCCTATCTTAGGCGTGTCCGACACGCTCTTGGCCGGTTTTTAAAACTTGCAGCCTATTACTCTTTCCCGACCCAGACATGGAAATAACGACCCAGCAGGGCTATTCCGAAATTCGAAACTCGAAGTTCGTGTCTTGCGATCCCTCTCGCTCTCGTATTAAATAGTATAGTATAGTATAGTAGTTTTGATTGCGTCTAACGCTTCAGCATAATGCTGAGTCAGCGACCGTTTCACTTTCTCGGGGACACACAAAATTGTGTATATACTTATTTCATGTGCGATTTATTATTTTTATTTCTTTATTATTTTTTTGGTTCTGTTGTGTAAATTTTGCTGTATATGTGTGTCTTTTGTGTTAGTGAATAAATGTCTTCTTTCTTTCTTTATAAGTGTCAGAGGGACCTCACGACACGAACTTCGAATTTCGTGTTTCGGAGTAGCGCTTCTGTTTTTCGTGTACGCGCCCATAAACTGACATGAACTTCTACGGGCGTGTACACGAAAAACAGGGTCGGTATTATCCGAGCCGCGAAAGGATTTTCACCCATCTCTTTCCATTGTTATTTTAGCGGACACATCATATTTACGAGGAGGTGGACTACGCTAGAACCACGGCGAAGAAAACTTCCGAACCAGCAAAAGTTAGTACTTACTTTTTATAAAATTCCTTAGAATGTTTACACACACAGTAATTAATGTTTCATACAGTGTCCTGATAAGCTGAAAAGCGCTAACTCAACTCAACAGCAGCAGGAAGGATTGAAACCCATAGTATGTAGGTGAAGTCGACGACTATTGTTCCGCTCCTGCTGACTCGTGCTGAGGCACCGACTTCGAGCTAGTAGGGTACGGTCGAGTTCAGTGAGCAAAAATTTGATCAAAAAACCCGACTGCCTTAAAAAATACTAAAAAGAAGAAAACAAGTCTAGTGGGCTAGAACGGTGTTAAGTAGCTAACTAAAGTTCAACATTCGGGACCCATTAGGTAAGAATTTTCGAGCGTCACGATTTAAATGGGTCCCGACTGCTGAACTTTAAGTTAGCTACTTAACACAGTTCTAGCCCACTAGACTTGTTTTCTTCTTTTTAGTATTTTTTAAGGCAGTCGGGTTTTTTAAATTTTTTAATTTATTGTTTTATTTCACACTTTTCTGTGAAAATGGTCTATTAAAACGGTTATAACTTATATATTTTTTGAATGGGCTAATTATTAGCTTTCATTTGACCCTCCCTCTTCGCAGTCGGGTGAAAATATCTGAAGACGCTTCTATGCCGTTAACAATAGAGACGTGTTCAGATGTTTTTGATCAAAATTTTGCTCACAAGTTTATAAACTCAACTGTACCTATATACCCACGTCGACAAATATTTTCAAGGTTTTTGTAGTCGGTTTCTTTTGTTTTTTTTGGGGGTCGGTTTTACAATACAATACAATAACTCTTTATTGCACACCAACATATAGCAAACAATTTTTTTTACTTTATTGTTTAAAAAGATATATTTTGATTGTTGTATTATAATTAATTCTGACAATAAAATACCGGTGTCCTATACAACTATTTAAATTACACGCCCGACTGAGGTCCCGTCTCATCTTACAAGCGAGATTTTTGCAAATAAACACTACAATACAATACAATACAAATATTCTTTATTGATCACCAAAAACAGTACAGAGACATCACAAAAATAAAAAAACCGGCCAAGTAAGAGCGTGTCGGACACGCCCAAAATAGGGTTCCGTAGCCATTACGAAAAAATTAAGTAATATTTTTCTAGGGATTTCGTATTTTATACGGAATCTTCCAAGTTTAGGAAGCTATAATTTTGTACAAATAAAGATAAAAACGGAACTGTTGCAGGTTAGTTTTTAAGTCATTTAAATAATTTTTATGTCACTTCATTCAATGTCATCATCATTGTTTCTTATTTACTAAGCCGTGTATGTGTTGTGGAAATAAAGTTTTTTATCTATCTATCTACGCTGACAAAACAGTAGGTACAATAAAAAAATGACAAAAAAAAATCCTTTAAAGTTTGATATACTTATTACCATCCTGAATTTTTTCAAATTTTTCTACCCTCTAAATTTTAAACGCACTTTAAAGTTGAATATTTTGCAAACATAAATCACTAAATCGAAAAATCGTTTTAGAAACCCCCTAGTATTTTAAAAGACCTATACAACGATACCCCCCACTACAAGATTGAATAAGAAAAAAAAAATCACCCTCCCTTTTACGACTATAGCCTCCAAAAAAAAATTTTATTTTATTGTAGGTACCACTTTGTCGGCATAGGTTGACATATACATTCGTGCAAAATTACAGCTTTCTAGCATCGATAGTCTCTGAGCAAAGCCGCGGACGGACAGACAGACATGGCGAAACTATAGGTATTCCCTTGACTTGTCTACAAACGTTTTGCATAATTTCACTTTGTCTAACAACTTTTACTATAATGAATAGTTTGTCTAAAGTCAATTTGTATAATTTCATTATACATAATTTTTATTTTGTCGAATTTTCATTTTAACTAAATTATCATTTGCATAACTCTTGTTTTGTCGAATATTATTTTATCGAAAACCCACATTGTCGATTGTCATTTTAACTAATCATCATCTAGCCGAATAACGTTTTAACTAATATTATTTTGCATAACGAATCGAATATTATTTTATCGAAAACTCATTTTGTCGATTCTTATTTTAACTAATCATCATGTAGCCGAATAACCTTTTAACGAATCCAAATATTCTTCTAACTTTTTATTAAGTTCAAGCAAATAACAATACTAAACATGCAGGGAATAGGTGCGACGACGAGCGAAGCGAGGAGGAGCGTTAGGTAGAACTGCGACCCCACAGCGCGCGAGCCGAGCGAGCGAAGCGAGCGTGCCGCGGCAGCGGCCGGCGAAGCGCCAGAATCGACTTTATTTTATAGAACTAATTTTTTTAGAATCAACTAACGATATCACAATGTATTTGGATTAACCGAGATTAGGACAATTGAAATTATGCGATATGTATGTTAGACAAAATATAATTATGTCAATCGAACTTTAAACAAAATAAGTTTATACAAAATGAAGTTTATGTGACATGTACGTTAGACAAAATATAATTATGTCAGTCAAACATTATATTAAATGAGTTTATGTAAAATGAAAATTAGGTAATTTAAAATTAGGCAAAACAAAATTATGTAAAATAAGTTGTACATAAAATGACTTTCATTGAAATGAAAATTAGGTAAAATGAAACATTAGGTTAAGTAATATTCGTTTATCTAACATTAGGCAAAGTGAAAATAGGAAAAAAGTTGTTATGCAAAACAAGGTACAACCGAAACTATAAGGGTTCCGTTTTTGTCATTTTGGCTCCGGAACCCTTGTTGTCCACCAAAAAATGCATTGTTAGAATTTTCATAAGCACAGACTAACATTATTAAATCTGTTTTTCAGAATATGAGCGACCGAAAAAGTGATCGAAATTTGAGTGGAAGCTCACGAAGTAGTCACGACGTCAGCCGTAGCGATGACCACGATGACCATAACACGCGTACGCGCCACGGAAGACATCGTGGGCCTCGATCTTCATGGATACGACCCATGGTCGAGCCAGAAACGAGCCAAAATCGTAACCGCAGTCGCCACCGAAGCCCGACTGTCAGCCGTACTGAGAGAGAGCTGACACGTAAACTGGAAGTTGTTAGGCCCAGCGCTGAGGGCAGCAGAGAAGAAACTGCGCGTCAAAACCTTCGTAACCCATGCCTGACAACACCAACAAAGGAACACGACTTTGTTGATCATCATCATAGATCTACATCAGACTCATTTGAAGAGTCTTTTAATGGAAAGCAACGACAAGGCATAACGGTTCGTTTTCTGGTTCGTCGTTAAAAGAGCAAACGACTCATAATTATCTGACTTGACAAAGTAATCTAGAGGCAAAATGTAAAGGGTCGTATAGAATTAAAAAGATATTAGATTCTTGTAGAGGACACTCCCCTAACCTAACTAGTTTTGTATACGCCCTAAGTGTTTTAAAAATTAATACTAACTTGGAAACAGCACTTTCGGCTTACATTGCCTTCGCACATTCATGGCTCCAGTATGGTGCGATACTGTGGGGGGCCAGTACCGATGCTCACCAACTGTTTGTGATGCAGAAAAAGTGCATCCGCATCTTAACTAACCCGCGAGTGCCACACAGTTGTCATACGCATTTCGTTCAGCTAAAGATCCTTACATTACCCTCACTGTATATCTTGGAAGCGGCTATTTTTGTAAGGAAAAATTCACACTTGTTTACAAAGCAGGTAGTTAAATCACAAAGAAGGCAAAATGAAAATAAACTGAAGTTACCGATAGCTAAATTAGCAATGTACAAAAATGGTCCTTATTTTAGATGTATATTAGTAGCAAATAAAATACCAGAATCAATAAAAGGTGAAACAAAAGATAATATATTTAAGGAAAAATTAAGAGAATTTTTGATCAATAAATGTTACTACTCAATAGATGACTTTATGAATGATACGTCAATTACTTAAATCACAGAGAAGATAATATACTTAAATGAAATCATAGGTGTAGGGAATTGACTTTACTAAATATGAATTGTATTATTATTATTATAAAATTTTTGCTCTTATAATTTAATTTGTTAATCTTGTATCTCTCGCATGTATCTAATATAATATAATGTAATACCTGTATAAATATAAAAATGTAATATTTAAATTGCTGTGCCCCTACATAGTTCACGTCTTGACACTATTTTTATTATAAGATCTTATGTACGATGTGATTTTATGCAATAAATGAATTATGAATTATGAAAATGAAATTAATTTATATTCTCATTTTTTTTTGTATTATTTTACTTTCCTCACAGTCGAAATGAAAAGTAGAGTGTTTAACTCGGGTAAAATTACCCATTTCCCCTCGAGCTATTAGCGCTCTCACTTCTTTCGAGCGCCAGAAATGTCTCGGGTGAAATGGGTCACTTTCCACCCTTAGTTATCAATCTACTATTTAACCGCCAATACGTTTCCGTTCGTACGTGCCCGTGTCGCCACCTACACCGAAACTATTATGACATTTTGTCTTAATTATAAGACTGCGGCGAAATGAGCTGGATAATTTCATTTGTCTTATATTATAATTCAGGTGTCTTCTGTGTTAGTGAATAAATGTCTTCTTTCTTTCTTTCTTTTTTTCTTTCGTTTACATAGAATAGAAATAAATACACCTATAGGTATTACAGAAATATAATGTCACATTGACACGACAGTTAACTAAGGCGGCCCCTAAACGGTCATTATTGTGCAATATCGCGAATTGTGCAATATTATTGACTGTTTAGGGTCAATATTGAAGATTGCACAATGATTGACCAAAAGTTTGAGCGAGTTTAATTTTTATTGCACCATATTTTATATATTGCATCGTGTAGGGGTCAGTATTGCACAATATTCAATACTATACTGAACACGAAAATATTGTGCAGTTCGTATTATTGTGCAATACAATTGCTCGTTTGGATTCAGAGCGCCTTTCAATGTTTCAATCTTATTGTGCAATAAAAAGTATTGTACAATGTTATTGTAGGTCTAGGGGGCCGCCTAACAAGGATCTTTTTACCACAGAAACTTTTGCTATGTAATTTATTTAATTAAAATAATGTTAAATTAAACTAGTAATTTTGATAGTGTTTTATTTCCTCGTAATAACCATTTTGAATATGAAACTATTTATTTGTATGAGGATTAATACAAAGGTATGGATAACATGGTTTGATTTTAGTCGGCATATCAGTCAACTTTTAAAATTAAAAAAATGGTCAAGTGCGAGTGGGACTCGTACATGAAGCCGCCGCTGCCGTGAAGCAGCAGTGCTTGCACTGTTGTGATTCGGCGTGGAGAATAAGACAGCCGGTGAAATTACTGGCAAGAGGTATCCCATCTTAGGCCTCTAGGTTGGCAACGCATCTGCAATCCCCCTGGTGTTGCAGTTTTGTCTATGGGCGGTGGTGATCTCTTAGGCGGCCCCTAAACGGTCAATTATATTGTGCAATATCGCGAATTGTGCAATATTATTGACCGTTTAGGGTTAATATTGAAGATTGCACAATGATTGACCAAAAGTTTGAGCGAGTTTAATTTTTATTGCACCATATTTTTATATTGCATCGTGTAGGTTCAGTATTGCACAATATTCAATACTATACTGAACACGAAAACATTGTGCAGTTCGTATTATTGTGCAATACAATTGCTCGTTTGGATTCAGAGCGCCTATCAATCTTATTGTGCAATAAAAAGTATTGTACAATGTTATTGTAGATCTAGGGGCCGCCTTACCCTCTTACCATCAGGAGACCCATTTGCTCGTTTGCCATCAAGTCGAAAAAAAAAATATTAACTAAGGGTTCCGTAAACATTTCAGTAAAAGTTTTTCTTAAGGCGGCCCCTAGACCTACAATAACATTGTACAATACTTTTTATTGCACAATAAGATTGAAAGGCGCTCTGAATCCAAACGAGCAATTGTATTGCACAATAATACGAACTGCACAATGTTTTCGTGTTCAGTATAGTATTAAATTAAAATTAAATTAAAAATTAAAAATTGTTTATTTAGCAAAGGACACTTGTTACAGTACATGAAATTTATCCATCAGACTCCAAACTAGGCTGAGCCTGTATCTTGGTAGCCTGCGAGTGTGTTTAACAAAATTAGCTGAAGTGTGACAGAATTTATTATATTTATTACAAACTAGTTATACATTAAAAAACAACGAATTTGCGATTGCAGTGTGTTTATGTTTGTGTACGTGTCGTGTGTTTGTGTATGTGTGTGAGGGGAAGGGGTGAGGAGGGGCTTGACTTGTAAAGAGGTAATTCTAATACATTTCAAACAAGGTTTTCGGTCTCAGAATATGAAATTGTTAGCAACCATTTATTCACCACTTTTTTGCATTAGCAAGGGAAAGCAGCTTGATGTCAAGAATCTTGCAGATGTTGTTATATACGTACGGGTGGCTGTAATCAGGGCATCTTCTGGCCATAGCAGATCTAAGTGGCGGCAGTGGGGCTTTAAAAATTCGCTTGCCCAGGAGTTCCACATACTTTGAAGACTTAAGGAGGCTTTTATGGGTTCGTGACACCGCCTTCATTATATGAAGCTGGCGTACAGTCAGCACTCCACTTTCTCTGTAAAGACTATCAGTGGGGTATCTAAACGGTTTCTTCATCATGACCTTTAATACCGCTCTTTGTGCCCGCTCTGCAGCCAGCATGTGACACTTGGCGGCGCTGCCCCAGATGGCCACTCCGTATTGCAGAATAGACTGACAGAGAGCGTAATATACCAGTCGAAGCACATCTGGTGCAGCGCAGCCTCGTAATCGCTTCATCACGTAGACCAGTTTCCTAGTTTTAGAAGCAAGCGAAGTCACATGTTGCTTAAAGGAGAGATGTTGGTCAAAAATAATCCCTAAGTACTTCACATGTTGCCGCCTTTCAACTTCTCTACAGGCACAGACACGTTTGGGCCCAGGAAATGGTAAAGCTGCAGTGTAGTGTACACATGAATGATATTTAATAGCTACATCCACAGGCGGTAATGACGCTGCTGTCTTTGAAAAAGCTACAAAGTTAGTCTTTTCTACATTCAAAGTCAGTAAGTTGGGGTTCAGCCACGACGCTACTTTAGCAAGAGCATTCTCAGCACGACAATATGTTTCCTCCCACGACTTTCCACAAACGATTATGACGGTATCGTCCGCATAGCAGATCAGCTTTACATTAGGGATATCAATGTTCAATATATCGTTGATATACAGTGTAAAAAGTGTCGGGCCGAGTACACTTCCCTGTGGGACACCAAAGACTGGGAGTCTGTCGCTGGTGTTATCCCCAATTTTTACCATCTGACTTCGATTGCTTAGATAGTTGTCAAACCAATTTAGAGCTGTGCCTCTTATACCCATGTGTTCCAACTTCTTAAGAAGGATGGTCACCGAGACCGTGTCAAAGGCTTTGGCTAAGTCTAGAAATATGCCAATACACCTGTTGCCACGGTCTAGATGACCAGAAACCATATTGGTGAGTAATATCGCCGCATCTTCAGTCGATACCCTCTTCCTAAATCCAAATTGGTAGTCTTCGATTAGATGGTGCCTTTCAATGAAATCAACCAGCCTGCTGTTAACTATTTTTTCAAGTATTTTTGAGAAAATGCTTAGTAGTGAGATTGGTCTGTAATTACAGGGCGTGTCCTTGGAGCCACTTTTAAAAATAGGAATTACAGATGCGGTCTTCCAGCAGGCTGGGAAAGTACCAGTCTCTATACTCAAATTACAAATGTGTGTGAGAGGTCCGAGTATAACATCCTTAACTTGCTTAATTAGTAAGGGTTTCACATTGTCCGGACCAGGCGCACTATTTAGTTTAAGCTGCAACAGCACCTTTTCCACTTCATTGCGATCAGTTGGACTTATGAAAAACGAATTAGCCAACTTTCTTTTGGGAGTATATTTAGCCGCCAGTGTAGCTTGTGTCCCGAATTATTTTTAAGTACACTATCTGCTAGCTTCTTACCAACTGATGAGAAATACTGATTACATCGGTTGAGTGATTCCTGTATTGTTTCTCCATCTTTACGCAGGAGTTCCCCCGCCTCAGTTTTACGGGTTGGATTTTGACTTATATCTTTAATAGATTCCCATAGCTTTTTAGTGTTAATACTACTTTCCTTCAGTTGCTGATTTTGATATCGATTTTTTAGGGAATATAATAAATTGTCACAAAAATTCCTGTACCTTGTATACGTAAGACGAAGTATTTCATTATGTGGCGATGCTCTCACTTTCGCGTGTAGTTTGTCTCTGTGTCTCATGGATCTCATCAGACCAGGCGTAACCCACGGTTTTAAATTGAATTTACTTCCACTTACCCTTACAGAAACTGTGTTATTGCTTATGGCCCGAGTAAACAGTTTACTAAAATTTTCCGCGGCAACTGTTGGGTCACTAGTGCTAGTAACAGGCGACCAGTCCACTGCTCCTAGCTCGTCGGCTACTTTTTTATAGTCAATTTTTTGCCTAAATCGATTTCGTTTCACGGTGTTGCGGCCAATAAGACCCACCATTGCCAAATATATATATATATATATATATGGCAATGGTGGGTCTTATATATATTGTGGAAAAGCAATAAAATATTGAGTATTGAGTATTGAGTATCATGGTCAGTTACAGAGCATGGACAGGTAGCACCTACAACGCTATTACATGTTATAAAAATGTGATTGAGGCAGGCTTCTTTACGCGTTGGTTTTGTGATCACCGGAAGTAAACCGTGAGATGTTAAGAGACATAAGTATTCCGAAGGGCTGTTGGCTGATTCATTCAAGATATCTATATTTATATCGCCCGCTACAATGATAGTACGACTGGATTTAGCTTTGTTTAAAATATTATTTAGAGAATTAAGGAACAGGTCCGTATTAGTGAATGATGGAGATCGATAAACACCAAGGACTGATATTTCGTTTGATATACTTAAAAGGAGACAGTTGGCATCGTCAAACTGTGGTTCCACCGCTGAAACCTTGAGTTCTTCCTTGACATATATAACAACTCCGCCGCTCTTATTAATTACTTTAGTTGTGAAGAATGAGTGATAACCCGATAATTGGTCAATAATAGCGTCATCACCCAACCAACACTCGGTTAGAACTATGATATCAAATTCAATGCCTGTGTGCTTCAAGGCAATTGAAAAGGCATCGAAATTACGCTGTAAACTACGTATATTGAACGTTAATAATTTAAATGAATGGTTAGGTGTAAGGACATTTTTACATTCATTAAGGTCACTAAGGATATGACAATCAATCGAAAGTTCCTGGTCTATATCATCAACAAGGTTTGGTAACGTCATTTTCATAGAAGCGTGAAATAGTTATATGTCCGTAGTACTGTGTCATATCTATCGAAGATGTCACAGAAAGTGTAGTTAAATTTGAGACCAATCGTGCTGAATACCTCATAGACAACTCAAAGTGTTTATTGGAATGTGTAGGGGTAAAGTGATTGGTGTAATTGAAGAGTGTTTTATTTATTTTATTAATGTAATACTGCAATCTTATTTTTTTATATGCAAATAAGAGGCAAAAATATAAAACTAATGAAACCAGGTACAAAAAAGTGGATAACAGTTCATTCACCCGTACTCTGCGAATCCGCATCACGTGCATCGAAGTCCTGGGATATCGCGGCGCCGGGGGCCTCAGGACCGGATGCGAGGCACTTCCGCAGGTCGGCAAAACTCCTGATAGGAATTTCATGGCTTCCTTGTTTCTTGCGAATGTATATGGTGCCGTTCCTAGTCCAGCAAAACTTGTATCCGGCGCTTTTCGACTGAATTCTAGCTTCACGAAATAAAAGCCGGTTGGATTTAGTAAGTCTCTCATTAAAAAATATTTTTCTTTCTGGGCCTGTTACTTCGATTGTCGAGGTTGTTACATTGCGTCTCGACCTGGCGGCTTTTAAAAATTCGTTCCGCAAGGCCCGACGAACAAATCTGACCACCAGCGGACGCGGTAATCTAGATTCTTTCTCTGTCCGCGCCTCAACACCTCGCCTTCCGCTGTTTTTGGGTCCGACCCGGGTAACGCTGTCCAGGTCTGTCTCTGACAAAGTCATGCCCATCTTCAAAGCCGCAGTGAGAACAATGTGTGTTTTGTTTTCGTTCGGCAATTCATTTACTCCCGCAATTTCCATCTCATTACTAAATCTGACCTGAGCTTGAGTATTGAGTTCCGCCTCGAGGTGAACTACCTGCTGACGAAGATGCTCGTTTTCTATTTCACGGTCTTCCAGCACACGAATTCGAGTGTCATAAAGTGATAAACGATTTTCTAACTCACCAAGGCGCGCGTTACTTTGTGCGTATGAGGTAGTGAGGGTTTGCAGGTGCTCGTTTATTTTGCTCATGTCTTGGCGGATTAGTTTTATCTCCGCAGCCAGCAAGTAAAGTGTATCAGAGTCCGTATTTACTGTCAGACCCGCGCCCTGACCTGCTACCTCCGGAGTAGTCTTCCGATTCTGTCCACGTAGCGTGACATTTTCGTGTGTAGCACTCGATTCGCCGGACGCGACGGGCGCGCGCACTGGGGTGTTCGAATTGCCTTTTTTTGGCAATTTACTTAGGCAGGTGGGACAGGCCCAGTCCTCCTTAAATTTATCACTTAGCTTCTTCGGCTCTTGCACATTTACACAAATATGATGGTATACGCTAACACATATAGTACACTGCATTCGTTGTGAAGGTAGGATTGTCTTGCAGCACTCCGCGCAGATTTTAGACATTGTTTATATACAAATTCGTTCACTATTTTTATAAGGATAAGTAAAGTGGGTATCGTAACGCTTGGAGATAACCAGTCGTGCGAGACACCGGCCGCCTGTACTTTCGCCGTAAGCAATGGGTCTTATTCACTGGTCGGTAAGCGGGGGCGTCCAGCGACGCTAGCCACTACAGGTAACTATTATAGTATTTTATGCAACAGTTGTATAATAGGGGCCAAAAAATGTGAGTGGCGTAAGTTACGATGTGAGCGAAGCGAACATCGTAAGAAAAAACGCCACGAGCTTTTTTTGACTTATTTATACAACGTTGCATACAATACTTTTTCTACGACTACCTACCTACTACGCTAGTAATACGTTCTCGGAAAATGACGAGGTCTGGTGTTCTAATGACACTCCACGACATGAAATTTTTGTAGGATTTGTCATATTTAGCGTCATTTTATTTTGGTATTTGTTCTTTGTTATTTTTTTTTATTGTTCATTTTTAATTTATTTTTATGGCGTTAAATAAATGTATTTTCTTTCTTCTTCTTTCTTTCTTTCTTTCATATAGGTGCCGTGATTTAGAAGGCAACAAACTTTCAGTCACTACTTGGGCTGCTGCGGATATTTCTTCGGGTGTAGAAATAATATTTTCATCTGCATCCATGTTTAATAAGTTTCACGTAAACTTGCTAAAAATCACTAGTTTCTAACTTTTAAAACTTTACTCAAACTAAAATATTAAGGCAAACAATAATGGCGGGAAAAATTTTAAATGTCAAAAGTTGTCTATGGTGAACTTTGTTTTTAATTGAAGTAACTTGCTAGCGACTATATTGAAAAAAATATGTGTTACTTATGTTGGCAGCTATGAATTATGTTCGGAAAGTTTTTGTTCTATATTAAAACCAAGTAAGTGGCTGCACTTTAGCTTGTCAAAACGGACGAATTAAAAAAAATTAAGTGGCTGCAGTATCGTTTTAGCAACATTACGATACAGTGCTGTTATGGGGAAAAGACTACAGATTTTGCCTGAGTCTTGTTAATTATGTTCTTATATTGGCGTTGGTGATTATGTAAGTCACAGATAACAGTATTGGAGTAGAAAAAAGCCGTAACGCAGAGGTCAAGTTAAACTGGCTACGTATCTCGCTCTGCGTGGACGCGTCTTATCTGTTCGGAGTTGCACTCCACACTGTTACATTACATATTATCAATTAATACAAAAATAATAAGTTTTTTAAGATGTGGCAATATAGTAGATTGTACAACAAGAGCATAAAACGAGCCATTTTACCCGAGACGTTCATATAGCCACCCGAGCCGGTACGGCGAGGGTGGATAGACACGTCGAGGGGAAAATGGGTTTAATGCTCGAGTTTTACACTCTGCTCTTCACTTCGATGGCGAGGAAATGAAATAGCAACAGTGGAAGCCATGATTCACTTTCTATGTACCTTTAATTTTTTATGCATTATTATAATAATTCCATTTTTTAATTTTACTGATTTATTATGATTGATTTTTAGTTTTATATCAATTAAAAATTAAAAAATATATATATAGAAACTTTTTTGTTTGTGGCTGTTGACACCTGATTACCTTGGTCTTTAGTTGGTCTTAGACGAAGATTTTATTTTATCCACTAGTGCATAAAAAGTCATTTTATGTCGTCTAGATACAGCATAAACACGAACTTTACGAGCATGAGAAATGAAAAAGATATTTTTATTTTATTTTATTACATTGCGATGTTATGGTTTTCCTTGATTGTTATTAAAGGGCTACGGAAAACCAAACTATAATTGAGCACATCGAAAAACAACTGAATCATTGGATAAAACCAACACGTATATTATCCCAACAAAACTTGAACGTATCATGAGAGCCAAGTTCATACCATTCATGACTCTAAGCCCAGCGGTTGTTATTTCGAGATTTTATCCCTATCCCGTGGGAATGTCAGGATAAAAAGTATCCTATGTTTTAATCCGGGTTATAAACTAACCTTTTGCCAAATTTCATCGAAATCCGTTCAGCCGTTTCAGCATGAAGAAGTAACAAACATACTCACTCACATCCTCACTCACAAACTTTCACATTTAGGTATAATACAAGCTTTTACCCGCGGCTTCGCACGCGTAAACTAATCGGTCTGGTAGTTGCACTTGAAATTTTCGGGATTTTACCAAATTCCCCTGGCAATTTCCAAAATTTATATCGTGGTCTTCCTTCATTGAGGTTGTGTTGTGAATAGCTGTACAAAATTCAAGACACTAAACCCAGTGCTGAAATTTCAAAAATGTTCCCTATCCAAATTCAAATCATTTATTCAGTAAATAGGCCGCAATGGGCACTTTTACACGTCATTTTTTAAACTACCAGCGCTTTCGGAAAGACCATCCATTGCCAAGAAGAATGCGCCGCAAGATAGGTACTTGGCAGAAAGTCATTTGTTTTCAAAATAGTTCAAAACTATCCCGTGAGAATATCCGGATAAAAAGTAGCGTATGTGTTATTCTAGACATCGAGTTACCTTCATACCAAATTTCATGACTCTAAGCCCAGCGGTTATTATTTCAAGATTTTATCCCTATCCCGTGGGAATATCGAGATAAAAAGTAGTTTTTCTATTATTCCAGAGGTCCAGCTACCTACATACTAAATTTCATGGCTCTAAGCACAGCGGTTGTTATTTCTAGATTTTATCCCTAGGTATCCCGTGGGAATATTGGGCCAAAAAGTGGCCTATGTGTTATTCCAGACGGCCAACTACCTACATACCAAATTTCATGACTCTAAGCCCAGCGATTATTATTTCAAGATTTTAACCCTATCCCGTGGGAATATCGAGATAAAAAATAGCCTAATATGTGTTATTTCAAAGGTCCAGCTACCTACACACCGAATTTCATGGTTCTAAGCCCAGTGGTTGTTGTTTCGAGATTTCATCCCTAGGTATCCCGTGGGAATATGAATTTATAGGAAAAAATATTATGACGGTTGTATATTATTGCACATGAAATTCGGGCAAATGAAATTCGGTCTAGTAAAGGTATACCGAAATGGAATATAGGAAAAAACGACAACTACGAGGGGCGGCTGGAAAGTAATCTACCTAACTAAGAAAGAAAAGACTAGGGAAGATGTTTTTTTTTTATTTTTCTATGTAATCCCTTGTGAGAGAAATGCACTTGTTACACTTTTCAAATAGTGACATTAACCCGTTAAAAAAATTTTTTTTCGGTTTATCGTCAAAATACTCGTTTACCGCAGACTTCATGTCCTCATACGTCAAAAATCTGCGCCCCCTCAAATCTTTCTACAGGAATCTGAACAGAAAATAGTCGCAAGGGACCAGGTCTGGGCTGTAAGGAGGGTGATTGATTTCTTCGAAGCCATTTTTGTTAACCCCCGACGCAAAAAAAGGGGTGTTATAAGTTTGACCGCTATGTGTGTCTGTCTGTGTGTCTGTCTGTGTGTCTGTCTGTGTGTCTGTCTGTGTGTCTGTCTGTGGCACCGTAGCTCTTAAACGGGTGGACCGATTTGAATGCGGTTTTTTTTATATGAAAGCTGGTTTTCTAGCGATGGTTCTTAGACATGTTTTATCAAAATCGGTTCAGCCGTTTCAAGATCATCAGCTCTTTTGTTCGCTGCGGTAGGAATCTTAGACGCATAATGGGTATTTACTTTACTTTCAAACATATTTGGGACCTAAAATTTGAAACACCCATGTATGCTATCTAACTATGCAAGATTATGTAATTTTCGGCCTGATGCTGCAGCCAGGATATCCAGAACACTAGTCGGTACACTCTTGATAAAACCATAGCAGATATATCGTGTTTGGATTCGTTTTGATCAGTATTTGATTCTACATACAATGCAATGGTGGCAACAGGATGAGCTGATGCTGCAGCCAGGATATCCAGCACACTAGTACACTATAAAAAATGATAGCACATATGTCGTGTTTGGATTCGTTTTGATCAGTATTTGATTCTACATACAATGCAGTGGTGGCAACACGACGAGTTGATGCTGCAGCCAGGATATTCAGCATACCAGTATACTCTTGAAAAAATAATAGCAGACATGTCGTGGTTGATTCCTTTTGATCAGTATTTGATTCTACATACAATGCAATGGTGGCAACGCGATGAGCTGATGCTGCAGCCAGGATATTCAAAACACTAGTACACTTAAAAAAAATATGCCAAAGTTTAAAAATCGTGAAATAAAAAAACTTAAATTAAAAATTTAAAAAACCCCCGACAAAAAAACGCCAGCAAAAAAGGCCGCCAAAAAAAGACAACTAAAAAGTAAAAAATAATTATGCACTACCTAGCTGTTACCCGCGACTTCATCTGCGAACAATTCGTTTATCCTTATCCCGCTGGGACTATGCTGATTTCCCGCGAAATTAGCCTAAGTTAATTTAGTATAAATACCTAGTAATATTTTTTTATCTAAGCGTCGTCGGTGTCGGGGGACCGCTAAGGTTAATACTTTGAAAAATACAACATATGTACTTTGGTTTCCTGTTAAACCTTAGCGGTCCCCCGACACCGGCGACGCTTAGAAAAAAAATTATTACTAGGTATTTATACTAAATTAACTTAGGCTAATTTCGCGGGAAATCAGCATAGTCCCAGCGGGATAAGGATAAACGAATTGTTCGCAGATGAAGTCGCGGGTAACAGCTAGGTAGTGCATAATTATTTTTTACTTTTTAGTTGTCTTTTTTTGGCGGCCTTTTTTGCTGGCGTTTTTTTGTCGGGGGTTTTTTGGACATGGCCAGCTTTGTTGTGCGAGCAGTGTGCACTAGGGCATTGTCGTGCAACAGCAAAATTCATTTGCTCAGTTTGCCTGTTTGTTTTTCTTTTATTGATTATCTAAGCTGATGGTCTAAATTTGTGTAATAATCAGCATTCATTGTAGTTTTTTTTTGGCAGGTAATCAATTAGTAAAATCCCACCCGTGTCCAAAAAAATTAATGCCATTAGTTTACCTGCCGATGGACGAACCTTGAACTTCCTCGGTGGCTTCTCATCTTTAAATTTCCACTGCAAAGACTCCTGTTTACTTTCGGGATACCATTGCCTAATCCAGGTCTTATCACAGGTAACTATTCTAGATAAAGTTTCCTCCTCCTTACCTCGACTCATTTTTATAAAGTCCTTACAACATCGAACTCGTCTCTCCATATCGACAGAAGTCAGCATTCTAGGCACCCAGCGTGCACTAACTTTGGACATATTTAAATGTTCGTGAATTATTGTATTCACTTGTTCCTTGCTAATCCCCACGTCTCTGGCTATCTCCCACAGCTTCACTCGCCGGGTCTTCTAATATATTTTTTTTACGTGGGGAACATTTTCTTCGGTGGCTGCGAAAATTGGCCGCTCACTACAAAGATCATCTTTGAGGCCATCACTACCACACTTAAAATTGTTTTGACCAAAATTTGATGGTGAAATCAGACGGGCACAAATCACCAAATACAAATAACATACGCTGTTTTATCTGCGAGGGCGTACTTCCCTCTTTAGTGAGGAATTTATAACAGCACATTGCTCAATTTTCTTCAGTTTCAAATTTTCCTGCGACATGGTGCGAACAATCAAGTGACAAAGGAGAACGAGACACCATAAACAAATGAATGTCCTATATTTTGAAAATAGAATAACCAGTGAATACGAAATCATAGTGGCCAGATTTTTTTTCGCGTTATAAATAGGTGAGGTAGATTACTTTTCAGCCACCCCTCGTAAAAAGTAAAAAATAATTATGCACTACCTAGCTGTTGCCCGCGACTTCATCTGCGAACAATTCGTTTATCCCTATCCCGCTGGGACTATGCTGATTTCCCGCAAAATTAGCCTAAGTTAATTTAGTATAAGTACCTAGTAATATTCTTTTTATCTAAGCGTCGTCGGTGTCGGGGGACCGCTAAGGTTAACAGAAACTAAAGTACATATGTTGTATTTTTTAAAGTATTAACCTTAGCGGTCCCCCGACATCGACGACGCTTAGATAAAAAGTATATTACTAGGTACTTATACTAAATTAACTTAGGCTAATTTTGCGGGAAATCAGCATAGTCCCAGCGGGATAGGGATAAACGAATTGTTCGCAGATGAAGTCGCGGGCAACAGCTAGGTAGTGCATAATTATTTTTTACTTTTTAGTTGTCGTTTTTTGGCGGCTTTTTTTGTCGGGGGTTTTTAAATTTTTAATTTTTTTTTTTATTTCATGTTTTTTAAACAGCTCGTCGTGTTGCTATCACTGCATTGTATGTAGAATCAATTACTGATCAAAACGAATCCAAACACGACATTTGTGCTATTATTTTTTATAGTGTAGGTACTAATATGCTGGATATCTTGGCTGCAGCATCAGCTCATCCTGTTGCCACTTTTGCATTGTATGTAGAGTCAAATACTGATCGAAACGAATCCAAACACGATATATCTGCTATGGTTTTATCAAGAGTGTATCTACTAGTGTTCTGGATATCCTGGCTGCAGCATCAGGCCGAGAACTGCATAATCTTGCATAGTTACATAGCATACATGGGTGTTTCAAGTTTTAGGTCCCAAATATGCTTGAAAGTAAAGTAAATACCCATTATGCGTCTAAGATTCCTACCGCAGCGAACAAAAGAGCTGATGATCTTGAAACGGCTGAACCGATTTTGATGAAACATGTCTAAGAACCATCGCTAGAAAACCAGCTTTCAAATAAAAAAAACCGCATTCAAATCGGTCCACCCGCTTAAGAGCTACGGTGCCACAGACAGACACACAGACACACAGACAGACACACAGACACACATAGCGGTCAAACTTATAACACCCCTTTTTTTGCGTCGGGGGTTAATAAAAAAAAATGTTAACAAAAAAGTAAAACCGACTCCAAAAAAATAAAAAATAACAGAAAATTGAACCGACTACAAAACCCTTGAAAATATTTTTCTGGGTACCTACTAGCTCGAAGTCGGTGCCTCAGCACGACCCAGCATGCAAGAGTGATTGAAACGGGATCCTTTTTGCCATTACGAACTCGATTACTTCTTTTGTTAATTACGACCGTTTGATTTTACTTGGTGACTTTAATATAAATTTTACGGACGAAACTGACACTAAGTTTGTTTGTTTGATGCATTTCTTAACTTCAGTTAACCTGACTCAACACGTACGCGACCCGACGCATTTTACCGATCACAGCGAGACGACCATAGACTTGATTTGCACTGACGCTCACATTATGAATGTGAACGTGAAGCACATTCCCGACCTAGGCAGACACGCATTCATTACCGCCGAGTTGAACATAAAAAAAACCGGCCAAGAGCGTGTCGGACACGCCCAAAATAGGGTTCCGTAGCCATTACGAAAAAATTAAGTAATATTTTTCTAAGGATTTCGTATTTTATACGGAATCTTCCAAGTTTAGGTATATTTTATACCCTACGCTGCTATTTACTCATAAACTACTAATATTTCTCAAGCAAACTTAGCCGTTATAGTTTTCCTTGGAAGTTTGATATACTGACTACCATTCTGAATTTTTTAAAATTTTTCGACCTACCGGTTTAGATTTTAGAGGGGGGGGGACGCTCGATTTTTATGAAAATTTGAACTTTAAAGTTGAATATTTCGCAAACAAATGACTGAATCGAAAAATCGTTTTAGCAAACCCCTAATGGTTTTACAATACCTATCCAACGATACCCCACACTATAGGGTTGGATAAGAAAAAAAAAATTACCCCCACTTTACGTCTATGGGAGGTACCCTAAAAAAAATTGTTTTTGAATTTTTAATTGTATTATTTTGTCGGCATAATTTACCTATATATCCGTGCAAAATTACAGCTTTCTAGCATTGATAGTCACTGAGCAAAGCCGCGGACGGACAGACAGACAGACAGACAGACAGACAGACAGACGGACAGACAGACAGACAGACAGACAGACAGACAGACAGACATGGCGAAACTATAAGGGTTCCGTTTTTGCCATTTTGGCTCCGGAACCCTAAAAACAGAAACCGACGCCGAGATGTATTACTTACAGACCTCTTAAAGACATTAACTTAAGTGAATTCGACAATGACCTTGAGACTATAAATTGGGACCAGATAATTTTACTTAATGACGTGAACGACATGGTTAGACAATTTAACACACTTATACTCCAACTGTTCGACAAGCACGCCCCGTTAAAAACAATCGTGGTAAAGGAGGCATTTAAACCATGGTTGACGAGCAATGTGAAGCTTATGATGCGTCTCAGGGACAAAGCCCACGCGAAATACAAGCAATCCAAGACCGATGCTCATAAGCAATACTACCTGGACCTAAAACACCTAGTGATTGCAGCCATCCACAGCGAGAAACGTGCCTACTTCGAACACCACATTAACGACGTTACCGACTCAAAGACTCTCTAGAAAAACTTGAAGCGCACTGTTCTTCCAGACTCGCAGACGCAGACTGACCTTCCGACTCACTTTAATGACCCTGACTTAATAAACCGTCATTTTTTAAATATACCTGGTAAACAAGCCGCAACCATATCTGACCTAACACGCTTTGAATTTGACAGGCACAGTGACAAAACATTTACTCTTTTACCAACAACAATAGGAACTGTGACAAAAATTATGACCTCCATTAAAACGAATGCAAAGGGACATGATTCCATTGCCATTGACATGTTACTCATGACTCTTCCGGTGACCTGTAAGGTACTGACATTTATCATCAATAAGAGTATTGAGACTATGACTTTCCCGACTGACTGGAAAATCGCTCAAGTGACCCCGTTACCCAAAAAACCTAACCCTGCTAACCTGTCCGAACTCCGTCCTATTAGTATCCTTCCCTGTGCATCAAAGATAATAGAAAGGGTGGTTTGCGACCAGCTGTCGGAATACTTGGAGAAATACAGCATCCTACCTGAACTGCAATCTGGTTTTCGCAAGGGTCGTTCGACAGTCACTGCGTTACTCGATGTAGTCGATAATATTTTGCAGGCTCGGGATGCTGGTAAAAGTACGATTTTAGTACTTTTAGATTTCTCCAGGGCTTTTGATTGCATTAGCATTCCTTTGCTGTTATCTAAGATGTCGTATTACGGGTTTGATGTCACGACAATAAAATGGTTTAGCAGTTATTTGACTGACCGTGCACAGACTGTCGTATTGCGGGGGCTGGATGGTTGTACTCTGCGGTCCTCTCTGTGCCCTGTGGCACGTGGAGTACCGCAGGGTTCGATACTGGGTCCTCTGCTCTTTATATTGTACAGTTCTGATATTGTCAACAGTATAAAGAGTAGTGGATACCATCTCTACGCGGATGATCTGCAATTGTACGTCTCTTGCGCGCCATCGGAAACGTCCATCGCTGTGAACGCCATAAACGCGGATCTCGATCGTGTTTCAGCGTGGTCGGAGAAGAACTGTTTAGTCCTCAATCCTGTCAAGTCGAAATACATTGTTTTTGGATCGAGACATCAAATTCGTAATACTAATGACGCTCTGACTGTCGATAATGTTGCCGTCATGGATGAACCAATAGAACAGGTGGTAGAAGCTAACAACCTTGGTCTCCTTATGGACGGCAAGCTGAGCTTTGAGAACCACATTTTAAAAGTTGTGAGTAACTGCTTCTACCGCCTCAAGATTCTGTACAATGTACGCGATTACCTTAGTGTCAATTTGCGTGTTGACCTTTGTGAATCGCTTATATTGTCCAGATTAAACTATTGTGATGTTGTTTATGACGGCTGCATTGTCGGCCGTTCTAAGAGACTTTTACAGCGAGTGCAGAACGCATGCGCTCGTTTTTGTTTCCGTATCCCTCCCCGCTCCCACGTCACTCCGTATTTGAACGCCGCTAACCTGCTGAATATGCCTGCACGCAGGCGTATGCACCTCGCCACTCTGCTGTTCGGTGTGAGACGGTATAGGACCCCATTATACCTCCACAATAAAATGGTTTGGTCGAAGAGTGAGCGCAGGAGTGATATGGTTCTTGTGCCTAAACATCGGACTGCGGCATTTCGCGGAAGTTTTAAGTTCGCGGCGTCCAAGTGCTGGAACGATATTCCTCCTCCTATCCAAGGAGCGTCTAGTGAGTACACCTTCAAGCGCAAGCTGAAGGAATACTTGTTGACGCTCCAAAAATCAATTCGCTAAACCAGCACTTTAAGTACGCCAGCCTGTTATTAGTGTTATTACGTATTCTTACTTATTTGTCCCTTGTTTTTTACTTATGGTTTATTATAATTTATTTATTTATATCTTGTTTCCTTAAAATTAAATCTATTGTATGCCTTAATTTTATTTACACATACGTTTAGTATATTTATGTATCATTCCGTGAGTCACAGACGGTACTGACAGAATACCAGCGCTGCAGGCGTCTAACGCCTCAGCATTATGCTGAGTCAGCGGCCGTTTCACTTTTACGAGGACACACAAAATCGTATATTTTTATTTTGGTAAATACCTTTATGTTTTGTTTGTGTTTGCTGTCTATTGTTTTTTTTTTGTTGTTGTTGTATTTGTGTGTCTTTGTGAATGTGAATAAATGTCTTTCTTTCTTTCTTTCTTTCTTTCTTTTGTTTCTCATACATTTTTTTGTTCCAAATTTCGATGGTCAGAAATTGACATCCATTCGGCAACGCGCGAGTGATACTTCGGGTGTTGCAAGCGTTCCTAGGCGGCGGTAATTGCTTAACATCAGGCGGACCGCATGCCTGTTTGCCACCGACGTGGTATTAAAAAAAACTTCGATTTTCGAGTTTCGTAATAGTCCTGCTGGTTATGGGCTAGTTTTGATAGGGTTTTTGAAGTACCTACAAACCGATAACAAGTAGGTAAGCTTTAGTTTAGAACAATGCGTTCACGTAGAGAATGAATCATTATTTCATCATTAACGTCATTTTTATGAGGATAAGATCAAAATACACGCTTCAGTCATAATTGAACTGCGAGAGCATAGGTATATTTGTAAAGTAAATTATTCATATACATGATGTACAAAATTGTGTATTTATTAGTGTTTTGTTCTATAACCATAGGATATTCCGGTAAGTAGGTACTCTTAGGCCGTCTTGCAGGAAAAAATAAATCTAGATTTAGTAGTTAAGCCTGGCTTAAGCTTGACAGTTCCATACATTTTGACACTACTAAGCTGAGGTTAACGCTAACTCGAGATTTATGTGTTTCCAGCAAGTGGCCATTAGTAGAACTAACAGAATTTCATTGCTCTTCCGCGACCTTACGATAGCTAAGCTTATGCAAATATGCGTGTTCATGCAGTTCCTCCACCTCCACACTGTAAGAGCACACACAAATCAAACAAACCCATCTATCACGTGGTATTCGGTTATTGCGCGCTGTTCCCTCGGGATCTGTGCATTTTTCCGGGATAAAAAGTAGCCTATATCACTCTCGGGCCCATAAACTATCTCCATGCCAAAAATCACGTCGATTCGTCGCTCCGTTACGGCGTGAAAGACGGACAAACATACAAACACACTTTGACATTTATAATATTAGCATGGATATGGATAGTATATTACATGCCTAAATGCCAAATTTCATAGTTTTATCTTCGACAGCGACGAACTTCCACCATATAAACTTTCACCCCCTATTTTAACCCCTCAAAGCCTCTTTTTTTAACCCCCGACGGAAAAAAGGGGTGTTATAAGTTTGACCGCTACGTGTGTCTGTGTGTCTGTCTGTGTGTCTGTGTGTCTGTCTGTGGCACCGTAGCTCTTAAGCGGGTGGACCGATTTGAATGCGGTTTTTTTTATTTGAAAGCTGGTTTTCTAGCGATGGTTCTTAGACATGTTTTATCAAAATCGGTTCAGCCGTTTCAAGATCATCAGCTCTTTTGTCCGCTGCGGTAGGAATCTTAGACGCATAATGGGTATTTACTTTACTTTCAAGCATATTTGGGAAGTAAAATTTGAAACACCCATGTATGCTTTATGACTATGCAAGATTATGCAGTTCTCGGCCTGATGCTGCAGCCAGGATATCCAGAACACCAGTAGGTACACTCTTGATAAAACCATAGCAGATATATCGTGTTTGGATTCGTTTCGATCAGTTTTTGATTCTACATACAATGCAATGGTGGCAACAGGATGAGCTGATGCTGCAGCCAGAATATCCAGCACACTAGAAGACTTTAAAAAATAATAGCACACATGTTGTGTTTGGATTCGTTTTGATCAGTAATTGATTCTACATACAATGAAGTGGTGGCAACATGACGAGCTGATGCTGCAGCCAAGATATCCAGCACACCAGTATACCTACTCTTGAAAAAAAAATAGCAGACATGTCGTGTTTGATTCCTTTTGATCAGTATTTGATTCTACATACAATGCAATGGTGGCAACACGAGCTGAGCTGCAGCCAGGATATTCAACACACTAGTACACTTAAAAAAAAATATATACCAAAGTTTAAAAAACATGAAATAAAAAAAAACTAAAATTAAAAATTTTAAAAACCCCCGACAAAAAAAAACGCTAAAAAAATTTAAAAAAAAAAGAAAAAAAGGCGCCAGAAAAGGACAACTAAAAAGTAAAAAATAATTATGCACTGCCTAGCTGTTGCCTGCGACTTCATCTGCGAAGAATTCGTTTATCCCTATCCCGCGGGGACTATGCTGATTTCCGGCAAAATTAGCCTAAGTTAATTTAGTACAAGTACCTAGTAATATTTTTTTTTATCTAAGCGTCGTCGATGTCGGGGGACCGCTAAGGTTTTAAAAAATACAACATAATGTACTTTAGTTTCCTGTTACCCTGAAAAAAATCCGTCTAGCCGTTTAGGCTGCAGCGAGGACCAAAGAAATGGACATACATACTCACCTAGATATTATCTTAAGTATTGTATTGTATCTTAAATATTAAGTTTGTACCGGTTTGGCTTTAGCTGTTAAGGTACAAATGTAATTTAAATAAATAAATACCCTGGAAAAACATAACTGTCCTTCGGGCAGTCGAGTAAAAAAACCGCATTCAAATCGGTCCACCCGTTTAAGAGCTACAGGGTCACAGACAGACGCATATAGCGGTCAAACTTATAACACCCCTCTTTTTGCGTCGGGGGTTATAATCTGTAGCTTATTAACGTACTCCAATTGAATAAAATCTTAAAATAACTTTTTTCCTGTGTTATCAAGCAAATGGCAAAACGTTTCGTTTGTTCGCGCTAGCAGGCAAATGTCTCTCCAATGGTGACTCACGATGAGATACCGAATGAGGTAAAATAGCCAGTTGCGGAGTAGTTGCAGTGACTAACGTCCCAAACCCAAATAAATAAATAAAACCAGCCAAGAGCGTGTCGGACCCGCCCAAAATAGGGTTCCGTAGCCATTACGAAAAAATTAAGTAATATTTTTCTAAGGATTTCGTATTTTATACGGAATCTTCCAAGTTTAGGTATATTTTATACCTTACGCTGCTATTTACTCATAAACTACTAATAATTCTCAAGCAAACTTAGCCGTTATAGTTTTCCTTGAAAGTTTGATATACTGCCTACCATTCAAATTTTTCCACCCACCGGTTTAGATTTTAGAGGGGGGGGGGGGGACGCTCGATTTTAATGAAAATTTGCACTTTATAGTTGAATATTTCGCAAACTAATTACTGAATCGAAAAATCGTTGTAGCAAACCACGTCAATCACGTATAAAACCCTAACTCTGTACCAAATTTCAGCTCTCTGAGTTGATGGGAAGTACTAGTTCTATTTTGATGATCATGAGTCAGTGTTTTGATGATCATGAGTGAGTGAGTGTCATAAATGCGAAACTTTGCTTTCGCTTAACTTGGGAACTAAATGACCTACAGACTTGAAATTTTGGATTTTAAGTATGTGATTATAGCTTTCTGGGTAACGAAAATTTCTGCGTTCTGGTCTTATCCAGAGGTTCTCAAATAGGGGCCTGAAAATGCGGCGAAATGGTTCCTGTAAAGGATGGTACGGCAGTGCTTGCTTCGCGCTCGACTTGGCGGGGGCACTACCGTGCCCCCAGATCCATACTAATATTATGGTGTACTGCCTTTTTGGCGAAATATTTTTCGCAAAATTTCATTTGGCAACCAACCTTTCGGCGAAGTTTCATTTAGCAAACCAATTGTTAGCATAACCTTACTTCGCATTTTTCTTATTTCGCAACATTTTTATATTGCAAAATTTTAATTCGTCACACTTTTATGTGGCAAATAATTATGTAGCAAATGATTGGCTTAGACAAATAACAAATTGTCAAATAACATTTGACCAATTTTTATGTTACAAAGTTTTACTTTAAAATTTGTGCGAGCGAGCGAAGCGAGCGAGCAAGACGGTTCGGAGCAGAAGCGACTTGGATAATTTAGGTTCAGAAGGCTAAGGCGGGAGCGGAGCGGAGCGTAGCTCCCGCCTTAGCCTTCGATGTTAGGTTTTTTTTTATAGCAGCCAGTATAACCTGCCATTAGGAAAATAGGTTGGATTCCATTCAATATGTTGCTAAGTTTAGATATGCCAATCAATACATTTTGACCAAAACATAAATGACATCTTAAAAAAAATTCCAGGTAATATTTTGCATAATAATAATTTATTAAATCACTAGTTGTGAAACGATATAGTTGCGAAACGTTGAGTTGGGAAATGAAATTTCGCCGAAATAAAAATATGGGATAAATAGTTTGGGAGCTAATAATTTGCTAAATAATTTTCGCCAAAACATTAGTAAACCTAATATTATAAATGCGAAAGTGTGTTTGTATGTTTGTTTGTTTGTGTGTTTGCGTCTTTGTCTGTCTTTCACGCCGTAACGGAGCGACGGATCGACGTGATTTTTGGCATAGAGATAGTTTATGGGTCCGAGAGTGACATAGGCTACTTTTTAACCCGGAAAAATAACACGCGGGCGGAATCGTGGGCAAAAGATAGTTTTTAATATTAACTTCAATGATATTATATGTTACTAGTATGTAGAAGCTCACTGATTAACTTGTTTTTAGTTTCAGGTTTCGAAAAAGCGGCGCTCAAAATAGAAGGAATTCATTTAAATTCTTCAAAAGATTCGAATGCTACACACTTATATTACAGTTTTAGTGAACCAGAGGAAATATCTATGAAATGTTCTTTTAATAAACAGAAATATTACGCTGTGACGTTATTGGATGAAGAATCGCATCAAGGAGTCTCTTTAGGAACACGTAATGTATTTTTTAACTCCTAAACTGTAAATCTGTGATTTACTTAAACACGAATACAATAATAACATACTTATGAAGATTCTGGAAAAGTCTAAGTAGGTACAGGTAGTCTATTCCCCATAGACGACGATTGTATCATTATTACGTTGCTAAAAAGATACTCTGCAGCCACTAAATTAACAACAAGAATGTACGACATTGGACCCGATTCTACAGCGGCCGCTAAAATTCCTAATTTTATTTAGACGTCGCTAAATCACTTTGCTATTCTATGAGCACCTGTCATAATCAAATGACAACGCTAATTTAATCTGACGTTTCTTATTTTAGCCGATCTATCTAGCCGGTCAGCGTGACTTTCTGGAATAGCACTTGTTAAATCAGCCGTCTAAATGTCAATTAAAATTTAGAAAATTTAGATTTAGACAATTTAGCCGACGTGCGCGTAGAATCGCATCCAATAAATTACTTAATTCATATGGTTTTTAGGGTTCCGGAGCCAAAATGGCAAAAACGGAACCCTTATAGGTTCGCTATGTCTGTCTGTCTGTCTACAAAGTTAACCATGGACAATTAAGTTTTGTAATTTTTATGTTTTCGCACTCGCTTATTGCTGTTTACCTTTTATTCGCTTTTGCCACAAAATTGTATTAAAGTTTATGAAGAAGTTCAGTTAACTACAGTTCTAATTTTGTATAAGTATAAGAAAAGACTTATGCAACATAGTATAATATATAAGTAGTAAAAAAAACTCGTGGCGTCTTTTTATTTTTTTCTTGCAATTTTCGCTACGGTCACATTAACTCACGTCACTCGCATGTTTTGACCCCTCTTATACAATTGTTACATAGAATATTATTTCAGGATTATCATCAAATTACCGACACTTAAATGATCGAATTTTATTTCAAAATCATCATTTCGAGTAGGTATTTTCATTTCATCAGCAATTCAGTTCGTGAATTGTCTTTACAAGTAATTTCAATTTATATATTTTTAACTGTGCGATGATTCATTGCATAGTTGTATTATTAACCAGAAAACGTTTCGTAATTTATTCTTTCATTTTTTTAACTGACTTATAAAAAAGGAGGAGGTTCTATGTTCCAATGTTTCTATTTTGTTTTTGTATTATTTTTCTTTGTTTTTGTAATAACGTATTTATTATTATTTACTGTAGGCATGTAGGTATATCGATTGTGTGTATATTAAATGGTTTTTTTATAGGTAATTCGACCGTAGTTTCGTATAACTTCACGCTGGAAAACTCTAACAGAACACTCATTTGTGAAGCGACAGAAAATGCCTCAATACATCCCAGACACTTTGAAATAAAAGTGTATTTTATATATGAACCAAGCTTAGCTAACACATCTGGTAAGTGGTTTTCAATATATATTTGGGTCACTCAACTTTTTAGTGTGTGTTATTCTGTCCCGTTACCCTTAGTGTAAGTTTTCGGTTGTAAAATACGTCTCGATTGCGTTCGCGTTAAAATCTCAATTTATATGGAAACACGAACAGCGCCTCTAGCGGAACGCTTGCGATGTTCGTGTTTTGTAACCGAAATCTTACACTAAGGGCACAGAATAAAATAATAGTACTACGTACAGATGTTGCACTCCTTTGATACTGAAGAAAGCCGCCGTTTTAATAGCCTACAGCGCTGCCTTTTGTTCCAAACATACCTACCCCGCCAACTCGAGTGTAAGGGTTATAACTTTGTTAGAAAATTAAAATAAAATAATCCAACTAAACGTTTAGAAATTTTATTTATCAAGCGACTTCAAAAAACTTCTTTTGGTGATGCGAAAAAAAGATAAGTTCGAATTCTTTCTTTTGTTTGTTTCGACATTCGTCCACGCAACAGTTATTAAGTAGTATTACGATTCGCCGTTGTCACAAACGGTGCAGTGCAGTGTACCTACAAATGTAATTAATAATGTTTTGCCATCGTATTTTGTCGGAAAAGTTCGTAATTATATTGCTTTCTCAACTAGCTTACTGAAGTTCACTGAAGCTAATTGAGAAAGCAAGATAAATATTAACTTATTCGACAAAACACGATGGAAAAACATTATTCAATAGATCTTTACTGATCGCACAAGCAATATTACACAGATATTTAGGTAAGGATCGAAATTTCAAAGCAAGTGTCGCGTCACGCGCGTGCTCGCAGGCGCGCGGCAGCCCCCGCTGCTTACAATCTCAAGTTGTCGCGCGCTGTATACTCCAATTCAATAGAATCTAACAATCCTGTAGACACTTCCAGCCTTCTAATATGAACACCGGGCTGCCTAAGGCTTTGTGATGTGACTATTATTCTTTTTTCATTCCTGTTAAATGATAATTGCAACAATAGGGACATATATAATCAAGCGTGCTCACGTCAGGGTGTGTTAAATGTGTAGAAAATTGTTAGATTCTATTGAATTGTACTTTAGATGTTTATCGCTGTAGGTATAGAGGAGTGACAGATGCCTGCTAAGGGTACAGGAGACATCAGTGACAGTGATACACTTTGTTAGAAAAATGTTCGCAATTTATACTATTAGCACACTTCGGAGATGAGCCATGAAGAAATTGCCTTTAAACTGTCACAACTCCGAAATGTTAGTGGTTGTACCCCGTAAAGCATACTTTTAACAAGTACAGTTACAGTAAAAAAAGGTTCGTTACCCTAATCTTTTGCTTAGTATGAGCGCTAATCTGCTTTACCGATTGAGTAGGACATACTGCGTCAACCTGTCAACCTGCTGGACGTAATCAGGTGACCATACCAACCCTACAACTACACCTTGGCACTGACAAACACTGACAAATTTTTAGTTTTGAACTGACTTTAGTTTTGTATTGATTTGAAACTAGATTAATGTTAGAGGTGTATACTATTTTGACCCTTGTTATTATGTCAAGGAAGTATAATTTGATATGCAATTGTCAACTTAGTACTTCGGTTTCAAAGTTTTTGACTTTGTAAAGGAGTCAATTTAATAACTGACGAAGGTTTTCCTACCCCCACTTTACCTACCTATCTCAGGAGACGTTGCCATGGCAACAAGCTACACTATTTGGTGGCGGCAGGCGAGAGCTTGCCTTCGGAACCCAAAAGCTTAATGGTTAGGTACTTGAACTAAAATGTACCTACATATCAGAACCATTTTTTTTATTTATGACGGTCGAAGCATTCTACTCCATACTTCCACTGAACGTGTAGATATATTTAGTTACATATTATTATGTTTAGTTTTAGTTTTGTTACTAAGAAACCCCATACATCCCTTTGGTATTATTGCTCTTTTCTTGTATTTTTTCTTTAATTTTATACTTACAAGTAGCGGCACGAAAGTCTAGTGCTGAGTGAACCGTGGAAGGGATAGCTGCGCATGGGGGCATGGGCGCGGGGGACGTAATGCGACTGGAAAGCCAATCGGCGCTACGCACGCCCGCCCTTCCCCCTGTGATACCTTACTTTTGACTTCTGCGCAATAACGGTCAGCGCTAAACTCTCGTGCCGCTACTTGTACTGTAGTTTTTATAAATAAATAAATAATTTATATCATGGGACACTTGACACCAATTGACCTAGTAGAACCAAGCTAAGTAAAGCTTGTACAGTCAGCTGCAGAGAAAGGGTACCCCCCTGTAATGGCGGTAGTATGGATACCGCCGTTACAAGGGGGTACCTTTTCTCTGCAGCTGACTGTACTATGGACACTAGGCAACGGATAAACCGCACCTTTAATACCAAAGTGAAACAACTTTATAAATTCACATTTCCAAATTGAACTTTAAATTAAACACTATCTGGTTGAATTTTGAAATGAGAAAAAAACACATTATTTCACTTTGGTTTTAAAGGGGCGAAACATACTTATATAGATAAATACATACTTAAATAGATATTAAAAAACGTTTCGTTTGTTCGCGCTAGCAGGCAAATGTCTCTCCAATGGTGACTCACGATGAGATACCGAATGAGGTAAAATAGCCAGTTGCGGAGTAGTTGCAGTGACTAACGTCCCAAACCCAAATAAATAAATAAAACCAGCCAAGAGCGTGTCGGACCCGCCCAAAATAGGGTTCCGTAGCCATTACGAAAAAATTAAGTAATATTTTTCTAAGGATTTCGTATTTTATACGGAATCTTCCAAGTTTAGGTATATTTTATACCTTACGCTGCTATTTACTCATAAACTACTAATAATTCTCAAGCAAACTTAGCCGTTATAGTTTTCCTTGAAAGTTTGATATACTGCCTACCATTCAAATTTTTCCACCCACCGGTTTAGATTTTAGAGGGGGGGGGGACGCTCGATTTTAATGAAAATTTGCACTTTAAAGTTGAATATTTCGCAAACTAATTACTGAATCGAAAAATCGTTGTAGCAAACCACGTCAATCACGTATAAAACCCTAACTCTGTACCAAATTTCAGCTCTCTGAGTTGATGGGAAGTACTAGTTCTATTTTGATGATCATGAGTCAGTGTTTTGATGATCATGAGTGAGTGAGTGTCATAAATGCGAAACTTTGCTTTCGCTTAACTTGGGAACTAAATGACCTACAGACTTGAAATTTTGGATTTTAAGTATGTGATTATAGCTTTCTGGGTAACGAAAATTTCTGCGTTCTGGTCTTATCCAGAGGTTCTCAAATAGGGGCCTGAAAATGCGGCGAAATGGTTCCTGTAAAGGATGGTACGGCAGTGCTTGCTTCGCGCTCGACTTGGCGGGGGCACTACCGTGCCCCCAGATCCATACTAATATTATGGTGTACTGCCTTTTTGGCGAAATATTTTTCGCAAAATTTCATTTGGCAACCAACCTTTCGGCGAAGTTTCATTTAGCAAACCAATTGTTAGCATAACCTTACTTCGCATTTTTCTTATTTCGCAACATTTTTATATTGCAAAATTTTAATTCGTCACACTTTTATGTGGCAAATAATTATTTAGCAAATGATTGGCTTAGACAAATAACAAATTGTCAAATAACATTTGACCAATTTTTATGTTACAAAGTTTTACTTTAAAATTTGTGCGAGCGAGCGAAGCGAGCGAGCAAGACGGTTCGGAGCAGAAGCGACTTGGATAATTTAGGTTCAGAAGGCTAAGGCGGGAGCGGAGCGGAGCGTAGCTCCCGCCTTAGCCTTCGATGTTAGGTTTTTTTTTATAGCAGCCAGTATAACCTGCCATTAGGAAAATAGGTTGGATTCCATTCAATATGTTGCTAAGTTTAGATATGCCAATCAATACATTTTGACCAAAACATAAATGACATCTTAAAAAAAATTCCAGGTAATATTTTGCATAATAATAATTTATTAAATCACTAGTTGTGAAACGATATAGTTGCGAAACGTTGAGTTGGGAAATGAAATTTCGCCGAAATAAAAATATGGGATAAATAGTTTGGGAGCTAATAATTTGCTAAATAATTTTCGCCAAAACATTAGTAAACCTAATATTATAAATGCGAAAGTGTGTTTGTATGTTTGTTTGTTTGTGTGTTTGCGTCTTTGTCTGTCTTTCACGCCGTAACGGAGCGACGGATCGACGTGATTTTTGGCATAGAGATAGTTTATGGGTCCGAGAGTGACATAGGCTACTTTTTAACCCGGAAAAATAACACGCGGGCGGAATCGTGGGCAAAAGATAGTTTTTAATATTAACTTCAATGATATTATATGTTACTAGTATGTAGAAGCTCACTGATTAACTTGTTTTTAGTTTCAGGTTTCGAAAAAGCGGCGCTCAAAATAGAAGGAATTCATTTAAATTCTTCAAAAGATTCGAATGCTACACACTTATATTACAGTTTTAGTGAACCAGAGGAAATATCTATGAAATGTTCTTTTAATAAACAGAAATATTACGCTGTGACGTTATTGGATGAAGAATCGCATCAAGGAGTCTCTTTAGGAACACGTAATGTATTTTTTAACTCCTAAACTGTAAATCTGTGATTTACTTAAACACGAATACAATAATAACATACTTATGAAGATTCTGGAAAAGTCTAAGTAGGTACAGGTAGTCTATTCCCCATAGACGACGATTGTATCATTATTACGTTGCTAAAAAGATACTCTGCAGCCACTAAATTAACAACAAGAATGTACGACATTGGACCCGATTCTACAGCGGCCGCTAAAATTCCTAATTTTATTTAGACGTCGCTAAATCACTTTGCTATTCTATGAGCACCTGTCATAATCAAATGACAACGCTAATTTAATCTGACGTTTCTTATTTTAGCCGATCTATCTAGCCGGTCAGCGTGACTTTCTGGAATAGCACTTGTTAAATCAGCCGTCTAAATGTCAATTAAAATTTAGAAAATTTAGATTTAGACAATTTAGCCGACGTGCGCGTAGAATCGCATCCAATAAATTACTTAATTCATATGGTTTTTAGGGTTCCGGAGCCAAAATGGCAAAAACGGAACCCTTATAGGTTCGCTATGTCTGTCTGTCTGTCTACAAAGTTAACCATGGACAATTAAGTTTTGTAATTTTTATGTTTTCGCACTCGCTTATTGCTGTTTACCTTTTATTCGCTTTTGCCACAAAATTGTATTAAAGTTTATGAAGAAGTTCAGTTAACTACAGTTCTAATTTTGTATAAGTATAAGAAAAGACTTATGCAACATAGTATAATATATAAGTAGTAAAAAAAACTCGTGGCGTCTTTTTATTTTTTTCTTGCAATTTTCGCTACGGTCACATTAACTCACGTCACTCGCATGTTTTGACCCCTCTTATACAATTGTTACATAGAATATTATTTCAGGATTATCATCAAATTACCGACACTTAAATGATCGAATTTTATTTCAAAATCATCATTTCGAGTAGGTATTTTCATTTCATCAGCAATTCAGTTCGTGAATTGTCATTACAAGTAATTTCAATTTATATATTTTTAACTGTGCGATGATTCATTGCATAGTTGTATTATTAACCAGAAAACGTTTCGTAATTTATTCTTTCATTTTTTTAACTGACTTATAAAAAAGGAGGAGGTTCTATGTTCCAATGTTTCTATTTTGTTTTTGTATTATTTTTCTTTGTTTTTGTAATAACGTATTTATTATTATTTACTGTAGGCATGTAGGTATATCGATTGTGTGTATATTAAATGGTTTTTTTATAGGTAATTCGACCGTAGTTTCGTATAACTTCACGCTGGAAAACTCTAACAGAACACTCATTTGTGAAGCGACAGAAAATGCCTCAATACATCCCAGACACTTTGAAATAAAAGTGTATTTTATATATGAACCAAGCTTAGCTAACACATCTGGTAAGTGGTTTTCAATATATATTTGGGTCACTCAACTTTTTAGTGTGTGTTATTCTGTCCCGTTACCCTTAGTGTAAGTTTTCGGTTGTAAAATACGTCTCGATTGCGTTCGCGTTAAAATCTCAATTTATATGGAAACACGAACAGCGCCTCTAGCGGAACGCTTGCGATGTTCGTGTTTTGTAACCGAAATCTTACACTAAGGGCACAGAATAAAATAATAGTACTACGTACAGATGTTGCACTCCTTTGATACTGAAGAAAGCCGCCGTTTTAATAGCCTACAGCGCTGCCTTTTGTTCCAAACATACCTACCCCGCCAACTCGAGTGTAAGGGTTATAACTTTGTTAGAAAATTAAAATAAAATAATCCAACTAAACGTTTAGAAATTTTATTTATCAAGCGACTTCAAAAAACTTCTTTTGGTGATGCGAAAAAAAGATAAGTTCGAATTCTTTCTTTTGTTTGTTTCGACATTCGTCCACGCAACAGTTATTAAGTAGTATTACGATTCGCCGTTGTCACAAACGGTGCAGTGCAGTGTACCTACAAATGTAATTAATAATGTTTTGCCATCGTATTTTGTCGGAAAAGTTCGTAATTATATTGCTTTCTCAACTAGCTTACTGAAGTTCACTGAAGCTAATTGAGAAAGCAAGATAAATATTAACTTATTCGACAAAACACGATGGAAAAACATTATTCAATAGATCTTTACTGATCGCACAAGCAATATTACACAGATATTTAGGTAAGGATCGAAATATTCAAAGCAAGTGTCGCGTCACGCGCGTGCTCGCAGGCGCGCGGCAGCCCCCGCTGCTTACAATCTCAAGTTGTCGCGCGCTGTATACTCCAATTCAATAGAATCTAACAATCCTGTAGACACTTCCAGCCTTCTAATATGAACACCGGGCTGCCTAAGGCTTTGTGATGTGACTATTATTCTTTTTTCATTCCTGTTAAATGATAATTGCAACAATAGGGACATATATAATCAAGCGTGCTCACGTCAGGGTGTGTTAAATGTGTAGAAAATTGTTAGATTCTATTGAATTGTACTTTAGATGTTTATCGCTGTAGGTATAGAGGAGTGACAGATGCCTGCTAAGGGTACAGGAGACATCAGTGACAGTGATACACTTTGTTAGAAAAATGTTCGCAATTTATACTATTAGCACACTTCGGAGATGAGCCATGAAGAAATTGCCTTTAAACTGTCACAACTCCGAAATGTTAGTGGTTGTACCCCGTAAAGCATACTTTTAACAAGTACAGTTACAGTAAAAAAAGGTTCGTTACCCTAATCTTTTGCTTAGTATGAGCGCTAATCTGCTTTACCGATTGAGTAGGACATACTGCGTCAACCTGTCAACCTGCTGGACGTAATCAGGTGACCATACCAACCCTACAACTACACCTTGGCACTGACAAACACTGACAAATTTTTAGTTTTGAACTGACTTTAGTTTTGTATTGATTTGAAACTAGATTAATGTTAGAGGTGTATACTATTTTGACCCTTGTTATTATGTCAAGGAAGTATAATTTGATATGCAATTGTCAACTTAGTACTTCGGTTTCAAAGTTTTTGACTTTGTAAAGGAGTCAATTTAATAACTGACGAAGGTTTTCCTACCCCCACTTTACCTACCTATCTCAGGAGACGTTGCCATGGCAACAAGCTACACTATTTGGTGGCGGCAGGCGAGAGCTTGCCTTCGGAACCCAAAAGCTTAATGGTTAGGTACTTGAACTAAAATGTACCTACATATCAGAACCATTTTTTTTATTTATGACGGTCGAAGCATTCTACTCCATACTTCCACTGAACGTGTAGATATATTTAGTTACATATTATTATGTTTAGTTTTAGTTTTGTTACTAAGAAACCCCATACATCCCTTTGGTATTATTGCTCTTTTCTTGTATTTTTTCTTTAATTTTATACTTACAAGTAGCGGCACGAAAGTCTAGTGCTGAGTGAACCGTGGAAGGGATAGCTGCGCATGGGGGCATGGGCGCGGGGGACGTAATGCGACTGGAAAGCCAATCGGCGCTACGCACGCCCGCCCTTCCCCCTGTGATACCTTACTTTTGACTTCTGCGCAATAACGGTCAGCGCTAAACTCTCGTGCCGCTACTTGTACTGTAGTTTTTATAAATAAATAAATAATTTATATCATGGGACACTTGACACCAATTGACCTAGTAGAACCAAGCTAAGTAAAGCTTGTACAGTCAGCTGCAGAGAAAGGGTACCCCCCTGTAATGGCGGTAGTATGGATACCGCCGTTACAAGGGGGTACCTTTTCTCTGCAGCTGACTGTACTATGGACACTAGGCAACGGATAAACCGCACCTTTAATACCAAAGTGAAACAACTTTATAAATTCACATTTCCAAATTGAACTTTAAATTAAACACTATCTGGTTGAATTTTGAAATGAGAAAAAAACACATTATTTCACTTTGGTTTTAAAGGGGCGAAACATACTTATATAGATAAATACATACTTAAATAGATATTAAAAAACGTTTCGTTTGTTCGCGCTAGCAGGCAAATGTCTCTCCAATGGTGACTCACGATGAGATACCGAATGAGGTAAAATAGCCAGTTGCGGAGTAGTTGCAGTGACTAACGTCCCAAACCCAAATAAATAAATAAAACCAGCCAAGAGCGTGTCGGACCCGCCCAAAATAGGGTTCCGTAGCCATTACGAAAAAATTAAGTAATATTTTTCTAAGGATTTCGTATTTTATACGGAATCTTCCAAGTTTAGGTATATTTTATACCTTACGCTGCTATTTACTCATAAACTACTAATAATTCTCAAGCAAACTTAGCCGTTATAGTTTTCCTTGAAAGTTTGATATACTGCCTACCATTCAAATTTTTCCACCCACCGGTTTAGATTTTAGAGGGGGGGGGGACGCTCGATTTTAATGAAAATTTGCACTTTAAAGTTGAATATTTCGCAAACTAATTACTGAATCGAAAAATCGTTGTAGCAAACCACGTCAATCACGTATAAAACCCTAACTCTGTACCAAATTTCAGCTCTCTGAGTTGATGGGAAGTACTAGTTCTATTTTGATGATCATGAGTCAGTGTTTTGATGATCATGAGTGAGTGAGTGTCATAAATGCGAAACTTTGCTTTCGCTTAACTTGGGAACTAAATGACCTACAGACTTGAAATTTTGGATTTTAAGTATGTGATTATAGCTTTCTGGGTAACGAAAATTTCTGCGTTCTGGTCTTATCCAGAGGTTCTCAAATAGGGGCCTGAAAATGCGGCGAAATGGTTCCTGTAAAGGATGGTACGGCAGTGCTTGCTTCGCGCTCGACTTGGCGGGGGCACTACCGTGCCCCCAGATCCATACTAATATTATGGTGTACTGCCTTTTTGGCGAAATATTTTTCGCAAAATTTCATTTGGCAACCAACCTTTCGGCGAAGTTTCATTCAGCAAACCAATTGTTAGCATAACCTTACTTCGCATTTTTCTTATTTCGCAACATTTTTATATTGCAAAATTTTAATTCGTCACACTTTTATGTGGCAAATAATTATGTAGCAAATGATTGGCTTAGACAAATAACAAATTGTCAAATAACATTTGACCAATTTTTATGTTACAAAGTTTTACTTTAAAATTTGTGCGAGCGAGCGAAGCGAGCGAGCAAGACGGTTCGGAGCAGAAGCGACTTGGATAATTTAGGTTCAGAAGGCTAAGGCGGGAGCGGAGCGGAGCGTAGCTCCCGCCTTAGCCTTCGATGTTAGGTTTTTTTTTATAGCAGCCAGTATAACCTGCCATTAGGAAAATAGGTTGGATTCCATTCAATATGTTGCTAAGTTTAGATATGCCAATCAATACATTTTGACCAAAACATAAATGACATCTTAAAAAAAATTCCAGGTAATATTTTGCATAATAATAATTTATTAAATCACTAGTTGTGAAACGATATAGTTGCGAAACGTTGAGTTGGGAAATGAAATTTCGCCGAAATAAAAATATGGGATAAATAGTTTGGGAGCTAATAATTTGCTAAATAATTTTCGCCAAAACATTAGTAAACCTAATATTATAAATGCGAAAGTGTGTTTGTATGTTTGTTTGTTTGTGTGTTTGCGTGTTTGTCTGTCTTTCACGCCGTAACGGAGCGACGGATCGACGTGATTTTTGGCATAGAGATAGTTTATGGGTCCGAGAGTGACATAGGCTACTTTTTAACCCGGAAAAATAACACGCGGGCGGAATCGTGGGCAAAAGATAGTTTTTAATATTAACTTCAATGATATTATATGTTACTAGTATGTAGAAGCTCACTGATTAACTTGTTTTTAGTTTCAGGTTTCGAAAAAGCGGCGCTCAAAATAGAAGGAATTCATTTAAATTCTTCAAAAGATTCGAATGCTACACACTTATATTACAGTTTTAGTGAACCAGAGGAAATATCTATGAAATGTTCTTTTAATAAACAGAAATATTACGCTGTGACGTTATTGGATGAAGAATCGCATCAAGGAGTCTCTTTAGGAACACGTAATGTATTTTTTAACTCCTAAACTGTAAATCTGTGATTTACTTAAACACGAATACAATAATAACATACTTATGAAGATTCTGGAAAAGTCTAAGTAGGTACAGGTAGTCTATTCCCCATAGACGACGATTGTATCATTATTGGATGCGATTCTACGCGCACGTCGGCTAAATTGTCTAAATCTAAATTTTCTAAATTTTAATTGACATTTAGACGGCTGATTTAACAAGTGCTATTCCAGAAAGTCACGCTGACCGGCTAGATAGATCGGCTAAAATAAGAAACGTCAGATTAAATTAGCGTTGTCATTTGATTATGACAGGTGCTCATAGAATAGCAAAGTGATTTAGCGACGTCTAAATAAAATTAGGAATTTTAGCGGCCGCTGTAGAATCGGGTCCATTATGTTGCTAAAAAGATACTCTGCAGCCACTAAATTAACAACAAGAATGTACGACATTAAATTACTTAATTCATATGGTTTTTAGGGTTCCGGAGCCAAAATGGCAAAAACGGAACCCTTATAGGTTCGCTATGTCTGTCTGTCTGTCTACAAAGTTAACCATGGACAATTAAGTTTTGTAATTTTTATGTTTTCGCACTCGCTTATTGCTGTTTACCTTTTATTCGCTTTTGCCACAAAATTGTATTAAAGTTTATGAAGAAGTTCAGTTAACTACAGTTCTAATTTTGTATAAGTATAAGAAAAGACTTATGCAACATAGTATAATATATAAGTAGTAAAAAAAACTCGTGGCGTCTTTTTATTTTTTTCTTGCAATTTTCGCTACGGTCACATTAACTCACGTCACTCGCATGTTTTGACCCCTCTTATACAATTGTTACATAGAATATTATTTCAGGATTATCATCAAATTACCGACACTTAAATGATCGAATTTTATTTCAAAATCATCATTTCGAGTAGGTATTTTCATTTCATCAGCAATTCAGTTCGTGAATTGTCATTACAAGTAATTTCAATTTATATATTTTTAACTGTGCGATGATTCATTGCATAGTTGTATTATTAACCAGAAAACGTTTCGTAATTTATTCTTTCATTTTTTTAACTGACTTATAAAAAAGGAGGAGGTTCTATGTTCCAATGATTCTATTTTGTTTTTGTATTATTTTTCTTTGTTTTTGTAATAACGTATTTATTATTATTTACTGTAGGCATGTAGGTATATCGATTGTGTGTATATTAAATGGTTTTTTTATAGGTAATTCGACCGTAGTTTCGTATAACTTCACGCTGGAAAACTCTAACAGAACACTCATTTGTGAAGCGACAGAAAATGCCTCAATACATCCCAGACACTTTGAAATAAAAGTGTATTTTATATTTGAACCAAGCTTAGCTAACACATCTGGTAAGTGGTTTTCAATATATATTTGGGTCACTCAACTTTTTAGTGTGTGTTATTCTGTCCCGTTACCCTTAGTGTAAGTTTTCGGTTGTAAAATACGTCTCGATTGCGTTCGCGTTAAAATCTCAATTTATATGGAAACACGAACAGCGCCTCTAGCGGAACGCTTGCGATGTTCGTGTTTTGTAACCGAAATCTTACACTAAGGGCACAGAATAAAATAATAGTACTACGTACAGATGTTGCACTCCTTTGATACTGAAGAAAGCCGCCGTTTTAATAGCCTACAGCGCTGCCTTTTGTTCCAAACATACCTACCCCGCCAACTCGAGTGTAAGGGTTATAACTTTGTTAGAAAATTAAAATAAAATAATCCAACTAAACGTTTAGAAATTTTATTTATCAAGCGACTTCAAAAAACTTCTTTTGGTGATGCGAAAAAAAGATAAGTTCGAATTCTTTCTTTTGTTTGTTTCGACATTCGTCCACGCAACATTTATTAAGTAGTATTACGATTCGCCGTTGTCACAAACGGTGCAGTGCAGTGTACCTACAAATGTAATTAATAATGTTTTGCCATCGTATTTTGTCGGAAAAGTTCGTAATTATATTGCTTTCTCAACTAGCTTACTGAAGTTCACTGAAGCTAATTGAGAAAGCAAGATAAATATTAACTTATTCGACAAAACACGATGGAAAAACATTATTCAATAGATCTTTACTGATCGCACAAGCAATATTACACAGATATTTAGGTAAGGATCGAAATATTCAAAGCAAGTGTCGCGTCACGCGCGTGCTCGCAGGCGCGCGGCAGCCCCCGCTGCTTACAATCTCAAGTTGTCGCGCGCTGTATACTCCAATTCAATAGAATCTAACAATCCTGTAGACACTTCCAGCCTTCTAATATGAACACCGGGCTGCCTAAGGCTTTGTGATGTGACTATTATTCTTTTTTCATTTCTGTTAAATGATAATTGCAACAATAGGGACATATATAATCAAGCGTGCTCACGTCAGGGTGTGTTAAATGTGTAGAAAATTGTTAGATTCTATTGAATTGTACTTTAGATGTTTATCGCTGTAGGTATAGAGGAGTGACAGATGCCTGCTAAGGGTACAGGAGACATCAGTGACAGTGATACACTTTGTTAGAAAAATGTTCGCAATTTATACTATTAGCACACTTCGGAGATGAGCCATGAAGAAATTGCCTTTAAACTGTCACAACTCCGAAATGTTAGTGGTTGTACCCCGTAAAGCATACTTTTAACAAGTACAGTTACAGTAAAAAAAGGTTCGTTACCCTAATCTTTTGCTTAGTATGAGCGCTAATCTGCTTTACCGATTGAGTAGGACATACTGCGTCAACCTGTCAACCTGCTGGACGTAATCAGGTGACCATACCAACCCTACAACTACACCTTGGCACTGACAAACACTGACAAATTTTTAGTTTTGAACTGACTTTAGTTTTGTATTGATTTGAAACTAGATTAATGTTAGAGGTGTATACTATTTTGACCCTTGTTATTATGTCAAGGAAGTATAATTTGATATGCAATTGTCAACTTAGTACTTCGGTTTCAAAGTTTTTGACTTTGTAAAGGAGTCAATTTAATAACTGACGAAGGTTTTCCTACCCCCACTTTACCTACCTATCTCAGGAGACGTTGCCATGGCAACAAGCTACACTATTTGGTGGCGGCAGGCGAGAGCTTGCCTTCGGAACCCAAAAGCTTAATGGTTAGGTACTTGAACTAAAATGTACCTACATATCAGAACCATTTTTTTTATTTATGACGGTCGAAGCATTCTACTCCATACTTCCACTGAACGTGTAGATATATTTAGTTACATATTATTATGTTTAGTTTTAGTTTTGTTACTAAGAAACCCCATACATCCCTTTGGTATTATTGCTCTTTTCTTGTATTTTTTCTTTAATTTTATACTTACAAGTAGCGGCACGAAAGTCTAGTGCTGAGTGAACCGTGGAAGGGATAGCTGCGCATGGGGGCATGGGCGCGGGGGACGTAATGCGACTGGAAAGCCAATCGGCGCTACGCACGCCCGCCCTTCCCCCTGTGATACCTTACTTTTGACTTCTGCGCAATAACGGTCAGCGCTAAACTCTCGTGCCGCTACTTGTACTGTAGTTTTTATAAATAAATAAATAATTTATATCATGGGACACTTGACACCAATTGACCTAGTAGAACCAAGCTAAGTAAAGCTTGTACAGTCAGCTGCAGAGAAAGGGTACCCCCCTGTAATGGCGGTAGTATGGATACCGCCGTTACAAGGGGGTACCTTTTCTCTGCAGCTGACTGTACTATGGACACTAGGCAACGGATAAACCGCACCTTTAATACCAAAGTGAAACAACTTTATAAATTCACATTTCCAAATTGAACTTTAAATTAAACACTATCTGGTTGAATTTTGAAATGAGAAAAAAACACATTATTTCACTTTGGTTTTAAAGGGGCGAAACATACTTATATAGATAAATACATACTTAAATAGATATTAAAAAACGTTTCGTTTGTTCGCGCTAGCAGGCAAATGTCTCTCCAATGGTGACTCACGATGAGATACCGAATGAGGTAAAATAGCCAGTTGCGGAGTAGTTGCAGTGACTAACGTCCCAAACCCAAATAAATAAATAAAACCAGCCAAGAGCGTGTCGGACCCGCCCAAAATAGGGTTCCGTAGCCATTACGAAAAAATTAAGTAATATTTTTCTAAGGATTTCGTATTTTATACGGAATCTTCCAAGTTTAGGTATATTTTATACCTTACGCTGCTATTTACTCATAAACTACTAATAATTCTCAAGCAAACTTAGCCGTTATAGTTTTCCTTGAAAGTTTGATATACTGCCTACCATTCAAATTTTTCCACCCACCGGTTTAGATTTTAGAGGGGGGGGGGACGCTCGATTTTAATGAAAATTTGCACTTTAAAGTTGAATATTTCGCAAACTAATTACTGAATCGAAAAATCGTTGTAGCAAACCACGTCAATCACGTATAAAACCCTAACTCTGTACCAAATTTCAGCTCTCTGAGTTGATGGGAAGTACTAGTTCTATTTTGATGATCATGAGTCAGTGTTTTGATGATCATGAGTGAGTGAGTGTCATAAATGCGAAACTTTGCTTTCGCTTAACTTGGGAACTAAATGACCTACAGACTTGAAATTTTGGATTTTAAGTATGTGATTATAGCTTTCTGGGTAACGAAAATTTCTGCGTTCTGGTCTTATCCAGAGGTTCTCAAATAGGGGCCTGAAAATGCGGCGAAATGGTTCCTGTAAAGGATGGTACGGCAGTGCTTGCTTCGCGCTCGACTTGGCGGGGGCACTACCGTGCCCCCAGATCCATACTAATATTATGGTGTACTGCCTTTTTGGCGAAATATTTTTCGCAAAATTTCATTTGGCAACCAACCTTTCGGCGAAGTTTCATTTAGCAAACCAATTGTTAGCATAACCTTACTTCGCATTTTTCTTATTTCGCAACATTTTTATATTGCAAAATTTTAATTCGTCACACTTTTATGTGGCAAATAATTATGTAGCAAATGATTGGCTTAGACAAATAACAAATTGTCAAATAACATTTGACCAATTTTTATGTTACAAAGTTTTACTTTAAAATTTGTGCGAGCGAGCGAAGCGAGCGAGCAAGACGGTTCGGAGCAGAAGCGACTTGGATAATTTAGGTTCAGAAGGCTAAGGCGGGAGCGGAGCGGAGCGTAGCTCCCGCCTTAGCCTTCGATGTTAGGTTTTTTTTTATAGCAGCCAGTATAACCTGCCATTAGGAAAATAGGTTGGATTCCATTCAATATGTTGCTAAGTTTAGATATGCCAATCAATACATTTTGACCAAAACATAAATGACATCTTAAAAAAAATTCCAGGTAATATTTTGCATAATAATAATTTATTAAATCACTAGTTGTGAAACGATATAGTTGCGAAACGTTGAGTTGGGAAATGAAATTTCGCCGAAATAAAAATATGGGATAAATAGTTTGGGAGCTAATAATTTGCTAAATAATTTTCGCCAAAACATTAGTAAACCTAATATTATAAATGCGAAAGTGTGTTTGTATGTTTGTTTGTTTGTGTGTTTGCGTCTTTGTCTGTCTTTCACGCCGTAACGGAGCGACGGATCGACGTGATTTTTGGCATAGAGATAGTTTATGGGTCCGAGAGTGACATAGGCTACTTTTTAACCCGGAAAAATAACACGCGGGCGGAATCGTGGGCAAAAGATAGTTTTTAATATTAACTTCAATGATATTATATGTTACTAGTATGTAGAAGCTCACTGATTAACTTGTTTTTAGTTTCAGGTTTCGAAAAAGCGGCGCTCAAAATAGAAGGAATTCATTTAAATTCTTCAAAAGATTCGAATGCTACACACTTATATTACAGTTTTAGTGAACCAGAGGAAATATCTATGAAATGTTCTTTTAATAAACAGAAATATTACGCTGTGACGTTATTGGATGAAGAATCGCATCAAGGAGTCTCTTTAGGAACACGTAATGTATTTTTTAACTCCTAAACTGTAAATCTGTGATTTACTTAAACACGAATACAATAATAACATACTTATGAAGATTCTGGAAAAGTCTAAGTAGGTACAGGTAGTCTATTCCCCATAGACGACGATTGTATCATTATTACGTTGCTAAAAAGATACTCTGCAGCCACTAAATTAACAACAAGAATGTACGACATTGGACCCGATTCTACAGCGGCCGCTAAAATTCCTAATTTTATTTAGACGTCGCTAAATCACTTTGCTATTCTATGAGCACCTGTCATAATCAAATGACAACGCTAATTTAATCTGACGTTTCTTATTTTAGCCGATCTATCTAGCCGGTCAGCGTGACTTTCTGGAATAGCACTTGTTAAATCAGCCGTCTAAATGTCAATTAAAATTTAGAAAATTTAGATTTAGACAATTTAGCCGACGTGCGCGTAGAATCGCATCCAATAAATTACTTAATTCATATGGTTTTTAGGGTTCCGGAGCCAAAATGGCAAAAACGGAACCCTTATAGGTTCGCTATGTCTGTCTGTCTGTCTACAAAGTTAACCATGGACAATTAAGTTTTGTAATTTTTATGTTTTCGCACTCGCTTATTGCTGTTTACCTTTTATTCGCTTTTGCCACAAAATTGTATTAAAGTTTATGAAGAAGTTCAGTTAACTACAGTTCTAATTTTGTATAAGTATAAGAAAAGACTTATGCAACATAGTATAATATATAAGTAGTAAAAAAAACTCGTGGCGTCTTTTTATTTTTTTCTTGCAATTTTCGCTACGGTCACATTAACTCACGTCACTCGCATGTTTTGACCCCTCTTATACAATTGTTACATAGAATATTATTTCAGGATTATCATCAAATTACCGACACTTAAATGATCGAATTTTATTTCAAAATCATCATTTCGAGTAGGTATTTTCATTTCATCAGCAATTCAGTTCGTGAATTGTCTTTACAAGTAATTTCAATTTATATATTTTTAACTGTGCGATGATTCATTGCATAGTTGTATTATTAACCAGAAAACGTTTCGTAATTTATTCTTTCATTTTTTTAACTGACTTATAAAAAAGGAGGAGGTTCTATGTTCCAATGTTTCTATTTTGTTTTTGTATTATTTTTCTTTGTTTTTGTAATAACGTATTTATTATTATTTACTGTAGGCATGTAGGTATATCGATTGTGTGTATATTAAATGGTTTTTTTATAGGTAATTCGACCGTAGTTTCGTATAACTTCACGCTGGAAAACTCTAACAGAACACTCATTTGTGAAGCGACAGAAAATGCCTCAATACATCCCAGACACTTTGAAATAAAAGTGTATTTTATATATGAACCAAGCTTAGCTAACACATCTGGTAAGTGGTTTTCAATATATATTTGGGTCACTCAACTTTTTAGTGTGTGTTATTCTGTCCCGTTACCCTTAGTGTAAGTTTTCGGTTGTAAAATACGTCTCGATTGCGTTCGCGTTAAAATCTCAATTTATATGGAAACACGAACAGCGCCTCTAGCGGAACGCTTGCGATGTTCGTGTTTTGTAACCGAAATCTTACACTAAGGGCACAGAATAAAATAATAGTACTACGTACAGATGTTGCACTCCTTTGATACTGAAGAAAGCCGCCGTTTTAATAGCCTACAGCGCTGCCTTTTGTTCCAAACATACCTACCCCGCCAACTCGAGTGTAAGGGTTATAACTTTGTTAGAAAATTAAAATAAAATAATCCAACTAAACGTTTAGAAATTTTATTTATCAAGCGACTTCAAAAAACTTCTTTTGGTGATGCGAAAAAAAGATAAGTTCGAATTCTTTCTTTTGTTTGTTTCGACATTCGTCCACGCAACAGTTATTAAGTAGTATTACGATTCGCCGTTGTCACAAACGGTGCAGTGCAGTGTACCTACAAATGTAATTAATAATGTTTTGCCATCGTATTTTGTCGGAAAAGTTCGTAATTATATTGCTTTCTCAACTAGCTTACTGAAGTTCACTGAAGCTAATTGAGAAAGCAAGATAAATATTAACTTATTCGACAAAACACGATGGAAAAACATTATTCAATAGATCTTTACTGATCGCACAAGCAATATTACACAGATATTTAGGTAAGGATCGAAATTTCAAAGCAAGTGTCGCGTCACGCGCGTGCTCGCAGGCGCGCGGCAGCCCCCGCTGCTTACAATCTCAAGTTGTCGCGCGCTGTATACTCCAATTCAATAGAATCTAACAATCCTGTAGACACTTCCAGCCTTCTAATATGAACACCGGGCTGCCTAAGGCTTTGTGATGTGACTATTATTCTTTTTTCATTCCTGTTAAATGATAATTGCAACAATAGGGACATATATAATCAAGCGTGCTCACGTCAGGGTGTGTTAAATGTGTAGAAAATTGTTAGATTCTATTGAATTGTACTTTAGATGTTTATCGCTGTAGGTATAGAGGAGTGACAGATGCCTGCTAAGGGTACAGGAGACATCAGTGACAGTGATACACTTTGTTAGAAAAATGTTCGCAATTTATACTATTAGCACACTTCGGAGATGAGCCATGAAGAAATTGCCTTTAAACTGTCACAACTCCGAAATGTTAGTGGTTGTACCCCGTAAAGCATACTTTTAACAAGTACAGTTACAGTAAAAAAAGGTTCGTTACCCTAATCTTTTGCTTAGTATGAGCGCTAATCTGCTTTACCGATTGAGTAGGACATACTGCGTCAACCTGTCAACCTGCTGGACGTAATCAGGTGACCATACCAACCCTACAACTACACCTTGGCACTGACAAACACTGACAAATTTTTAGTTTTGAACTGACTTTAGTTTTGTATTGATTTGAAACTAGATTAATGTTAGAGGTGTATACTATTTTGACCCTTGTTATTATGTCAAGGAAGTATAATTTGATATGCAATTGTCAACTTAGTACTTCGGTTTCAAAGTTTTTGACTTTGTAAAGGAGTCAATTTAATAACTGACGAAGGTTTTCCTACCCCCACTTTACCTACCTATCTCAGGAGACGTTGCCATGGCAACAAGCTACACTATTTGGTGGCGGCAGGCGAGAGCTTGCCTTCGGAACCCAAAAGCTTAATGGTTAGGTACTTGAACTAAAATGTACCTACATATCAGAACCATTTTTTTTATTTATGACGGTCGAAGCATTCTACTCCATACTTCCACTGAACGTGTAGATATATTTAGTTACATATTATTATGTTTAGTTTTAGTTTTGTTACTAAGAAACCCCATACATCCCTTTGGTATTATTGCTCTTTTCTTGTATTTTTTCTTTAATTTTATACTTACAAGTAGCGGCACGAAAGTCTAGTGCTGAGTGAACCGTGGAAGGGATAGCTGCGCATGGGGGCATGGGCGCGGGGGACGTAATGCGACTGGAAAGCCAATCGGCGCTACGCACGCCCGCCCTTCCCCCTGTGATACCTTACTTTTGACTTCTGCGCAATAACGGTCAGCGCTAAACTCTCGTGCCGCTACTTGTACTGTAGTTTTTATAAATAAATAAATAATTTATATCATGGGACACTTGACACCAATTGACCTAGTAGAACCAAGCTAAGTAAAGCTTGTACAGTCAGCTGCAGAGAAAGGGTACCCCCCTGTAATGGCGGTAGTATGGATACCGCCGTTACAAGGGGGTACCTTTTCTCTGCAGCTGACTGTACTATGGACACTAGGCAACGGATAAACCGCACCTTTAATACCAAAGTGAAACAACTTTATAAATTCACATTTCCAAATTGAACTTTAAATTAAACACTATCTGGTTGAATTTTGAAATGAGAAAAAAACACATTATTTCACTTTGGTTTTAAAGGGGCGAAACATACTTATATAGATAAATACATACTTAAATAGATATTAAAAAACGTTTCGTTTGTTCGCGCTAGCAGGCAAATGTCTCTCCAATGGTGACTCACGATGAGATACCGAATGAGGTAAAATAGCCAGTTGCGGAGTAGTTGCAGTGACTAACGTCCCAAACCCAAATAAATAAATAAAACCAGCCAAGAGCGTGTCGGACCCGCCCAAAATAGGGTTCCGTAGCCATTACGAAAAAATTAAGTAATATTTTTCTAAGGATTTCGTATTTTATACGGAATCTTCCAAGTTTAGGTATATTTTATACCTTACGCTGCTATTTACTCATAAACTACTAATAATTCTCAAGCAAACTTAGCCGTTATAGTTTTCCTTGAAAGTTTGATATACTGCCTACCATTCAAATTTTTCCACCCACCGGTTTAGATTTTAGAGGGGGGGGGGACGCTCGATTTTAATGAAAATTTGCACTTTAAAGTTGAATATTTCGCAAACTAATTACTGAATCGAAAAATCGTTGTAGCAAACCACGTCAATCACGTATAAAACCCTAACTCTGTACCAAATTTCAGCTCTCTGAGTTGATGGGAAGTACTAGTTCTATTTTGATGATCATGAGTCAGTGTTTTGATGATCATGAGTGAGTGAGTGTCATAAATGCGAAACTTTGCTTTCGCTTAACTTGGGAACTAAATGACCTACAGACTTGAAATTTTGGATTTTAAGTATGTGATTATAGCTTTCTGGGTAACGAAAATTTCTGCGTTCTGGTCTTATCCAGAGGTTCTCAAATAGGGGCCTGAAAATGCGGCGAAATGGTTCCTGTAAAGGATGGTACGGCAGTGCTTGCTTCGCGCTCGACTTGGCGGGGGCACTACCGTGCCCCCAGATCCATACTAATATTATGGTGTACTGCCTTTTTGGCGAAATATTTTTCGCAAAATTTCATTTGGCAACCAACCTTTCGGCGAAGTTTCATTTAGCAAACCAATTGTTAGCATAACCTTACTTCGCATTTTTCTTATTTCGCAACATTTTTATATTGCAAAATTTTAATTCGTCACACTTTTATGTGGCAAATAATTATTTAGCAAATGATTGGCTTAGACAAATAACAAATTGTCAAATAACATTTGACCAATTTTTATGTTACAAAGTTTTACTTTAAAATTTGTGCGAGCGAGCGAAGCGAGCGAGCAAGACGGTTCGGAGCAGAAGCGACTTGGATAATTTAGGTTCAGAAGGCTAAGGCGGGAGCGGAGCGGAGCGTAGCTCCCGCCTTAGCCTTCGATGTTAGGTTTTTTTTTATAGCAGCCAGTATAACCTGCCATTAGGAAAATAGGTTGGATTCCATTCAATATGTTGCTAAGTTTAGATATGCCAATCAATACATTTTGACCAAAACATAAATGACATCTTAAAAAAAATTCCAGGTAATATTTTGCATAATAATAATTTATTAAATCACTAGTTGTGAAACGATATAGTTGCGAAACGTTGAGTTGGGAAATGAAATTTCGCCGAAATAAAAATATGGGATAAATAGTTTGGGAGCTAATAATTTGCTAAATAATTTTCGCCAAAACATTAGTAAACCTAATATTATAAATGCGAAAGTGTGTTTGTATGTTTGTTTGTTTGTGTGTTTGCGTCTTTGTCTGTCTTTCACGCCGTAACGGAGCGACGGATCGACGTGATTTTTGGCATAGAGATAGTTTATGGGTCCGAGAGTGACATAGGCTACTTTTTAACCCGGAAAAATAACACGCGGGCGGAATCGTGGGCAAAAGATAGTTTTTAATATTAACTTCAATGATATTATATGTTACTAGTATGTAGAAGCTCACTGATTAACTTGTTTTTAGTTTCAGGTTTCGAAAAAGCGGCGCTCAAAATAGAAGGAATTCATTTAAATTCTTCAAAAGATTCGAATGCTACACACTTATATTACAGTTTTAGTGAACCAGAGGAAATATCTATGAAATGTTCTTTTAATAAACAGAAATATTACGCTGTGACGTTATTGGATGAAGAATCGCATCAAGGAGTCTCTTTAGGAACACGTAATGTATTTTTTAACTCCTAAACTGTAAATCTGTGATTTACTTAAACACGAATACAATAATAACATACTTATGAAGATTCTGGAAAAGTCTAAGTAGGTACAGGTAGTCTATTCCCCATAGACGACGATTGTATCATTATTACGTTGCTAAAAAGATACTCTGCAGCCACTAAATTAACAACAAGAATGTACGACATTGGACCCGATTCTACAGCGGCCGCTAAAATTCCTAATTTTATTTAGACGTCGCTAAATCACTTTGCTATTCTATGAGCACCTGTCATAATCAAATGACAACGCTAATTTAATCTGACGTTTCTTATTTTAGCCGATCTATCTAGCCGGTCAGCGTGACTTTCTGGAATAGCACTTGTTAAATCAGCCGTCTAAATGTCAATTAAAATTTAGAAAATTTAGATTTAGACAATTTAGCCGAAGTGCGCGTAGAATCGCATCCAATAAATTACTTAATTCATATGGTTTTTAGGGTTCCGGAGCCAAAATGGCAAAAACGGAACCCTTATAGGTTCGCTATGTCTGTCTGTCTGTCTACAAAGTTAACCATGGACAATTAAGTTTTGTAATTTTTATGTTTTCGCACTCGCTTATTGCTGTTTACCTTTTATTCGCTTTTGCCACAAAATTGTATTAAAGTTTATGAAGAAGTTCAGTTAACTACAGTTCTAATTTTGTATAAGTATAAGAAAAGACTTATGCAACATAGTATAATATATAAGTAGTAAAAAAAACTCGTGGCGTCTTTTTATTTTTTTCTTGCAATTTTCGCTACGGTCACATTAACTCACGTCACTCGCATGTTTTGACCCCTCTTATACAATTGTTACATAGAATATTATTTCAGGATTATCATCAAATTACCGACACTTAAATGATCGAATTTTATTTCAAAATCATCATTTCGAGTAGGTATTTTCATTTCATCAGCAATTCAGTTCGTGAATTGTCATTACAAGTAATTTCAATTTATATATTTTTAACTGTGCGATGATTCATTGCATAGTTGTATTATTAACCAGAAAACGTTTCGTAATTTATTCTTTCATTTTTTTAACTGACTTATAAAAAAGGAGGAGGTTCTATGTTCCAATGTTTCTATTTTGTTTTTGTATTATTTTTCTTTGTTTTTGTAATAACGTATTTATTATTATTTACTGTAGGCATGTAGGTATATCGATTGTGTGTATATTAAATGGTTTTTTTATAGGTAATTCGACCGTAGTTTCGTATAACTTCACGCTGGAAAACTCTAACAGAACACTCATTTGTGAAGCGACAGAAAATGCCTCAATACATCCCAGACACTTTGAAATAAAAGTGTATTTTATATATGAACCAAGCTTAGCTAACACATCTGGTAAGTGGTTTTCAATATATATTTGGGTCACTCAACTTTTTAGTGTGTGTTATTCTGTCCCGTTACCCTTAGTGTAAGTTTTCGGTTGTAAAATACGTCTCGATTGCGTTCGCGTTAAAATCTCAATTTATATGGAAACACGAACAGCGCCTCTAGCGGAACGCTTGCGATGTTCGTGTTTTGTAACCGAAATCTTACACTAAGGGCACAGAATAAAATAATAGTACTACGTACAGATGTTGCACTCCTTTGATACTGAAGAAAGCCGCCGTTTTAATAGCCTACAGCGCTGCCTTTTGTTCCAAACATACCTACCCCGCCAACTCGAGTGTAAGGGTTATAACTTTGTTAGAAAATTAAAATAAAATAATCCAACTAAACGTTTAGAAATTTTATTTATCAAGCGACTTCAAAAAACTTCTTTTGGTGATGCGAAAAAAAGATAAGTTCGAATTCTTTCTTTTGTTTGTTTCGACATTCGTCCACGCAACAGTTATTAAGTAGTATTACGATTCGCCGTTGTCACAAACGGTGCAGTGCAGTGTACCTACAAATGTAATTAATAATGTTTTGCCATCGTATTTTGTCGGAAAAGTTCGTAATTATATTGCTTTCTCAACTAGCTTACTGAAGTTCACTGAAGCTAATTGAGAAAGCAAGATAAATATTAACTTATTCGACAAAACACGATGGAAAAACATTATTCAATAGATCTTTACTGATCGCACAAGCAATATTACACAGATATTTAGGTAAGGATCGAAATATTCAAAGCAAGTGTCGCGTCACGCGCGTGCTCGCAGGCGCGCGGCAGCCCCCGCTGCTTACAATCTCAAGTTGTCGCGCGCTGTATACTCCAATTCAATAGAATCTAACAATCCTGTAGACACTTCCAGCCTTCTAATATGAACACCGGGCTGCCTAAGGCTTTGTGATGTGACTATTATTCTTTTTTCATTCCTGTTAAATGATAATTGCAACAATAGGGACATATATAATCAAGCGTGCTCACGTCAGGGTGTGTTAAATGTGTAGAAAATTGTTAGATTCTATTGAATTGTACTTTAGATGTTTATCGCTGTAGGTATAGAGGAGTGACAGATGCCTGCTAAGGGTACAGGAGACATCAGTGACAGTGATACACTTTGTTAGAAAAATGTTCGCAATTTATACTATTAGCACACTTCGGAGATGAGCCATGAAGAAATTGCCTTTAAACTGTCACAACTCCGAAATGTTAGTGGTTGTACCCCGTAAAGCATACTTTTAACAAGTACAGTTACAGTAAAAAAAGGTTCGTTACCCTAATCTTTTGCTTAGTATGAGCGCTAATCTGCTTTACCGATTGAGTAGGACATACTGCGTCAACCTGTCAACCTGCTGGACGTAATCAGGTGACCATACCAACCCTACAACTACACCTTGGCACTGACAAACACTGACAAATTTTTAGTTTTGAACTGACTTTAGTTTTGTATTGATTTGAAACTAGATTAATGTTAGAGGTGTATACTATTTTGACCCTTGTTATTATGTCAAGGAAGTATAATTTGATATGCAATTGTCAACTTAGTACTTCGGTTTCAAAGTTTTTGACTTTGTAAAGGAGTCAATTTAATAACTGACGAAGGTTTTCCTACCCCCACTTTACCTACCTATCTCAGGAGACGTTGCCATGGCAACAAGCTACACTATTTGGTGGCGGCAGGCGAGAGCTTGCCTTCGGAACCCAAAAGCTTAATGGTTAGGTACTTGAACTAAAATGTACCTACATATCAGAACCATTTTTTTTATTTATGACGGTCGAAGCATTCTACTCCATACTTCCACTGAACGTGTAGATATATTTAGTTACATATTATTATGTTTAGTTTTAGTTTTGTTACTAAGAAACCCCATACATCCCTTTGGTATTATTGCTCTTTTCTTGTATTTTTTCTTTAATTTTATACTTACAAGTAGCGGCACGAAAGTCTAGTGCTGAGTGAACCGTGGAAGGGATAGCTGCGCATGGGGGCATGGGCGCGGGGGACGTAATGCGACTGGAAAGCCAATCGGCGCTACGCACGCCCGCCCTTCCCCCTGTGATACCTTACTTTTGACTTCTGCGCAATAACGGTCAGCGCTAAACTCTCGTGCCGCTACTTGTACTGTAGTTTTTATAAATAAATAAATAATTTATATCATGGGACACTTGACACCAATTGACCTAGTAGAACCAAGCTAAGTAAAGCTTGTACAGTCAGCTGCAGAGAAAGGGTACCCCCCTGTAATGGCGGTAGTATGGATACCGCCGTTACAAGGGGGTACCTTTTCTCTGCAGCTGACTGTACTATGGACACTAGGCAACGGATAAACCGCACCTTTAATACCAAAGTGAAACAACTTTATAAATTCACATTTCCAAATTGAACTTTAAATTAAACACTATCTGGTTGAATTTTGAAATGAGAAAAAAACACATTATTTCACTTTGGTTTTAAAGGGGCGAAACATACTTATATAGATAAATACATACTTAAATAGATATTAAAAAACGTTTCGTTTGTTCGCGCTAGCAGGCAAATGTCTCTCCAATGGTGACTCACGATGAGATACCGAATGAGGTAAAATAGCCAGTTGCGGAGTAGTTGCAGTGACTAACGTCCCAAACCCAAATAAATAAATAAAACCAGCCAAGAGCGTGTCGGACCCGCCCAAAATAGGGTTCCGTAGCCATTACGAAAAAATTAAGTAATATTTTTCTAAGGATTTCGTATTTTATACGGAATCTTCCAAGTTTAGGTATATTTTATACCTTACGCTGCTATTTACTCATAAACTACTAATAATTCTCAAGCAAACTTAGCCGTTATAGTTTTCCTTGAAAGTTTGATATACTGCCTACCATTCAAATTTTTCCACCCACCGGTTTAGATTTTAGAGGGGGGGGGGACGCTCGATTTTAATGAAAATTTGCACTTTAAAGTTGAATATTTCGCAAACTAATTACTGAATCGAAAAATCGTTGTAGCAAACCACGTCAATCACGTATAAAACCCTAACTCTGTACCAAATTTCAGCTCTCTGAGTTGATGGGAAGTACTAGTTCTATTTTGATGATCATGAGTCAGTGTTTTGATGATCATGAGTGAGTGAGTGTCATAAATGCGAAACTTTGCTTTCGCTTAACTTGGGAACTAAATGACCTACAGACTTGAAATTTTGGATTTTAAGTATGTGATTATAGCTTTCTGGGTAACGAAAATTTCTGCGTTCTGGTCTTATCCAGAGGTTCTCAAATAGGGGCCTGAAAATGCGGCGAAATGGTTCCTGTAAAGGATGGTACGGCAGTGCTTGCTTCGCGCTCGACTTGGCGGGGGCACTACCGTGCCCCCAGATCCATACTAATATTATGGTGTACTGCCTTTTTGGCGAAATATTTTTCGCAAAATTTCATTTGGCAACCAACCTTTCGGCGAAGTTTCATTTAGCAAACCAATTGTTAGCATAACCTTACTTCGCATTTTTCTTATTTCGCAACATTTTTATATTGCAAAATTTTAATTCGTCACACTTTTATGTGGCAAATAATTATTTAGCAAATGATTGGCTTAGACAAATAACAAATTGTCAAATAACATTTGACCAATTTTTATGTTACAAAGTTTTACTTTAAAATTTGTGCGAGCGAGCGAAGCGAGCGAGCAAGACGGTTCGGAGCAGAAGCGACTTGGATAATTTAGGTTCAGAAGGCTAAGGCGGGAGCGGAGCGGAGCGTAGCTCCCGCCTTAGCCTTCGATGTTAGGTTTTTTTTTATAGCAGCCAGTATAACCTGCCATTAGGAAAATAGGTTGGATTCCATTCAATATGTTGCTAAGTTTAGATATGCCAATCAATACATTTTGACCAAAACATAAATGACATCTTAAAAAAAATTCCAGGTAATATTTTGCATAATAATAATTTATTAAATCACTAGTTGTGAAACGATATAGTTGCGAAACGTTGAGTTGGGAAATGAAATTTCGCCGAAATAAAAATATGGGATAAATAGTTTGGGAGCTAATAATTTGCTAAATAATTTTCGCCAAAACATTAGTAAACCTAATATTATAAATGCGAAAGTGTGTTTGTATGTTTGTTTGTTTGTGTGTTTGCGTGTTTGTCTGTCTTTCACGCCGTAACGGAGCGACGGATCGACGTGATTTTTGGCATAGAGATAGTTTATGGGTCCGAGAGTGACATAGGCTACTTTTTAACCCGGAAAAATAACACGCGGGCGGAATCGTGGGCAAAAGATAGTTTTTAATATTAACTTCAATGATATTATATGTTACTAGTATGTAGAAGCTCACTGATTAACTTGTTTTTAGTTTCAGGTTTCGAAAAAGCGGCGCTCAAAATAGAAGGAATTCATTTAAATTCTTCAAAAGATTCGAATGCTACACACTTATATTACAGTTTTAGTGAACCAGAGGAAATATCTATGAAATGTTCTTTTAATAAACAGAAATATTACGCTGTGACGTTATTGGATGAAGAATCGCATCAAGGAGTCTCTTTAGGAACACGTAATGTATTTTTTAACTCCTAAACTGTAAATCTGTGATTTACTTAAACACGAATACAATAATAACATACTTATGAAGATTCTGGAAAAGTCTAAGTAGGTACAGGTAGTCTATTCCCCATAGACGACGATTGTATCATTATTGGATGCGATTCTACGCGCACGTCGGCTAAATTGTCTAAATCTAAATTTTCTAAATTTTAATTGACATTTAGACGGCTGATTTAACAAGTGCTATTCCAGAAAGTCACGCTGACCGGCTAGATAGATCGGCTAAAATAAGAAACGTCAGATTAAATTAGCGTTGTCATTTGATTATGACAGGTGCTCATAGAATAGCAAAGTGATTTAGCGACGTCTAAATAAAATTAGGAATTTTAGCGGCCGCTGTAGAATCGGGTCCATTATGTTGCTAAAAAGATACTCTGCAGCCACTAAATTAACAACAAGAATGTACGACATTAAATTACTTAATTCATATGGTTTTTAGGGTTCCGGAGCCAAAATGGCAAAAACGGAACCCTTATAGGTTCGCTATGTCTGTCTGTCTGTCTACAAAGTTAACCATGGACAATTAAGTTTTGTAATTTTTATGTTTTCGCACTCGCTTATTGCTGTTTACCTTTTATTCGCTTTTGCCACAAAATTGTATTAAAGTTTATGAAGAAGTTCAGTTAACTACAGTTCTAATTTTGTATAAGTATAAGAAAAGACTTATGCAACATAGTATAATATATAAGTAGTAAAAAAAACTCGTGGCGTCTTTTTATTTTTTTCTTGCAATTTTCGCTACGGTCACATTAACTCACGTCACTCGCATGTTTTGACCCCTCTTATACAATTGTTACATAGAATATTATTTCAGGATTATCATCAAATTACCGACACTTAAATGATCGAATTTTATTTCAAAATCATCATTTCGAGTAGGTATTTTCATTTCATCAGCAATTCAGTTCGTGAATTGTCATTACAAGTAATTTCAATTTATATATTTTTAACTGTGCGATGATTCATTGCATAGTTGTATTATTAACCAGAAAACGTTTCGTAATTTATTCTTTCATTTTTTTAACTGACTTATAAAAAAGGAGGAGGTTCTATGTTCCAATGATTCTATTTTGTTTTTGTATTATTTTTCTTTGTTTTTGTAATAACGTATTTATTATTATTTACTGTAGGCATGTAGGTATATCGATTGTGTGTATATTAAATGGTTTTTTTATAGGTAATTCGACCGTAGTTTCGTATAACTTCACGCTGGAAAACTCTAACAGAACACTCATTTGTGAAGCGACAGAAAATGCCTCAATACATCCCAGACACTTTGAAATAAAAGTGTATTTTATATTTGAACCAAGCTTAGCTAACACATCTGGTAAGTGGTTTTCAATATATATTTGGGTCACTCAACTTTTTAGTGTGTGTTATTCTGTCCCGTTACCCTTAGTGTAAGTTTTCGGTTGTAAAATACGTCTCGATTGCGTTCGCGTTAAAATCTCAATTTATATGGAAACACGAACAGCGCCTCTAGCGGAACGCTTGCGATGTTCGTGTTTTGTAACCGAAATCTTACACTAAGGGCACAGAATAAAATAATAGTACTACGTACAGATGTTGCACTCCTTTGATACTGAAGAAAGCCGCCGTTTTAATAGCCTACAGCGCTGCCTTTTGTTCCAAACATACCTACCCCGCCAACTCGAGTGTAAGGGTTATAACTTTGTTAGAAAATTAAAATAAAATAATCCAACTAAACGTTTAGAAATTTTATTTATCAAGCGACTTCAAAAAACTTCTTTTGGTGATGCGAAAAAAAGATAAGTTCGAATTCTTTCTTTTGTTTGTTTCGACATTCGTCCACGCAACATTTATTAAGTAGTATTACGATTCGCCGTTGTCACAAACGGTGCAGTGCAGTGTACCTACAAATGTAATTAATAATGTTTTGCCATCGTATTTTGTCGGAAAAGTTCGTAATTATATTGCTTTCTCAACTAGCTTACTGAAGTTCACTGAAGCTAATTGAGAAAGCAAGATAAATATTAACTTATTCGACAAAACACGATGGAAAAACATTATTCAATAGATCTTTACTGATCGCACAAGCAATATTACACAGATATTTAGGTAAGGATCGAAATATTCAAAGCAAGTGTCGCGTCACGCGCGTGCTCGCAGGCGCGCGGCAGCCCCCGCTGCTTACAATCTCAAGTTGTCGCGCGCTGTATACTCCAATTCAATAGAATCTAACAATCCTGTAGACACTTCCAGCCTTCTAATATGAACACCGGGCTGCCTAAGGCTTTGTGATGTGACTATTATTCTTTTTTCATTTCTGTTAAATGATAATTGCAACAATAGGGACATATATAATCAAGCGTGCTCACGTCAGGGTGTGTTAAATGTGTAGAAAATTGTTAGATTCTATTGAATTGTACTTTAGATGTTTATCGCTGTAGGTATAGAGGAGTGACAGATGCCTGCTAAGGGTACAGGAGACATCAGTGACAGTGATACACTTTGTTAGAAAAATGTTCGCAATTTATACTATTAGCACACTTCGGAGATGAGCCATGAAGAAATTGCCTTTAAACTGTCACAACTCCGAAATGTTAGTGGTTGTACCCCGTAAAGCATACTTTTAACAAGTACAGTTACAGTAAAAAAAGGTTCGTTACCCTAATCTTTTGCTTAGTATGAGCGCTAATCTGCTTTACCGATTGAGTAGGACATACTGCGTCAACCTGTCAACCTGCTGGACGTAATCAGGTGACCATACCAACCCTACAACTACACCTTGGCACTGACAAACACTGACAAATTTTTAGTTTTGAACTGACTTTAGTTTTGTATTGATTTGAAACTAGATTAATGTTAGAGGTGTATACTATTTTGACCCTTGTTATTATGTCAAGGAAGTATAATTTGATATGCAATTGTCAACTTAGTACTTCGGTTTCAAAGTTTTTGACTTTGTAAAGGAGTCAATTTAATAACTGACGAAGGTTTTCCTACCCCCACTTTACCTACCTATCTCAGGAGACGTTGCCATGGCAACAAGCTACACTATTTGGTGGCGGCAGGCGAGAGCTTGCCTTCGGAACCCAAAAGCTTAATGGTTAGGTACTTGAACTAAAATGTACCTACATATCAGAACCATTTTTTTTATTTATGACGGTCGAAGCATTCTACTCCATACTTCCACTGAACGTGTAGATATATTTAGTTACATATTATTATGTTTAGTTTTAGTTTTGTTACTAAGAAACCCCATACATCCCTTTGGTATTATTGCTCTTTTCTTGTATTTTTTCTTTAATTTTATACTTACAAGTAGCGGCACGAAAGTCTAGTGCTGAGTGAACCGTGGAAGGGATAGCTGCGCATGGGGGCATGGGCGCGGGGGACGTAATGCGACTGGAAAGCCAATCGGCGCTACGCACGCCCGCCCTTCCCCCTGTGATACCTTACTTTTGACTTCTGCGCAATAACGGTCAGCGCTAAACTCTCGTGCCGCTACTTGTACTGTAGTTTTTATAAATAAATAAATAATTTATATCATGGGACACTTGACACCAATTGACCTAGTAGAACCAAGCTAAGTAAAGCTTGTACAGTCAGCTGCAGAGAAAGGGTACCCCCCTGTAATGGCGGTAGTATGGATACCGCCGTTACAAGGGGGTACCTTTTCTCTGCAGCTGACTGTACTATGGACACTAGGCAACGGATAAACCGCACCTTTAATACCAAAGTGAAACAACTTTATAAATTCACATTTCCAAATTGAACTTTAAATTAAACACTATCTGGTTGAATTTTGAAATGAGAAAAAAACACATTATTTCACTTTGGTTTTAAAGGGGCGAAACATACTTATATAGATAAATACATACTTAAATAGATATTAAAAAACGTTTCGTTTGTTCGCGCTAGCAGGCAAATGTCTCTCCAATGGTGACTCACGATGAGATACCGAATGAGGTAAAATAGCCAGTTGCGGAGTAGTTGCAGTGACTAACGTCCCAAACCCAAATAAATAAATAAAACCAGCCAAGAGCGTGTCGGACCCGCCCAAAATAGGGTTCCGTAGCCATTACGAAAAAATTAAGTAATATTTTTCTAAGGATTTCGTATTTTATACGGAATCTTCCAAGTTTAGGTATATTTTATACCTTACGCTGCTATTTACTCATAAACTACTAATAATTCTCAAGCAAACTTAGCCGTTATAGTTTTCCTTGAAAGTTTGATATACTGCCTACCATTCAAATTTTTCCACCCACCGGTTTAGATTTTAGAGGGGGGGGGGACGCTCGATTTTAATGAAAATTTGCACTTTAAAGTTGAATATTTCGCAAACTAATTACTGAATCGAAAAATCGTTGTAGCAAACCACGTCAATCACGTATAAAACCCTAACTCTGTACCAAATTTCAGCTCTCTGAGTTGATGGGAAGTACTAGTTCTATTTTGATGATCATGAGTCAGTGTTTTGATGATCATGAGTGAGTGAGTGTCATAAATGCGAAACTTTGCTTTCGCTTAACTTGGGAACTAAATGACCTACAGACTTGAAATTTTGGATTTTAAGTATGTGATTATAGCTTTCTGGGTAACGAAAATTTCTGCGTTCTGGTCTTATCCAGAGGTTCTCAAATAGGGGCCTGAAAATGCGGCGAAATGGTTCCTGTAAAGGATGGTACGGCAGTGCTTGCTTCGCGCTCGACTTGGCGGGGGCACTACCGTGCCCCCAGATCCATACTAATATTATGGTGTACTGCCTTTTTGGCGAAATATTTTTCGCAAAATTTCATTTGGCAACCAACCTTTCGGCGAAGTTTCATTTAGCAAACCAATTGTTAGCATAACCTTACTTCGCATTTTTCTTATTTCGCAACATTTTTATATTGCAAAATTTTAATTCGTCACACTTTTATGTGGCAAATAATTATGTAGCAAATGATTGGCTTAGACAAATAACAAATTGTCAAATAACATTTGACCAATTTTTATGTTACAAAGTTTTACTTTAAAATTTGTGCGAGCGAGCGAAGCGAGCGAGCAAGACGGTTCGGAGCAGAAGCGACTTGGATAATTTAGGTTCAGAAGGCTAAGGCGGGAGCGGAGCGGAGCGTAGCTCCCGCCTTAGCCTTCGATGTTAGGTTTTTTTTTATAGCAGCCAGTATAACCTGCCATTAGGAAAATAGGTTGGATTCCATTCAATATGTTGCTAAGTTTAGATATGCCAATCAATACATTTTGACCAAAACATAAATGACATCTTAAAAAAAATTCCAGGTAATATTTTGCATAATAATAATTTATTAAATCACTAGTTGTGAAACGATATAGTTGCGAAACGTTGAGTTGGGAAATGAAATTTCGCCGAAATAAAAATATGGGATAAATAGTTTGGGAGCTAATAATTTGCTAAATAATTTTCGCCACAACATTAGTAAACCTAATATTATAAATGCGAAAGTGTGTTTGTATGTTTGTTTGTTTGTGTGTTTGCGTCTTTGTCTGTCTTTCACGCCGTAACGGAGCGACGGATCGACGTGATTTTTGGCATAGAGATAGTTTATGGGTCCGAGAGTGACATAGGCTACTTTTTAACCCGGAAAAATAACACGCGGGCGGAATCGTGGGCAAAAGATAGTTTTTAATATTAACTTCAATGATATTATATGTTACTAGTATGTAGAAGCTCACTGATTAACTTGTTTTTAGTTTCAGGTTTCGAAAAAGCGGCGCTCAAAATAGAAGGAATTCATTTAAATTCTTCAAAAGATTCGAATGCTACACACTTATATTACAGTTTTAGTGAACCAGAGGAAATATCTATGAAATGTTCTTTTAATAAACAGAAATATTACGCTGTGACGTTATTGGATGAAGAATCGCATCAAGGAGTCTCTTTAGGAACACGTAATGTATTTTTTAACTCCTAAACTGTAAATCTGTGATTTACTTAAACACGAATACAATAATAACATACTTATGAAGATTCTGGAAAAGTCTAAGTAGGTACAGGTAGTCTATTCCCCATAGACGACGATTGTATCATTATTACGTTGCTAAAAAGATACTCTGCAGCCACTAAATTAACAACAAGAATGTACGACATTGGACCCGATTCTACAGCGGCCGCTAAAATTCCTAATTTTATTTAGACGTCGCTAAATCACTTTGCTATTCTATGAGCACCTGTCATAATCAAATGACAACGCTAATTTAATCTGACGTTTCTTATTTTAGCCGATCTATCTAGCCGGTCAGCGTGACTTTCTGGAATAGCACTTGTTAAATCAGCCGTCTAAATGTCAATTAAAATTTAGAAAATTTAGATTTAGACAATTTAGCCGACGTGCGCGTAGAATCGCATCCAATAAATTACTTAATTCATATGGTTTTTAGGGTTCCGGAGCCAAAATGGCAAAAACGGAACCCTTATAGGTTCGCTATGTCTGTCTGTCTGTCTACAAAGTTAACCATGGACAATTAAGTTTTGTAATTTTTATGTTTTCGCACTCGCTTATTGCTGTTTACCTTTTATTCGCTTTTGCCACAAAATTGTATTAAAGTTTATGAAGAAGTTCAGTTAACTACAGTTCTAATTTTGTATAAGTATAAGAAAAGACTTATGCAACATAGTATAATATATAAGTAGTAAAAAAAACTCGTGGCGTCTTTTTATTTTTTTCTTGCAATTTTCGCTACGGTCACATTAACTCACGTCACTCGCATGTTTTGACCCCTCTTATACAATTGTTACATAGAATATTATTTCAGGATTATCATCAAATTACCGACACTTAAATGATCGAATTTTATTTCAAAATCATCATTTCGAGTAGGTATTTTCATTTCATCAGCAATTCAGTTCGTGAATTGTCATTACAAGTAATTTCAATTTATATATTTTTAACTGTGCGATGATTCATTGCATAGTTGTATTATTAACCAGAAAACGTTTCGTAATTTATTCTTTCATTTTTTTAACTGACTTATAAAAAAGGAGGAGGTTCTATGTTCCAATGTTTCTATTTTGTTTTTGTATTATTTTTCTTTGTTTTTGTAATAACGTATTTATTATTATTTACTGTAGGCATGTAGGTATATCGATTGTGTGTATATTAAATGGTTTTTTTATAGGTAATTCGACCGTAGTTTCGTATAACTTCACGCTGGAAAACTCTAACAGAACACTCATTTGTGAAGCGACAGAAAATGCCTCAATACATCCCAGACACTTTGAAATAAAAGTATATTTTATATTTGAACCAAGCTTAGCTAACACATCTGGTAAGTGGTTTTCAATATATATTTGGGTCACTCAACTTTTTAGTGTGTGTTATTCTGTCCCGTTACCCTTAGTGTAAGTTTTCGGTTGTAAAATACGTCTCGATTGCGTTCGCGTTAAAATCTCAATTTATATGGAAACACGAACAGCGCCTCTAGCGGAACGCTTGCGATGTTCGTGTTTTGTAACCGAAATCTTACACTAAGGGCACAGAATAAAATAATAGTACTACGTACAGATGTTGCACTCCTTTGATACTGAAGAAAGCCGCCGTTTTAATAGCCTACAGCGCTGCCTTTTGTTCCAAACATACCTACCCCGCCAACTCGAGTGTAAGGGTTATAACTTTGTTAGAAAATTAAAATAAAATAATCCAACTAAACGTTTAGAAATTTTATTTATCAAGCGACTTCAAAAAACTTCTTTTGGTGATGCGAAAAAAAGATAAGTTCGAATTCTTTCTTTTGTTTGTTTCGACATTCGTCCACGCAACAGTTATTAAGTAGTATTACGATTCGCCGTTGTCACAAACGGTGCAGTGCAGTGTACCTACAAATGTAATTAATAATGTTTTGCCATCGTATTTTGTCGGAAAAGTTCGTAATTATATTGCTTTCTCAACTAGCTTACTGAAGTTCACTGAAGCTAATTGAGAAAGCAAGATAAATATTAACTTATTCGACAAAACACGATGGAAAAACATTATTCAATAGATCTTTACTGATCGCACAAGCAATATTACACAGATATTTAGGTAAGGATCGAAATATTCAAAGCAAGTGTCGCGTCACGCGCGTGCTCGCAGGCGCGCGGCAGCCCCCGCTGCTTACAATCTCAAGTTGTCGCGCGCTGTATACTCCAATTCAATAGAATCTAACAATCCTGTAGACACTTCCAGCCTTCTAATATGAACACCGGGCTGCCTAAGGCTTTGTGATGTGACTATTATTCTTTTTTCATTCCTGTTAAATGATAATTGCAACAATAGGGACATATATAATCAAGCGTGCTCACGTCAGGGTGTGTTAAATGTGTAGAAAATTGTTAGATTCTATTGAATTGTACTTTAGATGTTTATCGCTGTAGGTATAGAGGAGTGACAGATGCCTGCTAAGGGTACAGGAGACATCAGTGACAGTGATACACTTTGTTAGAAAAATGTTCGCAATTTATACTATTAGCACACTTCGGAGATGAGCCATGAAGAAATTGCCTTTAAACTGTCACAACTCCGAAATGTTAGTGGTTGTACCCCGTAAAGCATACTTTTAATAAGTACAGTTAGAGTAAAAAAACCGGCCAAGAGCGTGTCGGACACGCCCAAAATAGGGTTCCGGAGCCATTACGAAAAAGTTAAGTAATATTTTTCTAAGGATTTCGTACTTTATACGGAATCTTCGAAGTATAGGTATATTTTATACCTTACGCTGCTATTTACTCATAAACTACTAATAATTCTCAAGCAAACTTAGCCGCTATAGTTTTCCTTGGAAGTTTAATATACTGACTACCATCCTGAATTTTTTCAAATTTTTCCACCCACCGGTTTAGATTTTAGAGGGGGGGGGACGCTCGATTTTAATGAAAATTTTCACTTTAAAGTTGAATATTTCGCAAACAAATGACTGAATCGAAAAATCGTTTTAGCAAACCCCTAATGGTTTTAAAATACCTATCCAACGATACCCCACACTATAGGGTTGGATGAGAAAAAAAAATCACCGCCACTTTACGTCTATGGGAGGTACCCTAAAAAAAATTGTTTTTGGATTTTTAATTGTACTGTTTTGTCGGCATAGTTTACTTATATATTCGTGCAAAATTACAGCTTTCTTACATTGATAGTCTCTGAGCAAAGCCGCGGACGGACAGACAGACAGACAGACAGACAGACAGACAGACAGACAGACAGACGGACAGACAGACAGACAGACAGACAGACATGGCGAAACTATAAGGGTTCCGTTTTTGCCATTTTGGCTCCGGAACCCTAAAAAGGTTCGTTACCCTAATATTTTGCTTAGTATGAGCGCTAATCTGCTTTACCGATTGAGTAGGACATACTGCGTCAACCTGTCAACCTGCTGGACGTAATCAGGTGACCATACCAACCCTACAACTACACCTTGGCACTGACAAACACTGACAATTTTTTAGTTTTGAACTGACTTTAGTTTTGTATTGATTTGAAACTAGATTATATGTTAGAGGTGTATACTATTTTGACCCTTGTTATCATGTCAAGTAAGTATAATTTGATATGCACTTGTCTACTTAGTACTTTGGTTTCAAAGTCTTTGACTTTGTAAAGGAATCAATTTAATAACTGACGAAGGTTTTCCTACCCCCACTTTACCTACCTATCTCAGGAGACGTTGCCATGGCAACAAGCTACACTATTTGGTGTAGCTTGAATTTTTTCAAATTTTTCCACCCACCGGTTTAGATTTTAGAAGGGGGGGGGGACGCTCGATTTTTATGAAAATTTGCACTTTAAAGTTGAATATTTCCCAAACTAATTACTGAATCGAAAAATCGTTGTAGCAAACCACGTCAATCACGTATAAAACCCTAACTCTGTACCGAATTTCAGCTCTCTGAGTTGATGGGAAGTACTAGTTCTATTTTGATGATCATGAGTCAGTGTTTTGATGATCATGAGTGAGTGAGTGTCATAAATGCGAAACTTTGCTTTCGCTTAGCTTGGGAACTAAATGACCTACAGACTTGAAATTTTGGATTTTAAGTATGTGATTATAGCTTTCTGGGTAACGAAAATTTCTGCGTTCTGGTCTTATCCAGAGGTTCTCAAATAGGGGCCTGAAAATGCGGCGAAATGGTTCCTGTAAAGGATGTTACGGCAGTGCTTGCTTCGCGCTCGACTTGGCAGATCCATACTAATATTATAAATGCGAAAGTGTGTTTGTATGTTTGTTTGTTTGTGTGTTTGCGTGTTTGTCTGTCTTTCACGCCGTAACGGAGCGACGGATCGACGTGATTTTTGGCATAGAGATAGTTTATGGGTCCGAGAGTGACATAGGCTACTTTTTAACCCGGAAAAATAACACGCGGGCGGAATCGTGGGCAAAAGATAGTTTTTAATATTAACTTGTTTTTAGTTTCAGGTTTCGAAAAAGCGGCGCTCAAAATAGAAGGAATTCATTTAAATTCTTCAAAAGATTCGAATGCTACACACTTATATTACAGTTTTAGTGAACCAGAGGAAATATCTATGAAATGTTCTTTTAATAAACAGAAATATTACACTGTGACGTTATTGGATGAAGAATCGCATCAAGGAGTCTCTTTAGGAACACGTAATGTATTTTTTAACTCCTAAACTGTAAATCTGTGATTTACTTAAACACGAATACCATAATAACATACTTATATTATGAAGATTCTGGAAAAGTCTAAGTTAATAGGTACAGGTAGTCTATTTCCCATAGACGACGATTGTATCATTATTACGTTGCTAAAAAGATACTCTGCAGCCACTAAATTAACAACAAGAACGTACGACATTAAATTACTTAATTCATATGGTTTTTAGGGTTCCGGAGCCAAAATGGCAAAAACGGAACCCTTAAAGTTTCGCCATGTCTGTCTGTCTACAAAGTTAACCATGGACAATTAACAATTAAGTTTTGTAATTTTTATGTTTTCGCACTCGCTTATTGCTGTTTACCTTTTATTCGCTTTTGCCACAAAATTGTATTAAAGTTTATGAAGAAGTTCAGTTAACTACAGTTCTAATTTTGTATAAGTATAAGAAAAGACTTATGCAACATAGTATAATATATAAGTAGTAAAAAAAACTCGTGGCGTCTTTTTATTTTTTTCTTGCAATTTTCGCTACGGTCACATTAACTCACGTCACTCGCATGTTTTGACCCCTCTTATACAATTGTTACATAGAATATTATTTCAGGATTATCATCAAATTACCGACACTTAAATGATCGAATTTTATTTCAAAATCATAATTTCGAGTAGGTATTTTCAAGTAATTTCAATTTATATATTTTTAACTGTGCGATGATTCATTGCATAGTTGTATTATTAACCAGAAAACGTTTCGTAATTTATTCTTTCATTTTTTAACTGACTTATAAAAAAGGAGGAGGTTCTATGTTCCAATGTTTCTATTTTGTTTTTGTATTATTTTTCTTTGTTTTTGTAATAACGTATTTATTATTATTTACTGTAGGCATGTAGGTATATCGATTGTGTGTATATTAAATGGTTTTTTTTATAGGTAATTCGACCGTAGTTTCGTATAACTTCACGCTGGAAAACTCTAACAGAACACTCATTTGTGAAGCGACAGAAAATGCCTCAATACATCCCAGACACTTTGAAATAAAAGTGTATTTTATATATGAACCAAGCTTAGCTAACACATCTGGTAAGTGGTTTTCAATATATATTTGGGTCACTCAACTTTTTACTGTGTGTTATTCTGTCCCGTAAGCTCAGTACCCTTAGTGTAAGTTTTCGGTTGTAAAATACGTCTCGATCGCGTTCGCGTTAAAATCTCAATTTATATGGAAACACGAACAGCGCCTCTAGCGGAACGCTTGCGATGTTCGTGTTTTGTAACCGAAAACTTACACTAAGGGCACAGAATATAATAATAGTACTACGTACAGATGTTGCACTCCTTTGATACTGAAGAAAGCCGCCGTTTTAATAGCCTACAGCGCTGCCTTTTGTTCCAAACATACCTACCCCGCCAACTCGAGTGTAAGGGTTATAACTTTGTTAGAAAATTAGAATAAAATAATCCAACTAAACGTTTAGAAATTTTATTTATCAAGCGACTTCAAAAAACTTCTTTTGGTGATGCGAAAAAAGATAACTTCGAATTCTTTCTTTTGTTTGTTTCGACATTCGTCCACGCAACAGTTATTAAGTATTATTACGATTCGCCGTTATTAAAAACGGTGCAGTGCAGTGTACCTACAGATGTAATTAATAATGTTTTGCCCTCGTATTTTGTCGGAAAAGTTCGTAATTATATTGCTTTCTCAACTAGCTTACTGAAGTTCACTGAAGCTAATTGAGAAAGCAAGATAAATATTAACTTATTCGACAAAACACGATGGAAAAACATTATTCAATAGATCTTTACTGATCGTACAAGCAATATTACACAGATATTTAGGTAAGGATCGAAACATTCAAAGCAAGTGTCGCGTCACGCGCGTGCTCGCAGGCGCGCGGCAGCCCCCGCTGCTTACAATCTCAAGTTGTCGCGCGCTGTAGATGTTTATCGCTGTAGGTATGGAGGAGTGACAGATGCCTGCTAAGGGTACAGGAGACATCAGTGACAGTAATACACTTTGTTAGAAAAATGTTCGCAATTTATACTATTAGCACACTTCGGAGATGAGCCATGAAGAAATTGCCTTTAAACTGTCACAACTCTTAAATGTTAGTGGTTGTACCCCGTAAAGCATACTTTTAATAAGTACAGTTAGAGTAAAAAAAGGTTCGTTACCCTAATATTTTGCTTAGTATGAGCGCTAATCTGCTTTACCGATTGAGTAGGACATACTGCGTCAACCTGTCAACCTGCTGGACGTAATCAGGTGACCATACCAACCCTACAACTACACCTTGGCACTGACAAACACTGACAATTTTTTAGTTTTGAACTGACTTTAGTTTTGTATTGATTTGAAACTAGATTATATGTTAGAGGTGTATACTATTTTGACCCTTGTTATCATGTCAAGTAAGTATAATTTGATATGCACTTGTCTACTTAGTACTTTGGTTTCAAAGTCTTTGACTTTGTAAAGGAATCAATTTAATAACTGACGAAGGTTTTCCTACCCCCACTTTACCTACCTATCTCAGGAGACGTTGCCATGGCAACAAGCTACACTATTTGGTGTAGCTTGAATTTTTTCAAATTTTTCCACCCACCGGTTTAGATTTTAGAAGGGGGGGGGGGGACGCTCGATTTTTATGAAAATTTGCACTTTAAAGTTGAATATTTCCCAAACTAATTACTGAATCGAAAAATCGTTGTAGCAAACCACGTCAATCACGTATAAAACCCTAACTCTGTACCGAATTTCAGCTCTCTGAGTTGATGGGAAGTACTAGTTCTATTTTGATGATCATGAGTCAGTGTTTTGATGATCATGAGTGAGTGAGTGTCATAAATGCGAAACTTTGCTTTCGCTTAGCTTGGGAACTAAATGACCTACAGACTTGAAATTTTGGATTTTAAGTATGTGATTATAGCTTTCTGGGTAACGAAAATTTCTGCGTTCTGGTCTTATCCAGAGGTTCTCAAATAGGGGCCTGAAAATGCGGCGAAATGGTTCCTGTAAAGGATGTTACGGCAGTGCTTGCTTCGCGCTCGACTTGGCAGATCCATACTAATATTATAAATGCGAAAGTGTGTTTGTATGTTTGTTTGTTTGTGTGTTTGCGTGTTTGTCTGTCTTTCACGCCGTAACGGAGCGACGGATCGACGTGATTTTTGGCATAGAGATAGTTTATGGGTCCGAGAGTGACATAGGCTACTTTTTAACCCGGAAAAATAACACGCGGGCGGAATCGTGGGCAAAAGATAGTTTTTAATATTAACTTGTTTTTAGTTTCAGGTTTCGAAAAAGCGGCGCTCAAAATAGAAGGAATTCATTTAAATTCTTCAAAAGATTCGAATGCTACACACTTATATTACAGTTTTAGTGAACCAGAGGAAATATCTATGAAATGTTCTTTTAATAAACAGAAATATTACGCTGTGACGTTATTGGATGAAGAATCGCATCAAGGAGTCTCTTTAGGAACACGTAATGTATTTTTTAACTCCTAAACTGTAAATCTGTGATTTACTTAAACACGAATACCATAATAACATACTTATATTATGAAGATTCTGGAAAAGTCTAAGTTAATAGGTACAGGTAGTCTATTTCCCATAGACGACGATTGTATCATTATTACGTTGCTAAAAAGATACTCTGCAGCCACTAAATTAACAACAAGAACGTACGACATTAAATTACTTAATTCATATGGTTTTTAGGGTTCCGGAGCCAAAATGGCAAAAACGGAACCCTTAAAGTTTCGCCATGTCTGTCTGTCTACAAAGTTAACCATGGACAATTAACAATTAAGTTTTGTAATTTTTATGTTTTCGCACTCGCTTATTGCTGTTTACCTTTTATTCGCTTTTGCCACAAAATTGTATTAAAGTTTATGAAGAAGTTCAGTTAACTACAGTTCTAATTTTGTATAAGTATAAGAAAAGACTTATGCAACATAGTATAATATATAAGTAGTAAAAAAAACTCGTGGCGTCTTTTTATTTTTTTCTTGCAATTTTCGCTACGGTCACATTAACTCACGTCACTCGCATGTTTTGACCCCTCTTATACAATTGTTACATAGAATATTATTTCAGGATTATCATCAAATTACCGACACTTAAATGATCGAATTTTATTTCAAAATCATAATTTCGAGTAGGTATTTTCAAGTAATTTCAATTTATATATTTTTAACTGTGCGATGATTCATTGCATAGTTGTATTATTAACCAGAAAACGTTTCGTAATTTATTCTTTCATTTTTTAACTGACTTACAAAAAAGGAGGAGGTTCTATGTTTCAATGTTTCTATTTTGTTTTTGTATTATTTTTCTTTGTTTTTGTAATAACGTATTTATTATTATTTACTGTAGGCATGTAGGTATATCGATTGTGTGTATATTAAATGGTTTTTTTTATAGGTAATTCGACCGTAGTTTCGTATAACTTCACGCTGGAAAACTCTAACAGAACACTCATTTGTGAAGCGACAGAAAATGCCTCAATACATCCCAGACACTTTGAAATAAAAGTGTATTTTATATATGAACCAAGCTTAGCTAACACATCTGGTAAGTGGTTTTCGAAGAGCCAGAATCGTAACCGCAGTCGCCACCGAAGCCCGACTGTCAGCCGTACTGAGAGAGAGCTGACACGTAAACTGGAAGTTGTTAGGCCCAGCGCTGAGGGCCGCAGAGAAGAAACTGCGCGTCAAAACCTTCGTAACCCATGCCTGACAACACCAACAAAGGAACACGACTTTGTTGATCATCATCATAGATCTACATCAGACTCATTTGAAGAGTCTTTTAATGGAAAGCAACGACAAGGCATAACGGTTCGTTTTCTGGTTCGTCGTTAAAAGAGCAAACCACTCATATCTGACTTGACAAAGTAATCTAGAGGCAAAATGTAAAGGGTCGTATAGAATTAAAAAGATATTAGATTCTTGTAGAGGACCCTCCCCTAACCTAACTAGTTTTGTATACGCCCTAAGTGTTTTAAAAATAATACTAACTTGGAAACAGCACTTTCGGCTTACATTGCCTTCGCACATTCATGGCTCCAGTATGGTGTGATACTGTGGGGGGCCAGTACCGATGCTCACCAACTGTTTGTGATGCAGAAAAAGTGCATCCGCATCTTAACTAACACGCGAGTGCCACACAGTTGTCATACGCATTTCGTTCAGCTAAAGATCCTTACATTACCCTCACTGTATATCTTGGAAGCGGCTATTTTTGTAAGGAAAAATTCACACTTGTTTACAAAGCAGGTAGTTAAATCACAAAGAAGGCAAAATGAAAATAAACTGAAGTTACCGATAGCTAAATTAGCAATGTACAAAAATGGTCCTTATTATAGATGTATATTAGTAGCAAATAAAATACCAGAATCAATAAAAGGTGAAACAAAAGATAATATATTTAAGGAAAAATTAAGAGAATTTTTGATCAATAAATGTTACTACTCAATAGATGACTTTATGAATGATACGTCAATTACTTAAATCACAGAGAAGATAATATACTTAAATGAAATCATAGGTGTAGGGAATTGAGTTTACTAAATATGAATTGTATTATTATTAATTATTATTATAAAATTTTAGCTCTTATAATTTAATTTGTTAATCTTGTATCTCTCGCATGTATCTAATATAATATAATGTAATACCTGTATAAATATAAAAATGTAATATTTAAATTGCTGTGCCCCTACAGGGTTCACGTCTTGACACTATTTTTATTATAAGATCTTATGTACGATGTGATTTTATGCAATAAATGAATTATGAATTATGAAAATGAAATTTATTTATATTCTCATTTTTTTTGTATTATTTTACTTTCCTCACAGTCGAAATGAAAAGTAGAGTGTTTAACTCAGGTAAAATTACCCATTTCCCCTCGATCTATTAGCGCTCTCACTTCTTTCGAGCGCCAGAACTGTCTCGGGTGAAACGGGTCACTTTGCACCCTTAGTTATCAATCTACTATTTAACCGCCAATACGTTTTCGTTCGTACGTGCCCGTGTCGCCACCTAAACCGAAACTATTATGACATTTTGTCTTAATTATAAGGGTTACGCATCTGAATATCGAATGTTACAATATCGAATATATTAAAATATCGAATGGGTCATAATATCGAAAAGGTATTTCTGTTAAGACTGTATTTTTTATAGATTGTTATAAATCTAACCTAACCTAATCTAAGGGGTTCTATACGATGCCGTTTTAATCAATCCTGAAAAGTTTTCGGTATCAGGGAATAAACCTTTCGATATTATGACCCATTCGATATTGTAACATTCGATATTCAGATTCGTACCCAATGAGGGCTATCGTTTTTTCTCTCACTAGATGGCGCCACTGTTGCGTGAGGTTTTTAAAAGTCTGTTATAACGGCCGTGAAAACAAAGTTTTTGATTAAAATCATATTTAATACATCGTAAAACAGTGCCATAAACATATTGAGCAACCACAGTATTGCATAATCCCGTTTTGTTCGGAAAAAAGGGAGGGCAAAAGTTTTCTTCTGTGTTAGTGAATAAATGTCTTCTTTCGTTTACATACAATATAAATAAATACACCTATATTACAGAAATATAATGTCACACTGGACACAACAGTTAACTAACAAGGATCTTTTTACCACAGAAACGTTTGCTATGTAATTTATTTAATTAAAATAATTTTAAATTAAACTAGTAATTTTGATAGTGTTTTATTTCCTCGTAATAACCATTTTGAATATGAAACTATTTATTTGGATAAGGATTAATACAAAGGTATGGATAACATGGTTTCATTTTAGTCGGCATATCAGTCAACTTTTAAAATTAAAAAAATGGTCAAGTGCGAGTGGGACTCGTACATGAAGGGTTGGTAAACATTTCAGTAAAAGTTTTTCTTAAAATTCTTCTAATATATCAATAGTTTCCACAGTGCATGCGATGACACATGTTTTATGGTAACTTTTTTACACTTTGAGGCACATTATTGAAGTTTTTTTTTATTCGACTGGAAAGCAAATGAGCAAGTGGGTCTCCGGGTGGTAAGAGATCACCACCGCCCATAAACATCTGCAACACCAAGGGTATTGCAGATGCGTTGCCAACCTAGAGGCCTAAGACGGAAAGTGCCAGTAATACTCTCTCTCTTTACGCCTTACTCTTCACGCCGGAACACAACAGTGCAAGCACTGCTGCTTCACGGCAGGACTAGCGAGCAAGATGGTGGTAGCAATCCGGGCGAACCTTGCACAAGGTCCTACCACCTGCAAAACCCTAGTGCGGAACCCTATTTTTTCTGGTAAAAAATATTATAACCTACGGCACTTTGGAATAATTTAGCATTCTAATAGTGAAAGAGTTGTTCAAATCGGTCCAATAATTTTTAAGTTAATTCTTAACAAACATCCAAATCTTTCGTCTTTATAATATTAGAAGGGCTACTCTGAAACACAACGTTCGAAGTTCGTGTCGTGCGATCCCTCTCGCTCTCGTATTAAATAGTATAAGTGTGAGAGGGACCGCACGACACGAACTTGTCTTTTGTGACAATTTTTAGCGTACTTTTTTCTTGTTTCTTACATTAACAAAATACACCGTGTTGTTTCAGATTTCCGTTAAGTTTACGGGAACATTTAGTATTGTATTCTATAACTCTTTACTGTAGATAAAACATACGACAATAACAGTTAAAAAGACAAAGAAAGGGGATTCATTTAACAGGTCAAATTAAGTTATTTATCTAAGGCAATAGTGGCCTAACTCTTACTGTTAAAATAAACTAGAACTAAAAATAATAATGTGCAGTAAAACAGTGCAGTGCGTCCTTAATTAACGTAATATTAACTTTTTTGAAGTTCGTAACTAGTGTTTCTCTTACGTATCAAATTTGTGTATTTTGCAATTTGAACTTTAAATATGACTGAACTCAAAGTGTATTTTTTTGTTTCCGTTTAACCAGAAACTTATATTACCACCTGGTATCTGTCACTATTAGCATCTATCGAAATGAACAGAAAGCAATAAAAACACGGTGTAGATTTAAATTATTTTTAAGAGGAAAATAAGGTTTATTCTTTTAAGTACATTTTTAGCATAATCTCAATATCTTGGAAAGTAAACATATTAATGGAATGAGCTTAATTAAAATAGTTGCCTATTTATAAGTAACATAGCACCTAACATTTCTGATTATCACTGTTGCAAGGCAAGTTGTTGGTAATCTAATACTACATGCAATACATGCAATTTGAAAAGTATAAAAGTTAAAATACATAATAGGGCCAATCAACTTTTTTAGCGTAATTTTCTGTAATTTAATAGATGGTGTACATGAATACATGCCATCCTACGTAAGTTCAACCTGTTAAACCGTGAAATATCTTGTTGGAAGCACGATTTTTTGGTAACGCCAGAGACAATTTTGATAACGCAGGAGACGCCCAAAGCGTCGGTAAAAAAGTTGATTGGCCAAATAACCATTATGCCAACTGATCATTATGTCAAACGACTATTATGTCGAAGGACCATTATGTTTTTCAACAATTATTATGTCCAAACTGTATGAAACTTGTCACTTAACCGTTTAAAGCTAGGAATTTTGGAAGCAAGCTATGCTTCTGAAAGGCATCGAGTCGCTATTTGTTACAAATATATTTCAAAGTCAAAGTATGCATGGTGTTTTAGACATATTTGTTACGTGGTATAGACTAAGATATTTATAAAGGTACTAGCTTTTGCCCGCGGCTCCGCCCGCGTTGTATTCGGTTATCGCGCGCTGTTCCCTCGGGAACTGTGCATTTTTCCGGGATAAAAAGTAGCCTATGTCACTCTCGGACCCATAAACTATCTCTATGCCAAAATCACGTCGATCCGTCGCTCCGTTACTGGGTGAAAGACGGACAAACACACAAACACACTTTCGCTTTTTTAATATTAAGTATGGATAACATTGGGTGGTACATTAAATATTGGATATAAAATAATTAAGTAGCATATTAAGTAGTATTTGGTACATAAAATATATGAGTACTTATTTCTCAAAAAGTTGTCCCATCATGAAATTGACAAGACATCAGTTTTGTCAAGAAATTATTAAGGACGACATCATAAAACATAAACTACGAGTACATAAAATATCCAAAATTTATTAGCGTCAGGAAAACGTCACGAAATCAAAACTTTCTATTGGATCCAACAACAGAGATTATCTGACTTTTTATCACTTTTACCACAAGGTTTTGTTTATATTTAAAAACAATATTACTTTTTTTTGCGGTGAAATAACGTCGGGTTTTTTTTTAAATAAGTGGACAACTGAAAATTTTAAAAATGGACAACTAAATGATAAGCAGTCATATACTTTACACTTTGACCTTGCAAATTATAACAAATAGCGATTCCACATGGACTCTAGAACCGCCCAGTGCGTCAATTTTTCATTGACACCATAAAGTTGACATCGTATAGCGTTGAGATTGACATAAATTCATAAATTGACAGAACATTTTCATATAAATGCGTTGGATTCAAAACTGTATTTCAGTACGTAATGTTCTGGTGTACTGCCGTTTCGCCAAAATATTTTTCGCCAAATTTCACTTCCCAAAAAACTTATCGCAATAGTTTCATTTCCCAAACGAATCTTTGGCATATTTACATTTCGAATTTTATTCATATGGTCAAATTATCATTTGGCATAATTTTAGTTTGTCAAATTTTATTACGACAAACGTTTATTAAGCAAACGTTTTATATTGGCAAATATTGTATTCCAAAAAAGATGTTTGTTCAAAATGACATTTCGCACAAACCATCCACAAAAACCAACTGCTACCAGAAAAGTAGCTTATCTTAGAACTGCGTCTTCCAAAGAAACGAACTGCTATCAGAAAAGTAGATGAGGTTAGACTGCGTCCCCCACAGAAAACGGACTGCTACCAGAAAAGTAGGTTAGATTATAGGTTAAAACTGCGTCCCCCGCAAAAACGAACTGCTATCAAAAAAGTAGGTTAGGTTAGGTTAGAACTGCGCCCCTCCACAGAAACAAACTGTTCCCAGAAAAGTAGGTTATTATGTCATGTGATATTTTGGGAAGAGTACATTATGCCAAACGATACATTTTACCAAATATTAATTGGTAATATGAAACATGACTAAGTAATTATTTGCGAAACAATAATTTGCCAAATAAAGATTTATTAACTGTAAATTTGCCATAAGTTTTTTTGCCAAATGATAATTTGGGTAAATTTTTTTGGGATGTGATACTTTGGGAAAAGTTTTTTGGCCATACATTAGTAATCCTAATGTTCTACTTGGCGTTATTATCGCCAGGTTCGTTTGACTTCGACAATAGGGATGTTGACGCCATTAAAAAATAACTCGAAGGCACGAATCCATTAAAAAAATGCTTTATTTTAGCCCTAAAACCAGATTAATTTTCGATTTACTGTAAAATTAGATTTTTTGTTGCTTTAAATCAAATAAATAGTTTGTTGATTGAGTTGGCGGAAGATTAGCGACTTATGTCAATAGCGACTTATGTCATAAGTCGCTATTGCCATTGAAACTCCATGGGAGAATTGTGTTTTGACAGCTCATAAAAAGTACGTCAGTTGATTGGTGGTGTCAACATCCCTTTTGCATCCCGTTTGTGGTTGGTTACATAACTAAAGCAGTCGCTCGTTTGCAGCGACAAATCTGGGCAAGTGACCCCATTTTTAATGTGGTTTTGAATTACGCGCGACTCGAAAAAATAGCGTCAAGCTCAGATCAAATAAAAAGTAAAGATAGAGCGCGGTGAACAGCTGAGTGAGGCCGGTTTTATAAATATGTGTGCAAACACCGGTGTTGCCATAATATTGTATTACACAGGCGGCTTTTACCCAATAATAAGGTAACTACAATTATTATAATGGCAACACTAGTGTTGACGTTTTGTGTCCTAAGCAAAATTATTTCGATTTTTATTGAAAATATTGGTTTTCAAGTTTACTCACGTGTGAAAAGTGATTCCATCCTGCTTTTTATTTTAGACGAATAGTTTATACACCCTTTCGCTGCGCAATTTGGCATTATTAGTGATATAAGCCGAAGTTAAAAATACATTGTACTCCACGAGAATGCGTTGCTAAGTAACAAGGTTTTGGTGTACTTTGGTTGCAAGTGTGTGCGTGCCACTGTGTAAGCACACGGATTGGTGTAGTTTGACCGGCCTCACTTCGTTGTTCGCAGCGCTCTATCTTTACTTTTTATTTGATCTGAGGCGTCAAGCAGCGACAAGATGGCTGCTTGCAGGAATGATCTTGGTCTTAGCTTAGATCTAGCAGTCGTGGCAGTGGTACAAATAAAATAAATTAGAGTGGATGAAAATGAAGAGATTTTTTTTCCAGCGACAAAGCTCAAAATTTGGAAACAGGTATATTAATGTTTTGTTTTCTGTATAATATTGCATATATTTAGGTGCTTAGGGTTTATATATGCATTTATATTAATTCAAATGTTTTGCTCTATTTGTCGATCCTTATTATTTCGATTGCTGTTCTCTACCACTTAAAGGTTGACTGGCAGAGATCCCTTCAGGGATAAGTCCGCCTTTGTACTTAGAACTTTCTTTTTGTGTGATATTTTTGTATTTCCCTTTTGTACAATAAAGAGTATAAACAAACAAACATTTAAAGCTTTATCGCTATACGTCATGTGACCAGATTTGACGTTGGAAATGAGCGTCAAGCGACTTGTATGCGGCCGCACTTTTAAAATGACCCAATCGCAAAGACCGTAACGTCAAACAGACGTCGCTATTAACGCCATCTGGCGATATTTTGCCTCTCAAAAAACCCTCATTTCTACATTTACAAAATGCGATCCTACCCCCACTTTTGAGCACCTAAATAATTTAATGTAAAAGGCAGTACCGGGAAGACGAAATGCTCAAGTCGTCGGATAAAATAATAAAAAAAAAATCAATGAAAATTTAGTTCCTAAAATTATACTAATCATTCGAATTTAATTTATTTATGTCTAACAGGGTCAAGCAAGTTTTTAGTGTTGCCATGGTAACGTCTCCTGGGTCACTTATTAAAGTTTGATTTTATGGCGTAGGAAACTACTAAAAGTAGGGATTTGTGACCAAGGCTCGGACCCGGTTTATAAATAGCGGTAAATACCGGTTTATTTCGGTTTAACTCCGAACTTTCATAAGAACGCGAACGTTTTTAAGACCTTAACTGTAACCTAAATAAACCGGTATATTCGACGAGTGACAGCTGGCCGGCCGGCGGCGGGCGGCGCTGTTTATCCTGCGCCGGAATAAACCGGTTTTTATTGTTCATAACCGGTTAATCTGACAAGAACTTTATGAAAATGTTCCCTCATAAACCGGTTTAAAAATAACAGTTTCGCGAACGAAACCAAAATGAAAAGGTTTTGCGCCAAGTACATGATAACGGTTTGAATTTAACCGGTATCCGAGCCTTGTTTGTTACAGTTTTAATTTTATGGCAATTCCTTTATGGCTCTTCTCCTAAGTATGCTAGTATTGCAAACATTTTTCTAACAAAGTGTTTCAATGATGTCTCCTGAGTAACGGTACAGAAAAACAACACTAAAAAGTTGATCGACTCATCAATCTTTTTCAATCATTACAAATGATTTTTTTACACATTTTTTATATTTTGATAAAATAATATACCTATCTCAATCATTACAAATGATTTTTTTACACATTTTTTATATTTTTTAAGTATCCTTTTGATAAAATATACCTAAAATAAGTACCGATTGGAGTTCAATATAAAATACTGTTTCGTTCCTGTATATAAGTTTGTTCACGTATTATTTTTATTCCGTTTTGCTTTTCCTCGCCATCATTTTGTTGTAGCTCTGAAACAAACGAGTTGTTATAAGTACATATATTAAAATCTGATGACAAAATAATTCAAAATATTGGAACCGTTATTGTTTTGTCTATTACAAAAAAAAAAGATGTAGCCAGTTGAAATTCCGTGTGCCTCCACTCCCGTAGTTTGACGACCAGATGGCCTAGTGGTTAGAGTCCCTGACTACGAAGCTTGAGCTCCCGGGTTCGATTTCCGTGTCGGGGCAGATATTTGTATGAAAAATACGAATGTTTGTTCTCGGGTCTTGGGTGTTTAATATGTATTTAAGTATGTATCTATCTATATAATTAAGGCTTAACTACTAAATCTAGATTTATTTTTCTCCTGCAAGACGATTCAAAGGTCTTTGACTATGCTTAGAGCAACGCGGGTTTCCTACGGAAGGGAGTAGCCATGCGCCGCGTTCCCCTCTGTCAAAGTACAAGCCCAACTGGGCATACGAATGTTGTGTGAACCTAAGATTGGCTTTTTGGAATCTTTTTGTATTTTTTATTTTTATGCTGAGGACCTGGGTTCGATTCCCAGTGTTGGTCTTATTTTTCTGGTTTTTCTGCGCATCTAAATTTCAGTTTGTATTTTCAATTTCCAACTCAAAAAGGCGACCTGGCAGACCTAGACGGCGATGGCGGGATGAACTAGACTTCTTCTTGAAGGACTGGCCCTTGTATGCAGGGGACAGAGAGCAGTGGAAGTATTGGGGGGAGGCCTTTGCTCAGCAGTGGGACAAAATGGGCCAAAATTGTTAAATAATAATAATAATAATAATTTTCAATTTAGGTTTCACGGGATGACAGTAAAAGTAAAAATTTGGAATTAAAATAAAAAATACAAAAAGATTTTGTTGGACAAACCAATCTTAATTTGATTGCTTAATAGCGACATCTTTTGTCCCGGTGAGCGGTTAGTTCCAATGGAGTACTGAAGGCTTCTCGTTGAGAGCTAGACAGTATAGATGGCGCTAGGTCACTGCTTAAGTGACTATATAATAAACAAAAACAAACTGAGATATGTGATGCATAGGGAAATTCGTGTCTGTGCCGTTGACCACGCCGTGTAGCCGTATAGCACGCGGCACGGAATGCCGAGGACCTCGGTTCGATTCCCAGTGTTGGTCTTATTTTTGGTTTTTCTGTGCATCTATATTTCAGTTTGTATTTTCTAGTTCTGTGAGCCCTCACCTCTTCCGCCATCTCGTACAGCATGGCGGCGGTGTCCCGTCCGGTCTGTTCCACCAGCGACTTGAATATGCCGCCGCTGTCCGGCTCGCTCAGCTCCGACCTGCGAATAATACGCAATGTAAATATTTAGTCATTTAGTCATTTATTTATTTATTGCAACCATAGTATTGTACAGATCTTAATAACTAAGTAGGTACATTTAGTTTCATATGGGCCCTGGGCGGGCATGGCAATGTCACATAAACTATCTAATTCAAATTAAACTTAAATCTTAACAATAAGTGTACAAATATCAATCTTATATTAAAGTAAATATTTTATGTCAAGTTCTATCAATATCATTAAAAAGTTCGTCTACAGTATAATATGCTTTTTTAGTAAGTCGGTTCTTTAACTTAAGTTTAAATAAATGATGCTTTTCTTCAGCTTTTATATTTTTTGGAATTTTATTGTAAATTTTTATTTATAAATCTAACATATGGAATATTTCTGTGCATCACTAAATTAGATTAGAATTAAATATAAGAAGTATATAAGAAAAAAAAAGAAAAAGTTACAATACCTCCCATAGACGTAAAGTGGGGGCGATTTTATTTCTCACCCAACCTTGTAGTGTGGGGTATCGTTGGATAGGTCTTTTAAAAGCATTAGGGGGTTGCTAAAACGATTTTTCGATTCAGTGATTTGTTTGCAAAATATTCAACTTTAAAGTGCAAATTTTCATTCAAATCGAGCGTCCCCCCCCCCCCCTCTAAAAGCTAAACCGGTGGGTGGAAAAATTTGAAAAAATTCAGGATGGTAGTAAGTATATCAAACTTACAAGGAAAACTATAACGGCTAAGTTTTCTTCAGTATTATTAGTAGTTTAAGAGTAAATAGCAGCCTAAGGTATAAAATATACCTAAACTTGGAATATTCCGTACAAAATACGAAATCCTTAGAAAAATATTACTGAATTTTTTCGTAATAGCTACGGAACCCTATTTTGGGCGTGTCCGACATGCTCTTGGCCGGTTTTTATATTCTGGGCCAATCAACTTTTTACCGACACTAATCTGTCCGCGACATTTTTCAAACAATCGCAGATTTTTGTAAGTAAACATGTTTTTTCTGTAAATTAATAGATGGTGTACATGAACACATGCCATCCTACGTAAGTTCAACCTATTAAACCGTGAAATATCTTGTTGGAAGTACGATTTTTTGGTAACGCAGGAGACGCCCAAAGTGTCGGTAAAATAGTTGATTGGCCCTCGAATGTTCCCAGGCGGTGGTGCAGTAAATGAAGGAAGTTGTTGTATGGAGACCCAAGCATTAATTCCTCAGTCGATGAAATTTTGTTTGGTTATTGTGTAGTATGAGCCGTAACTAAAATATAAAAAATCCAAAAAAAAAACACCTAAGTTAGGTATTTATAAGCTAAAAATCGTCACTACTTTTAAAAAACTCGTATCTCGAAATGGATAATTTTTCCGACTGCACTTTATGACCATTACGGCAAGGTTCAATTTCGTTCACGTATTGATTTGAGATACGAGATTTTTTCAAAGTAGTGACGAAACACAAATCAGTTTATATTAGTAATTTAATTTCTGCTGGGATATTTTTTTTTTTATATTTCATATATTGTTCCAATACGTTACATGAGTATGTCTATGTTGAAGAAAGCTTGAACGGAGCATTTTTTTTTTTTGATGTTTATACAATACTCTTTATTTATTGATACTTTATCATACTGTCAAGTTTTTTCGGGCTGAGGAATTACTGCTGGGTCCACTATCTTTCTTTACTGCACTACGGGCTCACCGGTTGGAGTAGGTCCGCGTGCGCTCGCGCCGCTCGGCCGTGACGATAGTCTCGTTGTGGTCGTCGCTTCGCTCGGCGAAGTTCTCAGGGATAGCGAGCGGCGCCTGGAACCAAACATATACTCAGTTCAGAGGCCTTATTTATTTATTAACCACGCTCTGCTACCATATTAGAGTTTTAAGGGAAACCACCATGACAGGGCAATACGGTATAATAAAATCAAGTAAAGTACAACAGCGTTGCTAGGACACAGCAAAGAACACATATTCAAACACAAGGAGGTTTACAATCTGTAACACCTAGCGTTTCTGACAGTCGCGATCGCAATGAAATGACAGTTTTTGTATGCGAAATATGGCATTTGATTGCGATCGCGAGTGTCAGAAACATTAGGCAATACGGCCTCAGGTCTCTTAACATGACTGTAACGGAAAGGCGTGAGGCATAAATATTTTTTTCATCTCTCCTGTTCGGAAAATTTAATTTTCCGTATACCTTCACATTCCCGAATTTCATTTGCCCGAATTTCACTTGCCATACCAACGTTTGCCATAAAATATATAGAACCGTGCTTTTTTCAGGATTTTTTTAAATGTCATCATATAGAATGCAGTAGGTTAGGTTAGGTTAGTTTAATATCAACTCTGAAGAAATTACTATTTCAGAAATAAATTACTTTATGGCAAATGAAAATTCTAGAAAATGATACATTCGGGCATATGAAGTTCGGGCAAACGATAGAGAACCTTAATTTTCATCTCTCCTATTCGGAAAGTTTAATTTTCATGGGTAGATAGCCGGGTGGAAAATTGCGTTTTCTCCTCTAGGGTGGAAAGTATTTTTTTTTTTAATTTTTCGGCTAGCCACGACCTCGAAGATAATTGAGTTACGTCAATGTCATTTTTTTCACGTTTCGGCATGGCCATCTAGATGCACGTCGTGACCAACTCGTTTTTTTTTTTTTTAGTCGGCCATGGCAAGTGGCCAGTCGAAAAGGTACCGTTGGAGGTTGGATAGGTATAAGTAAATTAAATTTATTATTATTCTCGTTTTTTTGTAGGATTTTAGTTTCCTCACAGTCGAAATGAAAAGTAGTGTCTAACTCGGGTGAAATAACCCATATCCCCTCGAACTATTGGCGCTCTCACTTCGTTCGAGCGCCAGAAATATCTCGGGTCAAATGGGTCACTTTCCACCCTTGGTTATCAATCTATTATTATCACCGTGGCATTACCTGGCTCTTGGAGAGCAGCGACCGCCTCAGCGGGGCATCGGAGCGGGGCGGGGCGTGCTGTGTCAGCAACTCGAACGGGTGCCCTGACTCCACAATGCGACCTCTGCAATAAAGACTAGTATTAGCACACCTCGGAAAAGGGTAAGCTATGATTGGTTTTTTGGAATCTTTTTGTATTTTTTATTTCAATTCCAAATTTTTACTTTTACGGTCATCCCGTGAAACCTAAATTGAAAATACAAACCGAAACATAGATGCACAGAAAAACCAGAAAAATAAGACCAACACTGGGAATCGAACCCAGGTCCTCGGCATTCCGTGTCGCGTGCTATACCGCTACACCACTGCTGGTCAACGGCACAAACACGAATTTTCCCTATGCATCACATATCTCAGCTTGTTTATACTTTTACTTTGTAACTTAAGCAGTTACCTAGCGCCATCTATATTGTTTTAACTCTCAACGAGAAGCCTTCAATATCTCCTTCGGAACTAACCGTTCACCCGGACAAGAGATGTCGCTACTAAGCAATCAAATTATGATTGGTTTTTTGGAATCTTTTTGTATTTTTTATTTCAATTCCAAATTTTTACTTTTACGGTCATCCCGTGAAACCTAAATTGAAAATACAAACCGAAACATAGATGCTTCGGTTTGTATTTTCAAAGGGTAAGCTATTATTATGCCGTTATAGGTCGAAAAATTTCAAAATTCAAAATTATTTAATAAGGTGGCTGAAAGTACAATGTTTTACAATGGTTGGCACCTCTTTTTAAGTATAAAATACCTGTGCTAAGAGGCACCTTCTGTAGTAAAAGGTAAATTATAATTTGTACCAACTAATATTATTCTGTATTATTAGTTGTTTTAGTTAGATACATATGTACAATTTTATTTTCTTAAGAACCAAATCAATGACATGCATAGCTTTATACTACGTGTGTGTGTGCGTGCGTGGGTGCGTGCGTGCGTGCGTGCGTGTATGTGTGTTTGTGTATGTGTGTGTGGACATGAAACGAGACTGTAGCGATCATGTTGAAGATCTCATAATGTATTAGATTTAATAATATCATATTACTTAAACAATTTTAATGGATGTTCGTCGCCGCATTCGTTGAACATAAATAGCAATTAACAATTCCCACAAACGCCATTTCATGATGTGCCCAGGAATTTCGTGATCTGGCGGATTTTACGATCGGCCGCTTTTACCTTTTTTCTGTAATCGCTTGCTATACAAGGTGACCTTATCCTCTGGACAAATAATGAAACCATGGATAAGACTGATACTTAGCAATATCTTAAAATATTTGCTTAATTAGACAAGAAAAAAAAAATCTATGAAATCAGATCATCCAAATACACAAGCAGCTCCAAAGTGATACATTGAAAACCGTAAGTTTTTCAATAAATAATGGACTGATTGTTATGATATTTTGCAGATTGGTTTTAAATATCTTGCTAAACCAGTAGTAGTAGTATGCTTAAGGAGCACTATCTGACATCTTGTAACAATTAGCTTTATAAAATTTTATCTATTTATTTGTTGCTGTTTATCTCCCTGCCTAGGTATATTTATTTTAGACGTATATTCGTTCGTAGATGTATTTTTGTTGTTTAAATTTTCTGATCTACTTTTGATGCACCACCTATTGAAATCTAGTCCTTCCTTCTTTCCGTAAAAAGGTTGCCTGGAAGAGATCGCTCTTAAGCGATAAGGCCGCCTATTGCTTACCGTGTATTTTTTTTCTCTGTGTATTTGTTTTCTGTATCACTTACTATTTCTGGTGTACAATAAAGAGTCTTTGTATTGTATTGTATTGTATTGTAGTATTCGTATTTGTCCAGAGGCTAAGGTCATCCAGTATGTTGGTGTGCAATAAAGAGTTATTGTATTGTATTGTATAAATAGTGAGTGAGACGGCTGACCTGTCCATGACGATGACGCGGTCGTAGTCCATAACGGTGTTGAGTCGATGTGCGATGGTGAGCACCGTCGACGATGCGAACTTCGTGCGGATCGTGTGCTGGATGTGTTTGTCCGTCCTGCGTAACAGTAAGTTTCTACTAAAAATGTCATTTTAAAAGGTAAACCAGGAATATAAAAAACCCGACGCGAGGGCAGCGCTTCTACGTTTTATACTGCAATATTCTTTACACTTACTATAAGATACCTACCATAAATAACATTTTTAAATTTAGTATAATAATAATAAGGCGACAAAAAATCTTGTTTCTCTAGACACAGATATTAGACAATTTCTGGGGGCACGGCAGTGCCCCCGCCAAGTCGAGCAAAAAAAAACAAAGGCACGGCCGTACCATACTTTTCTCGAAGCCATTCAGGCTATTTTGAACACCCTGTATTTTTGTTATGGCTAAAGCTAGAACCCTGAATTTTCAGTTACCTATAGGGCCTAATGGGACTTAGATATATTATCAATTACATTCAGTTCGAACACGTAGATTAAGAACTATCACATGTTAAAGTTCCTCAGTTTTGTCACTGACATACCTATACACTGACTTTTGATCATCATAATTCTGAGGTACTTCTAGCAGACCCACTAGCTCCAAATTTTAAACATAATTAGTTTTTAGCCTACATGGTCACAAAAAAATCCAAAATGTTGCAATTTCAGTCACGTTTCAAAGTTATATAAACTGCACAAGTAAGTTTGTAATCCCATATAAATACTAGCGATTACAAAGTTACACAGCAATGACTTTATTGAACGTAGTCGTATTGTATACGTATTAATGTTGAGTCTTAATACCTGAGTATTAAGGGTTAAAATGAAATTGTTTATCTTACTAATGTAATAAGTACCAAAGTTCGTTTGTTTGTGAATGTGTGTGCGATGCGAGTGGACGCGAGGATGGACGATGGAAATTGGAATATGGATGATGGACAATGGATAATGGTCGATGGACGATGGGTAGAAAATGGACGATGGAGTGTGGACGATGGACGATGGGCGACGGACGATGGATCATCATCATCATCATCATCATCCCAGCCTATATGCGTCCCACTGCTGGGCACAAGCCTCCTCTCAGAATAAGAGGGCTTGGGCCTTAGTTCCCACGCAAGCCCAGTGCGGACGATGGATGGTGGAGGATGAGCGACGGACGACGACGGACGACAGAAAACGACGGACGACGACGGATGACGGAAGTTAGACGGGCGAAAGACGAACGACCGACGAAAGACGATGGATGACGACGGAAGTTCGACGACGGACGACAGACGATGACTGACGAGGGAAGTTCGACGACGGACGATGACGGACAACGGACGATGACAGACGACGGACGACGACAGAAGACGAACGCCGACAGACGACGGACAACGAACGATAGACGATGGCGACGACGGACAAAAGACATCGACCGACGACGGACAAGACAACGGACGACGGATGACGGACGATGACCGACGATCGACGACGGATGATGGAGGGTGGACGATGGACGATGTACGATGGACGACAGACGGTAGACGGACGACGGAAGTTCAACGATGGGCGACGATGGACGACGGATGACGACCGACGATCGACGACGACGACGACAGTCGGTACGGACGATGGACTGTAGACGATGAACGAGGATGGACGATGGACGATAACCGAGGATAGACGATGGACGGTGGACGATAGACGAGAATGGATGATGGATAGTGGACGAGGATAGACGATGGATGGCACACGATGGACAAGGATGAACGATGGATGATAGTGGATGATGGACGATGAACGATGAACGAGAATGGACGATGGACGAGAATGGACGATAGACGATAGACGAGGATGGACGATGGACGATGGATCCTTGTCCAAGATAAACAAATGAAGATAGTAGTGCGTTATTACAAGAAGTAGTACTGCTGAAGCAGAAGCAGTACCCGAAAAAAAAAGAACTGCCTACAAAAAGTGATGAGATCCCACCAAAAACATTACATGTAAAAAGCTGCAAGTCTCGCAATGCAATGCAGTTCTTGTAATGCTAAAAAGGTTTGAGATGCAATGTTATACCAAGTCGGTTATTTTTGTCAGTACCGGGGGGTTTCCATAGAACTCGATTTTCACCAACTTGCTTATTTTAAAACCATAGAAAAATACAGTTTATAGTTCTCAAATAAAGAGTAAACCAAATTATTTTTTAAACACATAATGACTTGGCCATCGCACTCAACCTTTAGTCATTCTCGTATTTTGTGTATCACTCAAACTGCAAGGCTGGGGCTAGCGCTATCTTTAACTATAATTACTTGAAATAGCTGACGTTGATGATTATAATTCTTATGTCATTATGTAGCCTTGCGATGGCCAAGTCATTTATGTGTTTAAAAAATAATTTGGTTTACTCTTTATTTGAGAACTATAAACTGTATTTTTCTATGGTTTTAAAATAAGCAAGTTGGTGAAAATCGAGTTCTATGGAAACCCCCCGGTACTGACAAAAATAACCGACTTGGTATAACATTGCATCTCAAACCTTTTTAGCATTACAAGAACTGCATTGCATTGCGAGACTTGCAGCTTTTTACATGTAATGTTTTTGGTGGGATTAAGTTAACTTTAATACTAAAATCATTTGCCGGTAGGTAATGAATTAATCTAAAATAGACATCGACAACCCTAAGCGTCCTCGGAGTGTGCATACTCGTTCTATTTTACTAAGGTTAGTCTCCTGAGTCACTCTTTAAACCGTAAATTTATAGGATAAAAATTTGCCAAACACGCATATTTGTGGTCGTTTTAACCCTTCTAAAATTAGTCATTTAATAAGCATGTTATACCTAGTTTCACCTTAGTTGAGGTCACGCACACAACAACATTGTCGTGTAATGACAGCGAGATTTTGAAATTACTGTTCCTTTATTGTACCGATAGCAAACTCAACAGCGAATTGCAAGATAGAATTATATAGAGCATTTCGTCGACTTTTAATAAAACAGAAAATGCAACATTTTGATTAATTTTATTTACATTAATTCAAATAAAGGTCACATTTGCGTAGGTAGGTGTACATGAATATAATATTAATCGTAGAAACGAAAGAGAATAAGTAGTAAATTGCATTGTCTTTATTTATGTAGCTATTAAAATTGTATTCACATATAAGCGTATAAGCGTTTTTGTTTACATTCACTCACTCATTTCATTCATTTACTTTTTTGCAATGAGTACTTCATGTAGCTGTGTGTGTAATCATTCACATCAACTAAAGTGGAATTATCTATAGTATAACATGAGTTTAGACCTTAGATTGATTTTTTCACAGCTCCACACGTTCCCACAAAAAAGGGTCTTGACAAAGACAGACGGTCAAAAAGTGATCCTATAAGGGTTCCGTTTTTTCTTTTCGAGGTAGGGAACCCTAAAAATGTAAAACTCACTCTGTATCGACGTTGGCCGTCGCCTCGTCCAGCACTAGCACGCTGGAGCGAGCGAGAGCGGCGCGCGCGAGGCACACCAGCTGTCTCTGTCCCGCGGAGAAGTTGCCGCCCCCGTCGCCGACCGTGGTGGACAGACCGGCTGGCAGGTTCGACACCATCTCTGTCAGTTCCACCTGTAAAAATATTAAAAATAAATAAATAGGATTCGAAATATTATAATGGGCCGATGGGCCTCATGTGGAAGCTCAAAGTCACTCAAGGGGCTATGGAGAGGGCTATGCTCGGGGTTTTTCTGCGGGATAGAATCAGAAATGATGATATCCGCAGTAGAACTAAGGTTACTGACACTGACATAGCCCGAAGAAATGCGAAACTGAAGTGGCAGTGGGCGGGGCACATTGCACGCAGGACTGATGGCCGATGGGGTCAGAAGGTTCTCGAATCGTGTCCGCGGACCGGGAGACGAGCTGTCGGTGCCTCCAACAAGATGGAGCGACGACCTGGCTAAGATCGCGGGATCGCGGTGGATGCGAAAAGCACAAGACCGGTCTGAGTGGAGAGCCTTGAGGGAGGCCTATGTCCAGCAGTGGACGTCTTTCGGCTGACATGATGAAATATTATAAGACTAGCTTTTGCCCGCGACTCCGCCCGCATGGTATTCGGTTATCGCGCGCTGTTCCCTCGAGAACTGTGCATTTTTCCGGGATAAAAAGTAGCCTATGTCACTCTCGGGCCCATAAACTATGTCTATGCCAAAAATCATGTCGGTCCGTCGCTCCGTTACGGCGTGAAACACGGACAAACACACTTTCGCATTTATCATATTATTATGGATATATATCCATTGATATATATCCTCGCACCCTGATTAAGATTTTAAATTATTAGTTTTATCGACTCAAGTTTCGACACTTTCACTCTCGATTCTGTGATATTGACAGCTGTCAACCGCACCATGTTAGAATGAAAGTACTGTAGGATTCAATTTGTAGCATTCGAACATGGGGGATGTAGACAATATATAATTTTGCTATTTCTGTTTCTTTGGCTAGTTGAAGTATAATTTTGAGTGTTTTATGCGGCGATTAACCTTAACAGTGAACAGTGATCACAAAATTCTATACTGCTCTGTGTCTGACATTTTTTAATGCGCAAGTTGTCTCCACGTGGTTTCTGGAATTTTACTATCAAGTTGCAAAAACTACAATCACCGTACAACGTCCCTCTCAAAGAGAATACTTAGACACTGGCGAAATTGTCCTATTAATTAGGACAGAAAACCATATTTTAAAAGAGAAAAAGAGAGAAGGTATACGAGTTGATCATTTCCGTAGCATTTTCTTTGGGAGTTTGTAATTTATTTTGAGGGATTATTTCCAGCGAAAACGAGAAACGGCGGTCCGCTGGGCGGTTTTTTTTAAATATAATGCAACTTTTCCAAAAATAGGCACTAATAACTCTTAGAAAAATCGATAGCTCACTCAATAAATGGTACATCTCTATAACTATCAAACTCAAAACGTCACAGAAATCATTATAGGTGAAAAATATTGTAGTCTGTGCTATTGACAGCTGTCACCCGCACCATGCTAGAATGAAACTACTGTAGCCGTATGTTTGTCATGTACGCCCCGCCCGGCGGAGCTCCTACGTCACCTCGTGCAGCGCGCCGTATATGTCCGCGTCGCTGTGCGCATGCTCGGGGTCGAGGTTGTCTCGCAGGGCTCCCGCGAACAGCGCGGGCCGCTGGGGGAGCGCCGCGAGCCGCTGTACTGTAGCTGTATGTTATGTACGCCCCGCCCGGCGGAGCTCCTACGTCACCTCGTGCAGCGCGCCGTATATGTCCGCGTCGCTGTGCGCGTGCTCGGGGTCCAGATTGTCTCGCAGGGCTCCCGCGAACAGCGCGGGCCGCTGGGGGAGCGCCGCGAGCCGCTGTACTGTAGCTGTATGTTATGTACGCCCCGCCCGGCGGAGCTCCTACGTCACCTCGTGCAGCGCGCCGTATATGTCCGCGTCGCTGTGCGCGTGCTCGGGGTCCAGATTGTCTCGCAGGGCTCCCGCGAACAGCGCGGGCCGCTGGGGGAGCGCCGCGAGCCGCTGGCGCCACGCGCGGAGCCCCGCCTCGTCCGGGGACACCCCGTCCACGGTGATGCGGCCGCTCGTTTTGCCGAGTCTGGAATTAACAGGGGAATGTTAGTTATAAATTATCCTACTAATTAAAGAAAGTTTGTGATTATATTATGTTTAATGAACTAAAAGAATTTCTTTGCTCACCCGCGACCTTAAGATAGCTAAGTCTATGCAAATTATGCGTGTTCATGCAATACCTCCACCTCCACACTGTAAAAACACACACAAATTACACGAACGCATCTATCACCACCACCACAACACACTGACGCGTTTCGAACCAGAGCTCATCTTCAGAGTGACACAACCGTACACCATGCTACCAGTTGTTCTTTTAGTTCATTGATATGGACCTCCACAAAGTAACGCCTGATTCAATAAATTATGTTATGTTTGTTACTTCTTCATGCTGAAACGGCTGGACGGATTTGTATGAAATTTTGCAAAAAGTTAGTTTACAACCTGGATTAAAATATAGGATACTTTTTATCCCGATATTCCAACGAGATTGGGATAAAATCTCTAAATAACAACCGCTGAGCTTAGAGTCATGAAATTTGGTATGTAGGTAGCTGGATGTCTGCAATAACACATCTACTTTTTATCCTGATATTCCCACGGGATAGGGATAAAATCTCGAAATAATAACCGCTGGGCTTAAGAGTAATGAAATTTGGTATGCAGCTAGCTGGACGTCTGGAATAATACATAAGCTGCTTTTTGACCCGATATTCCCACGGGATACCTCAAAGACCGAATAGTTTACGCGTGCGAAGCCGCGGGTAAAAGCTAGTTGTAAATATTACAATACAACAGGGATGACGACTGGGTTAAAAATATATCATTCTATTTAGTCCGACAGTTAAATTATGGAAACATATGGGACACGTATTATTTGGTTTATCTATTTGCTAGCTTTGCCCGCGGCTCCGCCCGCGTGTTATTCGGTTATCGCGCGCTGTTCCCTCAGGAACTGTGCATTTTTTCGGGATAAAAAGTAGCCTATGCCACTCTCGGGACCATAAACTATCTCCATGACAAAAATCACGACGATCCATCGCTCCGTTACGGCGTGAAAGACGGACAAACACACAAACATACAAACACACTTTCGCATTTATAATATTAAGTATGGATTTTTTATTTCTAATAAAATTACATCTACCATTACAGTTACCCAATACAATAGAGTAGCAAGCACCTTATATATTTACCCCCTTATTCATAAACGACAATCAAACCTATTTTAGTTAAAATGCCGTTAAAATTCGTTTGTCCTTATCTGTCACTTCGACATTTGTATTTGTTAGAAAGTGACAAAGCATTTGTTAGCCAACATAGGCTTGTTAAGTTTTATGAATAAGGGGGTTAAAGTATATACCTAATTTACAAATATGTATATCTACTTACTATTAATAAAATAAAGCAAATAAAGTAACTTTTGTGAATCCACTGAGCAAACAACAAAATAAATATCGATTTGAGCAGCGATAAATGCAAGTAAGGCCTGCACAGCCGGCACCAGGTAAACAATAGTGATTAAGTGTTAAAAATAGTGAATGAGAGTTCTACACTTTCTGCCAACAACAACAACAAACAAACAAACAAATTCTTTATTCACCAAGAACATGGTAGGCATAATAGTAAGTAGTATCACATATTCTGTCGCTATTGCGGCGTGTAAATATTCAGCTTTTTTTTAAATTGAGTACTTATATAAAAACATTTAAATAATCATCATCAAAATAAAATTAAAATAGCATCAATGATAATAAACAATTTAGTCACAACTATGTCTCCTTAAGGCGAACAATGTCAATAGTTAATAATTAATACCTAATTCAACAATAATGGCATAGTTTGGAAAGCCACATACTACAACAGATTATGTATAATATGTTAACGATTTATATCATTATGATTATTATAAAATAAAATTCAAAATTATATGTCAGCAAATAAAAACTGCTATGCAGTTTGGCAGAAGTTTATATTTTTAAGTATTTCTGTACTTCTTGTTTTTATTTGAGTAAATAAATAAATAACTGTCAGCTGTCGGTAGGCCTCCAACAGGATGGAGCGACGAGCTGGCTAAGATCGCGGGATCGCGGTGGATGCGAAAAGCACGAGACCGGTCTGAGTGGAGAGCCTTGGGGGAGGCCTATGTCCAGCAGTGGACGTCTTTCGGCTGACATGATGATGATGAAATAAATAAATTAAATTTAAAAAAAAAGGCCAACGGGACCCGACCCCTCCACTCTGTAACATGAACCCACCTGAACAGAGCCTGTATGAGCGAGCTCTTCCCAGCGCCAATCCTGCCGACGACGGCGACCTTTTCCGCGGGCCGCACCACGAACGAGACCCCGCGGATGACCACATGAGGCCCATCGTTAGCGTCCACGTCGCAGATCCGTATGTCATCGTCATCACTGTCACTGTCAACCCTAGTCTTGTGTAACAGCCCACCTGAACAGAGCCTGTATGAGCGAGCTCTTCCCAGCGCCGGTCCTGCCGACGACGGCGACCTTCTCCGCAGGCCGCACCACGAACGACACCCCGCGGATGGCGTACACGGGCTCCGCGACTTTGACCGGCTCCGTCTCCTTCTTGGGAGGCTTCTCGTACTCCAGTGAGACGTCCTCGAAGGCTATTTCACCTGTCAAAGTCAAAAATCAATATATCTTTATTCAATTTAGGCTATAACAAGCACTTATGAACGTCAAAAAAATCTACCACCGGTTCGGGAAAACCTCTGTTGAGAAGAATCCGGCAAAAAACTCAACGAGGTATTTTTTTTCAAGTAGAGATTCACAATATTTATAAATGATATCTATATACATTACAAGTATTTAACACAACTTTATTTTTAACACAGTAGGTTCGCTATTTGAAGGGATCGCTTATACGAATCGGAATTAATTCCAAATATCCCTGTCCATGATATAATTAATGACTTTGTAGTAAGCTTTAGATATTAACGTCTTCTTGACAGTCGATTTGAATTTAGTATCAGTTTCTTTAGTAATATTTTTTGGGATTTTATTATAAAAACGTATGCAATTTCCCAAAAACTACTTTTTGGTTTTAGCCCGTCTGTAAGATGGGACTTTAAGCTTCCCTGTGTTTCTAGTAGCCTTTGGCTTATCGACGTTAGTGGGAAAAATGTTCTTCCTAACGTACATGATTTCAAAAACATAAAGCGACGGCAGGGTTAGGATACCTATTTCTTTAAAAAAAGATCTTAAAGTTTCACGCGTCTTCAAATTATAAATTGCTCTAATTGCTCTTTTGCTAGATAAAAATTAATTCTATGTCTATTTGATTAACTTTGTCGTCTTTCTCAATCTCCGAATATCGTCCATTGCGATGTTAGATGAAGAAGCCATCCCTGACTGTACCTGGACTACCCTCCTACCTCCCTTCTCCGTCAATGGTTAAATTACCTTTGGCGGGCCAGTGGTCGAAGTCCAGATTGGGATGGTTTGTTTTCAACGCCTTCTCGTTAACATCGACGGGGGTCTCAGGCTCCAGATTCGTGTATTCCAACATTCTTTCCACCTGCAAAAGAACATTTATTTCAGACGTATATTAAATAAATAGTAAATTGCAGATGCGTTGCCAACCTAGAGGCCTAAGATGGGATATATCAAGCGCCAGGAATGTCACCGGCTGTCTTACTCTCCACGACGAAACACAACAGTGCAAGCACTGCTGCTTCACGGCTGGATTAACGAGCAAGATGGTGGTACTCACCGACGTCATCTGATTCTCGACTTCTGCCGTCTGCCGCATGCCGTACTGGCACATGCCGACCAAACCGATCACCTGCGTTATGGCCAGACCGACGTTGCCACCGATCGTGTCTGTAAAAAATTGTAGATTACACAACAAGAGCATAAAACGAGCCATTTCACCCGAGACCTTCATATTGCCTCCTGAGCCGGCGCGGTGAGGGTGAATAGACACGTCGCGAGGAAAATAGAAATAGAAATATTTTATTCGCTCTTCGCACATGAAATAAAAAACAGAATAAAAATACATTAAAAAAAAACCGGCCAAGAGCGTGTCGGACACGCTCAAAATAGGGTTCCGTAGCCATTACGAAAAAATTAAGTAATATTTTTCTAAGGATTTCGTATTTTATACGGAATCTTCCAAGTTTAGGTATATTTTATACCTTACGCTGCTATTTACTCATAAACTACTAATAATTCTCAAGCAAACTTAGCCGTTATAGTTTTCCTTGTAAGTTTGATATACTGACTACCATCCTGAATTTTTTCAAAATTTTCCACCCACCGGTTTAGAGTTTAGAGGAGAGTTGAATATTTCGCAAACAAATTACTGAATCGAAAAATCGTTTTAGCAAACCCCTAATGGTTTTAAATGACCTATCCAACGATACAGCTTTCTAGCATTGATAGTCTCTGAGCAAAGCCGCGGACGGACAGACAGACGGCAGACAGACAGACAGACAGACATGGCGAAACTATTAGAGTTCCGTTTTGCCATTTTGGCCACGGAACCCTAAAAACAGTCAAATATCGTAATGTACGAGTATTGTATTGTGACTGTTACCTTCGCTGGCGAAGAAGAAGAAGCTAAACGTGACGCACGCCAGATAGAGACAGCAAACCATGTCCATCCAAAAGCCGAACGCTCGGTTCGTGTTCAGCACCAGCGTCCACGCGGAGCTGTGGAGATCCTGGCGGCAAATACAAGCTAAATAAGTTTAAAAGTAAAAATATGAATGAATGAACGAATGAATAAAAGAATGAATGAGAGAATGAAAGTTTCATTTTTCAAAGACAATACAAGTAATTTTGATCAATTTTGTGTAATTTTGTCGCGCGATCAGAGCGGTGGCGCGTAGTGCGCGTGTTGCGGCAGCCGCCGAGTCGCGTGCTCCAGTGATGAAGGGTTTCGAAATAACCCGAAACACGTCGAGCTAAACTCGATTTAAGACGTGAGTAATCCGGTCAATATCATTTAATACAAAACAAGTAAGATTAAAATAAGCTTTAAAGTAAAAAGATGAATCAAGGAACGAATGAATAACAGAGTGAATGAGAGAATGAAAGTTTCATTTTTCAAAGACAAAACAAGTAAGATTAAAATAAGCTTAAAAGTAAAAAGGTGAATGAATGAACGAATGAACAAAAGAGTTAATGACAGAATGAAAGTTTCATTTTTCAAAGACAAAACAAGTAAGTACGAATTAATGAGTGAACGAAATAATGTATGAATTTAATTATTTGTCAACAAAAACAAACTAGATAAGTTTTAAAGTATATGAATGAAGGAATATAGCTGGCAACCCTGGCCACGCTCAAACGTCAAAATCGACACAGCTGTTTTAAATTAATTAATTAATTATAATATTTAGTGTAATAAGCAATAAAAACATAAAAAACCGTGTAATATTTAACAATAAGTGTTCGCGTAAAAAAGTATAATCGTACAACCTGTACATCGCAAAGTAAAATCTCGGCGGCGGAGTAACGTCAGTGCAACGGACAAAGTTCAAATATGCGACGTTAAAAAGGGAAGTATTGTCTTCTATAAACCTAAATAAATAACATTAGGGTGTTAAATACTTATGAAATTAAATGCTTAAATTCATTAGCTCCTGATTAGTGTACGCATTGTTGAAAATCTGACAGTAATTTCTAACCTCGTACCTACTTCTGTTACGAACCGGTCAGCTGTTCACGCTAGCTATAAATACTGTCTTTATTACCTCTTTTCCACTGTTTCTTCATACAACTAAGATACTTCGTACTACCTGGTCTTGCTTACGTTCTCTCTTGTTCTCCTCACAACTACTTCGTATCTCACTTATTAACCACCTCACTTCACTGCTTTTTATGCTTGGTATATAGTTGCGTTGCGGTTAGTTTCAGGTGCGGTGGAGTCACTGTGGGTTACCTGAGCTCAAAATGTCCAGCTCAGTGTTGACTCGCAAGGCCACTGCACGTGAACTCGATATCAAACTGAACGCAGCCCTTAAAGAACTCAAGCAGTCTAAGGCGACGTGTGAGCAGCTACTTCGGGAACGTGACGATAGCGAATACGAGGTGCAGCAGATAGTGTCAAAGAACACCGAACTCAAACGCGAACTAGCCGACCTGGATGTGATGTACACAGATGTTGAAGAACAACGCGACCGACTGCTGGAGACAGTTTCCAAATTACAACAGTGCTGTGACGTTCACGAGCAAACACTTCAACGAGTAGATGAGCTTGAGTATGAGCTCGCCGCCTCCCACGAATTTGTTCGCCAACTACAGGAACAGATTGAACGCCAAGAAGCCGAGAACACCCAACGGCTATATGACGAAATAATGCCAGCACCAAACGTCTCCTCAACACGACCGGTAATAGGTTCTTCCAGGTCACCGGTTGTAATAGATTTGACCAAGGACACTTCTTTTGAGTCTAGACCAGTGCATTTTCAAAGTCATAATAAATTTAAAAAATATCTCAAGTTAAACAGGTTCATAAGAAGATCAAAAAGACTATATAAACAACATCTCAGTGTTCATAAAAATACAATTTTATATAAAAATCGTGTAAGTATCTTAAACGAGCTAAAAACATGTAATGAAAAATTACAACACAGTAGGTACGCTTATGTCACAGACACGTCCGGGCTGCGGGAAGAAATAAACCGATTAGAATGTTCCCTAAGGGACTTGACTAGCAAATACGAATTATGTCAAAATCAAATTAGTGAACACATTTTGGCCGCGACCGAGCTTGTTGATTTATGTACATTTAACGAAAAGCGCGTCAATTCTTTGTTAGCGCGCGACTGCGCATTGCAAACTGAACTACGTAATGATAATCAGTCCGTGTTACCCACCCGCAGCGCGGAATTCTGTGACATACCTACAGTTAATGATGGAAATATCTGTAAGAATGTTAATAAAACCCTAGTATTTTCTGATAGGATAGGAAAGGGATTGGGCAAATTATTGTATAATAATATATCAAACAGCTGTGTCATAAATAACTGTATGCCTAATGCCTCATTCAAACAAATAATTGAAAAAATTATGCTCACTCAGGTGACTAAGCAGTCAACCATTGTTTTAATGTTAAGTGACGGGTCCGACGTTAGGTATTCGGACATAAAAACTGGGTTCGATTCCTTATCAAAACTAGGTGTTAAAAACATTATTATAGGTGCGTTTCCCTATTCTGCTTCTCTAAACAATTCCAACAATAATTTATATCGTTTAAACAAATTATTGTTTAAGATGACGAGCCGTCATAGTGACGTTTTATTTTTTGACACTAATAATGTTATTAGTGACTACCGACTGACCCCCGACAAGCTTGCTAAATCCTTAGCATGTTTTATTAATTCCGTATTCGGAAATCACTCCCCCTCCCCCAGCCCCGTTAGGACGACACATTCAAGCGCGAATGTGTCTTTAAACTACCTACACCGACAATAGAGAAGCAAAGTAGTCTATCATTCCTACATCAAAATATAAATCGCTTCACTGGCAAAATAATAGATTTAGAATTACTCTGTGAAAAGTTAAACTTAGATATTATCTGCTTAACAGAAACCTGGCTAAAAAAAGATTCAATGCAATTTAATGTAAATAATTATGCAATAGCTAGCGCCTTCTGCAGAGAATCTGCAGCAGGTGGCGGGTCTATCATATTAGTGAAAAATGGTTTAAAGTTCAAAGAACGCAAAGACCTGTCCAGCCTTTCTGTTGAACGTGTATGCGAGATCGCTTCTGCGGAAACGGAACAGTATTTAATTTTATGTATATATAGACCACCAAACTCGAATATTACTTTGTTTATAAATACTATGGAAGATGTTCTAAGGAAATCAGTAAAACGTAATAAAGCGCTGGTGGTTTGCGGGGACTTTAATATCGATATTTTATCACAATCCGTTGAAAAAGACCAGTTTATTTCTGTTTTAAAATCTTTTAATTTAAATTTCTTATTTAATGAACCCACCAGAGTCACAACCACTTCGACCACATGTATAGACAACATTTGCTTAACTTGTAAGTATTTAGAAAAAGCTGTAATCAGTGGAGTACGGTCGGATCACAAAGCTCAAACAGTGAAGTTACCTCGGGCTAGGGGCGGTGTTAATCAAACCATAGAAATTAGGCCGTTGAACAAACAAAGACTTGACCGTCTCAAAACAAACATCGCGCAAAAAGTAAACAATTTAAAAGTATGCACTAAAAACCCAAACGAAAATTTCAAAATATTGTTAAATACTGTATGCGAAGAATACGATAAAACGTGTAGTAAAAAACGTATTAAAATAGGAAACAAACTGTCATTCAATGAATGGGCTACGCCTGGAATACGTAGGAGTAGGGACGTCTTATATGATCTTTATGATAAGAAATCATGTACTACTGATGAACGTTTCCACCAGTATGTTAGGGATTATTCAAAATTATTCAAAATTATATGTAATAAAGTAAAAGCAGCCCATGTAACTAATAAAATTAAGTCCTCTAATGATAAAATTAAAACAGTTTGGAAAATTATAAATACTGAAACCGGTCGACGTAAGAACGCGGAATCCTCTATATCACTAAAGATTAACAACGTATTAGAAACGGACGCGGTTAAAATAGCTAACGAGTTTAATACCTACTTCTCTAAAATCCCCATCGAAACGACAAAATGTCTCGCGTCTTCCTCAAAGCTAGCTGAATCGCTCTTAAAAGAAAATGTATCTATTCCAAACATAAGTAACTTTAAATTCACGCATGTCTCTCCCGGTGACATCATTAGGACTTTTAAATTATTGAAAGTAAAAAAAACGGAAGACTTGTGGGGCGTCTCAGTTAAGGTTCTACAGTCTATTTTAGATGTCGTTGCTACAACTTTAGCTTTTATTTTCAATAGCTGCATAGATGAAGGTGTATTTCCAGATTTGATGAAATATAGTAAAGTAGTTCCTATTTTTAAATCAGGTGATAAAGATAATCCCTCTGATTATCGTCCGGTGTCCATCCTATCAGCGTTTAGCAAAATATTCGAAAAAATAATGCTGACGCAAATGATCTCGCATTTTAATACTCATAAAATCATGCATCCACAGCAGTTCGGATTCACAAAAGGCAGGTCTACTACAGACGCGGGTCATAGTTTAGTTAAATTCATTTTGCAAGCTTGGGAGGAATCACATGACGCTATAGGTGTATTCTGCGACCTCTCGAAAGCTTTTGATTGTGTGGATCATGATACTTTAATTTGTAAGTTAAATTTTTATGGCATTCGTGGCCTCGCTTTAGAACTCATTATATCTTACCTCACACAAAGAAAGCAAAAGGTAGCGATTAACGGAGCGGTATCGGAGGAATCTGTGGTCGAAATGGGAGTGCCTCAAGGATCCATTCTTGCCCCATTCCTGTATCTTATTTATGTAAATGACCTAACTTATATGGTAAGCCAAAAGTCGGGTATCGTTATGTTTGCTGACGACACGTCTTTACTGTTCAAGGTTAGTAGAAAAGATACCGACTTCACTGAACCCAATGAAACCCTGTCCGTGATATCCGCATGGTTCGCTGCCAATAATTTGTTACTAAATCCTAAGAAAACCAAATGTATTAAATTCTCATTGATAAATTCATCTAACTCGAATTCAATTTCTAATATAAAGTTAAATGGGCAAACTATTGAATTTGTAAAATCAACAGTATTTTTAGGAATAACACTCGATTCTAAACTGCAGTGGGGACCTCATGTCACTGCAATCGCGGGTAGATTGAGCTCTGCTGCTTTTGCAGTTTGGAAAATACGGCAGCTAACCGATGTGGCGACGGCACGGTTGGTGTATTTTGCGTACTTTAATAGCATTATGTCGTACGGGCTTATTTTATGGGGATCTGCTGCAGACATCGAATCAATTTTTATCTTGCAAAAGAGAGCAGTTAGAGCAATTTATAATTTGAAGACGCGTGAATCTTTAAGATCATTTTTTAAGGAAACTGGTATCCTAACCCTGCCGTCGCTTTATGTTTTTGAAATAATCATGTACGTTAGGAAGAACATATGTGATTTTCCCACTAACGTCGATAAGCCAAAGGCTACTAGAAACACAGGGAAGCTTAAAGTACCATCTCACAGACTGGCTAAAACCAAAAAGTCGTTTTTGGGAAGTTGCATACGTTTTTATAATAAAATTCCAAAAAATATTACTGAAGAAACTGATACAAAATTTAAATCTACTGTCAAAAAGACATTAATATCTAAGGCTTATTATAAAGTTAACGATTATATCATGGACAGGGATATTTGGAAATAATTCCGATCCGCACTAGCGATCCCTTCAAATAGTGAACCTACTGTGTTAAAAATAAAATTGTGTTAAATACTTGTAATGTATAGTACATAGATGTCATTTATAAATATTGTGAATCTGTTTTAAAAAAAAAATACCTCGTTGAGTTTCTTGCCGGATTCTTCTCAACAGAGGTTTTTTTCCGAACCGGTGGTAGATTAAAAAAATGACGTGTAAAAGTGCCCATTGCGGCCTATTTGCTGAATAAATGATTTGACTTTGACTTTGAAAGAAAGATATTTTTATTGGTATAAAGCAAACATAAGCTAGATTACTTTAAAAGTAAAAACAAAATAATGGATTAAATTCAAAAAGCGAATTAGAAAATGAATGACTGAAACATTTAATTTGTCAAAAATAGGTTTCAATGAACGGATAAGTGAATGATAGTTTTATTTGTATAAAACAAAGGCAATCAACAAAAAACAGTTAAATGGACTGAACTGAATAAAAGAATAAACAAATAAAAGTTTCATTTGAAAATTATAATGAACGAACGAGTGTATGAGTGAACGAACGAATAACTTTTTACTTTTTTTTTTTATTCTACTGGATGGCAAACGAGCAAGTGGGTCTCCTGATGGTAAGAGATCACCACCGCCCGTAAACATCTGCAACTCCAAGGGTATTTATTACAAATGCCTTGCCAACCTAGAGGGCTAAGATAGGATACCTCAAGTGCCAGTAATTTCACCGGCTGTGTTACTCTCCACGCCGAAACAACAGTGCAAGCACTGCTCACGGCAGCAGCGAGCAAGATGGTGGTACCAATCCGGGCGGAGCTTGCACAAGGTCCTACCACCTAAAACTATACTACTTGTCAATGTCAAAAACAAGCTGTGTATATTAGTTAGGGGGCGTCCATAAATTACGTGAGATTTTTTAAGGGGGGGGAGGGGGTCGAGTCAAATCTCATCTAATCTTACGTTGGAGAGAGGGGGGGTCTCGGCAAATATCACGCAATTTTTTTTCTGATTGAAACAAAAAAAATATATACTATTTTGGTCCATTTAATCCAGATTGTACATGCTTAAGATTTAATCTTAAGCATAATCGTAATACGATTAAGATCATTCACTAATTCGTTACGATTTGAGTAGGTATTCTATTGTTAAATTTTTATTACACATAACTCTCAGCAATATTGATTACTAGTCTTAACTAATCGTAAATAAAAGCACGAACCAAATTTTTCTTTTCTTTTTACAATAACAATCCAACGCGTTTACATAACAAACCGACATTTTGAAAAATCTCACGTGTGATTGGGGGATGGGGGAGGGGGTTGAATAAAATCTCACGACATCTCACCAAGGGGGGAGGGAGGGATAGAAAATTAAAAAAAACACCTCACGTAATTTATGGACGCCCACTTAGGGCATACACACCTGTAGTTTGTCGAACTCCCGCGCTATTATGACGGGCGCGGCGCGCGTCGACCGTATCGTTGTCAGACCGGAAACCGTGGCCGTCGCGTGGTTCAAAGACTGGCTGCGGGCTGCAAAGGATATCCATATTACAATAATAGCTTTTGCCCGCGGCTCCGCCCGCGTGGTATTCGGTTATCGCGCGCTGTTCCTCGGGTACTATGCATTTTCCGGGATAAAAAGTAGCCTATGTCACTCTCGGGCCCATAAACTATCTCTATGCCAAAAATCACGACGATCCGTCGCTCCGTTACGGCGTGAAAGACTGACAAACATACAAACACACTTTCGCATTTATAATATTATTAGTATGGATAAAAGCGAGTGTACCATTTCTTGCAAGGCCGGCAACGCATCTGCAGTTCTGATGGTGCTGCGGATGTCTATTGGCGACGGTAATCACTTAATATCAGGTGAACCTTCTGCTAGTTTGTCTGCTATTATAAAAAGAAAGTGCGTGTGTTTGTATGTTTGTGCTTGTGTCGTTCACGCCGTAACGGAGCGACGGATCGACTTGATTTTTGGCATAGAGATAGAGTATGGGCCCGAGAGTGACATAGGTTACTTTTTTCCCGGAAAAATGCACAGTTCCCGAGGGAACAGCGCGCGATAACCGAATACCAAGCGGGCGGAGCCGCGGGCATAAGCTAGTATTACTTATATATGCAAAAAGTTACTTTATAACCTGGATTAAAACAGAACGCTTTTTATCCCAATATTCCCACGGGATAGAGATAAAATCTCGAAATCACAACCGCTAGGGTTTGAGTCTTCTAATTTTGGTCAGTTGCTCTTAACACAGCCAAACATACAAACAAACACAAACATTTATAACATTAAAATATTTCGCATTATATATTTATAACATAAAAGGATGATTCTTTGGAGCTAAGTTTACACAAATCATTATAGTAAGAAACAGGAGCTCCGCCGGGCGGAGCATCGACTCACCGATGGCCTCGATCCTCTTGAGCTCGCGACTGGTGCTGAGGAACAGGCTCCGCAAGAGGAACAGAAGGCACGCCACGAACGCAGTGGGCAGGAGAAGCCACCAGTTCACCAAACACACCACTATGAGGATGGACACTACCTCCAGGAAGAACTGTGGGCAAACATAAATAAAATAAATCCTACTAATATTATAAATGTGAAAGTTTGTAGAGTAGTATGTTTGTTACTTCTTCACGCTGAAACGGCTGGACGGATTTGGATGAATTTGTCAAAAAGTTAGTTTATAACTTGGATTAAAACATAGGATACTTTTTATCCCGATATTCCCACGGGATAGGGATAAAATCTTGAAATAACAACTGCTGGGCTTAGAGTCATGAAATTTGGTATGCAGGTAGTTGGACGTCTGGAATAACACATAGGTGAGATCGCTCTTAAGCGATAAGGCCGCCTATTGCTTACCGTGTATTTTTTTTTCTCTGTGTATTTGTTTTCTGTATCACTTACTATTTTTGGTGTACAATAAAGAGTCTTTGTATTGTATTGTATTGTATTGTGACTTTTTGACCCGATATTTCCACGGGATACCTAGGGATAAAATCTCGGAATAACTACCGCTGGACTTAGAGCCATGAAATTTAGTATGTACCTAGGTATCTAGACCTCTGGAATAACACATAGGGTAGTTTACGCGTGCGAAGCCGCGGGTAAAAGCTAGTAATAAATAAATATCACGGGACAATTCACACCAATTGACCTAGTCCCAAAGTAAGCTTAGCACAGCTTGTGTTATGGGTACTAAGCAACGGATAAAATATCCATACTATATATCCATACTAATATTATAAATGCGAAAGTGTGTTTGTATGTTTGTGTGTTTGTATGTTTGTGCGTCTTTCACGCCGTAACGGAGCGACGGATCGACGTAATTTTTGGCATAGAGATAGTTTATGGGCCAGAGAGTGATGGACTATTTTTTATCTTGGAAAAATGCACAGTTCCCGAGGGAACAGCGCGCGATAACCGAATACCACGCGGGCGGAGCCGCGGGCAAAAGCTAGTAATAAATATCACGGGATAATTCACACCAATTGATCTAGTCACAAAGTAAGCTTAGCAAAGCTTGTGTTATTTATGGGTACTAAGTAACTAAGCAACGGATAAACATAATTATATAGATAGATACATACTTAAATACAATTACTTATTAAACACCCAAGACCCGAGAACAAACATTCGTATTTTTCATACAAATATCTGCCCCGACACGGGAATCGAACCCGGGACCTCAAGCTTCGTAGTCAGGGTCTCTAACCACTAGGCCATCTGGTCGTCTGTCTGAAATATTGATGCACAGAAAAACCAGAAAAATAAAACCAGCGCTGGGAATCGAACCCCGGTCCTCGGCATTCCGTGCCGCGTGCTATACCGCTACACCACCGCTGGACAACGGTACAGACACGAATTTCTCCTGTGCACCACATATCTCAGCTTGTTTGTTTATTTAGCCACTTAAGCAGCGACACTAGCGACATCTATGCCGTAGCCCTCATCGAAACTTTTCCGACACTCCATCGGAACTAACCGCTCACCCGGACAAGAGATATCGTTTTCAAGCAATCAAATTAAGATTGATTTTAGTATTTTTTTTGTATTTTTCATTTCTATTCAAATTTTTACCCACGACGGAACGGAGAAGGTATATGCGTTTAGGGTGAGAGGTTGTTTATTTGTTCTTACTTTCACGGTCATCCCGTAAAACCTATATCGAAAATACAAATTGAAATATAGATGCACAGAAAAACCAGAAAAATAAGACCAGCGCTGGGAATCGAACCCAGGTCCTCGGCATTCCGTGCTGTACCGCTACACCACCACCACCACCGTCCGTGGGATGACGGTAAAAGTAAAAAGAAGCGGGCAAACAGATAAATACAATCACCATCATCATCCCAGCCTCTATACGTCCCACTGCTGGGCACAGGCCTCCTCTCGGAATGAGAGGGCTTGGGCCGTACTTCCTAAGCGGGCCCAATGCGGAATGGGAACTTCATACACAGCATTAACTTATGGGTTCCGTAAAAATTTGTAGGCACCTAAGAATATCCAATCTTAAGGCACTGGTCCCACCGGCGGCTACAAACTATTAGCGAGTAAAACTATAAACTACAAACGAGTGGGCGAGAGGCGAGAAGCGAGTCTAGTTTTGCTAGTTTAGACGCTCGGCTATAAGCGAATGTTTGCGTGCGACGGGCGATTACTCGCTGCACTAGCTCAGCTCGAGTACCGTTGAGCTAGTTTTATAGTCGATAGCTTATCGCTGCGGTCAACTAGTAGACAGTGGTCCCACCGCCAGCTATCGGCGAGCTCGGCGGTCAACTAGTAAAATTCTGTACTAGAAACAGTTGACAATCGGCGGGCGGCTAGTAAACAATTCTATGGAATTATCGCTTACTCGCCGGGCGGTGGGAGAGTATCCTCGCCGGCAGTGTGAACAGCCAGCTATGAACTATAAAAATATAACTCTCTCTTTTATGTACACGAAAGCGATTATCTTTTGTTCGTTTCTTGGGCTAGAAAATAGCCGATAGCTCATAGCTTACTAGCTCGCGGTGGGACCAGTGCCTAATGAACTAAAATAATTACTTTTGCTCACCCGCTGCCTTACGATAGCTACGTTTGTACAACAAACGTGTTCATATTCATGCAGCTCCACCTCTACACTGTAAGGACACACACCACACAAACCCAACTATCACCACCGCCACACTATACCGACACGTTTCGAACTCAAACAGAGTTCATCTTCAAGACAACAGTTTGTCTTACCCCGAGGCAATCGACGAGGGCGACCGGCAGCAAAGTGTCCACTTGCCCCATGTCCTTGGAGAAGCGATTCAGGATCCGCCCGGAGGGGTTGTGGTGGAAGAACCACATCGGCGCGTTAGTGACACCCCTAGGAAGAAATGGATACAATCATTAAGACGATTGAATGACGTGAGTGACCATTAATGACAAAAAAAATAACAAAAAAGAATTTTGTAAATCGGTCCACAATTGACTGGGTAATCGGTGAACATACATAAAAAAAATACAAACAGAACCTCCTGCTTTTTTGGAAGTCGGTTAAAAAGTGACTAGTTATTACTAAAGTGTCTACTAATGACTGAAGTGTTTACTAATGACTAGTGTCTGCTAAAGACTAAATCGAATACTAGCGACTGAAGTTTCCACTATTGACTAAAATTACTAATAACTAAAGATGCTACCCGGACTAAACCTACTAATGACTAAAATAACTACGAATGACTAAAGCGACTACTAGTGACTGACGTTTCTTCTACTGTCAAAATTTTCTACTAATGACTAAAGTTACTACTAAGGACTAAAATAACTACGAATGACTAAAGCGACTAGTAGTGACTAAAGTTACTTCTACAGTCGAAATTTTCTACTAATGACTAAAGCGACTAACTAACTAGTCATTAAATTGCTGACGACTGAATTGACTGTGTAGTGACAAAACCCACCTGAACATGGTGTCGTGCAGCGTCACGGACGCACGGATGCACGTGTTGTAGAACACTACCAGCTTGTTCCACGTGAAGAATATGCAGATGCCGATGAGACTCGCGTACACGTACACGCATTGGTTGCGCGTCAGGTTGAAGATGTTGCCTTTCACAGTCGTGAAGTCCACCACTGAAAACAAAGGTGAAAGGAGAAATTGACTAAGCGACGTGTTTTTAAGATAGTGAGTTATATAAAAACATACAAAAAAATATATACAAAAATATTTATTCGCTTAATCATTCACAAGTTTACAGTATAGTTATGTCCAGCGGACCCCAAACAATCCAGAAGTGACATTAAAAAAAAGACGACAAGTGCGCAAGCATTGTGCGTGCGTGTGCGCGGCGTGCGTGCGTGCGTGCGTGCGTGTGTGCAAGCCTGCGTATCGTAGGTGCGAGAAAACTGTGAAGTATATTACCATACAACAAAAAATGACATCGAAATTTAAACCTTAATGTCTTATACATAAAGTTAAATTTATTTTTTTGACAATTTGAATGATACAGAGAAAATGACACTCCTTTTTACAAAAGCTAAAAATTCTATTGCTAACAATATTTACTAAATTATGACGTCACTAACCTGGAGGTGGTGCTCCGGGCGTGTCATTCCTTAGCGCGATGACGGCAGCGCTGTTCGCTTCTTCCATATTTACCCTAAAAAAAAAAATACGAAAATTCAAATTCAAATTAAAATCATTTATTCAGTAAATAGGCCGCAATGGGCACTTTTACACGTCATTTTTTAAACTACCAGCGCTTTCGGAAACACTCTCACTGCCAAGAAGAATGCGCCGCAAGAAACTTGGCAGAAAGTAATTTTTTCATAATTAAATAATTACAAATAAAATACTTAAAAACTACAGTATACAATTAAAGAAAACAAATAATAAAAATAATAATAATACAGGGGAAAAATACAATAACCAAATAATAAATAACCAAAACAATTTCAAATATCATACTCTTCTAACAGGCAACAAACCTTTCGAGAACGGAAATCTAAAAATTATAGTGGTTGCCTGCGACTTCCTCTAGAAAGAATTCATTTATCGCCATCTCACAGGAACTATGCAGTTTTAAACTAGGTTCTTAAACACAAACTGTGACTATATGTGACTCAAATTTCTTCAATGATGCCTAGTCACTATGCCGATAACTAATTTTACTTTGAAGATTTAAAGTGACTGGGTGAGACTAAAATAACTATGGCGGTGACTAAAGTGACTATGTGTGAAGACCAAAAATTTTCACACCGTTAGTTGCGTTAGTAGGTAATTTTAATTTCCATTAACTTTTTCCATTGTGACACGAATATTAATCACACATCTGTATGGATTTGGATGGATGTAGTTATTTTAGTCACGTGTAGTTACTTTAGTCATTGCCATAGTCAATTACTCACGATTATGTAGTCACATTAATCGTCATAGTCACTTTAGTCGTCGTCATAAGAGTGAAGACCAAGAAGTTGCCCAGCGTTAAAGCTGCATTAGCACGTAGTTTTAATAATTTCCATTAACCTTTTTCCGTTGTGACACGAAAATTGATCATACATTTGTATGGATAATTTTTGTGTTAACGTAGCTTTAACGCTGTGCAACAACTTGGTCTTCACCGCTATGACGACGACTAAAGTGACTATGACGACTAACGTGACTAAATAACTGTGACTTAAATTACTATGGCTATGACTAAAGTAACTAAACGTGACTAAAATGACTAAAGCGACTACGACTAACCACTCCTTGAGCCAGATGTCGGTGGACGAGTAGAACACCTGCGCCAGCACGAACAGCGCGAACATTAGGGTCATGGACCACCGGCTGCCGCCGCTCTTTATGTACGCTATGTACACGCTGTTGTCTACTGAACCCTTGTGTTGGACTTCGCCTGTAAAAAAAAAAGGTTTATCTTTTATTTCTTTAATCGCAAAAATAATTTTTCACTTCTCATGCTCTTAAAATATTACGTTAAAGAAAGAAAGAAAGAAATCATTTATTCGTAACAAAGTAGCATAGCATAACAAAAAAAAAAGATATTAAAAAGTGCGAAATTGTTATGTCACGAAATGGTCCCAAATCATCAAAAATTGCCAGTCTTGCGAGCGGCGCTGTAAAGTTGCTTTAGTCTCGGCATATCGGGACTAACTCCTTTCTTTTTACTCGAATACGGCAAAGCCAAATAGTTCAGTACAATTAGATCAAAATTTGGCAAAATTAAAGCAAGAGGTTTATCTATCAGGATATGTAGGTTATAGAGAAAAAATAAATTTTACCCACTCTCCCCCCCCCTCCGGGGGGAGCGTCACCCCCCCGCGCCCTCGAATATGTCCCGGATCGCGGTATTTTCCATTATAAAAGAAAACCGTACACGATACATAAAAAGTGTGTAGGAACGAAATAATCCTTGATAAATTTACTATAAACCTTTCATACATTTAAAAGCGATATCACTTATAGTTCCAGCGCAATATGATACCAAATACTAAATTTTTTTTAAATTAATCTATTTTTTCGGCTAAAAGGTTAGTTTTCTCAAATACTTCACATTTTACCGCCAAGATATGTATGACAGAAGTAAAGAATAGAATATATTCTTTATAAAAAGGTATAATTAATTTCTAAAATCTTTCATTTACCATTGCTATGCTATTTTTTTAATTTAGTTCATTTGGCCATTCAGCGAAATATAAATGTTCATACTGGTTAAATGGTGTTACTTTAAATACCATTAGATTCACATATGTTTTCCTATAAGCTATAGGTATGGACCTATTTTCTGTATTTAAAAAAAAAATGTAGGCCCTGCTGGGCTTTTAGGAGATAGGGGCGGGGAAATGGTTAATTTTCACCTATTTTCTTAAATAACTTCAAAACGGATTAATTTAAAATAATGAAAAATATATATTTGAGATTTTCATAATGTACCCTTTCATTTGATATGTCACATGATATAGTTTCTACATTTTTTTTTCTAACCCTACCCTAAAAAATGTGTAATATTTTATTATAATCTTACTTACGGACTAAATAGTTTTTTTTTTTTTGGTACTTTTTCCTAAGTTAATGTCGCAGTAGCTGATTATGGTGAATTTTCAAAATAGCATAGCAGCGTCAAATGAATGAGTTTAGAAATGAATTATACATTTTTATAAAGAAGATATCCTGTTCTTTACTTTAGTCATACATATCTTGGCGGTAAAGTGTGAAATAATTGAAAAAACTAAACAATTAACAAAAAAAACTGGATAAATTATTAAAAATGTTCGTATTTGGTGCCAGATTGCGCTGCAACTGTAAGTGGTATCGCTTTTGTATGTATGAAAGGTTTATAGTAAATTTATCTAGGATTATTTCGTTCCTACACACTTTTTATGTATCGTGTACGGTTTTCTTTTATAATGGAAAATACCGCGATCCGGGACATATTCGAGGGCGCGGGGGGGTGACGCTCCCCCCGGAGGGGGGGGGGAGAGTGGGTAAAATTTATTTTTTCTCCATAACCTACATATCCTGATAGATAAACCTCTTGCTTTAATTTTGCCAATTTTTCCATACATTGCAATCTAATTTTCTTCAACTAAAAGGAAGATTAATGATTTTTTCATCTCTCCTGTTCGGAAAGTTTAATTTTCATGGGTAGATAGCCAGGTGGAAAATTGCGTTTTCTCCTCTAGGGTGGAAAGTAATTTTTTTTTAATTTTTCGGCTAGCCACGACATCGAAGATAATTGAGTTACGTCAGTGACATTTTTTTTTCACGTTTCGGCATGGCCATCTAGATGCACGCCGTGACCAACTCGATTTTTTTTTATAGTCGGCCATGGCAAGTGGCCAGTCGAAAAGGTACCGTTGGAGGTTGGATAGGTATATAAGTAAATTCAATTTATTATTATTCTCGTTTTTTGTAGTATTTTAGTTTCCTCACAGTCGAAATGAAAAGTAGAATGTCTAACTCGGGTGAAATAACGCATTTCCCCTCGAACTATTGGCGCTCTCACTTCGAGCGCCAGAAATATCTCGGGTGAAATGGGTCACTTTCCACCCTTGGTTATCAATCTACTATAGCAGTCCATGTATTTGTTCTCTAGGGATTAAAGTTTTTTTTTTACGTTGAATACCCCTAAACAGCCAAAACTCAACAACTCAGGGCGTGGAAATAGCCTCAAAACTGTTTGTGACTCTCTTTTAAGTCTCTTAAAGAATCTTAAGTTCTAAATGGGCGGGTATATTGATTTTCACGACACTAAGTGTCAATCTTGATTTCCGTTTTGGGTCACCTTTTCTTCTTGATAACAAAATTTCAAATTCTAATCAAAATGTGACGGGAGGTTGGTGCGAAAGTTCTGTGATATGGTGACTTACCTTCATATGTTGGATCCAAGTTGTTGTCCAAGTCGAGGTTGAAAGACAGCTGGGACGCCTCGGACATAGAACGCTGCGATCTTAGTTTGTGACTGTGTTCCTGTCACCAAATTAATAATAATAATAAATATCATGAGACACTTGACACCAATTGACCTAGTCCCAAACTATTATGTTCTCTGTGCCCAAACTAAGCAAAGCTTGTACTATGGACACTAGGCAACGGATAAACATACTTAAACATAGATAAATAAATACTTAAATTCATATTAAACATCCAAAACCCGAGAGCAAACATTCGTATTATTCATACAAATGTCTGCCCCGGCCGGGATTCGAACCCGGGACCTCAAGCTTCGTAGTCAGGTTCTCTAACCACTTAGCGATCCGGTCATCCGGTTTTATACATTAAATTCTACTAAATAAATAAATAAAAAGAACTAACTTAAGACAATTTAAAACGCATTTTAGGCTTCCGGAGCCAAAATAACAAAAACGGAACCCTTATTAGTTTCGTCAAGTCGGTCTGTCTGTCTGTCTGTCTGTCCGTCTGTATGTCATAGGCATTTAACTCAATATCACGATACATTTACTCAAATACCTAACATTTAAAATCTTAGGACATGAAATGTATCGATCATGATAAAAAATTACATAAACTATGTGAACCTACTATTCACTAATAAATGTAACACTATCATACGGGTTATTCCCATTTGTTACCACCAATTTTTACCAGTGGTAACAGCTGGGAATCTTTTACCCCTAAAGTACTCAGTGGTAACTACTACGAAAAAAAACCAGTAGTTACCAGCAATTAGTGGTAACAAATAGGGAAAATATTCGCGATAAGATAAAATAACTCCATAAATACTGAATAGAATAGAACCTTTTTTAATAATTAATTAAAACCTTTGATAACAAACTGCTGAAAAATAAAATGAATGTGGTGGTAACTAATTGGATTTTTTTCCTATCTCATACCCACTAAAGAAATTGATGGTAACTATTGGGAAAAAAAATCCCAGTTGTTACCAGTGGTAACAGGTGGGAATAACACTATCATAATGTATGACACAGACAAATTTTCGAGTAACATCTACTCTAAAGTAATTATAACTTAGTGACTGAACTATAATACGAAATATTATTTCATACAAAGTGACGTACGCTTCTTTTGGCTTCAGCTTTGTAGTTGTCTATAGTTGTTATAACGTTGTACAATACCTTGGGAATTAAAGTATCAATTAATTATAGTATTGTGATTTACCAACAAATAATATAGATACTAAAAGGGTAATTTTTTAAAATCATGAAACTACCGTGAGACTCACTCATATTTAATGATATTATAACAGATAACTCACGTCTTAAATCGAGTTTAGCTCGACATGTTTCATGATTGTTTGTGATTGTTTGTGTTGTGTGCTCAGTCGCGCGAGCAGAGCGGTGGCGCGTGCTCAAGTGATGAAGGGTTTCGAAATAACCCGAAACATGTCGAGCTAAACTCGATTTAAGACGTGAGTTATCCGTTATAATATCATTAAATAAGGGTAATTTTTCTTAAATTTGCCCGTTAGTTTCGATCAAAATGGATATTTTGGAATACTTTGTCTTTTTGTACTTTTGTGTTTGTTCTACTTATTTTGTACAATAAAAACTTTACATACATACATGTAGAATTTTGAAAATAAAACCCCAAAATAATTATAAGTAACTTCTATTTAATTAATTTAAAACACTATATAAAAAACACACCAATTCGTTTTTCTGTCCTATCCCATGACATTTTGTTCACCCGACTTTTTTTTATTTTGCTAGTTCCATAGACATCCTTTCACATCCCACATACATACTTTGCCCACCGTTGTGAGGGCAAAGTATTCCATTATTTTCTGGATTGTGACCGGAAAATAACCTAAGATACGGAAAACAAACGTCAGAAGTGGGCAAAGTTACCAAGATTTATAGGTTTACAATCCTAACATCATCATCATCCCAGCCTATATACGTCCCACTGCTGGGCACAGACCTCCTCTCAGAACAAGAGGGCTTGGGCTACAATCCCTAAAATCTTGGCAACTTTAGATCTTACAATTCCAACTTACCACGCTCTCCTGTTTCTCATAGGCAACGGCGTTCTGCTTCTGCTTTTGTTCTTCGTTCTTTTCGCCCATCTCTATGAGGGTCTCGAACTCTGGCACCCCGTTTTGGAGCTCGTGGTACGTACCTTGGGCTACGATCTGCGTATAAATTAAATTAAAAACAAATTAAGGGCGATTCCACGAGCGTTTCAACTACTATCAGTCCCTTGCTTGAGATTTCAAGAATTGGAAGGCTGATTTTTTTTAATTATTTTATATTTATTTATATACTAGCTTATGCCCGCGACTTCGTCTGCGCGGATCTAGGTTATCGCGTGGTGGCGCCCTCTACTGGAATAAAAGGTATCCTATGTTGATCCTTAGGGTTCAAACTACCTATATACCAACTTTCATCAAAATCAGCTCAATGATTTCGACGTGAAAGCGTAACAGACAGACAAAGTTACTTTCGCATTTATAATATTAGTAGGGATAATAGCTGTTGCCCGCGGCTTCGCCCCCGTTGTATTTTTTTTTCTGCCATGAAAACCTTCTCCTGACAGTAGCGAACACAACAAAAAAAGAATTAGCGAAATCGGACCAGTCTTTCCCGAGTTATGCGCTTACCAACACATTTTGCGATTCATTTTTATATTATAGATATATATATATATATATATATATATATATATATATATATATATATATATATATATATATATGACGGCGCGAGACGAAACGGAGCGGTAGGTGGATCATCACCGTCGTCTCGTGGTGGAGGTTCCATGTCGGTGGGCGATGCAGAGAAACGCAGATTATCTTGCAAAGTGTAATTATTCGGAATCACAGGCAGGCACTTACAGGTTTGGTAGGTAGGCACTTACAGGAGTGACTGTGAACGTGACAGGTTCGATGGCACAGGAATTGACCGTTCTCAACGGTGGTCGGCCATCAAGTGAACATCGACTCTGTCCTCGTGTAATGGCGCCGAAGCGATACTCGCCCCACCACACTGCGTTCACTGCACTTTACAATTTAAATCAACCAATCAGAGATAAGATCCGGTACTAGGTAATCAAAACAGCAACTATAATGTTACGAATATACGCGCGCGACGACACGGCCAGACTGACCGCTACACGTCCTCGTGTATATCTGGAACAAAGGCATAGTTTGGAATATCCATTCGCTCGGCTTATCCTGACTAAAAGATTGTAATTTACAACACAGAATTGAATTAAAAAAGAAAGCCTCAATAGTAAACAGATCACATTGTAAAAAGTCAAGATAATAATCTCTACACAACACAACACACGCAGCTACTCAAACATGGCTCAACATATTGGCATTCATTTGCCTTTACATTCAATCATAACCAGGTCCTCATAGACCAACCAATAAGTCGCCACGGACCAACCACAAGGTCCCCATGGACCAACCATTAAGCCCCCATGGACCATTCATCACACCACACCTCCAGTCGCACATTGCGCTCTGATCGACCTTTAATAAGATCGCAGTTACAACTACGCTGGAGTCATAGTGAAACACTGTCCTCATGGACAACAACAATTTTCATTACAAGACTGGCCGCTGCCACAGCACCGGTCGCACATCGCGCCCTGTTCGGTCTCTAAAACGACCGCAGTTATAACTACGCCGGTGCTGTAGCACGCGTAACCCAAAATAAAATGAGCCATGTGTGTGTAGGTACAGTTATGTAGGCAAAATCTCTAATTACTATCAGAATTAGACTCTAGGTCACAAACATTAAGTTCAGCAGGTACAGCACTTTGAGGCATTCTTCGAAGGCGATCGTGAGCGTATTTATAACTTCTGTTATTAGTCAATGATTTTAACGTGTATCGATCACCTTCGAGAACTTCTAAAATTTTGAAGGGTCCCTTGTATTTAGGATCTAGTTTTGTCTGGTTTCTCTCCTCATTTTGGATGAGAACCAAATCACCAACAACAAACCTATCAAATTTAACCTTATTACGGTCAAAACGAGATTTTTCGTATTTTGCACTATTTTCAATATTGTGGACAGCTCGTTCTCTTGTTTCGCTAATATCAACCTCGGTTTCGGTATCGGCGGCTGTTAAAAGACTAAGAGGCCGTGCTACTCGACCAATCATGAGTTCAAGCGGGCTGGCTTTAGTTACACGATTCGCTGTGCAATTTAACGCTAGCTGTACCTCATCGAGAGCATCTTGCCATGACCTGTCAGACGTCTCTACTGACGTAAGCATCCCCTTTATAGTGCTCATCACGCGCTCCACTTGGCCATTAGCACGACTTGAACCTGTCGCGATCAAATGTAACTGAATACCGTGCGATTCACAAAAATCTTTGAAGTCTTTGCTCGCGAAACATCGACCTTGGTCTGCTATGACGCGCGTGGGAGCACCAAAAAGGGAGACACTAGACTTCAAAGCTCTAATAGCACTAGGGGTGTCGATACGAAGCGTGTGATACAAAAGTACGAACTTAGTAAAAGCGTCAATTAAAACGATAACGTACTCTTTTTGGTCATTCTTTCCGCTTAACTTGCCGGTAATATCTACGTGCACAGTGTGCCAGGGGACGGCTATTTTGGGTATGGGGTGAAGTTCAGCTGGTATTTTCCCAGAATGAGCTTTGGAAACTTTACACGTGATACAATTGTCAATAAATCTCCGAACGTACTTTGCCATTTTGTCGAACCAATAGTGCTCGTACAATTTCTCTAAAGTTTTGTCTGCACCGAGATGCATTAAAGACTCGTGCACGTGGTTAATGACTGCCCAACGGAAAGCACGTGGCACTATTGGTAGACAGCGCGTGCGGTTGTTTCTTTGAACGCGACGATGTAAGATTCCTGAACGAATTTCGTAAGTTTTCGCGATATCTGAAGGAAGCTGATTCTCTTTCAATTTGACGACAATAGCCTGAATTTCATCGTCTCGCAACTGCTCAGCCAAAAGCCAGTTGTCAGATAAGGTGGTTATATTGACTAATTTTTGTTCGATTTTCTCAAAACTCGGTTCAACTAAGGACGATTTAGGCACAGGGTTGCGAGACAAGAAATCCACATGACTCATTCGTTTGCCTTCCCTGTAAACGATCTCAAAATCATAAGACTGCAGAAACGCCCAATGGCGGTGAACTCGTGGGGAAAGATTGACCTTGTCACGAGAGGCTTTGAGGGAGTTACAGTCGGTAACGACAATGAAATGCCGCCCTTGCAAGTAATGGTGGAAATGTTCAACAGCCTTCACCACCGCCAGAGTTTCCAGCTCATAAGAGTGGTACCTTGACTCGGCGTCTGTGGTTCGTCGGCTGTAGTACTCAACTACGAGCAATTGACCGTCGACTTTTTGAAAAAGAATTGCCCCATAACCGAGAGAGCTAGCATCTGTATGCAGTTCAGCTGGCAAGTCCGGGTCAAAAATCGTAAGCACAGGTTTCTGCGTTATAATCGAAATAATCTTTTGTCGGATCTCCTCATGCTCAGGAGTCCAGTTGAATTGGACATTGGTGTTTAAACGAAATAACGGGGTCATAATTTGAGAAAAATTCTTGACGAATTTACGAAAATAAGAGGCTAACCCTATGAATTGCCTCAATTGTGTGGTATTTTCGGGTGGCCGAAGTTTGGTTAGGGCCTCAACTTTTCTTGGGTTAGGTTTGACTTGACCAGCAGAGATCTCGTAACCAAGAAACTCGACACGTCGCATGAGAAAAGAACATTTCGAGATATTCAGGGAAAAACCAGCATTGGTTAAGGCAGTTAATACTTCTCGTAATCTAATCAACCCTTCGTTTACAGTTTTAGACGGGATCAAAATGTCGTCCATATACAGGATCACATAATTACTTACTAGGACTCCTGAATCAGTGTTAACGACCCCTAAAGCATTGGACACAGCCCGTTGGAAAACGCTTGGTGCATTACGTAGCCCGAAGGGCATAGCCAAGTATTCAAACTGCCCTTCGGGTGTTATGAAGGCCGTTCGTTCAATACTTTCAGGGTCATTAATAGGAATCTGATTAAACCCGCTAGCGCAATCTAAGCATGTGAAATAATTTGCACCGTACAAACGCGCAATCTGATCATCAATACGCGGCAAAGGAAACCGATCGGGGATAGTATTTTCGTTCAATTCGCGATAATCAGTTACCATACGCTTTGTTCCGTCACGCTTATCCACGAGTAATATAGGACTCGCGAAAGGAGAACTACTTGGTCTAATAATGTTGGCACTCAACAGTTCGTTTACTTTGGTACGCACTACATCTCGCTCTTGCGGACTGAGACGATAGGGGCGGCGGTACACGGTACGTGTCGGATCTTTAAGCCTAATTCTTAATTCACCTGTTGTCACTCGCTTCTGTGGTAAACCGTTAGTAAAAGCAAGCGAAAACTCCGTCAACAAATTTATAAGATCATCGCATAATGCGAGTGACAAGTCAGTAGTTATTGAATGCAAATTTATTTCCGTAACGGCACTAAAACAATCAACCGGTTTCGTAATTGATAATTGCGCTTTCGATAAATTAACGGTCAGTCCCAAGTTTAAAATATCTGAGCCTATCATAATGTCATACGGCATACGATCATCTGGCAAGATAAGGAACGACAAATGTAAACAATGCCCGTCAATAATTACCGCGCATGAAATCTGTTCGGTACAGTAAATGTGAGCATTGCCAACCCCTGTTAAACGCACATTAGTTGCACTACGCACTCCCGAAAACCGGTTTGCTATACTTTGCTTTACAAGAGAACATTCAGCGCCACTATCGAAATAAAAAGGGTACGACTCACCAGATTGTGTAAGTTCGCCACGGACACCGGTGACCTCGCAAACATTGACCCGACGCTCGAGCGCAGCGCTGCTGGCTCCACCGCCGCCGGCACCGACGCCCGCGCCCTTGCCAGGCGCGCCGACTCCGCTGCCTCCTTTCTTGGCGCAGTGAGGAGCGATGTGGCCTTCTTCCCCGCAGCGATAGCAGGTTACAAACTTCTTCGAGTTTGGAGCGAAGCTTGAAGACGACGAGGCGTGTGCATTTGGGGCTGGTTTCTTGTTTCTGGAGTAGCAATCGACCGATTTGTGTCCAAATTTATGACAATTGTGACACTGAATCTGTTTGTTCACATCTCGAGGCATAAAATTCATCCTATTTCGTTTTATTTCGTTCGCGTAGGTATCTACGCTTCGTTCCTGCTTGCGTTTTAAAGAAAATGCTTGCACTTCTTGAATTAATTTCGTTCTTGTTTTAATGGGGGTAGTAAACGCCAAACGGTTAATTCTACCGTCAAATTGTGCGAGATGTGCGAGTACGTATGAAATGGCGATTTCTTCACAATTCAGGTCTTTCCATTTAGCCATTAACGATGCAATTAAGCGACTCGCATATGCGGCAAGATTTTCTCCTTCTTTAGGTCTGCTATTATTGATGTGAACAATAGTGGCTGCGCATGTTTCAGCAGAGTCATAGCGGGCCAAGAACAGGTTTTTGAAATCTTGCCATGTCATACCTGAGTGCGCGACATGAGAAAGCCAAGTTGATGATGATCCTTTAAGAGCCTTACTCAGTGCGATAATTAGGGCTCCTCCTTCCAATGGTTGTTCGGTCAAACAGATGTCCACAGTCGAGCACCAGGACCGTGGATCGGCGTCCGATAGGTCAGGATTAAACTCGGGCAGCTTGATTGCCACAGAAGACGAGGATGGCGGCCGTATGGCTTCAATCAGGCGTGCCATATTCTGATTCTGTTGTTCGAGCAGCAGTTGCAGGAGGGTATTCGACGATGATGGTAGGGCTTGAGCGTATCCCACTTCTGATGACGGCGCGAGACGAAACGGAGCGGTAGGTGGATCATCACCGTCGTCTCGTGGTGGAGGTTCCATGTCGGTGGGCGATGCAGAGAAACGCAGATTATCTTGCAAAGTGTAATTATTCGGAATCACAGGCAGGCACTTACAGGTTTGGTAGGTAGGCACTTACAGGAGTGACTGTGAACGTGACAGGTTCGATGGCACAGGAATTGACCGTTCTCAACGGTGGTCGGCCATCAAGTGAACATCGACTCTGTCCTCGTGTAATGGCGCCGAAGCGATACTCGCCCCACCACACTGCGTTCACTGCACTTTACAATTTAAATCAACCAATCAGAGATAAGATCCGGTACTAGGTAATCAAAACAGCAACTATAATGTTACGAATATACGCGCGCGACGACATATATATAATTATGACGTAAATATCTTCTGTACTTAGGCCAGGATCTATTTTAATACGAAAATCAATGCATATGAATTATGTACTTCTTAATATAAACTAGGGATCACCCTTAAATAGTCTCAGTGGATGCTCTAGGTCGTTATTTAGCAAAAAGCACTTTCGCCTTTTTAGCATCATTCTATACGTATACTCAGTGGCAGAAAACTTGGCCCACTCTACACACGAAATTACCTACTACTGCATAGTCAAAGTCAAAGTCAAAATGTCTTTATTCAATTTAGACTATAACAAACACTTACGAATGTAAAAAAAATCTACCACCGGTTCGGAAAAACCTCTGTTGAGAAGAATCCGGCAAGAAACTCAATGAGGTATATATATGTCGTAAGATAGGACTTAGAGAACCGGGATTCGACCCTGACATGATCAATGTGGGCATAACATGTGGGATTCGGGCAGAGAATGAAACAATTTTGAAGAACTAACAAAAGTCCGCTAATCGTAGTCAAGATAAAACCAAAACAATACGACACTCATTCACTGAAATCTTAGAAATGCAACTATCATAACGATTCACAATAATCTTAAGGAAAAGCCTAGTTAATAATAAAGAAACGCGAACAGTTCCTGAGATTGTCGACTCGGGCCAAACTTCTTTTACAAACTGACAATTGACGATCGCTTTTCCCGCGTCCAGATCTCAGGCTCTGTCAAGCGCGCCACGCATGGCAACACTGGCGTTTCGAAAGTGCTATAATGCCAATCCTTAATAAACCACGCATGGTAATGACCATACAAGGACAATACTCATAATTCTACACGGCCATCCTACAAGACACACGTCCTCGTGTGTTTAATCTGCAACAATCGACACAATAGCATCATAATATTCGCTCGGCCACTTCTGACCACAACACACACAAAACAAAACAAAATTACGCACACACACACACAAATCAAAACCAGTAACTATAGTATTAGACATTATTCTGATAAATTCCATATAGTATTACTTAAAGGTGAGAGAAAACGAAAGAGCGAGAGATTGAGAGAGAGAATGAAAGCCAACCATTATTCCATTCTGTGATTTAACTACCAGTCATTCTTATTTCAGCGGCCATTTTTATTTTTCTCTTTTCCTTTCATTCTTAAGGCTCTCCTTCGAGTCATCCCTGTGACTCTGCTATCAGTCATCCCTGTGACGTTCCTACAAGTCATCCCTGTGACTTCACAAGAAGTCATCCCTGTGACTTCCCTAGAAGTCATCCCTGTGACTTCCCTAGAAGTCATCCCTGTGACTTCCCTACCAGTCATCCCTGTGACGTTCCTACAAGTCATCCCTGTGACTTCCCTACAAGTCATCCCTGTGACTTATCTACCAGTCATCCCTGTGACTTTCCTACGAGTCATCCCTGTGACTTTCCTACGAGTCATCCCTGTGACTTCCCTAGAAGTCATCCCTGTGACTTCCCTAGAAGTCATCCCTGTGACTTCCCTACCAGTCATCCCTGTGACGTTCCTACAAGTCATCCCTGTGACTTCCCTACAAGTCATCCCTGTGACTTATCTACCAGTCATCCCTGTGACTTTCCTACGAGTCATCCCTGTGACTCCTACCAGTCATCCCTGTGACTCCTACCAGTCATCCCTGTGACTTTCCTACGAGTCATCCCTGTGACTCGCCTACCAGTCATCCCTGTGACTTTCCTACGAGTCATCCCTGTGACCCACCTACCAGTCATCCCTGTGACTTTCCTACGAGTCATCCCTGTGACTCTCCTACAAGTCATCCCTGTGACTCTCCTACGAGTCATCCCTGTGACTCTCCTACAAGTCATCCCTGTGACTTTCCTACGAGTCATCCCTGTGACTCTCCTACCAGTCATCCCTGTGACTGTCCTACGAGTCATCCCTGTGACTCTCCTACGAGTCATCCCTGTGACTCTCCTACCAGTCATCCCTGTGACTGTCCTACGAGTCATCCCTGTGACTCTCCTACCAGTCATCCCTGTGACTGTCCTACGAGTCATCCCTGTGACTCTCCTACCAGTCATCCCTGTGACTGTCCTACGAGTCATCCCTGTGACTCTCCTACCAGTCATCCCTGTGACTGTCCTACGAGTCATCCCTGTGACTCTCCTACCAGTCATCCCTGTGACTGTCCTACGAGTCATCCCTGTGACTCTCCTACAAGTCATCCCAGTGACTCGACCACTTTTTTTTTTTCTTTTTTTTTTTTTTTTCAATAGCACAACTAAAAAGTAAAGTAAAATGTTTATTAAAAATAAAGGTTATAAATCGTTTACAGTTTTATATTTGGGATTCAAAACATCAGAATGCTGAAATGACTAAAATTATTTAGTGAAACATGAAATCAAAAGCAAAACAATGTACTGTCTAGCGAACCCCAAACTAGGCTAACTTGTATCTTGGGGACCAGATGAGTTTCAAATAAATGAAATGAATAGTTAATGCAAATTTATTAGGACTGTTTTATTGCCAACTATAATTTTATAACAAGAGGAAAAAAAAATAACTAATTCAATATTACTTATTGATGAAAATAGCATAATACAATACTGTACGAGATAACAGGTAAAATACATTTTTTTTTTTTGTAACAGAAAACAACAGCTCCAACAGATACTCTACAATACTTAAACTTCTTGTCTTAAACCTTCAACATGAATTTAAGATCCAACATTTTCTGACTCATCTGAATGAATTGCCAGTGACAAGTTGTCACACTCACATCGTCCAGCACTTTACCCACAGACACCATCTCCAAATGGTCGCACACTCACAGGTGAGGCTTGAGCTTAGATCTCCATACATCTCCACAATTCAAAGTCAAAATCAAAGTCAAAACATTCCCACTCAATTCAGGCCACATCAAAGCACTTATGAAACCACCACCAATTATTTATTCTAAAACATTAATACCAAACCGCACTCTCTCATATCCAGCTGATCACATTTGTCTATATCATGTACTGCCATAACTCTATTTACATCAATATCTGTGTCCATCCACCGACCAACAAAATTATCAAATTGATTGCAAGGCAAACTATCATCATTATCCAGTACCCCTCAGGAAATGGTTAATTATTTACAGAAAACCATTATTGAAAAACAAAAATCCATAATCACTCAGAGCAAAAATTATGAGGAAATCATAGTGTCTCTTGATTAATTACCAACTCCACATGTCATTCAATTTCAGTACCTATATCACTAATAGAAAAAAAAAGTGAATTTCAGAAACCACACAATAGCTAGGTCTCAAAAACCTGTGCCCTAACAAGATCACTCCCATACTCTAACCAACAAGAATGAAGACAACCTCCGCTTAACCCTGGGACCACAACGGACCAGAGTTGCAGAGTGCAATGGAGGCAATTGCAGGAGGCCTATGCCAAAAGACACACAGAACTGGGACATTTTATAACAAAATACACAAAATAGTACAAGTAAACTACCAGTTCAGAATAAAAAAAAATGTTGTTATTATTATAACCAGATTACTATAAAGCCTTCTATGTAACCCAATCACAGTAAAGTACAGTAACTCAACTTGAAAAATTCCAACTAAACATTATTCATTATTTCTTAAGATTTTGATAGCAAATGTCACACATTCATAAAGAAACTTGAATAAAGCAATATCAATTTATTTAGCTTACACATTCAGCAGGTTCTTTTTATGTTTAAAAGTGTAATAACATTTTTAACTAACATTTAAACAACAGTTAAAATGAGAGTTTAACTTGCCATACTTGCAAACTAACTCACTGTACTTGTTTGTATTTCTCCTACCCACTTTGATTTTGTTAGCATGACCGTTTGCGAATTTAATTTAGTTCTTAAGAAAATATGTTTTCTCAGTAAGTGATTTTAAATCTTATGAGAAACAAATAATCTTAAACCCAAACCCTTTATTAAATTCAGAAACTGAGAATCACTAATTTGACAAAGCAGATGTTTTCCTGATAAGAAGCTAAGCTCTGTTTTAGTATTAAATTGAAAGATTTATCCTGTTTCAATATGTGAAATAATTTAACACAGATTTGCCAGAGTTGTGTGAACTTAGCACCCCGATTGGATTTATTTTTTATTTTTAATTTTTTGGTAGTAGCAGTTATTACATTTGTTGTAACTTGTATTGTTTACAGTAGAAGTACATAATTTATATTGTTTGTAATAACTTGATTTTGTTAGTAGTAGCAATAATTTAGTCTGTAGTAACTTTCTGTAAGCTCTCTTTACTCACGAGCAACACAAAACTGCATTATTTGATAGCACAAAAGTTCACATTGCACAGAAATTTCCATAGAAGACAAAACTCAGATAAATCAATGAGCCACATAAACTTTCTTTTTTTTTTTTTTTTACTAAGGAGTATATAATTTACAAAAATTAACAATTACTGAATTCTGTAATTGCTAATACCCATCAAAGATATCACACCATGACACTCTTGAATGTGTTATTGAGGTATCATATAAGCTAAACACGAACATGTTAATTACTCAAGGATTCTAGGGTAACAAGCAACACACTTTTGCTAAATATGCTTTAGAGTGTGAACCCTGAAAAGAAGCATTTGTTATCCAAAGTTTCACATTAATTTCAGGTTACATAATAGTTAAGTAATGGCCGTAGTAAATGTTTACTTGAAATACAACCACTGTTGTATGAAGGCGTGACCATAATGCATTGGTAACTCGAGTATTTATGAAGTCCTTAAGGGTGAGGCTTTTACTACAAATTGCAGTCTGCAATAACTGAAAATTACGCTGTCGTCTTTATAATAATGTAATTAATTAAGTGTGCATCCCGCAAACAACACTGATATTGCAAGTGTGCAGGCATGTGCCAAGAAACAAGTACCACATCCATATTCATAATCTAAAGTTCTCTAAATAGGTACACTTACTGAAGAAGCTGAAGCAAACTGAAGTGGCAGTGTGTAGTATAGCATGAACTAATTGTTTTTGTTTTCGGCAACCAGTCGCTTAGAATGAATGAGCTTACGATTTCTTCAACGCGTAATTATATTACCAGCAAAGTATAATTTCTTACGCTAAATAAATGTTCACAGTATTGATCAATGCACTTATCACAATTCTTGGGTTAAACGGATAACCACGTGAAAGAAAAATAAGTTTAAAATAGTCGAATGGTAAAAAGAACTCACCAAATTTCCGATGTTACCTTATCCATCTCGTCATTCATACTGCCTGTAACCGCAAATAATGCCGCATACGCTACAAAATAGATCGCTACAAAAAAAATCACTATTCATAGCTTACACCGACTAAAAATTACGAAATATTCCAAATTTACCGGCATAACTTTGTTGTAAACAGTGACTTTGACGTTTAACTTCTTTTTTTTTTTAATCTGGCTGCAGAGAGACATTCCTGACAGACTAGAAGAATTGCCAGCGTAACTAAATATGATTTAATCTCTCGACGCATTTTTATGAAAAAGAAAAGACAAAATTGACTGTATTATTATCACAGATTTTAAATTACTATGCCTGTGCAATTCATAACAAAATTACGAATAAACACACAAGTGTGACACAAGAATACCGTTACATCAAAAACATGGCATAACTGCATGTACTAGATTTCTTTAACTTTTTTTTTGAACGATTACAATACCGAGACGAAAAAAATTAAATTCTTTGCACACTATTTGTCGATTTAACATAAAATTTAACCACATTTTATGCGTGTTAGTATCAAAGATTGTGTGCAATCAATACAAAGGGCAGTTGCATTCATTCGTTATAGTTTTAAAATGAGTAAAAAAAACACTTTGATAATGACACTGCGCGGCACTAACACACTCACAATTTCACACGATATGCGAAACTTTAGTTTCATTTGCCCGTTCGGACCACTTCTGATGTCGTAAGATAGGACTTAGAGAACCGGGATTCGACCCTGACATGATCAATGTGGGCATAACATGTGGGATTCGGGCAGAGAATGAAACAATTTTGAAGAACTAACAAAAGTCCGCTAATCGTAGTCAAGATAAAACCAAAACAATACGACACTCATTCACTGAAATCTTAGAAATGCAACTATCATAACGATTCACAATAATCTTAAGGAAAAGCCTAGTTAATAATAAAGAAACGCGAACAGTTCCTGAGATTGTCGACTCGGGCCAAACTTCTTTTACAAACTGACAATTGACGATCGCTTTTCCCGCGTCCAGATCTCAGGCTCTGTCAAGCGCGCCACGCATGGCAACACTGGCGTTTCGAAAGTGCTATAATGCCAATCCTTAATAAACCACGCATGGTAATGACCATACAAGGACAATACTCATAATTCTACATATATATATTTTAAAACAGATTTACAATATTAATAAATGATATCTATATACTATACATCACAAGTATTTAATACAACTTTATTTTTTAACACAGTAGGTGTATTGGAAGGGATCGCTAATGCGGATCGTATCATACATTTATGGGCCACATTTTTTTGGCATTCAGTATATAATAAATAACCTTGTAAGAATGACTATTAGCTGTTTTTTTTATATTATTATTAAATTTGTACGCCTATTTTTAGGTAGAAAGTGGAGATCCAGAATAATTTTAAGATCGTTTCAACAAATAAATTATTCTTATAGTCCGCGCGACGGTTGAAGACGGCTCAGGGAATCTGGTGGGGGTAAATGGCGCATGGGTACAATCGCGCACAAAATCTTTTAACAAAATAATATATCAGAATAAAGAACACAACTAAATTTTAGGAAAGTGTAATTTTAATAAGATAATGTAATAATAGGTAAGTACTCGTAATAACGGAATATTATTAATTGAACTTTTTATATCGAATAAATTAAAATTATATTAAAATATGTAAATTTCGTATATGTTAGATCTTTCACGTCAATAGAGATACGAAATAAGTGTTTTATAGACAATGTTTAAAAAAAAAACAAAAATTAAGTATTAATTTTTTTTCAAAATCCGTTAGACAAAAATGAAGATAAAAGCTTGGAGAAGAAGAATAGTTCGCGTCGTAAACCAATTTTCTGGCTTGCCTAGTTAAAACTTTATGTTTTGGCATTTTTTCCACTACAACGAAATGAAAATAAAGTTAAACAATTTGTGCGCGACAGTCCGTAATGGAACACGAAACGCATACACTGAGCGCGGCCGGCGGAGAGCGACTGACAGCGACTGACAACGTGACAACCAATAACGTGTCCGCGTCGACGCCCACCTGCCCTTCCCCCCTGTGCCCCCGCAAAGCAGACCGAAGAAATTACTTCTGCGCATGCCCCTTCCACTTTTCCCGAGCCGTCTTAAACCGTCGCGCGGACTATATGATTATTATTATGTACCTTGCCCGAACGCATGACGCACACGTTGTCCGCGTGCCGCGCGTATTGTGCGTGGTGCGTCACCAACACAGTCGCCTTGTGTCGGAGGAAGCCGCGGATACATTCTTCGTAGATCGCTTGCGCTACCTGCGAAACACAAGAACTGAAGTGCAAACGAAGTAACAACTTTGCCCATCCGCAACCTTGCCCTATACGACGAAGTGCAAAATTTGGTCTTGTTGTCTTGCCGTTCCACTGACGTTTATCCTCCTAAGTCCGCGCGTACTTTATAAAGTAAAAATTTTTTCATTGAATAAAGAATTCTAAGAATTTTGAAATAAAATCGAAAATAACAAAGCAGGTCAACCAGGTCTTAAACGCTAAGTTTGTTAAAAAAATTCAGGACTCAGGAGGATATAATATTTAATACTAGTGAGAGGGACGGTATGGTGCGAACTTCGATTTTTGAATTTCATAGTAGCCCCCTTGAGGTGTAAACGAACAAAAAACTTTGCCCACCCGCGATCTTATGACAGTTACGTCTATACAACATGTGTGTTCATGTAGCTTCTTCACCTCCTCACTGTTACTACACGAAAAGTAAGACTAAATATGACAGTGTGGCGGCAAAATATTTACCATCAGCTTTAGCTCGTTTACATGTCATAAAACACTAATGCCAATAGAATTGTTTGTTAACTTGAAAGTTAAGTATAAAATCTCGACACAACAACCGATGGGCTTAGGGTCATGAAATTCGACCATGATTTGTTTTTAACGTAATGTCAATGAAAACAATGACTTAATTTTCGGAAATTCCCACGGGAATTTTTAAAATCCCCGAATTTCAATTCAGCTGTTGGACCTAAGGATTTACGCGTGCGAAGCCGCGGGTAAACACTAGTTACATATAAAGTGACACCTTACTAGGTCAATTGGTGTCAATTGTCCCACGATATTATTATTATAACTAGCTTGTGCTCGCGGCTCCGCCCGCGCGGTATTCGGTTATCGCGCGATGTCACCTTGGGAACTGTGCATTTTTCCGGGATAAAAAGTAGCCTATGTCACTCTCGGGCCCATAAGCTATCTTTATGCCAAAAATCACGTCGATCCGTCGCTCCGTTACGGCATGAAAGACGGACAAACATACAAACCCACAAACACACTTTCGCATTTATAATATTAGTATGGATAAATTAAAAGTCTCACCTTAGCGTCCACAGCTGCCAACGGGTCGTCCAGCAAGTAAACATCGGCGTGTTGGTAGACGCAGCGAGCGAGGGAGATCCTGGCGCGCTGGCCGCCGGAGAGCGACGCGCCTGGGGAGCAGATGTTGTGAGTAGTAGCAACTTTGCCCATGGGCCATTAAATCAGCGCTGCAGCTCTGGTTATAGGGCTACGGCACATGCTGAGCTGAGACCTTTTGGCATCACACTACAGCACAACGTCTAATTGTTCTCTCTTCTCCTATTTATGTTTTTACTGTTTTTGCTGTGATGTAGTGTGTTTTTGTTGTCAATAAATATTGAGTTTAAATCAAATAAATGTCGGTGTATTGGTAGACGCAGCGAGCGATAGAGAACCCAGCTTTATGTCAGAGAGAGACGAATCTGGGGAATAGCGGGTGTTGTGAGTAGTGGCAACTTTGCCCATGGGCCATTAGATCAAATAAATGTCGGTGTATTGGTAGAAGCAGCGAGCGATAGAGAGCCCAGCTTTGTGTCCGAGAGAGACGCATCTGGGGAATAGTGGGTGTTGTGAGTTGTGGCAACTTTGCCCATGGGCCATTAAATCAAATAAAAATGTCGGTGTATTGGTAAATGCAGCGAGCGATAGAGAACCCAGCTTTGTGTCAGAGAGAGAGAGAGAGAGAGACGCGTCTGGGGAATAGCGGGTGTTGCGAGTAGTGGCAACTTTGCCCATGGACAATAAAACTAAAAAAAAGCTTGTAATAATCTTTTGATTGTGATATCAAAAGCAGTCGAGATAAAGAGAGATAATTAAATATTGTCACCTCTTTCGCCAACGACGGTCTTGTCTCCGTGCGACAATATTTCCAAGTCGCTCTTCAGCTGGCAGCACTTTATGACTTGCTTGTACCTTCTGAGATCCATGTCTTGCCCGAAAAGTATGTTTTGTCGTACCTGAGGACAATATCTTAAATGACTGACTCATTATAATCACCAAAATCTTGGAGCTAGAAAGCGTAAATTTTAAAGCTTCAGTCGAATGTCGAGCACTAGCGACCCCTTGCGATCACTAAACCACTGCCAACCACTAGGGCACTGTCGACCACTGGGCCACCGTCGACCACTAGGTCACTGTCGACCACTGTGGCAATGTCGACCACTAGGCCACTGTCGACCACTGGAACACTGTCGACCACTGGGCAACTCACCGAAGCCTCAAACAGCCACGGGTCCTGCGGGGCGTACGCGATGACCCCATTCGCCTCCAGCCGGCCCTCGCTCGGCGGCAGCTCTCGCAGTATGCCCAGCAGCAGCGTGGACTTGCCGGCGCCCACTGTGCCCACTATAGTGGTCAGGGTCTCGGGTTTAATCTAGAAAAAAAAAATAGTCAGTGGCAGTCGAAAGAATGTCGGTAGAGGTAGTGCCTAGCTACAAAAACTGATTGCACATAATGCAATGTTTGTCATAATAGGGATGTTGACGCCATTAAAAAATAATGCGAAGGCACAACTCCAGTAAAAAAAAACGCTTTATGCCCTGAAAACCAGATTAATTTTCGATTTGCTGTAAAATTAGATTTTTTGTTGCTTTAAAACAAATAAATAGTTAGTTGATTGAGTTTGCGGATAATGACGTCATAATTCGCTATTGTCATTGAAACTCTATGGGAGAATTGTGTTTTGACAGCTCATAAAAAGTACGTCAGTTGATTGGTGGTTTCAACATCCCTATTCTGAAAAATAAATGGTTTCAGAGAAAAAAAAAATATGTGAAACATTACATTATGACTAACAATTTTCGACCAATCGATATAGACCATTCTAACTGTTATAAACCATCAAATAGTACTTTATACACAAATTTATACGCGACCATGCTTGAGAAACTACAAGTTGTCTTCTATTAATTCTGATACTGATTAGTAGGCTCTTTTTTATAAGCATTAAGCATTCAATAATACTTACAACCAAGTTGATGTCGCTGAGCGCTAGTGTTTTCCTTTCTACTTCCGCATCCGAATTCTTCCAGTGCGCCGTATAATCCTTCATCTTCACTAAGACCGGTGGTTTGATCATTTTCTCCAGATTTGTCTCTGATTTTATGTAAGTTTGTTGGCTGAAAACAATATTGACCTTTTAAAAAAATCTTCAACTTTGATATTAATTAGCATAACGAGATATTCTTGATTCAAATTGGCATAACGTTATTTCAGATAAACTCGCGGACAAAAATTACGGGTCGGTACTAAAAACTAGAATATCTCCTAAAATAATAGAGCTAGGAGCATGAATTAAACTGTATATTGTAGATAATTCTGTAATTAATTAAACGAAATAAAAGGTTTGAAAGTTATTCATTTGTTTATTCAAATTACAAACAAAACAAAATATTTACAAATTTTACGTAGAAAAATTAACACTTGGTACCTCACATTACGACAGAAGAAAAAACTTTAAACCAAATTAGTTCTTCGTATTGCCTTCACGGGCTCTTCTTAAAGCTTCCAGACGATTGGGCATGCTCTTATTTAGGTTTCTTATGCGATTTTACGGGATATTGATCCATTCTTCCACTAACATGTTTCAGGTCTCTAAGCGTAGCTAGAGCGGAGTTTCGATTTCTTACACGCCTTCCAAGCTCGTCCCATACATGCTCGATCGGATTTAAGTCTGGACTTCTCGAGGGTCAGTTCATAAAAATGATACCAACGTCGTCAAAGTAATCATTTACAATCTGAGCTGTGTATGGCCTGGCGTTTTCATGCATGAACATGGGATTTTCACCCATATTAATGAAGTATGGGCCGACATGCTCATTAAGAATCTCTTCTACATATCTTGCACTAGTTAGAGTACCATTTTCTATGAACACTAACTCCATGTGAGTCTCTGAAGAGATTACAGCTCAGGCCACAATACACCCATCGTCAAACGACACTTTTTCCTCAAAATAATCTCGAGTAAAACGTTCACCTGGCCGTTTGTAAGCTCTTCGCCGCCCATCATGTGCATAGAGCATAAATCTGGATTCATCAGAAAACATATTTCTTGCCAATTCTTCGTCTGCCCACCATCTGTGTTCGCGGGCGTAAATCAATCTTGCTGTTCGCTGCCCCTTTTCAAGTTTTGGGCCATTTGCCGGTCTACGTGGGGTCAAATTAGCTTCTTGTAGCCGCCGCCTTACAGTCCACTCGCTTATGTCATCTTTTCGAGTCTCTCGAAGTTGATTTTGGACTTCAACAGCCGTGAGGTGCCGATTTCGGAGCATAGTTGTAACAATAAATTGATCTTCTCGAGCTGCAGTACATCTCGGTCTGCTGGTTCCTGGGCTTCTAATGTTCTGCCCAGTTTCTCGGAAACGTTGGACGACTCTCTGCACGGTAGAAAGTGACATGCCAACAGTTCTCGCTGTTCTTCTCTGAATTCCGCCTTCTTCTAACATAGTGACGATACGTGTACATTCTTCTGGTGTCAGCCACATGATAGTAAATCAAGAATGATCAAAAAAGGCAACAATGAATGCCTTTTATCATTATGCTTTGACAGATCGAAAATAAAAGTGAGAAAACAGGCAAAAGTAAAACAAGTGCAATTTTAATTTAGGCCCTAATTAGAGTTTTTTTAAATTTTAACTTTTTCCAGCAGCCATGTAAAACATTTGAAGGTTGTATTTAATACGATATTAAATTCTCTTTAATATAGAGTCAGTTTCGTATAAGTAAACCTTTTCATTTTCAAAATTTTAAGGTTTTCGTCACTGACCCGTATTATTTGACCGCGAGTGTAGTTAATGTTGTGTGACTTGGACGTTGACTTGTACCCACTAACGCATAAAGAATGTCCAGTCTAGTTACTGCGATTTCTTTATATTGTCCGCGTATTGATTCTCAACTTTTACTGGATAAGACTTAAGACTCAACATTCTTTATACGTGAGTGGGTACAAGTCAACGGCCAAGTCACACAACATTAACTATAATAATAAAGAAATCGCAGTAAGGAACCTTAGACTTCGCACGACTTTGTCTAGATTTCATTACTTTTTAAAGATAAACAAGCAGCTCCATCGAGACTTGGCTAGTTTTTACAGAATGTTTTTGGTGGGATTATTCTTTCGCTTAACTTCGAAACTAAATGACCTACAGACTTGAAATTTTGGATTTTAAGTATGTGATCATAGCTTACTGGATGACGAAAATTTCTGCGTTCTGGTCTTATCCAGAGGTTCTCAAATAGGGGCTTGAAAATGCGGCGAAATGGTTCCAGTAAAGAATGGTACTTTTTTTCTGGTAATAGATTTTAAGACTGTAGTAAGTGCTTTCATTCTGTTATAACGCACATAATATTACTTGATTTTTTTCGTAATGGCTACGGAACCCTATCTTAGGCGTGTCCGACACGCTCTTGGCCGGTTTTTAAAACTTGCAGCCTATTACTCTTTCCCGACCCAGACATGGAAATAACGACCCAGCAGGGCTATTCCGAAATTCGAAACTCGAAGTTCGTGTCTTGCGATCCCTCTCGCTCTCGTATTAAATAGTATAGTATAGTATAGTAGTTTTGATTGCGTCTAACGCTTCAGCATAATGCTGAGTCAGCGACCGTTTCACTTTCTCGGGGACACACAAAATTGTGTATATACTTATTTCATGTGCGATTTATTATTTTTATTTCTTTATTATTTTTTTGGTTCTGTTGTGTAAATTTTGCTGTATATGTGTGTCTTTTGTGTTAGTGAATAAATGTCTTCTTTCTTTCTTTATAAGTGTCAGAGGGACCTCACGACACGAACTTCGAATTTCGTGTTTCGGAGTAGCGCTTCTGTTTTTCGTGTACGCGCCCATAAACTGACATGAACTTCTACGGGCGTGTACACGAAAAACAGGGTCGGTATTATCCGAGCCGCGAAAGGATTTTCACCCATCTCTTTCCATTGTTATTTTAGCGGACACATCATATTTACGAGGAGGTGGACTACGCTAGAACCACGGCGAAGAAAACTTCCGAACCAGCAAAAGTTAGTACTTACTTTTTATAAAATTCCTTAGAATGTTTACACACACAGTAATTAATGTTTCATACAGTGTCCTGATAAGCTGAAAAGCGCTAACTCAACTCAACAGCAGCAGGAAGGATTGAAACCCATAGTATGTAGGTGAAGTCGACGACTATTGTTCCGCTCCTGCTGACTCGTGCTGAGGCACCGACTTCGAGCTAGTAGGGTACGGTCGAGTTCAGTGAGCAAAAATTTGATCAAAAAACCCGACTGCCTTAAAAAATACTAAAAAGAAGAAAACAAGTCTAGTGGGCTAGAACGGTGTTAAGTAGCTAACTAAAGTTCAACATTCGGGACCCATTAGGTAAGAATTTTCGAGCGTCACGATTTAAATGGGTCCCGACTGCTGAACTTTAAGTTAGCTACTTAACACAGTTCTAGCCCACTAGACTTGTTTTCTTCTTTTTAGTATTTTTTAAGGCAGTCGGGTTTTTTAAATTTTTTAATTTATTGTTTTATTTCACACTTTTCTGTGAAAATGGTCTATTATAGTACATTATGATACAAGTGTGCTATGTTGGTCATTACACTCGAGTCGGTTTTTAAGCCTGAGCCGAAGGCGAAGGCTTAATGGAGACGAAAAGTGTAATGACCAATGCTCACGTGTTTCATACGACGTTTTTCAACACACTTGCGAGGAAAAGTAAATAAAAGTTCACATTTATTTAAAAACTTTAACAAACAGAAACCCATTTAAAAGATGGCGGCCGTAATTTTTTTTTTTCGCGCGCTCAGCGCTGCATGCGCGCGCAAGTCTGAGATAAGGGCACCGGCAAAGTAGCTAATCAGCCACATATTTATAAATTTTGAAATTGGGTATTTATAGTTAAAAATACACCGTCAAATTATAAATACCAACAAGCTAACAAGCAGTTTCATGAAATTCTTTAATTATTTATCACATTTTGAATTGAATTTTATATTTACGCAAATAACTACTTAGCTGTTTTCGAAACATTAATACTTCTTGCTAATATTTAAAAAGATATGTAATGAAAAGGCACTAGTGCGATAATGTAATGTAAAAGGCACGGCATGGGTAATATTCTGCATTATCAGTGTAAATACGCTGTAATAAGACCTACTTTACGAGCAGGTGTGTTGAAAAAACGGTTATAACTTATATATTTTTTGAATGGGCTAATTATTAGCTTTCATTTGACCCTCCCTCTTCGCAGTCGGGTGAAAATATCTGAAGACGCTTCTATGCCGTTAACAATAGAGACGTGTTCAGATGTTTTTGATCAAAATTTTGCTCACAAGTTTATAAACTCAACTGTACCTATATACCCACGTCGACAAATATTTTCAAGGTTTTTGTAGTCGGTTTCTTTTGTTTTTTTTGGGGGTCGGTTTTACAATACAATACAATAACTCTTTATTGCACACCAACATATAGCAAACAATTTTTTTTACTTTATTGTTTAAAAAGATATATTTTGATTGTTGTATTATAATTAATTCTGACAATAAAATACCGGTGTCCTATACAACTATTTAAATTACACGCCCGACTGAGGTCCCGTCTCATCTTACAAGCGAGATTTTTGCAAATAAACACTACAATACAATACAATACAAATATTCTTTATTGATCACCAAAAACAGTACAGAGACATCACAAAAATAAAAAAACCGGCCAAGTAAGAGCGTGTCGGACACGCCCAAAATAGGGTTCCGTAGCCATTACGAAAAAATTAAGTAATATTTTTCTAGGGATTTCGTATTTTATACGGAATCTTCCAAGTTTAGGAAGCTATAATTTTGTACAAATAAAGATAAAAACGGAACTGTTGCAGGTTAGTTTTTAAGTCATTTAAATAATTTTTATGTCACTTCATTCAATGTCATCATCATTGTTTCTTATTTACTAAGCCGTGTATGTGTTGTGGAAATAAAGTTTTTTATCTATCTATCTACGCTGACAAAACAGTAGGTACAATAAAAAAATGACAAAAAAAAATCCTTTAAAGTTTGATATACTTATTACCATCCTGAATTTTTTCAAATTTTTCTACCCTCTAAATTTTAAACGCACTTTAAAGTTGAATATTTTGCAAACATAAATCACTAAATCGAAAAATCGTTTTAGAAACCCCCTAGTATTTTAAAAGACCTATACAACGATACCCCCCACTACAAGATTGAATAAGAAAAAAAAAATCACCCTCCCTTTTACGACTATAGCCTCCAAAAAAAAATTTTATTTTATTGTAGGTACCACTTTGTCGGCATAGGTTGACATATACATTCGTGCAAAATTACAGCTTTCTAGCATCGATAGTCTCTGAGCAAAGCCGCGGACGGACAGACAGACATGGCGAAACTATAGGTATTCCCTTGACTTGTCTACAAACGTTTTGCATAATTTCACTTTGTCTAACAACTTTTACTATAATGAATAGTTTGTCTAAAGTCAATTTGTATAATTTCATTATACATAATTTTTATTTTGTCGAATTTTCATTTTAACTAAATTATCATTTGCATAACTCTTGTTTTGTCGAATATTATTTTATCGAAAACCCACATTGTCGATTGTCATTTTAACTAATCATCATCTAGCCGAATAACGTTTTAACTAATATTATTTTGCATAACGAATCGAATATTATTTTATCGAAAACTCATTTTGTCGATTCTTATTTTAACTAATCATCATGTAGCCGAATAACCTTTTAACGAATCCAAATATTCTTCTAACTTTTTATTAAGTTCAAGCAAATAACAATACTAAACATGCAGGGAATAGGTGCGACGACGAGCGAAGCGAGGAGGAGCGTTAGGTAGAACTGCGACCCCACAGCGCGCGAGCCGAGCGAGCGAAGCGAGCGTGCCGCGGCAGCGGCCGGCGAAGCGCCAGAATCGACTTTATTTTATAGAACTAATTTTTTTAGAATCAACTAACGATATCACAATGTATTTGGATTAACCGAGATTAGGACAATTGAAATTATGCGATATGTATGTTAGACAAAATATAATTATGTCAATCGAACTTTAAACAAAATAAGTTTATACAAAATGAAGTTTATGTGACATGTACGTTAGACAAAATATAATTATGTCAGTCAAACATTATATTAAATGAGTTTATGTAAAATGAAAATTAGGTAATTTAAAATTAGGCAAATCAAAATTATGTAAAATAAGTTGTACATAAAATGACTTTCATTGAAATGAAAATTAGGTAAAATGAAACATTAGGTTAAGTAATATTCGTTTATCTAACATTAGGCAAAGTGAAAATAGGAAAAAAGTTGTTATGCAAAACAAGGTACAACCGAAACTATAAGGGTTCCGTTTTTGTCATTTTGGCTCCGGAACCCTTGTTGTCCACCAAAAAATGCATTGTTAGAATTTTCATAAGCACAGACTAACATTATTAAATCTGTTTTTCAGAATATGAGCGACCGAAAAAGTGATCGAAATTTGAGTGGAAGCTCACGAAGTAGTCACGACGTCAGCCGTAGCGATGACCACGATGACCATAACACGCGTACGCGCCACGGAAGACATCGTGGGCCTCGATCTTCATGGATACGACCCATGGTCGAGCCAGAAACGAGCCAAAATCGTAACCGCAGTCGCCACCGAAGCCCGACTGTCAGCCGTACTGAGAGAGAGCTGACACGTAAACTGGAAGTTGTTAGGCCCAGCGCTGAGGGCAGCAGAGAAGAAACTGCGCGTCAAAACCTTCGTAACCCATGCCTGACAACACCAACAAAGGAACACGACTTTGTTGATCATCATCATAGATCTACATCAGACTCATTTGAAGAGTCTTTTAATGGAAAGCAACGACAAGGCATAACGGTTCGTTTTCTGGTTCGTCGTTAAAAGAGCAAACGACTCATAATTATCTGACTTGACAAAGTAATCTAGAGGCAAAATGTAAAGGGTCGTATAGAATTAAAAAGATATTAGATTCTTGTAGAGGACACTCCCCTAACCTAACTAGTTTTGTATACGCCCTAAGTGTTTTAAAAATTAATACTAACTTGGAAACAGCACTTTCGGCTTACATTGCCTTCGCACATTCATGGCTCCAGTATGGTGCGATACTGTGGGGGGCCAGTACCGATGCTCACCAACTGTTTGTGATGCAGAAAAAGTGCATCCGCATCTTAACTAACCCGCGAGTGCCACACAGTTGTCATACGCATTTCGTTCAGCTAAAGATCCTTACATTACCCTCACTGTATATCTTGGAAGCGGCTATTTTTGTAAGGAAAAATTCACACTTGTTTACAAAGCAGGTAGTTAAATCACAAAGAAGGCAAAATGAAAATAAACTGAAGTTACCGATAGCTAAATTAGCAATGTACAAAAATGGTCCTTATTTTAGATGTATATTAGTAGCAAATAAAATACCAGAATCAATAAAAGGTGAAACAAAAGATAATATATTTAAGGAAAAATTAAGAGAATTTTTGATCAATAAATGTTACTACTCAATAGATGACTTTATGAATGATACGTCAATTACTTAAATCACAGAGAAGATAATATACTTAAATGAAATCATAGGTGTAGGGAATTGACTTTACTAAATATGAATTGTATTATTATTATTATAAAATTTTTGCTCTTATAATTTAATTTGTTAATCTTGTATCTCTCGCATGTATCTAATATAATATAATGTAATACCTGTATAAATATAAAAATGTAATATTTAAATTGCTGTGCCCCTACATAGTTCACGTCTTGACACTATTTTTATTATAAGATCTTATGTACGATGTGATTTTATGCAATAAATGAATTATGAATTATGAAAATGAAATTAATTTATATTCTCATTTTTTTTTGTATTATTTTACTTTCCTCACAGTCGAAATGAAAAGTAGAGTGTTTAACTCGGGTAAAATTACCCATTTCCCCTCGAGCTATTAGCGCTCTCACTTCTTTCGAGCGCCAGAAATGTCTCGGGTGAAATGGGTCACTTTCCACCCTTAGTTATCAATCTACTATTTAACCGCCAATACGTTTCCGTTCGTACGTGCCCGTGTCGCCACCTACACCGAAACTATTATGACATTTTGTCTTAATTATAAGACTGCGGCGAAATGAGCTGGATAATTTCATTTGTCTTATATTATAATTCAGGTGTCTTCTGTGTTAGTGAATAAATGTCTTCTTTCTTTCTTTCTTTTTTTCTTTCGTTTACATAGAATAGAAATAAATACACCTATAGGTATTACAGAAATATAATGTCACATTGACACGACAGTTAACTAAGGCGGCCCCTAAACGGTCATTATTGTGCAATATCGCGAATTGTGCAATATTATTGACTGTTTAGGGTCAATATTGAAGATTGCACAATGATTGACCAAAAGTTTGAGCGAGTTTAATTTTTATTGCACCATATTTTATATATTGCATCGTGTAGGGGTCAGTATTGCACAATATTCAATACTATACTGAACACGAAAATATTGTGCAGTTCGTATTATTGTGCAATACAATTGCTCGTTTGGATTCAGAGCGCCTTTCAATGTTTCAATCTTATTGTGCAATAAAAAGTATTGTACAATGTTATTGTAGGTCTAGGGGGCCGCCTAACAAGGATCTTTTTACCACAGAAACTTTTGCTATGTAATTTATTTAATTAAAATAATGTTAAATTAAACTAGTAATTTTGATAGTGTTTTATTTCCTCGTAATAACCATTTTGAATATGAAACTATTTATTTGTATGAGGATTAATACAAAGGTATGGATAACATGGTTTGATTTTAGTCGGCATATCAGTCAACTTTTAAAATTAAAAAAATGGTCAAGTGCGAGTGGGACTCGTACATGAAGCCGCCGCTGCCGTGAAGCAGCAGTGCTTGCACTGTTGTGATTCGGCGTGGAGAATAAGACAGCCGGTGAAATTACTGGCAAGAGGTATCCCATCTTAGGCCTCTAGGTTGGCAACGCATCTGCAATCCCCCTGGTGTTGCAGTTTTGTCTATGGGCGGTGGTGATCTCTTAGGCGGCCCCTAAACGGTCAATTATATTGTGCAATATCGCGAATTGTGCAATATTATTGACCGTTTAGGGTTAATATTGAAGATTGCACAATGATTGACCAAAAGTTTGAGCGAGTTTAATTTTTATTGCACCATATTTTTATATTGCATCGTGTAGGTTCAGTATTGCACAATATTCAATACTATACTGAACACGAAAACATTGTGCAGTTCGTATTATTGTGCAATACAATTGCTCGTTTGGATTCAGAGCGCCTATCAATCTTATTGTGCAATAAAAAGTATTGTACAATGTTATTGTAGATCTAGGGGCCGCCTTACCCTCTTACCATCAGGAGACCCATTTGCTCGTTTGCCATCAAGTCGAAAAAAAAAATATTAACTAAGGGTTCCGTAAACATTTCAGTAAAAGTTTTTCTTAAGGCGGCCCCTAGACCTACAATAACATTGTACAATACTTTTTATTGCACAATAAGATTGAAAGGCGCTCTGAATCCAAACGAGCAATTGTATTGCACAATAATACGAACTGCACAATGTTTTCGTGTTCAGTATAGTATTAAATTAAAATTAAATTAAAAATTAAAAATTGTTTATTTAGCAAAGGACACTTGTTACAGTACATGAAATTTATCCATCAGACTCCAAACTAGGCTGAGCCTGTATCTTGGTAGCCTGCGAGTGTGTTTAACAAAATTAGCTGAAGTGTGACAGAATTTATTATATTTATTACAAACTAGTTATACATTAAAAAACAACGAATTTGCGATTGCAGTGTGTTTATGTTTGTGTACGTGTCGTGTGTTTGTGTATGTGTGTGAGGGGAAGGGGTGAGGAGGGGCTTGACTTGTAAAGAGGTAATTCTAATACATTTCAAACAAGGTTTTCGGTCTCAGAATATGAAATTGTTAGCAACCATTTATTCACCACTTTTTTGCATTAGCAAGGGAAAGCAGCTTGATGTCAAGAATCTTGCAGATGTTGTTATATACGTACGGGTGGCTGTAATCAGGGCATCTTCTGGCCATAGCAGATCTAAGTGGCGGCAGTGGGGCTTTAAAAATTCGCTTGCCCAGGAGTTCCACATACTTTGAAGACTTAAGGAGGCTTTTATGGGTTCGTGACACCGCCTTCATTATATGAAGCTGGCGTACAGTCAGCACTCCACTTTCTCTGTAAAGACTATCAGTGGGGTATCTAAACGGTTTCTTCATCATGACCTTTAATACCGCTCTTTGTGCCCGCTCTGCAGCCAGCATGTGACACTTGGCGGCGCTGCCCCAGATGGCCACTCCGTATTGCAGAATAGACTGACAGAGAGCGTAATATACCAGTCGAAGCACATCTGGTGCAGCGCAGCCTCGTAATCGCTTCATCACGTAGACCAGTTTCCTAGTTTTAGAAGCAAGCGAAGTCACATGTTGCTTAAAGGAGAGATGTTGGTCAAAAATAATCCCTAAGTACTTCACATGTTGCCGCCTTTCAACTTCTCTACAGGCACAGACACGTTTGGGCCCAGGAAATGGTAAAGCTGCAGTGTAGTGTACACATGAATGATATTTAATAGCTACATCCACAGGCGGTAATGACGCTGCTGTCTTTGAAAAAGCTACAAAGTTAGTCTTTTCTACATTCAAAGTCAGTAAGTTGGGGTTCAGCCACGACGCTACTTTAGCAAGAGCATTCTCAGCACGACAATATGTTTCCTCCCACGACTTTCCACAAACGATTATGACGGTATCGTCCGCATAGCAGATCAGCTTTACATTAGGGATATCAATGTTCAATATATCGTTGATATACAGTGTAAAAAGTGTCGGGCCGAGTACACTTCCCTGTGGGACACCAAAGACTGGGAGTCTGTCGCTGGTGTTATCCCCAATTTTTACCATCTGACTTCGATTGCTTAGATAGTTGTCAAACCAATTTAGAGCTGTGCCTCTTATACCCATGTGTTCCAACTTCTTAAGAAGGATGGTCACCGAGACCGTGTCAAAGGCTTTGGCTAAGTCTAGAAATATGCCAATACACCTGTTGCCACGGTCTAGATGACCAGAAACCATATTGGTGAGTAATATCGCCGCCTCTTCAGTCGATACCCTCTTCCTAAATCCAAATTGGTAGTCTTCGATTAGATGGTGCCTTTCAATGAAATCAACCAGCCTGCTGTTAACTATTTTTTCAAGTATTTTTGAGAAAATGCTTAGTAGTGAGATTGGTCTGTAATTACAGGGCGTGTCCTTGGAGCCACTTTTAAAAATAGGAATTACAGATGCGGTCTTCCAGCAGGCTGGGAAAGTACCAGTCTCTATACTCAAATTACAAATGTGTGTGAGAGGTCCGAGTATAACATCCTTAACTTGCTTAATTAGTAAGGGTTTCACATTGTCCGGACCAGGCGCACTATTTAGTTTAAGCTGCAACAGCACCTTTTCCACTTCATTGCGATCAGTTGGACTTATGAAAAACGAATTAGCCAACTTTCTTTTGGGAGTATATTTAGCCGCCAGTGTAGCTTGTGTCCCGAATTATTTTTAAGTACACTATCTGCTAGCTTCTTACCAACTGATGAGAAATACTGATTACATCGGTTGAGTGATTCCTGTATTGTTTCTCCATCTTTACGCAGGAGTTCCCCCGCCTCAGTTTTACGGGTTGGATTTTGACTTATATCTTTAATAGATTCCCATAGCTTTTTAGTGTTAATACTACTTTCCTTCAGTTGCTGATTTTGATATCGATTTTTTAGGGAATATAATAAATTGTCACAAAAATTCCTGTACCTTGTATACGTAAGACGAAGTATTTCATTATGTGGCGATGCTCTCACTTTCGCGTGTAGTTTGTCTCTGTGTCTCATGGATCTCATCAGACCAGGCGTAACCCACGGTTTTAAATTGAATTTACTTCCACTTACCCTTACAGAAACTGTGTTATTGCTTATGGCCCGAGTAAACAGTTTACTAAAATTTTCCGCGGCAACTGTTGGGTCACTAGTGCTAGTAACAGGCGACCAGTCCACTGCTCCTAGCTCGTCGGCTACTTTTTTATAGTCAATTTTTTGCCTAAATCGATTTCGTTTCACGGTGTTGCGGCCAATAAGACCCACCATTGCCAAATATATATATATATATATATATGGCAATGGTGGGTCTTATATATATTGTGGAAAAGCAATAAAATATTGAGTATTGAGTATTGAGTATCATGGTCAGTTACAGAGCATGGACAGGTAGCACCTACAACGCTATTACATGTTATAAAAATGTGATTGAGGCAGGCTTCTTTACGCGTTGGTTTTGTGATCACCGGAAGTAAACCGTGAGATGTTAAGAGACATAAGTATTCCGAAGGGCTGTTGGCTGATTCATTCAAGATATCTATATTTATATCGCCCGCTACAATGATAGTACGACTGGATTTAGCTTTGTTTAAAATATTATTTAGAGAATTAAGGAACAGGTCCGTATTAGTGAATGATGGAGATCGATAAACACCAAGGACTGATATTTCGTTTGATATACTTAAAAGGAGACAGTTGGCATCGTCAAACTGTGGTTCCACCGCTGAAACCTTGAGTTCTTCCTTGACATATATAACAACTCCGCCGCTCTTATTAATTACTTTAGTTGTGAAGAATGAGTGATAACCCGATAATTGGTCAATAATAGCGTCATCACCCAACCAACACTCGGTTAGAACTATGATATCAAATTCAATGCCTGTGTGCTTCAAGGCAATTGAAAAGGCATCGAAATTACGCTGTAAACTACGTATATTGAACGTTAATAATTTAAATGAATGGTTAGGTGTAAGGACATTTTTACATTCATTAAGGTCACTAAGGATATGACAATCAATCGAAAGTTCCTGGTCTATATCATCAACAAGGTTTGGTAACGTCATTTTCATAGAAGCGTGAAATAGTTATATGTCCGTAGTACTGTGTCATATCTATCGAAGATGTCACAGAAAGTGTAGTTAAATTTGAGACCAATCGTGCTGAATACCTCATAGACAACTCAAAGTGTTTATTGGAATGTGTAGGGGTAAAGTGATTGGTGTAATTGAAGAGTGTTTTATTTATTTTATTAATGTAATACTGCAATCTTATTTTTTTATATGCAAATAAGAGGCAAAAATATAAAACTAATGAAACCAGGTACAAAAAAGTGGATAACAGTTCATTCACCCGTACTCTGCGAATCCGCATCACGTGCATCGAAGTCCTGGGATATCGCGGCGCCGGGGGCCTCAGGACCGGATGCGAGGCACTTCCGCAGGTCGGCAAAACTCCTGATAGGAATTTCATGGCTTCCTTGTTTCTTGCGAATGTATATGGTGCCGTTCCTAGTCCAGCAAAACTTGTATCCGGCGCTTTTCGACTGAATTCTAGCTTCACGAAATAAAAGCCGGTTGGATTTAGTAAGTCTCTCATTAAAAAATATTTTTCTTTCTGGGCCTGTTACTTCGATTGTCGAGGTTGTTACATTGCGTCTCGACCTGGCGGCTTTTAAAAATTCGTTCCGCAAGGCCCGACGAACAAATCTGACCACCAGCGGACGCGGTAATCTAGATTCTTTCTCTGTCCGCGCCTCAACACCTCGCCTTCCGCTGTTTTTGGGTCCGACCCGGGTAACGCTGTCCAGGTCTGTCTCTGACAAAGTCATGCCCATCTTCAAAGCCGCAGTGAGAACAATGTGTGTTTTGTTTTCGTTCGGCAATTCATTTACTCCCGCAATTTCCATCTCATTACTAAATCTGACCTGAGCTTGAGTATTGAGTTCCGCCTCGAGGTGAACTACCTGCTGACGAAGATGCTCGTTTTCTATTTCACGGTCTTCCAGCACACGAATTCGAGTGTCATAAAGTGATAAACGATTTTCTAACTCACCAAGGCGCGCGTTACTTTGTGCGTATGAGGTAGTGAGGGTTTGCAGGTGCTCGTTTATTTTGCTCATGTCTTGGCGGATTAGTTTTATCTCCGCAGCCAGCAAGTAAAGTGTATCAGAGTCCGTATTTACTGTCAGACCCGCGCCCTGACCTGCTACCTCCGGAGTAGTCTTCCGATTCTGTCCACGTAGCGTGACATTTTCGTGTGTAGCACTCGATTCGCCGGACGCGACGGGCGCGCGCACTGGGGTGTTCGAATTGCCTTTTTTTGGCAATTTACTTAGGCAGGTGGGACAGGCCCAGTCCTCCTTAAATTTATCACTTAGCTTCTTCGGCTCTTGCACATTTACACAAATATGATGGTATACGCTAACACATATAGTACACTGCATTCGTTGTGAAGGTAGGATTGTCTTGCAGCACTCCGCGCAGATTTTAGACATTGTTTATATACAAATTCGTTCACTATTTTTATAAGGATAAGTAAAGTGGGTATCGTAACGCTTGGAGATAACCAGTCGTGCGAGACACCGGCCGCCTGTACTTTCGCCGTAAGCAATGGGTCTTATTCACTGGTCGGTAAGCGGGGGCGTCCAGCGACGCTAGCCACTACAGGTAACTATTATAGTATTTTATGCAACAGTTGTATAATAGGGGCCAAAAAATGTGAGTGGCGTAAGTTACGATGTGAGCGAAGCGAACATCGTAAGAAAAAACGCCACGAGCTTTTTTTGACTTATTTATACAACGTTGCATACAATACTTTTTCTACGACTACCTACCTACTACGCTAGTAATACGTTCTCGGAAAATGACGAGGTCTGGTGTTCTAATGACACTCCACGACATGAAATTTTTGTAGGATTTGTCATATTTAGCGTCATTTTATTTTGGTATTTGTTCTTTGTTATTTTTTTTTATTGTTCATTTTTAATTTATTTTTATGGCGTTAAATAAATGTATTTTCTTTCTTCTTCTTTCTTTCTTTCTTTCATATAGGTGCCGTGATTTAGAAGGCAACAAACTTTCAGTCACTACTTGGGCTGCTGCGGATATTTCTTCGGGTGTAGAAATAATATTTTCATCTGCATCCATGTTTAATAAGTTTCACGTAAACTTGCTAAAAATCACTAGTTTCTAACTTTTAAAACTTTACTCAAACTAAAATATTAAGGCAAACAATAATGGCGGGAAAAATTTTAAATGTCAAAAGTTGTCTATGGTGAACTTTGTTTTTAATTGAAGTAACTTGCTAGCGACTATATTGAAAAAAATATGTGTTACTTATGTTGGCAGCTATGAATTATGTTCGGAAAGTTTTTGTTCTATATTAAAACCAAGTAAGTGGCTGCACTTTAGCTTGTCAAAACGGACGAATTAAAAAAAATTAAGTGGCTGCAGTATCGTTTTAGCAACATTACGATACAGTGCTGTTATGGGGAAAAGACTACAGATTTTGCCTGAGTCTTGTTAATTATGTTCTTATATTGGCGTTGGTGATTATGTAAGTCACAGATAACAGTATTGGAGTAGAAAAAAGCCGTAACGCAGAGGTCAAGTTAAACTGGCTACGTATCTCGCTCTGCGTGGACGCGTCTTATCTGTTCGGAGTTGCACTCCACACTGTTACATTACATATTATCAATTAATACAAAAATAATAAGTTTTTTAAGATGTGGCAATATAGTAGATTGTACAACAAGAGCATAAAACGAGCCATTTTACCCGAGACGTTCATATAGCCACCCGAGCCGGTACGGCGAGGGTGGATAGACACGTCGAGGGGAAAATGGGTTTAATGCTCGAGTTTTACACTCTGCTCTTCACTTCGATGGCGAGGAAATGAAATAGCAACAGTGGAAGCCATGATTCACTTTCTATGTACCTTTAATTTTTTATGCATTATTATAATAATTCCATTTTTTAATTTTACTGATTTATTATGATTGATTTTTAGTTTTATATCAATTAAAAATTAAAAAATATATATATAGAAACTTTTTTGTTTGTGGCTGTTGACACCTGATTACCTTGGTCTTTAGTTGGTCTTAGACGAAGATTTTATTTTATCCACTAGTGCATAAAAAGTCATTTTATGTCGTCTAGATACAGCATAAACACGAACTTTACGAGCATGAGAAATGAAAAAGATATTTTTATTTTATTTTATTACATTGCGATGTTATGGTTTTCCTTGATTGTTATTAAAGGGCTACGGAAAACCAAACTATAATTGAGCACATCGAAAAACAACTGAATCATTGGATAAAACCAACACGTATATTATCCCAACAAAACTTGAACGTATCATGAGAGCCAAGTTCATACCATTCATGACTCTAAGCCCAGCGGTTGTTATTTCGAGATTTTATCCCTATCCCGTGGGAATGTCAGGATAAAAAGTATCCTATGTTTTAATCCGGGTTATAAACTAACCTTTTGCCAAATTTCATCGAAATCCGTTCAGCCGTTTCAGCATGAAGAAGTAACAAACATACTCACTCACATCCTCACTCACAAACTTTCACATTTAGGTATAATACAAGCTTTTACCCGCGGCTTCGCACGCGTAAACTAATCGGTCTGGTAGTTGCACTTGAAATTTTCGGGATTTTACCAAATTCCCCTGGCAATTTCCAAAATTTATATCGTGGTCTTCCTTCATTGAGGTTGTGTTGTGAATAGCTGTACAAAATTCAAGACACTAAACCCAGTGCTGAAATTTCAAAAATGTTCCCTATCCAAATTCAAATCATTTATTCAGTAAATAGGCCGCAATGGGCACTTTTACACGTCATTTTTTAAACTACCAGCGCTTTCGGAAAGACCATCCATTGCCAAGAAGAATGCGCCGCAAGATAGGTACTTGGCAGAAAGTCATTTGTTTTCAAAATAGTTCAAAACTATCCCGTGAGAATATCCGGATAAAAAGTAGCGTATGTGTTATTCTAGACATCGAGTTACCTTCATACCAAATTTCATGACTCTAAGCCCAGCGGTTATTATTTCAAGATTTTATCCCTATCCCGTGGGAATATCGAGATAAAAAGTAGTTTTTCTATTATTCCAGAGGTCCAGCTACCTACATACTAAATTTCATGGCTCTAAGCACAGCGGTTGTTATTTCTAGATTTTATCCCTAGGTATCCCGTGGGAATATTGGGCCAAAAAGTGGCCTATGTGTTATTCCAGACGGCCAACTACCTACATACCAAATTTCATGACTCTAAGCCCAGCGATTATTATTTCAAGATTTTAACCCTATCCCGTGGGAATATCGAGATAAAAAATAGCCTAATATGTGTTATTTCAAAGGTCCAGCTACCTACACACCGAATTTCATGGTTCTAAGCCCAGTGGTTGTTGTTTCGAGATTTCATCCCTAGGTATCCCGTGGGAATATGAATTTATAGGAAAAAATATTATGACGGTTGTATATTATTGCACATGAAATTCGGGCAAATGAAATTCGGTCTAGTAAAGGTATACCGAAATGGAATATAGGAAAAAACGACAACTACGAGGGGCGGCTGGAAAGTAATCTACCTAACTAAGAAAGAAAAGACTAGGGAAGATGTTTTTTTTTTATTTTTCTATGTAATCCCTTGTGAGAGAAATGCACTTGTTACACTTTTCAAATAGTGACATTAACCCGTTAAAAAAATTTTTTTTCGGTTTATCGTCAAAATACTCGTTTACCGCAGACTTCATGTCCTCATACGTCAAAAATCTGCGCCCCCTCAAATCTTTCTACAGGAATCTGAACAGAAAATAGTCGCAAGGGACCAGGTCTGGGCTGTAAGGAGGGTGATTGATTTCTTCGAAGCCATTTTTGTTAACCCCCGACGCAAAAAAAGGGGTGTTATAAGTTTGACCGCTATGTGTGTCTGTCTGTGTGTCTGTCTGTGTGTCTGTCTGTGTGTCTGTCTGTGGCACCGTAGCTCTTAAACGGGTGGACCGATTTGAATGCGGTTTTTTTTATATGAAAGCTGGTTTTCTAGCGATGGTTCTTAGACATGTTTTATCAAAATCGGTTCAGCCGTTTCAAGATCATCAGCTCTTTTGTTCGCTGCGGTAGGAATCTTAGACGCATAATGGGTATTTACTTTACTTTCAAACATATTTGGGACCTAAAATTTGAAACACCCATGTATGCTATCTAACTATGCAAGATTATGTAATTTTCGGCCTGATGCTGCAGCCAGGATATCCAGAACACTAGTCGGTACACTCTTGATAAAACCATAGCAGATATATCGTGTTTGGATTCGTTTTGATCAGTATTTGATTCTACATACAATGCAATGGTGGCAACAGGATGAGCTGATGCTGCAGCCAGGATATCCAGCACACTAGTACACTATAAAAAATGATAGCACATATGTCGTGTTTGGATTCGTTTTGATCAGTAATTGATTCTACATACAATGCAGTGGTGGCAACACGACGAGTTGATGCTGCAGCCAGGATATTCAGCATACCAGTATACTCTTGAAAAAATAATAGCAGACATGTCGTGGTTGATTCCTTTTGATCAGTATTTGATTCTACATACAATGCAATGGTGGCAACGCGATGAGCTGATGCTGCAGCCAGGATATTCAAAACACTAGTGCACTTTAAAAAAATATGCCAAAGTTTAAAAATCGTGAAATAAAAAAACTTAAATTAAAAATTTAAAAAACCCCCGACAAAAAAACGCCAGCAAAAAAGGCCGCCAAAAAAAGACAACTAAAAAGTAAAAAATAATTATGCACTACCTAGCTGTTACCCGCGACTTCATCTGCGAACAATTCGTTTATCCTTATCCCGCTGGGACTATGCCGATTTCCCGCGAAATTAGCCTAAGTTAATTTAGTATAAATACCTAGTAATATTTTTTTATCTAAGCGTCGTCGGTGTCGGGGGACCGCTAAGGTTAATACTTTGAAAAATACAACATATGTACTTTGGTTTCCTGTTAAACCTTAGCGGTCCCCCGACACCGGCGACGCTTAGATAAAAAAATATTACTAGGTATTTATACTAAATTAACTTAGGCTAATTTCGCGGGAAATCAGCATAGTCCCAGCGGGATAAGGATAAACGAATTGTTCGCAGATGAAGTCGCGGGTAACAGCTAGGTAGTGCATAATTATTTTTTACTTTTTAGTTGTCTTTTTTTGGCGGCCTTTTTTGCTGGCGTTTTTTTGTCGGGGGTTTTTTGGACATGGCCAGCTTTGTTGTGCGAGCAGTGTGCACTAGGGCATTGTCGTGCAACAGCAAAATTCATTTGCTCAGTTTGCCTGTTTGTTTTTCTTTTATTGATTATCTAAGCTGATGGTCTAAATTTGTGTAATAATCAGCATTCATTGTAGTTTTTTTTTGGCAGGTAATCAATTAGTAAAATCCCACCCGTGTCCAAAAAAATTAATGCCATTAGTTTACCTGCCGATGGACGAACCTTGAACTTCCTCGGTGGCTTCTCATCTTTAAATTTCCACTGCAAAGACTCCTGTTTACTTTCGGGATACCATTGCCTAATCCAGGTCTTATCACAGGTAACTATTCTAGATAAAGTTTCCTCCTCCTTACCTCGACTCATTTTTATAAAGTCCTTACAACATCGAACTCGTCTCTCCATATCGAAAGAAGTCAGCATTCTAGGCACCCAGCGTGCACTAACTTTGGACATATTTAAATGTTCGTGAATTATTGTATTCACTTGTTCCTTGCTAATCCCCACGTCTCTGGCTATCTCCCACAGCTTCACTCGCCGGGTCTTCTAATATATTTTTTTTACGTGGGGAACATTTTCTTCGGTGGCTGCGAAAATTGGCCGCTCACTACAAAGATCATCTTTGAGGCCATCACTACCACACTTAAAATTGTTTTGACCAAAATTTGATGGTGAAATCAGACGGGCACAAATCACCAAATACAAATAACATACGCTGTTTTATCTGCGAGGGCGTACTTCCCTCTTTAGTGAGGAATTTATAACAGCACATTGCTCAATTTTCTTCAGTTTCAAATTTTCCTGCGACATGGTGCGAACAATCAAGTGACAAAGGAGAACGAGACACCATAAACAAATGAATGTCCTATATTTTGAAAATAGAAATACCAGTGAATACGAAATCATAGTGGCCAGATTTTTTTTCGCGTTATAAATAGGTGAGGTAGATTACTTTTCAGCCACCCCTCGTAAAAAGTAAAAAATAATTATGCACTACCTAGCTGTTGCCCGCGACTTCATCTGCGAACAATTCGTTTATCCCTATCCCGCTGGGACTATGCTGATTTCCCGCAAAATTAGCCTAAGTTAATTTAGTATAAGTACCTAGTAATATTCTTTTTATCTAAGCGTCGTCGGTGTCGGGGGACCGCTAAGGTTAACAGAAACTAAAGTACATATGTTGTATTTTTTAAAGTATTAACCTTAGCGGTCCCCCGACATCGACGACGCTTAGATAAAAAGTATATTACTAGGTACTTATACTAAATTAACTTAGGCTAATTTTGCGGGAAATCAGCATAGTCCCAGCGGGATAGGGATAAACGAATTGTTCGCAGATGAAGTCGCGGGCAACAGCTAGGTAGTGCATAATTATTTTTTACTTTTTAGTTGTCGTTTTTTGGCGGCTTTTTTTGTCGGGGGTTTTTAAATTTTTAATTTTTTTTTTTATTTCATGTTTTTTAAACAGCTCGTCGTGTTGCTATCACTGCATTGTATGTAGAATCAATTACTGATCAAAACGAATCCAAACACGACATTTGTGCTATTATTTTTTATAGTGTAGGTACTAATATGCTGGATATCTTGGCTGCAGCATCAGCTCATCCTGTTGCCACTTTTGCATTGTATGTAGAATCAAATACTGATCGAAACGAATCCAAACACGATATATCTGCTATGGTTTTATCAAGAGTGTATCTACTAGTGTTCTGGATATCCTGGCTGCAGCATCAGGCCGAGAAGTGCATAATCTTGCATAGTTACATAGCATACATGGGTGTTTCAAGTTTTAGGTCCCAAATATGCTTGAAAGTAAAGTAAATACCCATTATGCGTCTAAGATTCCTACCGCAGCGAACAAAAGAGCTGATGATCTTGAAACGGCTGAACCGATTTTGATGAAACATGTCTAAGAACCATCGCTAGAAAACCAGCTTTCAAATAAAAAAAACCGCATTCAAATCGGTCCACCCGCTTAAGAGCTACGGTGCCACAGACAGACACACAGACACACAGACAGACACACAGACACACATAGCGGTCAAACTTATAACACCCCTTTTTTTGCGTCGGGGGTTAATAAAAAAAAATGTTAACAAAAAAGTAAAACCGACTCCAAAAAAATAAAAAATAACAGAAAATTGAACCGACTACAAAACCCTTGAAAATATTTTTCTGGGTACCTACTAGCTCGAAGTCGGTGCCTCAGCACGACCCAGCATGCAAGAGTGATTGAAACGGGATCCTTTTGCCATTACGAACTCGATTACTTCTTTTGTTAATTACGACCGTTTGATTTTACTTGGTGACTTTAATATAAATTTTACGGACGAAACTGACACTAAGTTTGTTTGTTTGATGCATTTCTTAACTTCAGTTAACCTGACTCAACACGTACGCGACCCGACGCATTTTACCGATCACAGCGAGACGACCATAGACTTGATTTGCACTGACGCTCACATTATGAATGTGAACGTGAAGCACATTCCCGACCTAGGCAGACACGCATTCATTACCGCCGAGTTGAACATAAAAAAAACCGGCCAAGAGCGTGTCGGACACGCCCAAAATAGGGTTCCGTAGCCATTACGAAAAAATTAAGTAATATTTTTCTAAGGATTTCGTATTTTATACGGAATCTTCCAAGTTTAGGTATATTTTATACCCTACGCTGCTATTTACTCATAAACTACTAATATTTCTCAAGCAAACTTAGCCGTTCTAGTTTTCCTTGGAAGTTTGATATACTGACTACCATTCTGAATTTTTTCAAATTTTTCGACCTACCGGTTTAGATTTTAGAGGGGGGGGGACGCTCGATTTTTATGAAAATTTGAACTTTAAAGTTGAATATTTCGCAAACAAATGACTGAATCGAAAAATCGTTTTAGCAAACCCCTAATGGTTTTACAATACCTATCCAACGATACCCCACACTATAGGGTTGGATAAGAAAAAAAAAATTACCCCCACTTTACGTCTATGGGAGGTACCCTAAAAAAAATTGTTTTTGAATTTTTAATTGTACTATTTTGTCGGCATAATTTACCTATATATCCGTGCAAAATTACAGCTTTCTAGCATTGATAGTCTCTGAGCAAAGCCGCGGACGGACAGACAGACAGACAGACAGACAGACAGACAGACGGACAGACAGACAGACAGACAGACAGACAGACAGACAGACATGGCGAAACTATAAGGGTTCCGTTTTTGCCATTTTGGCTCCGGAACCCTAAAAACAGAAACCGACGCCGAGATGTATTACTTACAGACCTCTTAAAGACATTAACTTAAGTGAATTCGACAATGACCTTGAGACTATAAATTGGGACCAGATAATTTTACTTAATGACGTGAACGACATGGTTAGACAATTTAACACACTTATACTCCAACTGTTCGACAAGCACGCCCCGTTAAAAACAATCGTGGTAAAGGAGGCATTTAAACCATGGTTGACGAGCAATGTGAAGCTTATGATGCGTCTCAGGGACAAAGCCCACGCGAAATACAAGCAATCCAAGACCGATGCTCATAAGCAATACTACCTGGACCTAAAACACCTAGTGATTGCAGCCATCCACAGCGAGAAACGTGCCTACTTCGAACACCACATTAACGACGTTACCGACTCAAAGACTCTCTAGAAAAACTTGAAGCGCACTGTTCTTCCAGACTCGCAGACGCAGACTGACCTTCCGACTCACTTTAATGACCCTGACTTAATAAACCGTCATTTTTAAATATACCTGGTAAACAAGTCGCAACCATATCTGACCTAACACGCTTTGAATTTGACAGGCACAGTGACAAAACATTTACTCTTTTACCAACAACAATAGGAACTGTGACAAAAATTATGACCTCCATTAAAACGAATGCAAAGGGACATGATTCCATTGCCATTGACATGTTACTCATGACTCTTCCGGTGACCTGTAAGGTACTGACATTTATCATCAATAAGAGTATTGAGACTATGACTTTCCCGACTGACTGGAAAATCGCTCAAGTGACCCCGTTACCCAAAAAACCTAACCCTGCTAACCTGTCCGAACTCCGTCCTATTAGTATCCTTCCCTGTGCATCAAAGATAATAGAAAGGGTGGTTTGCGACCAGCTGTCGGAATACTTGGAGAAATACAGCATCCTACCTGAACTGCAATCTGGTTTTCGCAAGGGTCGTTCGACAGTCACTGCGTTACTCGATGTAGTCGATAATATTTTGCAGGCTCGGGATGCTGGTAAAAGTACGATTTTAGTACTTTTAGATTTCTCCAGGGCTTTTGATTGCATTAGCATTCCTTTGCTGTTATCTAAGATGTCGTATTACGGGTTTGATGTCACGACAATAAAATGGTTTAGCAGTTATTTGACTGACCGTGCACAGACTGTCGTATTGCGGGGGCTGGATGGTTGTACTCTGCGGTCCTCTCTGTGCCCTGTGGCACGTGGAGTACCGCAGGGTTCGATACTGGGTCCTCTGCTCTTTATATTGTACAGTTCTGATATTGTCAACAGTATAAAGAGTAGTGGATACCATCTCTACGCGGATGATCTGCAATTGTACGTCTCTTGCGCGCCATCGGAAACGTCCATCGCTGTGAACGCCATAAACGCGGATCTCGATCGTGTTTCAGCGTGGTCGGAGAAGAACTGTTTAGTCCTCAATCCTGTCAAGTCGAAATACATTGTTTTTGGATCGAGACATCAAATTCGTAATACTAATGACGCTCTGACTGTCGATAATGTTGCCGTCATGGATGAACCAATAGAACAGGTGGTAGAAGCTAACAACCTTGGTCTCCTTATGGACGGCAAGCTGAGCTTTGAGAACCACATTTTAAAAGTTGTGAGTAACTGCTTCTACCGCCTCAAGATTCTGTACAATGTACGCGATTACCTTAGTGTCAATTTGCGTGTTGACCTTTGTGAATCGCTTATATTGTCCAGATTAAACTATTGTGATGTTGTTTATGACGGCTGCATTGTCGGCCGTTCTAAGAGACTTTTACAGCGAGTGCAGAACGCATGCGCTCGTTTTTGTTTCCGTATCCCTCCCCGCTCCCACGTCACTCCGTATTTGAACGCCGCTAACCTGCTGAATATGCCTGCACGCAGGCGTATGCACCTCGCCACTCTGCTGTTCGGTGTGAGACGGTATAGGACCCCATTATACCTCCACAATAAAATGGTTTGGTCGAAGAGTGAGCGCAGGAGTGATATGGTTCTTGTGCCTAAACATCGGACTGCGGCATTTCGCGGAAGTTTTAAGTTCGCGGCGTCCAAGTGCTGGAACGATATTCCTCCTCCTATCCAAGGAGCGTCTAGTGAGTACACCTTCAAGCGCAAGCTGAAGGAATACTTGTTGACGCTCCAAAAATCAATTCGCTAAACCAGCACTTTAAGTACGCCAGCCTGTTATTAGTGTTATTACGTATTCTTACTTATTTGTCCCTTGTTTTTTACTTATGGTTTATTATAATTTATTTATTTATATCTTGTTTCCTTAAAATTAAATCTATTGTATGCCTTAATTTTATTTACACATACGTTTAGTATATTTATGTATCATTCCGTGAGTCACAGACGGTACTGACAGAATACCAGCGCTGCAGGCGTCTAACGCCTCAGCATTATGCTGAGTCAGCGGCCGTTTCACTTTTACGAGGACACACAAAATCGTATATTTTTATTTTGGTAAATACCTTTATGTTTTGTTTGTGTTTGCTGTCTATTGTTTTTTTTTTGTTGTTGTTGTATTTGTGTGTCTTTGTGAATGTGAATAAATGTCTTTCTTTCTTTCTTTCTTTCTTTTGTTTCTCATACATTTTTTTGTTCCAAATTTCGATGGTCAGAAATTGACATCCATTCGGCAACGCGCGAGTGATACTTCGGGTGTTGCAAGCGTTCCTAGGCGGCGGTAATTGCTTAACATCAGGCGGACCGCATGCCTGTTTGCCACCGACGTGGTATTTAAAAAAACTTCGATTTTCGAGTTTCGTAATAGTCCTGCTGGTTATGGGCTAGTTTTGATAGGGTTTTTGAAGTACCTACAAACCGATAACAAGTAGGTAAGCTTTAGTTTAGAACAATGCGTTCACGTAGAGAATGAATCATTATTTCATCATTAACGTCATTTTTATGAGGATAAGATCAAAATACACGCTTCAGTCATAATTGAACTGCGAGAGCATAGGTATATTTGTAAAGTAAATTATTCATATTCATGATGTACAAAATTGTGTATTTATTAGTGTTTTGTTCTATAACCAGAGGATATTCCGGTAAGTAGGTACTCTTAGGCCGTCTTGCAGGAAAAAATAAATCTAGATTTAGTAGTTAAGCCTGGCTTAAGCTTGACAGTTCCATACATTTTGACACTACTAAGCTGAGGTTAACGCTAACTCGAGATTTATGTGTTTCCAGCAAGTGGCCATTAGTAGAACTAACAGAATTTCATTGCTCTTCCGCGACCTTACGATAGCTAAGCTTATGCAAATATGCGTGTTCATGCAGTTCCTCCACCTCCACACTGTAAGAGCACACACAAATCAAACAAACCCATCTATCACGTGGTATTCGGTTATTGCGCGCTGTTCCCTCGGGATCTGTGCATTTTTCCGGGATAAAAAGTAGCCTATATCACTCTCGGGCCCATAAACTATCTCCATGCCAAAAATCACGTCGATTCGTCGCTCCGTTACGGCGTGAAAGACGGACAAACATACAAACACACTTTGACATTTATAATATTAGCATGGATATGGATAGTATATTACATGCCTAAATGCCAAATTTCATAGTTTTATCTTCGACAGCGACGAACTTCCACCATATAAACTTTCACCCCCTATTTTAACCCCTCAAAGCCTCTTTTTTTAACCCCCGACGGAAAAAAGGGGTGTTATAAGTTTCACCGCTACGTGTGTCTGTGTGTCTGTCTGTGTGTCTGTGTGTCTGTCTGTGTGTCTGTGTGTCTGTCTGTGGCACCGTAGCTCTTAAGCGGGTGGACCGATTTGAATGCGGTTTTTTTTATTTGAAAGCTGGTTTTCTAGCGATGGTTCTTAGACATGTTTTATCAAAATCGGTTCAGCCGTTTCAAGATCATCAGCTCTTTTGTCCGCTGCGGTAGGAATCTTAGACGCATAATGGGTATTTACTTTACTTTCAAGCATATCGGCTGCACAATTTCAAAACATAGTAAGGGACATTAAGCTAATTTTACAGGAGAGCGAAAAAACATGTTTTGTCTCAGCCGTACAAAATTTTGCAAGATTCATTCCAAAAGTGATACTTTCTCGGTTTATTAGATTAAGCCGAATATCCAGGTATATATATAAGCACCTAATTTTCTATATTGCATGTTTTATGAACTTTTATGTGCCATACTAGGTTTTGAAATTAAACTCAAATAAAAACTTATAGTGAACCGATCAATTTCAAAACCCAGTATGTGTTGTTACTTTGTCATGATTAAGAGATTAAAAAGACTACTAATCATAAGTTTTAATACGTGAACCTTTCAATCTACTTAAATAAAACAAACAGTCAGCTAAGTATTTGTTCATTACAAAAAAAAAATTACAAAAAGTATAAAATACGGCACCAAGTCATAATTTTTTTAGTCAAGTCGTAATTAATCAGATTGACTTTTATTTTCTTCTAGAAATATTTCAGAAGGAATTGGGGGCTCACTTTTATTTTCTTGTGGAAGTATATCATAAGAGCAAGATGGTTCAGTTAGTAGAACCAAAGATGAGCAAATAAGCGACAAGGTAGTGTTTTGAACGTAAGTCGTTATTAATGGGCTAAAAAAAACATAAAAAAAACCGGCCAAGAGCGTGTCGGACACGCCCAAAATAGGGTTCCGGAGCCATTACGAAAAAATTAAGTAATATTTTTCTAAGGATTTCGTACTTTATACGGAATCTTCGAAGTATAGGTATATTTTATACCTTACGCTGCTATTTACTCATAAACTACTAATAATTCTCAAGCAAACTTAGCCGCTATAGTTTTCCTTGGAAGTTTAATATACTGACTACCATCCTGAATTTTTTAAAATTTTTCCACCTACCGGTTTAGATTTTAGAGGGGGGGGACGCTCGATTTTAATGAAAATTTGCACTTTAAAGTTGAATATTTCGCAAACAAATGACTGAATCGAAAAATCGTTTTAGCAAACCCCTAATGGTTTTAAAATACCTATCCAACGATACCCCACACTATAGGGTTGGATGAAAAAAAAAAATCACCGCCACTTTACGTCTATGGGAGGTACCCTAAAAAAAATTGTTTTTGAATTTTTAATTGTACTGTTTTGTCGGCATAGTTTACTTATATATTCGTGCAAAATTACAGCTTTCTAACATTGATAGTCTCTGAGCAAAGCCGCGGACGGACAGACAGACAGACAGACGGACAGACAGACAGACAGACAGACAGACATGGCGAAACTATAAGGGTTCCGTTTTTGCCATTTTGGCTCCGGAACCCTAAAAAGCAAAAAATAACACCAAAGTGATGAAGTGTAAAAAGGTACAGATATAAAACATAACATAAATGCTTAAGCTCAATAAAACCATGAGACAAACACTCCCACACTCAAGTTAAATAATACAGTAAGATTATTTTCCACTTTGACACTCGGCAATTTTCGACATACATCGAGAGAGATCTCAAGTGCAATACTTAGGCAGAGATTTTGTTATTAATTACATTAATAGGTTTTGATATTTTATGTGATTAAATTCTGGGTTTTTGTATAAGTATCCTATGAGAAAACTCGAACATTCACGGTTAAAACTGAGACGTCCTGAGTATAAAAGTGGAAATAATCTTACTATAATATGATGCGTAATAATTAAAATACTAAAGTTCTGTTCTGGTTGTTCTAGAAACTTGTGGTAAGTATAAATTTTCGCAGACCATAAATCTAACTCACAAACGGCCAAAAAAAGTGAACCTATAGGTTCTTTTTCTTTAAAACAGAATTATAATATTATTAAAATACTTACCCAAAAATTTTGCAAACAAAGTAGGTGTAAACAGACTTATAATTTGCGGGTCTTGTGTTTAAATTTGAAAAATATGTAATGTAATGATACGCAAACTCAACTTTAGCTAGCAACTGCGCGTTTAAATGAGTTCGCACAGCTCCAGCGCAATAGCATGAAGTTACCGCGGGTGCACAGTGCTGCCAATCTTAAAGCGGCAAAATTAATAAAGAACAACGTACCTATAACATTTGACTAACAAAAACTAGTAACTTCAACTAACAAACACATACTACTTTCCAAAAAGTTTGAATTAAAGTCGTTTGACCATATCAAAACCCAGTAAGTCTCTCTGACAATTTCAAAACCTAGTAAGTGCATGTCACATACTAGGTTTTTGAAATGGTTTTGTGCCATACTAGGTTCTGAAATGGTCAAACTCGTTTTATTTTGTACTTACTAGGTTTTGGAGTACTCATATCTCTGAAGTTAAGAGAGATAGGCCTCTAAATGTTTTTGTATCCTGTGGGCACTTGCTAGAAATCACGTTTTAAGCAAAAAACGCAAAATTGAGTTTTTGAGACTTACTAGGTTTTGAAATTGTGCAGCCGATATTTGGGAAGTAAAATTTGAAACACCCATGTATGCTTTATGACTATGCAAGATTATGCAGTTCTCGGCCTGATGCTGCAGCCAGGATATCCAGAACACCAGTAGGTACACTCTTGATAAAACCATAGCAGATATATCGTGTTTGGATTCGTTTCGATCAGTTTTTGATTCTACATACAATGCAATGGTGGCAACAGGATGAGCTGATGCTGCAGCCAGAATATCCAGCACACTAGAAGACTTTAAAAAATAATAGCACACATGTTGTGTTTGGATTCGTTTTGATCAGTAATTGATTCTACATACAATGAAGTGGTGGCAACATGACGAGCTGATGCTGCAGCCAAGATATCCAGCACACCAGTATACCTACTCTTGAAAAAAAAATAGCAGACATGTCGTGTTTGATTCCTTTTGATCAGTATTTGATTCTACATACAATGCAATGGTGGCAACACGAGCTGAGCTGCAGCCAGGATATTCAACACACTAGTACACTTAAAAAAAAATATATACCAAAGTTTAAAAAACATGAAATAAAAAAAAACTAAAATTAAAAATTTTAAAAACCCCCGACAAAAAAAAAACGCTAAAAAAATTTAAAAAAAAACGAAAAAAAGGCGCCAGAAAAGGACAACTAAAAAGAAAAAAATAATTATGCAGTGCCTAGCTGTTGCCTGCGACTTCATCTGCGAAGAATTCGTTTATCCCTATCCCGCGGGGACTATGCTGATTTCCGGCAAAATTAGCCTAAGTTAATTTAGTACAAGTACCTAGTAATATTTTTTTTTATCTAAGCGTCGTCGATGTCGGGGGACCGCTAAGGTTTTAAAAAATACAACATAATGTATTTTAGTTTCCTGTTACCCTGAAAAAAATCCGTCTAGCCGTTTAGGCTGCAGCGAGGACCAAAGAAATGGACATACATACTCACCTAGATATTATCTTAAGTATTGTATTGTATCTTAAATATTAAGTTTGTACCGGTTTGGCTTTAGCTGTTAAGGTACAAATGTAATTTAAATAAATAAATACCCTGGAAAAACATAACTGTCCTTCGGGCAGTCGAGTAAAAAAACCGCATTCAAATCGGTCCACCCGTTTAAGAGCTACAGGGTCACAGACAGACGCATATAGCGGTCAAACTTATAACACCCTTCTTTTTGCGTCGGGGGTTATAATCTGTAGCTTATTAACGTACTCCAATTGAATAAAATCTTAAAATAACTTTTTTCCTGTATTATCAAGCAAATGGCAAAACGTTTCGTTTGTTCGCGCTAGCAGGCAAATGTCTCTCCAATGGTGACTCACGATGAGATACCGAATGAGGTAAAATAGCCAGTTGCGGAGTAGTTGCAGTGACTAACGTCCCGAACCCAAATAAATAAATAAAACTGGCCAAGAGCGTGTCGGACCCGCCCAAAATAGGGTTCCGTAGCCATTACGAAAAAATTAAGTAATATTTTTCTAAGGATTTCGTATTTTATACGGAATCTTCCAAGTTTAGGTATATTTTATACCTTACGCTGCTATTTACTCATAAACTACTAATAATTCTCAAGAAAACTTAGCCGTTATAGTTTTCCTTGAAAGTTTGATATAGTGCGTACCATTCTGATTTTTTTCAAATTTTTCCACCCACCGGTTTAGATTTTAGAGGGGGGGGGGGGGGACGCTCGATTTTTATGAAAATTTGCACTTTAAAGTTGAATATTTCGCAAACTAAGTAATTACTGAATCGAAAAATCGTTGTAGCAAACCCCGTCAATCACGTATAAAACCCTAACTCTGTACCAAATTTCAGCTCTCTGATAGTTCTATTTTGATGATCATGAGTCAGTGTTTTGATGATCATGAGTGAGTGAGTGTCATAAATGCGAAACTTTGCTTTCGCTTAACTTCGGAACTAAATGACCTACAGACTTGAAATTTTGGATTTTAAGTATGTGATTATAGCTTTCTGGGCAACGAAAATTTCGGCGTTCTGGTCTTATCCAGAGGTTCTCAAATAGGGGCCTGAAAATGCGGCGAAATGGTTCCTGTAAAGAATGGTACGGCAGTGCTTGCTTCGCGCTCGACTTGGCGGGGGCACTACCGTGCCCCCAGATCCATACGAATATTATAAATGCGAAAGTGTGTTTGTATGTTTGTTTGTTTGTGTGTTTGCGTGTTTGTTTGTCTTTCACGCCGTAACGGAGCGACGGATCGACGTGATTTTTGGCATAGAGATAGTTTATGGGTCCGAGAGTGACATAAGCTACTTTTTAACCCGGAAAAATAACACGCGGGCGGAGTCGCGGGCAAAAGATAGTTTTTAATATTAACTTGTTTTTAGTTTCAGGTTTCGAAAAAGTGCCGCTCAAAATAGAAGGAATTCATTTAAATTCTTCAAAAGATTCGAATGCTACACACTTATATTACAGTTTTAGTGAACCAGAGGAAATATCTATGAAATGTTCTTTTAATAAACAGAAATATTACGCTGTGACGTTATTGGATGAAGAATCGCATCAAGGAGTCTCTTTAGGAACACGTAATGTATTTTTTAACTCCTAAACTGTAAATCTGTGATTTACTTAAACACGAATACCATAATAACATACTTATATTATGAAGATTCTGGAAAAGTCTAAGTTAATAGGTACAGGTAGTCTATTCCCCATAGACGACGATTGTATCATTATTACGTTGCTAAAAAGATACTCTGCAGCCACTAAATTAACAACAAGAACGTACGACATTAAATTACTTAATTCATATGGTTTTTAGGGTTCCGGAGCCAAAATGGCAAAAACGGAACCCTTATAGTTTCGCCATGTCTGTCTGTCTACAAAGTTAACCATGGACAATTAAGTTTTGTAATTTTTATGTTTTCGCACTCGCTTATTGCTGTTTACCTTTTATTCGCTTTTGCCACAAAATTGTATTAAAGTTTATGAAGAAGTTCAGTTAACTACAGTTCTAATTTTGTATAAGTATAAGAAAAGACTTATGCAACATAGTATAATATATAAGTAGTAAAAAAAACTCATGGCGTCTTTTTGTTTTTTTCTTGCAATTTTCGCTACGGTCACATTAACTCACGTCACTCGCATGTTTTGACCCCTCTTATACAATTGTTACATAGAATATTATTTCAGGATTATCATCAAATTACCGACACTTAAATGATCGAATTTTATTTCAAAGTCATCATTTCGAGTAGGTATTTTCGAATTGTCATTACAAGTAATTTCAATTTATATATTTTTAACTGTGCGATGATTCATTGCATAGTTGTATTATTAACCAGAAAACGTTTCGTAATTTATTCTTTCATTTTTTTAACTGACTTATAAAAAAGGAGGAGGTTCTATGTTCCAATGTTTCTATTTTGTTTTTGTATTATTTTTCTTTGTTTTTGTAATAACGTATTTATTATTATTTACTGTAGGCATGTAGGTATATCGATTGTGTGTATATTAAATGGTTTTTTTATAGGTAATTCGACCGTAGTTTCGTATAACTTCACGCTGGAAAACTCTAACAGAACACTCATTTGTGAAGCGACAGAAAATGCCAGTCAACCCAGACACTTTAAAATAAAAGTGTATTTTATATATGAACCAAGCTTAGCTAACACATCTGGTAAGTGGTTTTCAATATATATTTGGGTCACTCAACTTTTTAGTGTGTGTTATTCTGTCCCGTAAGCTCAGTACCCTTAGTGTAAGTTTTCGGTTGTAAAATACGTCTCGATCGCGTTCGCGTTAAAATCTCAATTTATATGGAAACACGAACAGCGCCTCTAGCGGAACGCTTGCGATATTTGGAAATAATTCCGATCCGCATTAGCGATCCCTTCAAATGTGAACTTACTGTTACTGTGTTAAAAATAAAATTGTGTTAAATAATTGTGATGTATAGTAGATATCATTTATAAATATTGTAAATCTGTTTTAAAAAAAAATACCTCGTTGAGTTTCTTGCCGGATTCTTCTCAACAGAGGTTTTTTCCGAACCGGTGGTAGATTTTTAGACGTTCATAAGTGCTTGTCATAGCCTAAATTGAATAAAGAGATTTGAAACTAGATATATGTTAGAGGTGTACACTATTTTGACCCTTGTTATTATGTCAAGTAAGTATAATTTGATATGCACTTGTCTACTTAGTACTTTGGTTTCAAAGTCTTTGACTTTGTAAAGGAATCAATTTAATAACTGACGAAGGTTTTCCTACCCCCACTTTACTTACCTATCTCAGGAGACGTTGCCATGGCAACAAGCTACACTATTTGGTGGCGGCAGGCGTGAGCTTGCCTTCGGAACCCAAAAGCTTGCCAAAAGCTTAATGGTTAGGTACTTGAACTAAAATGTATGGTTCTGATATCAGAACTATTTTTTTTTATTTATGACGGTCCAAGCATTCTACTCCATACTTCCACTGAACATTTACATATTATTATGTTTAGTTTTAGTTTTGTTACTAAGAAACCCCATACATCCCTTAGGTATTATTGCTCTTTTCTTGTATTTTTTCTTTAATTTTAAACTTACTGTAGTTTTTATAAATAAAAAAATAATAATTTATATCATGGGACACTTGACACCAATTGACCTACACTTGACACCAATTGACCTAGTAGAACCAAGCTAAGTAAAGCTTGTACTATGGACACTAGGCAACGGATAAACATACTTATATAGATAAATACATACTTAAATATATATTAAACATCCAAGACCCGAGAACAAACATTCGTGTTCTTCATAAAAATATCTGCCCCGGCCGGGATTCGAACCCGGGACCTCAAGCTTCGTAGTCAGGTTCTCTAACCACTTGGCCATCCAGTCGTCCATTTTAAGAATTATATTTTTAATTATTTTATTTGAAAAAACGATTTTCTGCCAAGTTTCTTGCGGTGCAATCTTCTTGACAGTGATGGTCTTTCCGAAAGCGTAGGTACAGTCAGCTGCAGAGAAAAGGTACCCCCCTGTAACGGCGCTGTCCATACTACCGCCATTACAGGGGGGTACCCTACCCTTCCTCTGCAACTGACTGTACTTAAAAAAAACGTGTAAAAGAGCCCATTGCGGTCACACTACAGAATAAATATTTTGAATTTGATTTCATTTGAATAGAATAGTTTCGAATTGAATTATTTTACTTATATTTTTTATTATTGCAGGAAATCGAAGGGAAGAGATCTTTCCAACAATCATAGTGATATGTGGCACTGCCGTGCTTATTATATGCGTTGTCGTTGTAGCTTGCTTAGTAAAATTTTGCAGGAACAAATCCCAGGTAAGAAAGAAAGCAATTTATTATTTAAAAAACCGGCCAAGAGCATGTCGGACACGCCCAAAATAGGGTTCCGTAGCCATTACAAAAAAAAGGTAATATTTTTCTAAGGATTTCGTATTTTGTACGGAATATTCCAAGTTTTATAAATAAATAAATAAATATCATAAATATCACGGGACAATTCACACCAATTGACCTAGTCCCAAAGTAAGCTTAGCAAAGCTTGTGTTATGGGTACTAAGCAATGGATAAACATACTTATATAGATAAATACATACTTAAATACATATTAAACATCCAAGACCCGAGAACAAACATTCGTATTCATCATACAAATATTTGCCCCGGCCGGGATTCGAACCCGGGACCTCAGGCTTCGTAGTCAGGTTCTCTAACCACTTGGCCATCCGGTCGTCAAAGTTTAGATATAGTTAATGTTGTGTGACTTGGACGTTGACTTGTACCCACTAACGCATAAAGAATGTCCAGTCTAGTTACTGCGATTTCTTTATATTGTCCGCGTATTGATTCTCAACTTTTACTGGATAAGACTTAAGACTCAACATTCTTTATACGTGAGTGGGTACAAGTCAACGGCCAAGTCACACAACATTAACTATTAATAATAAAGAAATCGCAGTAAGGAACCTTAGACTTCGCACGACTTTGTCTAGATTTCATTACTTTTTAAAGATAAACAAGCAGCTCCATCGAGACTTGGCTAGTTTTTACAGAATGTTTTTGGTGGGATTATTCTTTCGCTTAACTTCGAAACTAAATGACCTACAGACTTGAAATTTTGGATTTTAAGTATGTGATCATAGCTTACTGGATGACGAAAATTTCTGCGTTCTGGTCTTATCCAGAGGTTCTCAGATAGGGGCGTGAAAATGCGGCGAAATGGTTCCAGTAAAGAATGGTACTTTTTTTTTCTGGTAATAGATTTTAAGACTGTAGTAAGTGCTTTCATTCTGTTATAACGAACATAATATTACTTGATTTTTTTCGTAATGGCTACAGAACCCTATCTTGGGCGTGTCCGACACGCTCTTGGCCGGTTTTTAAAACTTGCAGCCTCTTACTCTTTCCCGGCCCAGACATGGAAATAACGACCCAGCAGGCTATTCCGAAATTCGAAACTCGAAGTTCGTGTCTTGCGATCCCTCTCGCTCTCGTATTAAATAGTATAAGTGTCAGCGGGACAGCACGACACGAACTTCGAATTTCGTGTTTCGGAGTAGCGCTTCTGTTTTTAACCGACTTCAAAAAAAGGAGGAGGTTCTATGTTCCAATGTTTGTATTTTTTTTTTTTTATGTATGTTCACCGATTACTCCGGCAATTGTGGACCGATTTTCAAAATTCTTTCTTTATTCGAAAGGGTATTTTTCTGAGGTGGTTCCATTGTCACGAAATCAAGATCTGATGATGGGATCCTAGGGAAATCGAGGGCAAACCTCAAATTTTATAGGCACACCTATGGCGATTTTGGCATTTTTAGTGTTAAGGTAAGCATTTACATTCAGAAAGTATCATTTGGTAACCTGGACCTGATGAAGAAGACCATAGGTGACCAATGGAACTCGTCGAAGCTAAGTAATACTCGCTCGTCTATAAACGATCATGATTAACATATCTAGATAAGCGAGTAAGAAGAAGCTTTAAGTTAATGATTCTTTCGAACTGATCTGATGCTGAAGCCAGAAAGTAGGCAACGGAACTCTGTTATAAAACAACGTAAGTTAGTCGTGTTTGGGCTTAATGGAATCGTTGTGAGACGTACTTTGGCTACGAATCACTAAAAAGTGAGAAATAAAATTTTTTTAACAAAAAAGTAAAACCGACTCCAAAAAAATGAAAAAAATAACAAAAAATGGAACCGACTACAAAACCCTTGAAAATATTTTTATAGGTACCTACTAACTCGAAGTCGGTGACTCAGCACGACCCAGCAGGAGTGATTGAAACCCATTGTATGTAGGTGAAATAGACGCCTATTGCTCCACTCCTGCTGGGTCGTGCTGAGGCACCGACTTCGAGTTAGTAGGTACCTATAAAAATATTTTCAAGGGTTTTGTAGTCGGTTCCATTTTTTGTTATTTTTTTCATTTTTTTGTTCGTGTACGCGCCCATAAACTGACATGAACTTCTACGGGCGTGTACACGAAAAACAGGGTCGGTATTATCCGAGCCGGGAAAGGATTTTCACCCATCTCTTTCCATTGTTATTTTAGCGGACACATCACATTTACGAGGAGGTTGACTACTCTAGAACCACGGCGAAGAAAACTTCCGAACCAGCAAAAGTTAGTATTACTTTTTATAAAATTCCTTAGAATGTTTTCACACACACTAATTAATGTTTCATACACTGCCCTGATAAGCTGAAAAGCGCTAACTCAACTCAACAGCAGCAGGAAGGATTGAAACCCATAGTATGTAGGTGAAGTCGACGACTATTTTTCCGCTCCTGCTGGCTCGTGCTGAGGCACCGACTTCGAGCTAGTAGGGTACGGTCGAGTTCAGTGAGCAAAAATTTGATCAAAAAACCCGACTGCCTTAAAAAACACAAAAAAGAAGAAAACAAGTCTAGTGGGCTAGAACTGTGTTAAGTAGCTAACTAAAGTTCAACATTCGGGACCCATTAGGTAAGAATTTTCGAGCGTCACGATTTAAATGGGTCCCGACTGCTGAACTTTAAGTTAGCTACTTAACACAGTTCTAGCCCACTAGACTTGTTTTCTTCTTTTTAGTATTTTTTAAGGCAGTCGGGTTTTTTTAATTTATTGTTTTATTTCACACTTTTCTGTGAAAATGGTCTATTAAAACGGTTATAACTTATATATTTTCAGAATGGGCTAATTATTAGCTTTCATTTGACCCTCCTTCTTCGCAGTCGGGTGAAAATATCTGAAGACGCTTCTATGCCGTTAACAATAGAGACGCGTTCAGATGTTTTTGATCAAAATTTTGCTCACAAGTTTATAAACTCAACTGTATATACCCACGTCCAAAAATATTTTCAAGGTTTTTGTAGTCGGTTCCTTTTGTTTTTTTTTTGGGGTCGGTTTTACAATACAATAACTCTTTATTGCACACCAACATATAGCAAACAATTTTTTTTACTTTATTGTTTAAAAAGATATATTTTGATTGTTGTATTATAATTAATTCTGACAATAAAATACCTGTGTCCTATACAACTATTTAAATTACACGCCCGACTGAGGTCCCGTCTCATCTTACAAGCGAGATTTTTGCAAATAAACACTACAATACAATACAATATAAATATTCTTTATTGATCACCAAAAACAGTACAGAGACATCACAAAAATAAAAAAACCGGCCAAGTAAGAGCGTGTCGGACACGCCCAAAATAGGGTTCCTTAGCCATTACGAAAAAATTAAGTAATATTTTTCTAAGGATTTCGTATTTTATACGGAATCTTCCAAGTCTAGAAAGCTGTAATTTTGCACAAATAAAGATAAAAACGGAACTGTTGCATGTTAGTTTTTAAGTCATTTTAATAATTTTTATGTCACTTCATTCATGTCATCATCATTGTTTCTTATTTACTAAGCCGTGTATGTGTTGTGGAAATAAAGTTTTTTATCTATCTATCTACGCTGACAAAACAGTAGGTACAATAAAAAAATGACAAAAAAAATCCTTTAAAGTTTGATATACTTATTACCATCTTGAATTTTTTCAAATTTTTCTACCCTCTAAATTTTAAACGCACTTTAAAGTTGAATATTTTGCAAACATAAATCACTAAATCGAAAAATCGTTTTAGAAACCCCCTAGTATTTTAAAAGACCTATACAACGATACCCCCCACTACAAGATTGAATAAGAAAAAAAAATCACCCTCCCTTTTACGACTATAGCCTCCAAAAAAAAATTTTATTTTATTGTAGGTACCACTTTGTCGGCATAGGTTGACATATACATTCGTGCAAAATTACAGCTTTCTAGCATCGATAGTCTCTGAGCAAAGCCGCGGACGGACAGACAGACATGGCGAAACTATAGGTATTCCCTTGACTTGTCTACAAACGTTTTGCATAATTTCACTTTGTCTAACAACTTTTACTATAATGAATAGTTTGTCTAAAGTCAATTTGTATAATTTCATTATACATAATTTTTATTTTGTCGAATTTTCATTTTAACTAAATTATCATTTGCATAACTCTTGTTTTGTCGAATATTATTTTATCGAAAACCCACATTGTCGATTGTCATTTTAACTAATCATCATCTAGCCGAATAACGTTTTAACTAATATTATTTTGCATAACGAATCGAATATTATTTTATCGAAAACTCATTTTGTCGATTCTTATTTTAACTAATCATCATGTAGCCGAATAACCTTTTAACGAATCCAAATATTCTTCTAACTTTTTATTAAGTTCAAGCAAATAACAATACTAAACATGCAGGGAATAGGTGCGACGACGAGCGAAGCGAGGAGGAGCGTTAGGTAGAACTGCGACCCCACAGCGCGCGAGCCGAGCGAGCGAAGCGAGCGTGCCGCGGCAGCGGCCGGCGAAGCGCCAGAATCGACTTTATTTTATAGAACTAATTTTTTTAGAATCAACTAACGATATCACAATGTATTTGGATTAACCGAGATTAGGACAATTGAAATTATGCGATATGTATGTTAGACAAAATATAATTATGTCAATCGAACTTTAAACAAAATAAGTTTATACAAAATGAAGTTTATGTGACATGTACGTTAGACAAAATATAATTATGTCAGTCAAACATTATATTAAATGAGTTTATGTAAAATGAAAATTAGGTAATTTAAAATTAGGCAAAACAAAATTATGTAAAATAAGTTGTACATAAAATGACTTTCATTGAAATGAAAATTAGGTAAAATGAAACATTAGGTTAAGTAATATTCGTTTATCTAACATTAGGCAAAGTGAAAATAGGAAAAAAGTTGTTATGCAAAACAAGGTACAACCGAAACTTCGGGTTCCGTTTTTGTCATTTTGGCTCCGGAACCCTTGTTGTCCACCAAAAAATGCATAGTTAGAATTTTCATAAGCACAGACTAACATTATTAAATCTGTTTTTCAGAATATGAGCGACCGAAAAAGTGATCGAAATTTGAGTGGAAGCTCACGAAGTAGTCACGACGTCAGCCGTAGCGATGACCACGATGACCATAACACGCGTACGCGCCACGGAAGACATCGTGGGCCTCGATCTTCATGGATACGACCCATGGTCGAGCCAGAAACGAGCCAAAATCGTAACCGCAGTCGCCACCGAAGCCCGACTGTCAGCCGTACTGAGAGAGAGCTGACACGTAAACTGGAAGTTGTTAGGCCCAGCGCTGAGGGCAGCAGAGAAGAAACTGCGCGTCAAAACCTTCGTAACCCATGCCTGACAACACCAACAAAGGAACACGACTTTGTTGATCATCATCATAGATCTACATCAGACTCATTTGAAGAGTCTTTTAATGGAAAGCAACGACAAGGCATAACGGTTCGTTTTCTGGTTCGTCGTTAAAAGAGCAAACGACTCATAATTATCTGACTTGACAAAGTAATCTAGAGGCAAAATGTAAAGGGTCGTATAGAATTAAAAAGATATTAGATTCTTGTAGAGGACACTCCCCTAACCTAACTAGTTTTGTATACGCCCTAAGTGTTTTAAAAATTAATACTAACTTGGAAACAGCACTTTCGGCTTACATTGCCTTCGCACATTCATGGCTCCAGTATGGTGCGATACTGTGGGGGGCCAGTACCGATGCTCACCAACTGTTTGTGATGCAGAAAAAGTGCATCCGCATCTTAACTAACCCGCGAGTGCCACACAGTTGTCATACGCATTTCGTTCAGCTAAAGATCCTTACATTACCCTCACTGTATATCTTGGAAGCGGCTATTTTTGTAAGGAAAAATTCACACTTGTTTACAAAGCAGGTAGTTAAATCACAAAGAAGGCAAAATGAAAATAAACTGAAGTTACCGATAGCTAAATTAGCAATGTACAAAAATGGTCCTTATTTTAGATGTATATTAGTAGCAAATAAAATACCAGAATCAATAAAAGGTGAAACAAAAGATAATATATTTAAGGAAAAATTAAGAGAATTTTTGATCAATAAATGTTACTACTCAATAGATGACTTTATGAATGATACGTCAATTACTTAAATCACAGAGAAGATAATATACTTAAATGAAATCATAGGTGTAGGGAATTGACTTTACTAAATATGAATTGTATTATTATTATTATAAAATTTTTGCTCTTATAATTTAATTTGTTAATCTTGTATCTCTCGCATGTATCTAATATAATATAATGTAATACCTGTATAAATATAAAAATGTAATATTTAAATTGCTGTGCCCCTACATAGTTCACGTCTTGACACTATTTTTATTATAAGATCTTATGTACGATGTGATTTTATGCAATAAATGAATTATGAATTATGAAAATGAAATTAATTTATATTCTCATTTTTTTTTGTATTATTTTACTTTCCTCACAGTCGAAATGAAAAGTAGAGTGTTTAACTCGGGTAAAATTACCCATTTCCCCTCGAGCTATTAGCGCTCTCACTTCTTTCGAGCGCCAGAAATGTCTCGGGTGAAATGGGTCACTTTCCACCCTTAGTTATCAATCTACTATTTAACCGCCAATACGTTTCCGTTCGTACGTGCCCGTGTCGCCACCTACACCGAAACTATTATGACATTTTGTCTTAATTATAAGACTGCGGCGAAATGAGCTGGATAATTTCATTTGTCTTATATTATAATTCAGGTGTCTTCTGTGTTAGTGAATAAATGTCTTCTTTCTTTCTTTCTTTTTTTCTTTCGTTTACATAGAATAGAAATAAATACACCTATAGGTATTACAGAAATATAATGTCACATTGACACGACAGTTAACTAAGGCGGCCCCTAAACGGTCATTATTGTGCAATATCGCGAATTGTGCAATATTATTGACTGTTTAGGGTCAATATTGAAGATTGCACAATGATTGACCAAAAGTTTGAGCGAGTTTAATTTTTATTGCACCATATTTTATATATTGCATCGTGTAGGGGTCAGTATTGCACAATATTCAATACTATACTGAACACGAAAATATTGTGCAGTTCGTATTATTGTGCAATACAATTGCTCGTTTGGATTCAGAGCGCCTTTCAATGTTTCAATCTTATTGTGCAATAAAAAGTATTGTACAATGTTATTGTAGGTCTAGGGGGCCGCCTAACAAGGATCTTTTTACCACAGAAACTTTTGCTATGTAATTTATTTAATTAAAATAATGTTAAATTAAACTAGTAATTTTGATAGTGTTTTATTTCCTCGTAATAACCATTTTGAATATGAAACTATTTATTTGTATGAGGATTAATACAAAGGTATGGATAACATGGTTTGATTTTAGTCGGCATATCAGTCAACTTTTAAAATTAAAAAAATGGTCAAGTGCGAGTGGGACTCGTACATGAAGCCGCCGCTGCCGTGAAGCAGCAGTGCTTGCACTGTTGTGATTCGGCGTGGAGAATAAGACAGCCGGTGAAATTACTGGCAAGAGGTATCCCATCTTAGGCCTCTAGGTTGGCAACGCATCTGCAATCCCCCTGGTGTTGCAGTTTTGTCTATGGGCGGTGGTGATCTCTTAGGCGGCCCCTAAACGGTCAATTATATTGTGCAATATCGCGAATTGTGCAATATTATTGACCGTTTAGGGTTAATATTGAAGATTGCACAATGATTGACCAAAAGTTTGAGCGAGTTTAATTTTTATTGCACCATATTTTTATATTGCATCGTGTAGGTTCAGTATTGCACAATATTCAATACTATACTGAACACGAAAACATTGTGCAGTTCGTATTATTGTGCAATACAATTGCTCGTTTGGATTCAGAGCGCCTATCAATCTTATTGTGCAATAAAAAGTATTGTACAATGTTATTGTAGATCTAGGGGCCGCCTTACCCTCTTACCATCAGGAGACCCATTTGCTCGTTTGCCATCAAGTCGAAAAAAAAAATATTAACTAAGGGTTCCGTAAACATTTCAGTAAAAGTTTTTCTTAAGGCGGCCCCTAGACCTACAATAACATTGTACAATACTTTTTATTGCACAATAAGATTGAAAGGCGCTCTGAATCCAAACGAGCAATTGTATTGCACAATAATACGAACTGCACAATGTTTTCGTGTTCAGTATAGTATTAAATTAAAATTAAATTAAAAATTAAAAATTGTTTATTTAGCAAAGGACACTTGTTACAGTACATGAAATTTATCCATCAGACTCCAAACTAGGCTGAGCCTGTATCTTGGTAGCCTGCGAGTGTGTTTAACAAAATTAGCTGAAGTGTGACAGAATTTATTATATTTATTACAAACTAGTTATACATTAAAAAACAACGAATTTGCGATTGCAGTGTGTTTATGTTTGTGTACGTGTCGTGTGTTTGTGTATGTGTGTGAGGGGAAGGGGTGAGGAGGGGCTTGACTTGTAAAGAGGTAATTCTAATACATTTCAAACAAGGTTTTCGGTCTCAGAATATGAAATTGTTAGCAACCATTTATTCACCACTTTTTTGCATTAGCAAGGGAAAGCAGCTTGATGTCAAGAATCTTGCAGATGTTGTTATATACGTACGGGTGGCTGTAATCAGGGCATCTTCTGGCCATAGCAGATCTAAGTGGCGGCAGTGGGGCTTTAAAAATTCGCTTGCCCAGGAGTTCCACATACTTTGAAGACTTAAGGAGGCTTTTATGGGTTCGTGACACCGCCTTCATTATATGAAGCTGGCGTACAGTCAGCACTCCACTTTCTCTGTAAAGACTATCAGTGGGGTATCTAAACGGTTTCTTCATCATGACCTTTAATACCGCTCTTTGTGCCCGCTCTGCAGCCAGCATGTGACACTTGGCGGCGCTGCCCCAGATGGCCACTCCGTATTGCAGAATAGACTGACAGAGAGCGTAATATACCAGTCGAAGCACATCTGGTGCAGCGCAGCCTCGTAATCGCTTCATCACGTAGACCAGTTTCCTAGTTTTAGAAGCAAGCGAAGTCACATGTTGCTTAAAGGAGAGATGTTGGTCAAAAATAATCCCTAAGTACTTCACATGTTGCCGCCTTTCAACTTCTCTACAGGCACAGACACGTTTGGGCCCAGGAAATGGTAAAGCTGCAGTGTAGTGTACACATGAATGATATTTAATAGCTACATCCACAGGCGGTAATGACGCTGCTGTCTTTGAAAAAGCTACAAAGTTAGTCTTTTCTACATTCAAAGTCAGTAAGTTGGGGTTCAGCCACGACGCTACTTTAGCAAGAGCATTCTCAGCACGACAATATGTTTCCTCCCACGACTTTCCACAAACGATTATGACGGTATCGTCCGCATAGCAGATCAGCTTTACATTAGGGATATCAATGTTCAATATATCGTTGATATACAGTGTAAAAAGTGTCGGGCCGAGTACACTTCCCTGTGGGACACCAAAGACTGGGAGTCTGTCGCTGGTGTTATCCCCAATTTTTACCATCTGACTTCGATTGCTTAGATAGTTGTCAAACCAATTTAGAGCTGTGCCTCTTATACCCATGTGTTCCAACTTCTTAAGAAGGATGGTCACCGAGACCGTGTCAAAGGCTTTGGCTAAGTCTAGAAATATGCCAATACACCTGTTGCCACGGTCTAGATGACCAGAAACCATATTGGTGAGTAATATCGCCGCATCTTCAGTCGATACCCTCTTCCTAAATCCAAATTGGTAGTCTTCGATTAGATGGTGCCTTTCAATGAAATCAACCAGCCTGCTGTTAACTATTTTTTCAAGTATTTTTGAGAAAATGCTTAGTAGTGAGATTGGTCTGTAATTACAGGGCGTGTCCTTGGAGCCACTTTTAAAAATAGGAATTACAGATGCGGTCTTCCAGCAGGCTGGGAAAGTACCAGTCTCTATACTCAAATTACAAATGTGTGTGAGAGGTCCGAGTATAACATCCTTAACTTGCTTAATTAGTAAGGGTTTCACATTGTCCGGACCAGGCGCACTATTTAGTTTAAGCTGCAACAGCACCTTTTCCACTTCATTGCGATCAGTTGGACTTATGAAAAACGAATTAGCCAACTTTCTTTTGGGAGTATATTTAGCCGCCAGTGTAGCTTGTGTCCCGAATTATTTTTAAGTACACTATCTGCTAGCTTCTTACCAACTGATGAGAAATACTGATTACATCGGTTGAGTGATTCCTGTATTGTTTCTCCATCTTTACGCAGGAGTTCCCCCGCCTCAGTTTTACGGGTTGGATTTTGACTTATATCTTTAATAGATTCCCATAGCTTTTTAGTGTTAATACTACTTTCCTTCAGTTGCTGATTTTGATATCGATTTTTTAGGGAATATAATAAATTGTCACAAAAATTCCTGTACCTTGTATACGTAAGACGAAGTATTTCATTATGTGGCGATGCTCTCACTTTCGCGTGTAGTTTGTCTCTGTGTCTCATGGATCTCATCAGACCAGGCGTAACCCACGGTTTTAAATTGAATTTACTTCCACTTACCCTTACAGAAACTGTGTTATTGCTTATGGCCCGAGTAAACAGTTTACTAAAATTTTCCGCGGCAACTGTTGGGTCACTAGTGCTAGTAACAGGCGACCAGTCCACTGCTCCTAGCTCGTCGGCTACTTTTTTATAGTCAATTTTTTGCCTAAATCGATTTCGTTTCACGGTGTTGCGGCCAATAAGACCCACCATTGCCAAATATATATATATATATATATATGGCAATGGTGGGTCTTATATATATTGTGGAAAAGCAATAAAATATTGAGTATTGAGTATTGAGTATCATGGTCAGTTACAGAGCATGGACAGGTAGCACCTACAACGCTATTACATGTTATAAAAATGTGATTGAGGCAGGCTTCTTTACGCGTTGGTTTTGTGATCACCGGAAGTAAACCGTGAGATGTTAAGAGACATAAGTATTCCGAAGGGCTGTTGGCTGATTCATTCAAGATATCTATATTTATATCGCCCGCTACAATGATAGTACGACTGGATTTAGCTTTGTTTAAAATATTATTTAGAGAATTAAGGAACAGGTCCGTATTAGTGAATGATGGAGATCGATAAACACCAAGGACTGATATTTCGTTTGATATACTTAAAAGGAGACAGTTGGCATCGTCAAACTGTGGTTCCACCGCTGAAACCTTGAGTTCTTCCTTGACATATATAACAACTCCGCCGCTCTTATTAATTACTTTAGTTGTGAAGAATGAGTGATAACCCGATAATTGGTCAATAATAGCGTCATCACCCAACCAACACTCGGTTAGAACTATGATATCAAATTCAATGCCTGTGTGCTTCAAGGCAATTGAAAAGGCATCGAAATTACGCTGTAAACTACGTATATTGAACGTTAATAATTTAAATGAATGGTTAGGTGTAAGGACATTTTTACATTCATTAAGGTCACTAAGGATATGACAATCAATCGAAAGTTCCTGGTCTATATCATCAACAAGGTTTGGTAACGTCATTTTCATAGAAGCGTGAAATAGTTATATGTCCGTAGTACTGTGTCATATCTATCGAAGATGTCACAGAAAGTGTAGTTAAATTTGAGACCAATCGTGCTGAATACCTCATAGACAACTCAAAGTGTTTATTGGAATGTGTAGGGGTAAAGTGATTGGTGTAATTGAAGAGTGTTTTATTTATTTTATTAATGTAATACTGCAATCTTATTTTTTTATATGCAAATAAGAGGCAAAAATATAAAACTAATGAAACCAGGTACAAAAAAGTGGATAACAGTTCATTCACCCGTACTCTGCGAATCCGCATCACGTGCATCGAAGTCCTGGGATATCGCGGCGCCGGGGGCCTCAGGACCGGATGCGAGGCACTTCCGCAGGTCGGCAAAACTCCTGATAGGAATTTCATGGCTTCCTTGTTTCTTGCGAATGTATATGGTGCCGTTCCTAGTCCAGCAAAACTTGTATCCGGCGCTTTTCGACTGAATTCTAGCTTCACGAAATAAAAGCCGGTTGGATTTAGTAAGTCTCTCATTAAAAAATATTTTTCTTTCTGGGCCTGTTACTTCGATTGTCGAGGTTGTTACATTGCGTCTCGACCTGGCGGCTTTTAAAAATTCGTTCCGCAAGGCCCGACGAACAAATCTGACCACCAGCGGACGCGGTAATCTAGATTCTTTCTCTGTCCGCGCCTCAACACCTCGCCTTCCGCTGTTTTTGGGTCCGACCCGGGTAACGCTGTCCAGGTCTGTCTCTGACAAAGTCATGCCCATCTTCAAAGCCGCAGTGAGAACAATGTGTGTTTTGTTTTCGTTCGGCAATTCATTTACTCCCGCAATTTCCATCTCATTACTAAATCTGACCTGAGCTTGAGTATTGAGTTCCGCCTCGAGGTGAACTACCTGCTGACGAAGATGCTCGTTTTCTATTTCACGGTCTTCCAGCACACGAATTCGAGTGTCATAAAGTGATAAACGATTTTCTAACTCACCAAGGCGCGCGTTACTTTGTGCGTATGAGGTAGTGAGGGTTTGCAGGTGCTCGTTTATTTTGCTCATGTCTTGGCGGATTAGTTTTATCTCCGCAGCCAGCAAGTAAAGTGTATCAGAGTCCGTATTTACTGTCAGACCCGCGCCCTGACCTGCTACCTCCGGAGTAGTCTTCCGATTCTGTCCACGTAGCGTGACATTTTCGTGTGTAGCACTCGATTCGCCGGACGCGACGGGCGCGCGCACTGGGGTGTTCGAATTGCCTTTTTTTGGCAATTTACTTAGGCAGGTGGGACAGGCCCAGTCCTCCTTAAATTTATCACTTAGCTTCTTCGGCTCTTGCACATTTACACAAATATGATGGTATACGCTAACACATATAGTACACTGCATTCGTTGTGAAGGTAGGATTGTCTTGCAGCACTCCGCGCAGATTTTAGACATTGTTTATATACAAATTCGTTCACTATTTTTATAAGGATAAGTAAAGTGGGTATCGTAACGCTTGGAGATAACCAGTCGTGCGAGACACCGGCCGCCTGTACTTTCGCCGTAAGCAATGGGTCTTATTCACTGGTCGGTAAGCGGGGGCGTCCAGCGACGCTAGCCACTACAGGTAACTATTATAGTATTTTATGCAACAGTTGTATAATAGGGGCCAAAAAATGTGAGTGGCGTAAGTTACGATGTGAGCGAAGCGAACATCGTAAGAAAAAACGCCACGAGCTTTTTTTGACTTATTTATACAACGTTGCATACAATACTTTTTCTACGACTACCTACCTACTACGCTAGTAATACGTTCTCGGAAAATGACGAGGTCTGGTGTTCTAATGACACTCCACGACATGAAATTTTTGTAGGATTTGTCATATTTAGCGTCATTTTATTTTGGTATTTGTTCTTTGTTATTTTTTTTTATTGTTCATTTTTAATTTATTTTTATGGCGTTAAATAAATGTATTTTCTTTCTTCTTCTTTCTTTCTTTCTTTCATATAGGTGCCGTGATTTAGAAGGCAACAAACTTTCAGTCACTACTTGGGCTGCTGCGGATATTTCTTCGGGTGTAGAAATAATATTTTCATCTGCATCCATGTTTAATAAGTTTCACGTAAACTTGCTAAAAATCACTAGTTTCTAACTTTTAAAACTTTACTCAAACTAAAATATTAAGGCAAACAATAATGGCGGGAAAAATTTTAAATGTCAAAAGTTGTCTATGGTGAACTTTGTTTTTAATTGAAGTAACTTGCTAGCGACTATATTGAAAAAAATATGTGTTACTTATGTTGGCAGCTATGAATTATGTTCGGAAAGTTTTTGTTCTATATTAAAACCAAGTAAGTGGCTGCACTTTAGCTTGTCAAAACGGACGAATTAAAAAAAATTAAGTGGCTGCAGTATCGTTTTAGCAACATTACGATACAGTGCTGTTATGGGGAAAAGACTACAGATTTTGCCTGAGTCTTGTTAATTATGTTCTTATATTGGCGTTGGTGATTATGTAAGTCACAGATAACAGTATTGGAGTAGAAAAAAGCCGTAACGCAGAGGTCAAGTTAAACTGGCTACGTATCTCGCTCTGCGTGGACGCGTCTTATCTGTTCGGAGTTGCACTCCACACTGTTACATTACATATTATCAATTAATACAAAAATAATAAGTTTTTTAAGATGTGGCAATATAGTAGATTGTACAACAAGAGCATAAAACGAGCCATTTTACCCGAGACGTTCATATAGCCACCCGAGCCGGTACGGCGAGGGTGGATAGACACGTCGAGGGGAAAATGGGTTTAATGCTCGAGTTTTACACTCTGCTCTTCACTTCGATGGCGAGGAAATGAAATAGCAACAGTGGAAGCCATGATTCACTTTCTATGTACCTTTAATTTTTTATGCATTATTATAATAATTCCATTTTTTAATTTTACTGATTTATTATGATTGATTTTTAGTTTTATATCAATTAAAAATTAAAAAATATATATATAGAAACTTTTTTGTTTGTGGCTGTTGACACCTGATTACCTTGGTCTTTAGTTGGTCTTAGACGAAGATTTTATTTTATCCACTAGTGCATAAAAAGTCATTTTATGTCGTCTAGATACAGCATAAACACGAACTTTACGAGCATGAGAAATGAAAAAGATATTTTTATTTTATTTTATTACATTGCGATGTTATGGTTTTCCTTGATTGTTATTAAAGGGCTACGGAAAACCAAACTATAATTGAGCACATCGAAAAACAACTGAATCATTGGATAAAACCAACACGTATATTATCCCAACAAAACTTGAACGTATCATGAGAGCCAAGTTCATACCATTCATGACTCTAAGCCCAGCGGTTGTTATTTCGAGATTTTATCCCTATCCCGTGGGAATGTCAGGATAAAAAGTATCCTATGTTTTAATCCGGGTTATAAACTAACCTTTTGCCAAATTTCATCGAAATCCGTTCAGCCGTTTCAGCATGAAGAAGTAACAAACATACTCACTCACATCCTCACTCACAAACTTTCACATTTAGGTATAATACAAGCTTTTACCCGCGGCTTCGCACGCGTAAACTAATCGGTCTGGTAGTTGCACTTGAAATTTTCGGGATTTTACCAAATTCCCCTGGCAATTTCCAAAATTTATATCGTGGTCTTCCTTCATTGAGGTTGTGTTGTGAATAGCTGTACAAAATTCAAGACACTAAACCCAGTGCTGAAATTTCAAAAATGTTCCCTATCCAAATTCAAATCATTTATTCAGTAAATAGGCCGCAATGGGCACTTTTACACGTCATTTTTTAAACTACCAGCGCTTTCGGAAAGACCATCCATTGCCAAGAAGAATGCGCCGCAAGATAGGTACTTGGCAGAAAGTCATTTGTTTTCAAAATAGTTCAAAACTATCCCGTGAGAATATCCGGATAAAAAGTAGCGTATGTGTTATTCTAGACATCGAGTTACCTTCATACCAAATTTCATGACTCTAAGCCCAGCGGTTATTATTTCAAGATTTTATCCCTATCCCGTGGGAATATCGAGATAAAAAGTAGTTTTTCTATTATTCCAGAGGTCCAGCTACCTACATACTAAATTTCATGGCTCTAAGCACAGCGGTTGTTATTTCTAGATTTTATCCCTAGGTATCCCGTGGGAATATTGGGCCAAAAAGTGGCCTATGTGTTATTCCAGACGGCCAACTACCTACATACCAAATTTCATGACTCTAAGCCCAGCGATTATTATTTCAAGATTTTAACCCTATCCCGTGGGAATATCGAGATAAAAAATAGCCTAATATGTGTTATTTCAAAGGTCCAGCTACCTACACACCGAATTTCATGGTTCTAAGCCCAGTGGTTGTTGTTTCGAGATTTCATCCCTAGGTATCCCGTGGGAATATGAATTTATAGGAAAAAATATTATGACGGTTGTATATTATTGCACATGAAATTCGGGCAAATGAAATTCGGTCTAGTAAAGGTATACCGAAATGGAATATAGGAAAAAACGACAACTACGAGGGGCGGCTGGAAAGTAATCTACCTAACTAAGAAAGAAAAGACTAGGGAAGATGTTTTTTTTTTATTTTTCTATGTAATCCCTTGTGAGAGAAATGCACTTGTTACACTTTTCAAATAGTGACATTAACCCGTTAAAAAAATTTTTTTTCGGTTTATCGTCAAAATACTCGTTTACCGCAGACTTCATGTCCTCATACGTCAAAAATCTGCGCCCCCTCAAATCTTTCTACAGGAATCTGAACAGAAAATAGTCGCAAGGGACCAGGTCTGGGCTGTAAGGAGGGTGATTGATTTCTTCGAAGCCATTTTTGTTAACCCCCGACGCAAAAAAAGGGGTGTTATAAGTTTGACCGCTATGTGTGTCTGTCTGTGTGTCTGTCTGTGTGTCTGTCTGTGTGTCTGTCTGTGTGTCTGTCTGTGGCACCGTAGCTCTTAAACGGGTGGACCGATTTGAATGCGGTTTTTTTTATATGAAAGCTGGTTTTCTAGCGATGGTTCTTAGACATGTTTTATCAAAATCGGTTCAGCCGTTTCAAGATCATCAGCTCTTTTGTTCGCTGCGGTAGGAATCTTAGACGCATAATGGGTATTTACTTTACTTTCAAACATATTTGGGACCTAAAATTTGAAACACCCATGTATGCTATCTAACTATGCAAGATTATGTAATTTTCGGCCTGATGCTGCAGCCAGGATATCCAGAACACTAGTCGGTACACTCTTGATAAAACCATAGCAGATATATCGTGTTTGGATTCGTTTTGATCAGTATTTGATTCTACATACAATGCAATGGTGGCAACAGGATGAGCTGATGCTGCAGCCAGGATATCCAGCACACTAGTACACTATAAAAAATGATAGCACATATGTCGTGTTTGGATTCGTTTTGATCAGTATTTGATTCTACATACAATGCAGTGGTGGCAACACGACGAGTTGATGCTGCAGCCAGGATATTCAGCATACCAGTATACTCTTGAAAAAATAATAGCAGACATGTCGTGGTTGATTCCTTTTGATCAGTATTTGATTCTACATACAATGCAATGGTGGCAACGCGATGAGCTGATGCTGCAGCCAGGATATTCAAAACACTAGTACACTTAAAAAAAATATGCCAAAGTTTAAAAATCGTGAAATAAAAAAACTTAAATTAAAAATTTAAAAAACCCCCGACAAAAAAACGCCAGCAAAAAAGGCCGCCAAAAAAAGACAACTAAAAAGTAAAAAATAATTATGCACTACCTAGCTGTTACCCGCGACTTCATCTGCGAACAATTCGTTTATCCTTATCCCGCTGGGACTATGCTGATTTCCCGCGAAATTAGCCTAAGTTAATTTAGTATAAATACCTAGTAATATTTTTTTATCTAAGCGTCGTCGGTGTCGGGGGACCGCTAAGGTTAATACTTTGAAAAATACAACATATGTACTTTGGTTTCCTGTTAAACCTTAGCGGTCCCCCGACACCGGCGACGCTTAGAAAAAAAATTATTACTAGGTATTTATACTAAATTAACTTAGGCTAATTTCGCGGGAAATCAGCATAGTCCCAGCGGGATAAGGATAAACGAATTGTTCGCAGATGAAGTCGCGGGTAACAGCTAGGTAGTGCATAATTATTTTTTACTTTTTAGTTGTCTTTTTTTGGCGGCCTTTTTTGCTGGCGTTTTTTTGTCGGGGGTTTTTTGGACATGGCCAGCTTTGTTGTGCGAGCAGTGTGCACTAGGGCATTGTCGTGCAACAGCAAAATTCATTTGCTCAGTTTGCCTGTTTGTTTTTCTTTTATTGATTATCTAAGCTGATGGTCTAAATTTGTGTAATAATCAGCATTCATTGTAGTTTTTTTTTGGCAGGTAATCAATTAGTAAAATCCCACCCGTGTCCAAAAAAATTAATGCCATTAGTTTACCTGCCGATGGACGAACCTTGAACTTCCTCGGTGGCTTCTCATCTTTAAATTTCCACTGCAAAGACTCCTGTTTACTTTCGGGATACCATTGCCTAATCCAGGTCTTATCACAGGTAACTATTCTAGATAAAGTTTCCTCCTCCTTACCTCGACTCATTTTTATAAAGTCCTTACAACATCGAACTCGTCTCTCCATATCGACAGAAGTCAGCATTCTAGGCACCCAGCGTGCACTAACTTTGGACATATTTAAATGTTCGTGAATTATTGTATTCACTTGTTCCTTGCTAATCCCCACGTCTCTGGCTATCTCCCACAGCTTCACTCGCCGGGTCTTCTAATATATTTTTTTTACGTGGGGAACATTTTCTTCGGTGGCTGCGAAAATTGGCCGCTCACTACAAAGATCATCTTTGAGGCCATCACTACCACACTTAAAATTGTTTTGACCAAAATTTGATGGTGAAATCAGACGGGCACAAATCACCAAATACAAATAACATACGCTGTTTTATCTGCGAGGGCGTACTTCCCTCTTTAGTGAGGAATTTATAACAGCACATTGCTCAATTTTCTTCAGTTTCAAATTTTCCTGCGACATGGTGCGAACAATCAAGTGACAAAGGAGAACGAGACACCATAAACAAATGAATGTCCTATATTTTGAAAATAGAATAACCAGTGAATACGAAATCATAGTGGCCAGATTTTTTTTCGCGTTATAAATAGGTGAGGTAGATTACTTTTCAGCCACCCCTCGTAAAAAGTAAAAAATAATTATGCACTACCTAGCTGTTGCCCGCGACTTCATCTGCGAACAATTCGTTTATCCCTATCCCGCTGGGACTATGCTGATTTCCCGCAAAATTAGCCTAAGTTAATTTAGTATAAGTACCTAGTAATATTCTTTTTATCTAAGCGTCGTCGGTGTCGGGGGACCGCTAAGGTTAACAGAAACTAAAGTACATATGTTGTATTTTTTAAAGTATTAACCTTAGCGGTCCCCCGACATCGACGACGCTTAGATAAAAAGTATATTACTAGGTACTTATACTAAATTAACTTAGGCTAATTTTGCGGGAAATCAGCATAGTCCCAGCGGGATAGGGATAAACGAATTGTTCGCAGATGAAGTCGCGGGCAACAGCTAGGTAGTGCATAATTATTTTTTACTTTTTAGTTGTCGTTTTTTGGCGGCTTTTTTTGTCGGGGGTTTTTAAATTTTTAATTTTTTTTTTTATTTCATGTTTTTTAAACAGCTCGTCGTGTTGCTATCACTGCATTGTATGTAGAATCAATTACTGATCAAAACGAATCCAAACACGACATTTGTGCTATTATTTTTTATAGTGTAGGTACTAATATGCTGGATATCTTGGCTGCAGCATCAGCTCATCCTGTTGCCACTTTTGCATTGTATGTAGAGTCAAATACTGATCGAAACGAATCCAAACACGATATATCTGCTATGGTTTTATCAAGAGTGTATCTACTAGTGTTCTGGATATCCTGGCTGCAGCATCAGGCCGAGAACTGCATAATCTTGCATAGTTACATAGCATACATGGGTGTTTCAAGTTTTAGGTCCCAAATATGCTTGAAAGTAAAGTAAATACCCATTATGCGTCTAAGATTCCTACCGCAGCGAACAAAAGAGCTGATGATCTTGAAACGGCTGAACCGATTTTGATGAAACATGTCTAAGAACCATCGCTAGAAAACCAGCTTTCAAATAAAAAAAACCGCATTCAAATCGGTCCACCCGCTTAAGAGCTACGGTGCCACAGACAGACACACAGACACACAGACAGACACACAGACACACATAGCGGTCAAACTTATAACACCCCTTTTTTTGCGTCGGGGGTTAATAAAAAAAAATGTTAACAAAAAAGTAAAACCGACTCCAAAAAAATAAAAAATAACAGAAAATTGAACCGACTACAAAACCCTTGAAAATATTTTTCTGGGTACCTACTAGCTCGAAGTCGGTGCCTCAGCACGACCCAGCATGCAAGAGTGATTGAAACGGGATCCTTTTTGCCATTACGAACTCGATTACTTCTTTTGTTAATTACGACCGTTTGATTTTACTTGGTGACTTTAATATAAATTTTACGGACGAAACTGACACTAAGTTTGTTTGTTTGATGCATTTCTTAACTTCAGTTAACCTGACTCAACACGTACGCGACCCGACGCATTTTACCGATCACAGCGAGACGACCATAGACTTGATTTGCACTGACGCTCACATTATGAATGTGAACGTGAAGCACATTCCCGACCTAGGCAGACACGCATTCATTACCGCCGAGTTGAACATAAAAAAAACCGGCCAAGAGCGTGTCGGACACGCCCAAAATAGGGTTCCGTAGCCATTACGAAAAAATTAAGTAATATTTTTCTAAGGATTTCGTATTTTATACGGAATCTTCCAAGTTTAGGTATATTTTATACCCTACGCTGCTATTTACTCATAAACTACTAATATTTCTCAAGCAAACTTAGCCGTTATAGTTTTCCTTGGAAGTTTGATATACTGACTACCATTCTGAATTTTTTAAAATTTTTCGACCTACCGGTTTAGATTTTAGAGGGGGGGGGACGCTCGATTTTTATGAAAATTTGAACTTTAAAGTTGAATATTTCGCAAACAAATGACTGAATCGAAAAATCGTTTTAGCAAACCCCTAATGGTTTTACAATACCTATCCAACGATACCCCACACTATAGGGTTGGATAAGAAAAAAAAAATTACCCCCACTTTACGTCTATGGGAGGTACCCTAAAAAAAATTGTTTTTGAATTTTTAATTGTATTATTTTGTCGGCATAATTTACCTATATATCCGTGCAAAATTACAGCTTTCTAGCATTGATAGTCTCTGAGCAAAGCCGCGGACGGACAGACAGACAGACAGACAGACAGACAGACAGACGGACAGACAGACAGACAGACAGACAGACAGACAGACAGACATGGCGAAACTATAAGGGTTCCGTTTTTGCCATTTTGGCTCCGGAACCCTAAAAACAGAAACCGACGCCGAGATGTATTACTTACAGACCTCTTAAAGACATTAACTTAAGTGAATTCGACAATGACCTTGAGACTATAAATTGGGACCAGATAATTTTACTTAATGACGTGAACGACATGGTTAGACAATTTAACACACTTATACTCCAACTGTTCGACAAGCACGCCCCGTTAAAAACAATCGTGGTAAAGGAGGCATTTAAACCATGGTTGACGAGCAATGTGAAGCTTATGATGCGTCTCAGGGACAAAGCCCACGCGAAATACAAGCAATCCAAGACCGATGCTCATAAGCAATACTACCTGGACCTAAAACACCTAGTGATTGCAGCCATCCACAGCGAGAAACGTGCCTACTTCGAACACCACATTAACGACGTTACCGACTCAAAGACTCTCTAGAAAAACTTGAAGCGCACTGTTCTTCCAGACTCGCAGACGCAGACTGACCTTCCGACTCACTTTAATGACCCTGACTTAATAAACCGTCATTTTTTAAATATACCTGGTAAACAAGCCGCAACCATATCTGACCTAACACGCTTTGAATTTGACAGGCACAGTGACAAAACATTTACTCTTTTACCAACAACAATAGGAACTGTGACAAAAATTATGACCTCCATTAAAACGAATGCAAAGGGACATGATTCCATTGCCATTGACATGTTACTCATGACTCTTCCGGTGACCTGTAAGGTACTGACATTTATCATCAATAAGAGTATTGAGACTATGACTTTCCCGACTGACTGGAAAATCGCTCAAGTGACCCCGTTACCCAAAAAACCTAACCCTGCTAACCTGTCCGAACTCCGTCCTATTAGTATCCTTCCCTGTGCATCAAAGATAATAGAAAGGGTGGTTTGCGACCAGCTGTCGGAATACTTGGAGAAATACAGCATCCTACCTGAACTGCAATCTGGTTTTCGCAAGGGTCGTTCGACAGTCACTGCGTTACTCGATGTAGTCGATAATATTTTGCAGGCTCGGGATGCTGGTAAAAGTACGATTTTAGTACTTTTAGATTTCTCCAGGGCTTTTGATTGCATTAGCATTCCTTTGCTGTTATCTAAGATGTCGTATTACGGGTTTGATGTCACGACAATAAAATGGTTTAGCAGTTATTTGACTGACCGTGCACAGACTGTCGTATTGCGGGGGCTGGATGGTTGTACTCTGCGGTCCTCTCTGTGCCCTGTGGCACGTGGAGTACCGCAGGGTTCGATACTGGGTCCTCTGCTCTTTATATTGTACAGTTCTGATATTGTCAACAGTATAAAGAGTAGTGGATACCATCTCTACGCGGATGATCTGCAATTGTACGTCTCTTGCGCGCCATCGGAAACGTCCATCGCTGTGAACGCCATAAACGCGGATCTCGATCGTGTTTCAGCGTGGTCGGAGAAGAACTGTTTAGTCCTCAATCCTGTCAAGTCGAAATACATTGTTTTTGGATCGAGACATCAAATTCGTAATACTAATGACGCTCTGACTGTCGATAATGTTGCCGTCATGGATGAACCAATAGAACAGGTGGTAGAAGCTAACAACCTTGGTCTCCTTATGGACGGCAAGCTGAGCTTTGAGAACCACATTTTAAAAGTTGTGAGTAACTGCTTCTACCGCCTCAAGATTCTGTACAATGTACGCGATTACCTTAGTGTCAATTTGCGTGTTGACCTTTGTGAATCGCTTATATTGTCCAGATTAAACTATTGTGATGTTGTTTATGACGGCTGCATTGTCGGCCGTTCTAAGAGACTTTTACAGCGAGTGCAGAACGCATGCGCTCGTTTTTGTTTCCGTATCCCTCCCCGCTCCCACGTCACTCCGTATTTGAACGCCGCTAACCTGCTGAATATGCCTGCACGCAGGCGTATGCACCTCGCCACTCTGCTGTTCGGTGTGAGACGGTATAGGACCCCATTATACCTCCACAATAAAATGGTTTGGTCGAAGAGTGAGCGCAGGAGTGATATGGTTCTTGTGCCTAAACATCGGACTGCGGCATTTCGCGGAAGTTTTAAGTTCGCGGCGTCCAAGTGCTGGAACGATATTCCTCCTCCTATCCAAGGAGCGTCTAGTGAGTACACCTTCAAGCGCAAGCTGAAGGAATACTTGTTGACGCTCCAAAAATCAATTCGCTAAACCAGCACTTTAAGTACGCCAGCCTGTTATTAGTGTTATTACGTATTCTTACTTATTTGTCCCTTGTTTTTTACTTATGGTTTATTATAATTTATTTATTTATATCTTGTTTCCTTAAAATTAAATCTATTGTATGCCTTAATTTTATTTACACATACGTTTAGTATATTTATGTATCATTCCGTGAGTCACAGACGGTACTGACAGAATACCAGCGCTGCAGGCGTCTAACGCCTCAGCATTATGCTGAGTCAGCGGCCGTTTCACTTTTACGAGGACACACAAAATCGTATATTTTTATTTTGGTAAATACCTTTATGTTTTGTTTGTGTTTGCTGTCTATTGTTTTTTTTTTGTTGTTGTTGTATTTGTGTGTCTTTGTGAATGTGAATAAATGTCTTTCTTTCTTTCTTTCTTTCTTTCTTTTGTTTCTCATACATTTTTTTGTTCCAAATTTCGATGGTCAGAAATTGACATCCATTCGGCAACGCGCGAGTGATACTTCGGGTGTTGCAAGCGTTCCTAGGCGGCGGTAATTGCTTAACATCAGGCGGACCGCATGCCTGTTTGCCACCGACGTGGTATTAAAAAAAACTTCGATTTTCGAGTTTCGTAATAGTCCTGCTGGTTATGGGCTAGTTTTGATAGGGTTTTTGAAGTACCTACAAACCGATAACAAGTAGGTAAGCTTTAGTTTAGAACAATGCGTTCACGTAGAGAATGAATCATTATTTCATCATTAACGTCATTTTTATGAGGATAAGATCAAAATACACGCTTCAGTCATAATTGAACTGCGAGAGCATAGGTATATTTGTAAAGTAAATTATTCATATACATGATGTACAAAATTGTGTATTTATTAGTGTTTTGTTCTATAACCATAGGATATTCCGGTAAGTAGGTACTCTTAGGCCGTCTTGCAGGAAAAAATAAATCTAGATTTAGTAGTTAAGCCTGGCTTAAGCTTGACAGTTCCATACATTTTGACACTACTAAGCTGAGGTTAACGCTAACTCGAGATTTATGTGTTTCCAGCAAGTGGCCATTAGTAGAACTAACAGAATTTCATTGCTCTTCCGCGACCTTACGATAGCTAAGCTTATGCAAATATGCGTGTTCATGCAGTTCCTCCACCTCCACACTGTAAGAGCACACACAAATCAAACAAACCCATCTATCACGTGGTATTCGGTTATTGCGCGCTGTTCCCTCGGGATCTGTGCATTTTTCCGGGATAAAAAGTAGCCTATATCACTCTCGGGCCCATAAACTATCTCCATGCCAAAAATCACGTCGATTCGTCGCTCCGTTACGGCGTGAAAGACGGACAAACATACAAACACACTTTGACATTTATAATATTAGCATGGATATGGATAGTATATTACATGCCTAAATGCCAAATTTCATAGTTTTATCTTCGACAGCGACGAACTTCCACCATATAAACTTTCACCCCCTATTTTAACCCCTCAAAGCCTCTTTTTTTAACCCCCGACGGAAAAAAGGGGTGTTATAAGTTTGACCGCTACGTGTGTCTGTGTGTCTGTCTGTGTGTCTGTGTGTCTGTCTGTGGCACCGTAGCTCTTAAGCGGGTGGACCGATTTGAATGCGGTTTTTTTTATTTGAAAGCTGGTTTTCTAGCGATGGTTCTTAGACATGTTTTATCAAAATCGGTTCAGCCGTTTCAAGATCATCAGCTCTTTTGTCCGCTGCGGTAGGAATCTTAGACGCATAATGGGTATTTACTTTACTTTCAAGCATATTTGGGAAGTAAAATTTGAAACACCCATGTATGCTTTATGACTATGCAAGATTATGCAGTTCTCGGCCTGATGCTGCAGCCAGGATATCCAGAACACCAGTAGGTACACTCTTGATAAAACCATAGCAGATATATCGTGTTTGGATTCGTTTCGATCAGTTTTTGATTCTACATACAATGCAATGGTGGCAACAGGATGAGCTGATGCTGCAGCCAGAATATCCAGCACACTAGAAGACTTTAAAAAATAATAGCACACATGTTGTGTTTGGATTCGTTTTGATCAGTAATTGATTCTACATACAATGAAGTGGTGGCAACATGACGAGCTGATGCTGCAGCCAAGATATCCAGCACACCAGTATACCTACTCTTGAAAAAAAAATAGCAGACATGTCGTGTTTGATTCCTTTTGATCAGTATTTGATTCTACATACAATGCAATGGTGGCAACACGAGCTGAGCTGCAGCCAGGATATTCAACACACTAGTACACTTAAAAAAAAATATATACCAAAGTTTAAAAAACATGAAATAAAAAAAAACTAAAATTAAAAATTTTAAAAACCCCCGACAAAAAAAAACGCTAAAAAAATTTAAAAAAAAAAGAAAAAAAGGCGCCAGAAAAGGACAACTAAAAAGTAAAAAATAATTATGCACTGCCTAGCTGTTGCCTGCGACTTCATCTGCGAAGAATTCGTTTATCCCTATCCCGCGGGGACTATGCTGATTTCCGGCAAAATTAGCCTAAGTTAATTTAGTACAAGTACCTAGTAATATTTTTTTTTATCTAAGCGTCGTCGATGTCGGGGGACCGCTAAGGTTTTAAAAAATACAACATAATGTACTTTAGTTTCCTGTTACCCTGAAAAAAATCCGTCTAGCCGTTTAGGCTGCAGCGAGGACCAAAGAAATGGACATACATACTCACCTAGATATTATCTTAAGTATTGTATTGTATCTTAAATATTAAGTTTGTACCGGTTTGGCTTTAGCTGTTAAGGTACAAATGTAATTTAAATAAATAAATACCCTGGAAAAACATAACTGTCCTTCGGGCAGTCGAGTAAAAAAACCGCATTCAAATCGGTCCACCCGTTTAAGAGCTACAGGGTCACAGACAGACGCATATAGCGGTCAAACTTATAACACCCCTCTTTTTGCGTCGGGGGTTATAATCTGTAGCTTATTAACGTACTCCAATTGAATAAAATCTTAAAATAACTTTTTTCCTGTGTTATCAAGCAAATGGCAAAACGTTTCGTTTGTTCGCGCTAGCAGGCAAATGTCTCTCCAATGGTGACTCACGATGAGATACCGAATGAGGTAAAATAGCCAGTTGCGGAGTAGTTGCAGTGACTAACGTCCCAAACCCAAATAAATAAATAAAACCAGCCAAGAGCGTGTCGGACCCGCCCAAAATAGGGTTCCGTAGCCATTACGAAAAAATTAAGTAATATTTTTCTAAGGATTTCGTATTTTATACGGAATCTTCCAAGTTTAGGTATATTTTATACCTTACGCTGCTATTTACTCATAAACTACTAATAATTCTCAAGCAAACTTAGCCGTTATAGTTTTCCTTGAAAGTTTGATATACTGCCTACCATTCAAATTTTTCCACCCACCGGTTTAGATTTTAGAGGGGGGGGGGGGGACGCTCGATTTTAATGAAAATTTGCACTTTATAGTTGAATATTTCGCAAACTAATTACTGAATCGAAAAATCGTTGTAGCAAACCACGTCAATCACGTATAAAACCCTAACTCTGTACCAAATTTCAGCTCTCTGAGTTGATGGGAAGTACTAGTTCTATTTTGATGATCATGAGTCAGTGTTTTGATGATCATGAGTGAGTGAGTGTCATAAATGCGAAACTTTGCTTTCGCTTAACTTGGGAACTAAATGACCTACAGACTTGAAATTTTGGATTTTAAGTATGTGATTATAGCTTTCTGGGTAACGAAAATTTCTGCGTTCTGGTCTTATCCAGAGGTTCTCAAATAGGGGCCTGAAAATGCGGCGAAATGGTTCCTGTAAAGGATGGTACGGCAGTGCTTGCTTCGCGCTCGACTTGGCGGGGGCACTACCGTGCCCCCAGATCCATACTAATATTATGGTGTACTGCCTTTTTGGCGAAATATTTTTCGCAAAATTTCATTTGGCAACCAACCTTTCGGCGAAGTTTCATTTAGCAAACCAATTGTTAGCATAACCTTACTTCGCATTTTTCTTATTTCGCAACATTTTTATATTGCAAAATTTTAATTCGTCACACTTTTATGTGGCAAATAATTATTTAGCAAATGATTGGCTTAGACAAATAACAAATTGTCAAATAACATTTGACCAATTTTTATGTTACAAAGTTTTACTTTAAAATTTGTGCGAGCGAGCGAAGCGAGCGAGCAAGACGGTTCGGAGCAGAAGCGACTTGGATAATTTAGGTTCAGAAGGCTAAGGCGGGAGCGGAGCGGAGCGTAGCTCCCGCCTTAGCCTTCGATGTTAGGTTTTTTTTTATAGCAGCCAGTATAACCTGCCATTAGGAAAATAGGTTGGATTCCATTCAATATGTTGCTAAGTTTAGATATGCCAATCAATACATTTTGACCAAAACATAAATGACATCTTAAAAAAAATTCCAGGTAATATTTTGCATAATAATAATTTATTAAATCACTAGTTGTGAAACGATATAGTTGCGAAACGTTGAGTTGGGAAATGAAATTTCGCCGAAATAAAAATATGGGATAAATAGTTTGGGAGCTAATAATTTGCTAAATAATTTTCGCCAAAACATTAGTAAACCTAATATTATAAATGCGAAAGTGTGTTTGTATGTTTGTTTGTTTGTGTGTTTGCGTCTTTGTCTGTCTTTCACGCCGTAACGGAGCGACGGATCGACGTGATTTTTGGCATAGAGATAGTTTATGGGTCCGAGAGTGACATAGGCTACTTTTTAACCCGGAAAAATAACACGCGGGCGGAATCGTGGGCAAAAGATAGTTTTTAATATTAACTTCAATGATATTATATGTTACTAGTATGTAGAAGCTCACTGATTAACTTGTTTTTAGTTTCAGGTTTCGAAAAAGCGGCGCTCAAAATAGAAGGAATTCATTTAAATTCTTCAAAAGATTCGAATGCTACACACTTATATTACAGTTTTAGTGAACCAGAGGAAATATCTATGAAATGTTCTTTTAATAAACAGAAATATTACGCTGTGACGTTATTGGATGAAGAATCGCATCAAGGAGTCTCTTTAGGAACACGTAATGTATTTTTTAACTCCTAAACTGTAAATCTGTGATTTACTTAAACACGAATACAATAATAACATACTTATGAAGATTCTGGAAAAGTCTAAGTAGGTACAGGTAGTCTATTCCCCATAGACGACGATTGTATCATTATTACGTTGCTAAAAAGATACTCTGCAGCCACTAAATTAACAACAAGAATGTACGACATTGGACCCGATTCTACAGCGGCCGCTAAAATTCCTAATTTTATTTAGACGTCGCTAAATCACTTTGCTATTCTATGAGCACCTGTCATAATCAAATGACAACGCTAATTTAATCTGACGTTTCTTATTTTAGCCGATCTATCTAGCCGGTCAGCGTGACTTTCTGGAATAGCACTTGTTAAATCAGCCGTCTAAATGTCAATTAAAATTTAGAAAATTTAGATTTAGACAATTTAGCCGACGTGCGCGTAGAATCGCATCCAATAAATTACTTAATTCATATGGTTTTTAGGGTTCCGGAGCCAAAATGGCAAAAACGGAACCCTTATAGGTTCGCTATGTCTGTCTGTCTGTCTACAAAGTTAACCATGGACAATTAAGTTTTGTAATTTTTATGTTTTCGCACTCGCTTATTGCTGTTTACCTTTTATTCGCTTTTGCCACAAAATTGTATTAAAGTTTATGAAGAAGTTCAGTTAACTACAGTTCTAATTTTGTATAAGTATAAGAAAAGACTTATGCAACATAGTATAATATATAAGTAGTAAAAAAAACTCGTGGCGTCTTTTTATTTTTTTCTTGCAATTTTCGCTACGGTCACATTAACTCACGTCACTCGCATGTTTTGACCCCTCTTATACAATTGTTACATAGAATATTATTTCAGGATTATCATCAAATTACCGACACTTAAATGATCGAATTTTATTTCAAAATCATCATTTCGAGTAGGTATTTTCATTTCATCAGCAATTCAGTTCGTGAATTGTCATTACAAGTAATTTCAATTTATATATTTTTAACTGTGCGATGATTCATTGCATAGTTGTATTATTAACCAGAAAACGTTTCGTAATTTATTCTTTCATTTTTTTAACTGACTTATAAAAAAGGAGGAGGTTCTATGTTCCAATGTTTCTATTTTGTTTTTGTATTATTTTTCTTTGTTTTTGTAATAACGTATTTATTATTATTTACTGTAGGCATGTAGGTATATCGATTGTGTGTATATTAAATGGTTTTTTTATAGGTAATTCGACCGTAGTTTCGTATAACTTCACGCTGGAAAACTCTAACAGAACACTCATTTGTGAAGCGACAGAAAATGCCTCAATACATCCCAGACACTTTGAAATAAAAGTGTATTTTATATATGAACCAAGCTTAGCTAACACATCTGGTAAGTGGTTTTCAATATATATTTGGGTCACTCAACTTTTTAGTGTGTGTTATTCTGTCCCGTTACCCTTAGTGTAAGTTTTCGGTTGTAAAATACGTCTCGATTGCGTTCGCGTTAAAATCTCAATTTATATGGAAACACGAACAGCGCCTCTAGCGGAACGCTTGCGATGTTCGTGTTTTGTAACCGAAATCTTACACTAAGGGCACAGAATAAAATAATAGTACTACGTACAGATGTTGCACTCCTTTGATACTGAAGAAAGCCGCCGTTTTAATAGCCTACAGCGCTGCCTTTTGTTCCAAACATACCTACCCCGCCAACTCGAGTGTAAGGGTTATAACTTTGTTAGAAAATTAAAATAAAATAATCCAACTAAACGTTTAGAAATTTTATTTATCAAGCGACTTCAAAAAACTTCTTTTGGTGATGCGAAAAAAAGATAAGTTCGAATTCTTTCTTTTGTTTGTTTCGACATTCGTCCACGCAACAGTTATTAAGTAGTATTACGATTCGCCGTTGTCACAAACGGTGCAGTGCAGTGTACCTACAAATGTAATTAATAATGTTTTGCCATCGTATTTTGTCGGAAAAGTTCGTAATTATATTGCTTTCTCAACTAGCTTACTGAAGTTCACTGAAGCTAATTGAGAAAGCAAGATAAATATTAACTTATTCGACAAAACACGATGGAAAAACATTATTCAATAGATCTTTACTGATCGCACAAGCAATATTACACAGATATTTAGGTAAGGATCGAAATTTCAAAGCAAGTGTCGCGTCACGCGCGTGCTCGCAGGCGCGCGGCAGCCCCCGCTGCTTACAATCTCAAGTTGTCGCGCGCTGTATACTCCAATTCAATAGAATCTAACAATCCTGTAGACACTTCCAGCCTTCTAATATGAACACCGGGCTGCCTAAGGCTTTGTGATGTGACTATTATTCTTTTTTCATTCCTGTTAAATGATAATTGCAACAATAGGGACATATATAATCAAGCGTGCTCACGTCAGGGTGTGTTAAATGTGTAGAAAATTGTTAGATTCTATTGAATTGTACTTTAGATGTTTATCGCTGTAGGTATAGAGGAGTGACAGATGCCTGCTAAGGGTACAGGAGACATCAGTGACAGTGATACACTTTGTTAGAAAAATGTTCGCAATTTATACTATTAGCACACTTCGGAGATGAGCCATGAAGAAATTGCCTTTAAACTGTCACAACTCCGAAATGTTAGTGGTTGTACCCCGTAAAGCATACTTTTAACAAGTACAGTTACAGTAAAAAAAGGTTCGTTACCCTAATCTTTTGCTTAGTATGAGCGCTAATCTGCTTTACCGATTGAGTAGGACATACTGCGTCAACCTGTCAACCTGCTGGACGTAATCAGGTGACCATACCAACCCTACAACTACACCTTGGCACTGACAAACACTGACAAATTTTTAGTTTTGAACTGACTTTAGTTTTGTATTGATTTGAAACTAGATTAATGTTAGAGGTGTATACTATTTTGACCCTTGTTATTATGTCAAGGAAGTATAATTTGATATGCAATTGTCAACTTAGTACTTCGGTTTCAAAGTTTTTGACTTTGTAAAGGAGTCAATTTAATAACTGACGAAGGTTTTCCTACCCCCACTTTACCTACCTATCTCAGGAGACGTTGCCATGGCAACAAGCTACACTATTTGGTGGCGGCAGGCGAGAGCTTGCCTTCGGAACCCAAAAGCTTAATGGTTAGGTACTTGAACTAAAATGTACCTACATATCAGAACCATTTTTTTTATTTATGACGGTCGAAGCATTCTACTCCATACTTCCACTGAACGTGTAGATATATTTAGTTACATATTATTATGTTTAGTTTTAGTTTTGTTACTAAGAAACCCCATACATCCCTTTGGTATTATTGCTCTTTTCTTGTATTTTTTCTTTAATTTTATACTTACAAGTAGCGGCACGAAAGTCTAGTGCTGAGTGAACCGTGGAAGGGATAGCTGCGCATGGGGGCATGGGCGCGGGGGACGTAATGCGACTGGAAAGCCAATCGGCGCTACGCACGCCCGCCCTTCCCCCTGTGATACCTTACTTTTGACTTCTGCGCAATAACGGTCAGCGCTAAACTCTCGTGCCGCTACTTGTACTGTAGTTTTTATAAATAAATAAATAATTTATATCATGGGACACTTGACACCAATTGACCTAGTAGAACCAAGCTAAGTAAAGCTTGTACAGTCAGCTGCAGAGAAAGGGTACCCCCCTGTAATGGCGGTAGTATGGATACCGCCGTTACAAGGGGGTACCTTTTCTCTGCAGCTGACTGTACTATGGACACTAGGCAACGGATAAACCGCACCTTTAATACCAAAGTGAAACAACTTTATAAATTCACATTTCCAAATTGAACTTTAAATTAAACACTATCTGGTTGAATTTTGAAATGAGAAAAAAACACATTATTTCACTTTGGTTTTAAAGGGGCGAAACATACTTATATAGATAAATACATACTTAAATAGATATTAAAAAACGTTTCGTTTGTTCGCGCTAGCAGGCAAATGTCTCTCCAATGGTGACTCACGATGAGATACCGAATGAGGTAAAATAGCCAGTTGCGGAGTAGTTGCAGTGACTAACGTCCCAAACCCAAATAAATAAATAAAACCAGCCAAGAGCGTGTCGGACCCGCCCAAAATAGGGTTCCGTAGCCATTACGAAAAAATTAAGTAATATTTTTCTAAGGATTTCGTATTTTATACGGAATCTTCCAAGTTTAGGTATATTTTATACCTTACGCTGCTATTTACTCATAAACTACTAATAATTCTCAAGCAAACTTAGCCGTTATAGTTTTCCTTGAAAGTTTGATATACTGCCTACCATTCAAATTTTTCCACCCACCGGTTTAGATTTTAGAGGGGGGGGGGACGCTCGATTTTAATGAAAATTTGCACTTTAAAGTTGAATATTTCGCAAACTAATTACTGAATCGAAAAATCGTTGTAGCAAACCACGTCAATCACGTATAAAACCCTAACTCTGTACCAAATTTCAGCTCTCTGAGTTGATGGGAAGTACTAGTTCTATTTTGATGATCATGAGTCAGTGTTTTGATGATCATGAGTGAGTGAGTGTCATAAATGCGAAACTTTGCTTTCGCTTAACTTGGGAACTAAATGACCTACAGACTTGAAATTTTGGATTTTAAGTATGTGATTATAGCTTTCTGGGTAACGAAAATTTCTGCGTTCTGGTCTTATCCAGAGGTTCTCAAATAGGGGCCTGAAAATGCGGCGAAATGGTTCCTGTAAAGGATGGTACGGCAGTGCTTGCTTCGCGCTCGACTTGGCGGGGGCACTACCGTGCCCCCAGATCCATACTAATATTATGGTGTACTGCCTTTTTGGCGAAATATTTTTCGCAAAATTTCATTTGGCAACCAACCTTTCGGCGAAGTTTCATTTAGCAAACCAATTGTTAGCATAACCTTACTTCGCATTTTTCTTATTTCGCAACATTTTTATATTGCAAAATTTTAATTCGTCACACTTTTATGTGGCAAATAATTATTTAGCAAATGATTGGCTTAGACAAATAACAAATTGTCAAATAACATTTGACCAATTTTTATGTTACAAAGTTTTACTTTAAAATTTGTGCGAGCGAGCGAAGCGAGCGAGCAAGACGGTTCGGAGCAGAAGCGACTTGGATAATTTAGGTTCAGAAGGCTAAGGCGGGAGCGGAGCGGAGCGTAGCTCCCGCCTTAGCCTTCGATGTTAGGTTTTTTTTTATAGCAGCCAGTATAACCTGCCATTAGGAAAATAGGTTGGATTCCATTCAATATGTTGCTAAGTTTAGATATGCCAATCAATACATTTTGACCAAAACATAAATGACATCTTAAAAAAAATTCCAGGTAATATTTTGCATAATAATAATTTATTAAATCACTAGTTGTGAAACGATATAGTTGCGAAACGTTGAGTTGGGAAATGAAATTTCGCCGAAATAAAAATATGGGATAAATAGTTTGGGAGCTAATAATTTGCTAAATAATTTTCGCCAAAACATTAGTAAACCTAATATTATAAATGCGAAAGTGTGTTTGTATGTTTGTTTGTTTGTGTGTTTGCGTCTTTGTCTGTCTTTCACGCCGTAACGGAGCGACGGATCGACGTGATTTTTGGCATAGAGATAGTTTATGGGTCCGAGAGTGACATAGGCTACTTTTTAACCCGGAAAAATAACACGCGGGCGGAATCGTGGGCAAAAGATAGTTTTTAATATTAACTTCAATGATATTATATGTTACTAGTATGTAGAAGCTCACTGATTAACTTGTTTTTAGTTTCAGGTTTCGAAAAAGCGGCGCTCAAAATAGAAGGAATTCATTTAAATTCTTCAAAAGATTCGAATGCTACACACTTATATTACAGTTTTAGTGAACCAGAGGAAATATCTATGAAATGTTCTTTTAATAAACAGAAATATTACGCTGTGACGTTATTGGATGAAGAATCGCATCAAGGAGTCTCTTTAGGAACACGTAATGTATTTTTTAACTCCTAAACTGTAAATCTGTGATTTACTTAAACACGAATACAATAATAACATACTTATGAAGATTCTGGAAAAGTCTAAGTAGGTACAGGTAGTCTATTCCCCATAGACGACGATTGTATCATTATTACGTTGCTAAAAAGATACTCTGCAGCCACTAAATTAACAACAAGAATGTACGACATTGGACCCGATTCTACAGCGGCCGCTAAAATTCCTAATTTTATTTAGACGTCGCTAAATCACTTTGCTATTCTATGAGCACCTGTCATAATCAAATGACAACGCTAATTTAATCTGACGTTTCTTATTTTAGCCGATCTATCTAGCCGGTCAGCGTGACTTTCTGGAATAGCACTTGTTAAATCAGCCGTCTAAATGTCAATTAAAATTTAGAAAATTTAGATTTAGACAATTTAGCCGACGTGCGCGTAGAATCGCATCCAATAAATTACTTAATTCATATGGTTTTTAGGGTTCCGGAGCCAAAATGGCAAAAACGGAACCCTTATAGGTTCGCTATGTCTGTCTGTCTGTCTACAAAGTTAACCATGGACAATTAAGTTTTGTAATTTTTATGTTTTCGCACTCGCTTATTGCTGTTTACCTTTTATTCGCTTTTGCCACAAAATTGTATTAAAGTTTATGAAGAAGTTCAGTTAACTACAGTTCTAATTTTGTATAAGTATAAGAAAAGACTTATGCAACATAGTATAATATATAAGTAGTAAAAAAAACTCGTGGCGTCTTTTTATTTTTTTCTTGCAATTTTCGCTACGGTCACATTAACTCACGTCACTCGCATGTTTTGACCCCTCTTATACAATTGTTACATAGAATATTATTTCAGGATTATCATCAAATTACCGACACTTAAATGATCGAATTTTATTTCAAAATCATCATTTCGAGTAGGTATTTTCATTTCATCAGCAATTCAGTTCGTGAATTGTCATTACAAGTAATTTCAATTTATATATTTTTAACTGTGCGATGATTCATTGCATAGTTGTATTATTAACCAGAAAACGTTTCGTAATTTATTCTTTCATTTTTTTAACTGACTTATAAAAAAGGAGGAGGTTCTATGTTCCAATGTTTCTATTTTGTTTTTGTATTATTTTTCTTTGTTTTTGTAATAACGTATTTATTATTATTTACTGTAGGCATGTAGGTATATCGATTGTGTGTATATTAAATGGTTTTTTTATAGGTAATTCGACCGTAGTTTCGTATAACTTCACGCTGGAAAACTCTAACAGAACACTCATTTGTGAAGCGACAGAAAATGCCTCAATACATCCCAGACACTTTGAAATAAAAGTGTATTTTATATATGAACCAAGCTTAGCTAACACATCTGGTAAGTGGTTTTCAATATATATTTGGGTCACTCAACTTTTTAGTGTGTGTTATTCTGTCCCGTTACCCTTAGTGTAAGTTTTCGGTTGTAAAATACGTCTCGATTGCGTTCGCGTTAAAATCTCAATTTATATGGAAACACGAACAGCGCCTCTAGCGGAACGCTTGCGATGTTCGTGTTTTGTAACCGAAATCTTACACTAAGGGCACAGAATAAAATAATAGTACTACGTACAGATGTTGCACTCCTTTGATACTGAAGAAAGCCGCCGTTTTAATAGCCTACAGCGCTGCCTTTTGTTCCAAACATACCTACCCCGCCAACTCGAGTGTAAGGGTTATAACTTTGTTAGAAAATTAAAATAAAATAATCCAACTAAACGTTTAGAAATTTTATTTATCAAGCGACTTCAAAAAACTTCTTTTGGTGATGCGAAAAAAAGATAAGTTCGAATTCTTTCTTTTGTTTGTTTCGACATTCGTCCACGCAACAGTTATTAAGTAGTATTACGATTCGCCGTTGTCACAAACGGTGCAGTGCAGTGTACCTACAAATGTAATTAATAATGTTTTGCCATCGTATTTTGTCGGAAAAGTTCGTAATTATATTGCTTTCTCAACTAGCTTACTGAAGTTCACTGAAGCTAATTGAGAAAGCAAGATAAATATTAACTTATTCGACAAAACACGATGGAAAAACATTATTCAATAGATCTTTACTGATCGCACAAGCAATATTACACAGATATTTAGGTAAGGATCGAAATATTCAAAGCAAGTGTCGCGTCACGCGCGTGCTCGCAGGCGCGCGGCAGCCCCCGCTGCTTACAATCTCAAGTTGTCGCGCGCTGTATACTCCAATTCAATAGAATCTAACAATCCTGTAGACACTTCCAGCCTTCTAATATGAACACCGGGCTGCCTAAGGCTTTGTGATGTGACTATTATTCTTTTTTCATTCCTGTTAAATGATAATTGCAACAATAGGGACATATATAATCAAGCGTGCTCACGTCAGGGTGTGTTAAATGTGTAGAAAATTGTTAGATTCTATTGAATTGTACTTTAGATGTTTATCGCTGTAGGTATAGAGGAGTGACAGATGCCTGCTAAGGGTACAGGAGACATCAGTGACAGTGATACACTTTGTTAGAAAAATGTTCGCAATTTATACTATTAGCACACTTCGGAGATGAGCCATGAAGAAATTGCCTTTAAACTGTCACAACTCCGAAATGTTAGTGGTTGTACCCCGTAAAGCATACTTTTAACAAGTACAGTTACAGTAAAAAAAGGTTCGTTACCCTAATCTTTTGCTTAGTATGAGCGCTAATCTGCTTTACCGATTGAGTAGGACATACTGCGTCAACCTGTCAACCTGCTGGACGTAATCAGGTGACCATACCAACCCTACAACTACACCTTGGCACTGACAAACACTGACAAATTTTTAGTTTTGAACTGACTTTAGTTTTGTATTGATTTGAAACTAGATTAATGTTAGAGGTGTATACTATTTTGACCCTTGTTATTATGTCAAGGAAGTATAATTTGATATGCAATTGTCAACTTAGTACTTCGGTTTCAAAGTTTTTGACTTTGTAAAGGAGTCAATTTAATAACTGACGAAGGTTTTCCTACCCCCACTTTACCTACCTATCTCAGGAGACGTTGCCATGGCAACAAGCTACACTATTTGGTGGCGGCAGGCGAGAGCTTGCCTTCGGAACCCAAAAGCTTAATGGTTAGGTACTTGAACTAAAATGTACCTACATATCAGAACCATTTTTTTTATTTATGACGGTCGAAGCATTCTACTCCATACTTCCACTGAACGTGTAGATATATTTAGTTACATATTATTATGTTTAGTTTTAGTTTTGTTACTAAGAAACCCCATACATCCCTTTGGTATTATTGCTCTTTTCTTGTATTTTTTCTTTAATTTTATACTTACAAGTAGCGGCACGAAAGTCTAGTGCTGAGTGAACCGTGGAAGGGATAGCTGCGCATGGGGGCATGGGCGCGGGGGACGTAATGCGACTGGAAAGCCAATCGGCGCTACGCACGCCCGCCCTTCCCCCTGTGATACCTTACTTTTGACTTCTGCGCAATAACGGTCAGCGCTAAACTCTCGTGCCGCTACTTGTACTGTAGTTTTTATAAATAAATAAATAATTTATATCATGGGACACTTGACACCAATTGACCTAGTAGAACCAAGCTAAGTAAAGCTTGTACAGTCAGCTGCAGAGAAAGGGTACCCCCCTGTAATGGCGGTAGTATGGATACCGCCGTTACAAGGGGGTACCTTTTCTCTGCAGCTGACTGTACTATGGACACTAGGCAACGGATAAACCGCACCTTTAATACCAAAGTGAAACAACTTTATAAATTCACATTTCCAAATTGAACTTTAAATTAAACACTATCTGGTTGAATTTTGAAATGAGAAAAAAACACATTATTTCACTTTGGTTTTAAAGGGGCGAAACATACTTATATAGATAAATACATACTTAAATAGATATTAAAAAACGTTTCGTTTGTTCGCGCTAGCAGGCAAATGTCTCTCCAATGGTGACTCACGATGAGATACCGAATGAGGTAAAATAGCCAGTTGCGGAGTAGTTGCAGTGACTAACGTCCCAAACCCAAATAAATAAATAAAACCAGCCAAGAGCGTGTCGGACCCGCCCAAAATAGGGTTCCGTAGCCATTACGAAAAAATTAAGTAATATTTTTCTAAGGATTTCGTATTTTATACGGAATCTTCCAAGTTTAGGTATATTTTATACCTTACGCTGCTATTTACTCATAAACTACTAATAATTCTCAAGCAAACTTAGCCGTTATAGTTTTCCTTGAAAGTTTGATATACTGCCTACCATTCAAATTTTTCCACCCACCGGTTTAGATTTTAGAGGGGGGGGGGACGCTCGATTTTAATGAAAATTTGCACTTTAAAGTTGAATATTTCGCAAACTAATTACTGAATCGAAAAATCGTTGTAGCAAACCACGTCAATCACGTATAAAACCCTAACTCTGTACCAAATTTCAGCTCTCTGAGTTGATGGGAAGTACTAGTTCTATTTTGATGATCATGAGTCAGTGTTTTGATGATCATGAGTGAGTGAGTGTCATAAATGCGAAACTTTGCTTTCGCTTAACTTGGGAACTAAATGACCTACAGACTTGAAATTTTGGATTTTAAGTATGTGATTATAGCTTTCTGGGTAACGAAAATTTCTGCGTTCTGGTCTTATCCAGAGGTTCTCAAATAGGGGCCTGAAAATGCGGCGAAATGGTTCCTGTAAAGGATGGTACGGCAGTGCTTGCTTCGCGCTCGACTTGGCGGGGGCACTACCGTGCCCCCAGATCCATACTAATATTATGGTGTACTGCCTTTTTGGCGAAATATTTTTCGCAAAATTTCATTTGGCAACCAACCTTTCGGCGAAGTTTCATTTAGCAAACCAATTGTTAGCATAACCTTACTTCGCATTTTTCTTATTTCGCAACATTTTTATATTGCAAAATTTTAATTCGTCACACTTTTATGTGGCAAATAATTATGTAGCAAATGATTGGCTTAGACAAATAACAAATTGTCAAATAACATTTGACCAATTTTTATGTTACAAAGTTTTACTTTAAAATTTGTGCGAGCGAGCGAAGCGAGCGAGCAAGACGGTTCGGAGCAGAAGCGACTTGGATAATTTAGGTTCAGAAGGCTAAGGCGGGAGCGGAGCGGAGCGTAGCTCCCGCCTTAGCCTTCGATGTTAGGTTTTTTTTTATAGCAGCCAGTATAACCTGCCATTAGGAAAATAGGTTGGATTCCATTCAATATGTTGCTAAGTTTAGATATACCAATCAATACATTTTGACCAAAACATAAATGACATCTTAAAAAAAATTCCAGGTAATATTTTGCATAATAATAATTTATTAAATCACTAGTTGTGAAACGATATAGTTGCGAAACGTTGAGTTGGGAAATGAAATTTCGCCGAAATAAAAATATGGGATAAATAGTTTGGGAGCTAATAATTTGCTAAATAATTTTCGCCAAAACATTAGTAAACCTAATATTATAAATGCGAAAGTGTGTTTGTATGTTTGTTTGTTTGTGTGTTTGCGTGTTTGTCTGTCTTTCACGCCGTAACGGAGCGACGGATCGACGTGATTTTTGGCATAGAGATAGTTTATGGGTCCGAGAGTGACATAGGCTACTTTTTAACCCGGAAAAATAACACGCGGGCGGAATCGTGGGCAAAAGATAGTTTTTAATATTAACTTCAATGATATTATATGTTACTAGTATGTAGAAGCTCACTGATTAACTTGTTTTTAGTTTCAGGTTTCGAAAAAGCGGCGCTCAAAATAGAAGGAATTCATTTAAATTCTTCAAAAGATTCGAATGCTACACACTTATATTACAGTTTTAGTGAACCAGAGGAAATGTCTATGAAATGTTCTTTTAATAAACAGAAATATTACGCTGTGACGTTATTGGATGAAGAATCGCATCAAGGAGTCTCTTTAGGAACACGTAATGTATTTTTTAACTCCTAAACTGTAAATCTGTGATTTACTTAAACACGAATACAATAATAACATACTTATGAAGATTCTGGAAAAGTCTAAGTAGGTACAGGTAGTCTATTCCCCATAGACGACGATTGTATCATTATTGGATGCGATTCTACGCGCACGTCGGCTAAATTGTCTAAATCTAAATTTTCTAAATTTTAATTGACATTTAGACGGCTGATTTAACAAGTGCTATTCCAGAAAGTCACGCTGACCGGCTAGATAGATCGGCTAAAATAAGAAACGTCAGATTAAATTAGCGTTGTCATTTGATTATGACAGGTGCTCATAGAATAGCAAAGTGATTTAGCGACGTCTAAATAAAATTAGGAATTTTAGCGGCCGCTGTAGAATCGGGTCCATTATGTTGCTAAAAAGATACTCTGCAGCCACTAAATTAACAACAAGAATGTACGACATTAAATTACTTAATTCATATGGTTTTTAGGGTTCCGGAGCCAAAATGGCAAAAACGGAACCCTTATAGGTTCGCTATGTCTGTCTGTCTGTCTACAAAGTTAACCATGGACAATTAAGTTTTGTAATTTTTATGTTTTCGCACTCGCTTATTGCTGTTTACCTTTTATTCGCTTTTGCCACAAAATTGTATTAAAGTTTATGAAGAAGTTCAGTTAACTACAGTTCTAATTTTGTATAAGTATAAGAAAAGACTTATGCAACATAGTATAATATATAAGTAGTAAAAAAAACTCGTGGCGTCTTTTTATTTTTTTCTTGCAATTTTCGCTACGGTCACATTAACTCACGTCACTCGCATGTTTTGACCCCTCTTATACAATTGTTACATAGAATATTATTTCAGGATTATCATCAAATTACCGACACTTAAATGATCGAATTTTATTTCAAAATCATCATTTCGAGTAGGTATTTTCATTTCATCAGCAATTCAGTTCGTGAATTGTCATTACAAGTAATTTCAATTTATATATTTTTAACTGTGCGATGATTCATTGCATAGTTGTATTATTAACCAGAAAACGTTTCGTAATTTATTCTTTCATTTTTTTAACTGACTTATAAAAAAGGAGGAGGTTCTATGTTCCAATGATTCTATTTTGTTTTTGTATTATTTTTCTTTGTTTTTGTAATAACGTATTTATTATTATTTACTGTAGGCATGTAGGTATATCGATTGTGTGTATATTAAATGGTTTTTTTATAGGTAATTCGACCGTAGTTTCGTATAACTTCACGCTGGAAAACTCTAACAGAACACTCATTTGTGAAGCGACAGAAAATGCCTCAATACATCCCAGACACTTTGAAATAAAAGTGTATTTTATATTTGAACCAAGCTTAGCTAACACATCTGGTAAGTGGTTTTCAATATATATTTGGGTCACTCAACTTTTTAGTGTGTGTTATTCTGTCCCGTTACCCTTAGTGTAAGTTTTCGGTTGTAAAATACGTCTCGATTGCGTTCGCGTTAAAATCTCAATTTATATGGAAACACGAACAGCGCCTCTAGCGGAACGCTTGCGATGTTCGTGTTTTGTAACCGAAATCTTACACTAAGGGCACAGAATAAAATAATAGTACTACGTACAGATGTTGCACTCCTTTGATACTGAAGAAAGCCGCCGTTTTAATAGCCTACAGCGCTGCCTTTTGTTCCAAACATACCTACCCCGCCAACTCGAGTGTAAGGGTTATAACTTTGTTAGAAAATTAAAATAAAATAATCCAACTAAACGTTTAGAAATTTTATTTATCAAGCGACTTCAAAAAACTTCTTTTGGTGATGCGAAAAAAAGATAAGTTCGAATTCTTTCTTTTGTTTGTTTCGACATTCGTCCACGGAACATTTATTAAGTAGTATTACGATTCGCCGTTGTCACAAACGGTGCAGTGCAGTGTACCTACAAATGTAATTAATAATGTTTTGCCATCGTATTTTGTCGGAAAAGTTCGTAATTATATTGCTTTCTCAACTAGCTTACTGAAGTTCACTGAAGCTAATTGAGAAAGCAAGATAAATATTAACTTATTCGACAAAACACGATGGAAAAACATTATTCAATAGATCTTTACTGATCGCACAAGCAATATTACACAGATATTTAGGTAAGGATCGAAATATTCAAAGCAAGTGTCGCGTCACGCGCGTGCTCGCAGGCGCGCGGCAGCCCCCGCTGCTTACAATCTCAAGTTGTCGCGCGCTGTATACTCCAATTCAATAGAATCTAACAATCCTGTAGACACTTCCAGCCTTCTAATATGAACACCGGGCTGCCTAAGGCTTTGTGATGTGACTATTATTCTTTTTTCATTTCTGTTAAATGATAATTGCAACAATAGGGACATATATAATCAAGCGTGCTCACGTCAGGGTGTGTTAAATGTGTAGAAAATTGTTAGATTCTATTGAATTGTACTTTAGATGTTTATCGCTGTAGGTATAGAGGAGTGACAGATGCCTGCTAAGGGTACAGGAGACATCAGTGACAGTGATACACTTTGTTAGAAAAATGTTCGCAATTTATACTATTAGCACACTTCGGAGATGAGCCATGAAGAAATTGCCTTTAAACTGTCACAACTCCGAAATGTTAGTGGTTGTACCCCGTAAAGCATACTTTTAACAAGTACAGTTACAGTAAAAAAAGGTTCGTTACCCTAATCTTTTGCTTAGTATGAGCGCTAATCTGCTTTACCGATTGAGTAGGACATACTGCGTCAACCTGTCAACCTGCTGGACGTAATCAGGTGACCATACCAACCCTACAACTACACCTTGGCACTGACAAACACTGACAAATTTTTAGTTTTGAACTGACTTTAGTTTTGTATTGATTTGAAACTAGATTAATGTTAGAGGTGTATACTATTTTGACCCTTGTTATTATGTCAAGGAAGTATAATTTGATATGCAATTGTCAACTTAGTACTTCGGTTTCAAAGTTTTTGACTTTGTAAAGGAGTCAATTTAATAACTGACGAAGGTTTTCCTACCCCCACTTTACCTACCTATCTCAGGAGACGTTGCCATGGCAACAAGCTACACTATTTGGTGGCGGCAGGCGAGAGCTTGCCTTCGGAACCCAAAAGCTTAATGGTTAGGTACTTGAACTAAAATGTACCTACATATCAGAACCATTTTTTTTATTTATGACGGTCGAAGCATTCTACTCCATACTTCCACTGAACGTGTAGATATATTTAGTTACATATTATTATGTTTAGTTTTAGTTTTGTTACTAAGAAACCCCATACATCCCTTTGGTATTATTGCTCTTTTCTTGTATTTTTTCTTTAATTTTATACTTACAAGTAGCGGCACGAAAGTCTAGTGCTGAGTGAACCGTGGAAGGGATAGCTGCGCATGGGGGCATGGGCGCGGGGGACGTAATGCGACTGGAAAGCCAATCGGCGCTACGCACGCCCGCCCTTCCCCCTGTGATACCTTACTTTTGACTTCTGCGCAATAACGGTCAGCGCTAAACTCTCGTGCCGCTACTTGTACTGTAGTTTTTATAAATAAATAAATAATTTATATCATGGGACACTTGACACCAATTGACCTAGTAGAACCAAGCTAAGTAAAGCTTGTACAGTCAGCTGCAGAGAAAGGGTACCCCCCTGTAATGGCGGTAGTATGGATACCGCCGTTACAAGGGGGTACCTTTTCTCTGCAGCTGACTGTACTATGGACACTAGGCAACGGATAAACCGCACCTTTAATACCAAAGTGAAACAACTTTATAAATTCACATTTCCAAATTGAACTTTAAATTAAACACTATCTGGTTGAATTTTGAAATGAGAAAAAAACACATTATTTCACTTTGGTTTTAAAGGGGCGAAACATACTTATATAGATAAATACATACTTAAATAGATATTAAAAAACGTTTCGTTTGTTCGCGCTAGCAGGCAAATGTCTCTCCAATGGTGACTCACGATGAGATACCGAATGAGGTAAAATAGCCAGTTGCGGAGTAGTTGCAGTGACTAACGTCCCAAACCCAAATAAATAAATAAAACCAGCCAAGAGCGTGTCGGACCCGCCCAAAATAGGGTTCCGTAGCCATTACGAAAAAATTAAGTAATATTTTTCTAAGGATTTCGTATTTTATACGGAATCTTCCAAGTTTAGGTATATTTTATACCTTACGCTGCTATTTACTCATAAACTACTAATAATTCTCAAGCAAACTTAGCCGTTATAGTTTTCCTTGAAAGTTTGATATACTGCCTACCATTCAAATTTTTCCACCCACCGGTTTAGATTTTAGAGGGGGGGGGGACGCTCGATTTTAATGAAAATTTGCACTTTAAAGTTGAATATTTCGCAAACTAATTACTGAATCGAAAAATCGTTGTAGCAAACCACGTCAATCACGTATAAAACCCTAACTCTGTACCAAATTTCAGCTCTCTGAGTTGATGGGAAGTACTAGTTCTATTTTGATGATCATGAGTCAGTGTTTTGATGATCATGAGTGAGTGAGTGTCATAAATGCGAAACTTTGCTTTCGCTTAACTTGGGAACTAAATGACCTACAGACTTGAAATTTTGGATTTTAAGTATGTGATTATAGCTTTCTGGGTAACGAAAATTTCTGCGTTCTGGTCTTATCCAGAGGTTCTCAAATAGGGGCCTGAAAATGCGGCGAAATGGTTCCTGTAAAGGATGGTACGGCAGTGCTTGCTTCGCGCTCGACTTGGCGGGGGCACTACCGTGCCCCCAGATCCATACTAATATTATGGTGTACTGCCTTTTTGGCGAAATATTTTTCGCAAAATTTCATTTGGCAACCAACCTTTCGGCGAAGTTTCATTTAGCAAACCAATTGTTAGCATAACCTTACTTCGCATTTTTCTTATTTCGCAACATTTTTATATTGCAAAATTTTAATTCGTCACACTTTTATGTGGCAAATAATTATGTAGCAAATGATTGGCTTAGACAAATAACAAATTGTCAAATAACATTTGACCAATTTTTATGTTACAAAGTTTTACTTTAAAATTTGTGCGAGCGAGCGAAGCGAGCGAGCAAGACGGTTCGGAGCAGAAGCGACTTGGATAATTTAGGTTCAGAAGGCTAAGGCGGGAGCGGAGCGGAGCGTAGCTCCCGCCTTAGCCTTCGATGTTAGGTTTTTTTTTATAGCAGCCAGTATAACCTGCCATTAGGAAAATAGGTTGGATTCCATTCAATATGTTGCTAAGTTTAGATATGCCAATCAATACATTTTGACCAAAACATAAATGACATCTTAAAAAAAATTCCAGGTAATATTTTGCATAATAATAATTTATTAAATCACTAGTTGTGAAACGATATAGTTGCGAAACGTTGAGTTGGGAAATGAAATTTCGCCGAAATAAAAATATGGGATAAATAGTTTGGGAGCTAATAATTTGCTAAATAATTTTCGCCAAAACATTAGTAAACCTAATATTATAAATGCGAAAGTGTGTTTGTATGTTTGTTTGTTTGTGTGTTTGCGTCTTTGTCTGTCTTTCACGCCGTAACGGAGCGACGGATCGACGTGATTTTTGGCATAGAGATAGTTTATGGGTCCGAGAGTGACATAGGCTACTTTTTAACCCGGAAAAATAACACGCGGGCGGAATCGTGGGCAAAAGATAGTTTTTAATATTAACTTCAATGATATTATATGTTACTAGTATGTAGAAGCTCACTGATTAACTTGTTTTTAGTTATGATTGGTTTTTTTTTTGGAATCTTTTTGTATTTTTTATTTCAATTCCAAATTTTTTTACTTTTACGGTCATCCCGTGAAACCTAAATTGAAAATACAAACCGAAACATAGATGCACAGAAAAACCAGAAAAATAAGACCAACACTGGGAATCGAACCCAGGTCCTCAGCATTCCGTGCCGCGTGCTATACCCCTACACCACTGCTGGTCCACGGGATAGACACGAATTTTTCCTATGCATCACATATCTCAGCTTGTGTACTACTTTGTCCCTTAAGCAGTGACCTAGCGCCATCTATATTGTTTAACTCTCAACGAGAAGCCTTCAATATCTCCTTCGGAACATACCGTTCACCCGGACAAGAGATGTCGCTATTAAGCAATCAAATTATGATTGGTTTTTTTTTGGAATCTTTTTGTATTTTTTATTTCAATTCCAAATTTTTTTACTTTTACGGTCATCCCGTGAAACCTAAATTGAAAATACAAACCGAAACATAGATGCACAGAAAAACCAGAAAAATAAGACCAACACTGGGAATCGAACCCAGGTCCTCAGCATTCCGTGCCGCGTGCTATACCCCTACACCACTGCTGGTCCACGGGATAGACACGAATTTTTCCTATGCATCACATATCTCAGCTTGTGTACTACTTTGTCCCTTAAGCAGTGACCTAGCGCCATCTATATTGTTTAACTCTCAACGAGAAGCCTTCAATATCTCCTTCGGAACATACCGTTCACCCGGACAAGAGATGTCGCTATTAAGCAATCAAATTATGATTGGTTTTTTTTTGGAATCTTTTTGTATTTTTTATTTCAATTCCAAATTTTTTTTTACTTTTACGGTCATCCCGTGAAACCTAAATTGAAAATACAAACCGAAACATAGATGCACAGAAAAACCAGAAAAATAAGACCAACACTGGGAATCGAACCCAGGTCCTCAGCATTCCGTGCCGCGTGCTATACCCCTACACCACTGCTGGTCCACGGGATAGACACGAATTTTTCCTATGCATCACATATCTCAGCTTGTGTACTACTTTGTCCCTTAAGCAGTGACCTAGCGCCATCTATATTGTTTAACTCTCAACGAGAAGCCTTCAATATCTCCTTCGGAACATACCGTTCACCCGGACAAGAGATGTCGCTATTAAGCAATCAAATTATGATTGGTTTTTTTTTTGGAATCTTTTTGTATTTTTTATTTCAATTCCAAATTTTTTTTTACTTTTACGGTCATCCCGTGAAACCTAAATTGAAAATACAAACCGAAACATAGATGCACAGAAAAACCAGAAAAATAAGACCAACACTGGGAATCGAACCCAGGTCCTCAGCATTCCGTGCCGCGTGCTATACCCCTACACCACTGCTGGTCCACGGGATAGACACGAATTTTTCCTATGCATCACATATCTCAGCTTGTGTACTACTTTGTCCCTTAAGCAGTGACCTAGCGCCATCTATATTGTTTAACTCTCAACGAGAAGCCTTCAATATCTCCTTCGGAACATACCGTTCACCCGGACAAGAGATGTCGCTATTAAGCAATCAAATTATGATTGGTTTTTTTTTGGAATCTTTTTGTATTTTTTATTTCAATTCCAATTTTTTTTACTTTTACGGTCATCCCGTGAAACCTAAATTGAAAATACAAACCGAAACATAGATGCACAGAAAAACCAGAAAAATAAGACCAACACTGGGAATCGAACCCAGGTCCTCAGCATTCCGTGCCGCGTGCTATACCCCTACACCACTGCTGGTCCACGGGATAGACACGAATTTTTCCTATGCATCACATATCTCAGCTTGTGTACTACTTTGTCCCTTAAGCCTTAAATATGTGATGCATAGGAAAAATTCGTGTCTATCCCGTGGACCAGCAGTGGTGTAGGGGTATAGCACGCGGCACGGAATGCTGAGGACCTGGGTTCGATTCCCAGTGTTGGTCTTATTTTTCTGGTTTTTCTGTGCATCTATGTTTCGGTTTGTATTTTCAATTTAGGTTTCACGGGATGACCGTAAAAGTAAAAAAAAATTTGGAATTGAAATAAAAAATACAAAAAGATTCCAAAAAAAAAAAAAAACCAATCATAATTTGATTGCTTAATAGCGACATCTCTTGTCCGGGTGAACGGTATGTTCCGAAGGAGATATTGAAGGCTTCTCGTTGAGAGTTAAACAATATAGATGGCGCTAGGTCACTGCTTAAGGGACAAAGTAGTACACAAGCTGAGATATGTGATGCATAGGAAAAATTCGTGTCTATCCCGTGGACCAGCAGTGGTGTAGGGGTATAGCACGCGGCACGGAATGCTGAGGACCTGGGTTCGATTCCCAGTGTTGGTCTTATTTTTCTGGTTTTTCTGTGCATCTATGTTTCGGTTTGTATTTTCAATTTAGGTTTCACGGGATGACCGTAAAAGTAAAAAAATTTGGAATTGAAATAAAAAATACAAAAAGATTCCAAAAAAAAACCAATCATAATTTGATTGCTTAATAGCGACATCTCTTGTCCGGGTGAACGGTATGTTCCGAAGGAGATATTGAAGGCTTCTCGTTGAGAGTTAAACAATATAGATGGCGCTAGGTCACTGCTTAAGGGACAAAGTAGTACACAAGCTGAGATATGTGATGCATAGGAAAAATTCGTGTCTATCCCGTGGACCAGCAGTGGTGTAGGGGTATAGCACGCGGCACGGAATGCTGAGGACCTGGGTTCGATTCCCAGTGTTGGTCTTATTTTTCTGGTTTTTCTGTGCATCTATGTTTCGGTTTGTATTTTCAATTTAGGTTTCACGGGATGACCGTAAAAGTAAAAAAATTTGGAATTGAAATAAAAAATACAAAAAGATTCCAAAAAAAAACCAATCATAATTTGATTGCTTAATAGCGACATCTCTTGTCCGGGTGAACGGTATGTTCCGAAGGAGATATTGAAGGCTTCTCGTTGAGAGTTAAACAATATAGATGGCGCTAGGTCACTGCTTAAGGGACAAAGTAGTACACAAGCTGAGATATGTGATGCATAGGAAAAATTCGTGTCTATCCCGTGGACCAGCAGTGGTGTAGGGGTATAGCACGCGGCACGGAATGCTGAGGACCTGGGTTCGATTCCCAGTGTTGGTCTTATTTTTCTGGTTTTTCTGTGCATCTATGTTTCGGTTTGTATTTTCAATTTAGGTTTCACGGGATGACCGTAAAAGTAAAAAAATTTGGAATTGAAATAAAAAATACAAAAAGATTCCAAAAAAAAACCAATCATAATTTGATTGCTTAATAGCGACATCTCTTGTCCGGGTGAACGGTATGTTCCGAAGGAGATATTGAAGGCTTCTCGTTGAGAGTTAAACAATATAGATGGCGCTAGGTCACTGCTTAAGGGACAAAGTAGTACACAAGCTGAGATATGTGATGCATAGGAAAAATTCGTGTCTATCCCGTGGACCAGCAGTGGTGTAGGGGTATAGCACGCGGCACGGAATGCTGAGGACCTGGGTTCGATTCCCAGTGTTGGTCTTATTTTTCTGTTTTTTCTGTGCATCTATGTTTCGGTTTGTATTTTCAATTTAGGTTTCACGGGATGACCGTAAAAGTAAAAAAAAATTTGGAATTGAAATAAAAAATACAAAAAGATTCCAAAAAAAAACCAATCATAATTTGATTGCTTAATAGCGACATCTCTTGTCCGGGTGAACGGTATGTTCCGAAGGAGATATTGAAGGCTTCTCGTTGAGAGTTAAACAATATAGATGGCGCTAGGTCACTGCTTAAGGGACAAAGTAGTACACAAGCTGAGATATGTGATGCATAGGAAAAATTCGTGTCTATCCCGTGGACCAGCAGTGGTGTAGGGGTATAGCACGCGGCACGGAATGCTGAGGACCTGGGTTCGATTCCCAGTGTTGGTCTTATTTTTCTGGTTTTTCTGTGCATCTATGTTTCGGTTTGTATTTTCAATTTTGTTTTTAGTTTCAGGTTTCGAAAAAGCGGCGCTCAAAATAGAAGGAATTCATTTAAATTCTTCAAAAGATTCGAATGCTACACACTTATATTACAGTTTTAGTGAACCAGAGGAAATATCTATGAAATGTTCTTTTAATAAACAGAAATATTACGCTGTGACGTTATTGGATGAAGAATCGCATCAAGGAGTCTCTTTAGGAACACGTAATGTATTTTTTAACTCCTAAACTGTAAATCTGTGATTTACTTAAACACGAATACAATAATAACATACTTATGAAGATTCTGGAAAAGTCTAAGTAGGTACAGGTAGTCTATTCCCCATAGACGACGATTGTATCATTATTACGTTGCTAAAAAGATACTCTGCAGCCACTAAATTAACAACAAGAATGTACGACATTGGACCCGATTCTACAGCGGCCGCTAAAATTCCTAATTTTATTTAGACGTCGCTAAATCACTTTGCTATTCTATGAGCACCTGTCATAATCAAATGACAACGCTAATTTAATCTGACGTTTCTTATTTTAGCCGATCTATCTAGCCGGTCAGCGTGACTTTCTGGAATAGCACTTGTTAAATCAGCCGTCTAAATGTCAATTAAAATTTAGAAAATTTAGATTTAGACAATTTAGCCGACGTGCGCGTAGAATCGCATCCAATAAATTACTTAATTCATATGGTTTTTAGGGTTCCGGAGCCAAAATGGCAAAAACGGAACCCTTATAGGTTCGCTATGTCTGTCTGTCTGTCTACAAAGTTAACCATGGACAATTAAGTTTTGTAATTTTTATGTTTTCGCACTCGCTTATTGCTGTTTACCTTTTATTCGCTTTTGCCACAAAATTGTATTAAAGTTTATGAAGAAGTTCAGTTAACTACAGTTCTAATTTTGTATAAGTATAAGAAAAGACTTATGCAACATAGTATAATATATAAGTAGTAAAAAAAACTCGTGGCGTCTTTTTATTTTTTTCTTGCAATTTTCGCTACGGTCACATTAACTCACGTCACTCGCATGTTTTGACCCCTCTTATACAATTGTTACATAGAATATTATTTCAGGATTATCATCAAATTACCGACACTTAAATGATCGAATTTTATTTCAAAATCATCATTTCGAGTAGGTATTTTCATTTCATCAGCAATTCAGTTCGTGAATTGTCATTACAAGTAATTTCAATTTATATATTTTTAACTGTGCGATGATTCATTGCATAGTTGTATTATTAACCAGAAAACGTTTCGTAATTTATTCTTTCATTTTTTTAACTGACTTATAAAAAAGGAGGAGGTTCTATGTTCCAATGTTTCTATTTTGTTTTTGTATTATTTTTCTTTGTTTTTGTAATAACGTATTTATTATTATTTACTGTAGGCATGTAGGTATATCGATTGTGTGTATATTAAATGGTTTTTTTATAGGTAATTCGACCGTAGTTTCGTATAACTTCACGCTGGAAAACTCTAACAGAACACTCATTTGTGAAGCGACAGAAAATGCCTCAATACATCCCAGACACTTTGAAATAAAAGTATATTTTATATTTGAACCAAGCTTAGCTAACACATCTGGTAAGTGGTTTTCAATATATATTTGGGTCACTCAACTTTTTAGTGTGTGTTATTCTGTCCCGTTACCCTTAGTGTAAGTTTTCGGTTGTAAAATACGTCTCGATTGCGTTCGCGTTAAAATCTCAATTTATATGGAAACACGAACAGCGCCTCTAGCGGAACGCTTGCGATGTTCGTGTTTTGTAACCGAAATCTTACACTAAGGGCACAGAATAAAATAATAGTACTACGTACAGATGTTGCACTCCTTTGATACTGAAGAAAGCCGCCGTTTTAATAGCCTACAGCGCTGCCTTTTGTTCCAAACATACCTACCCCGCCAACTCGAGTGTAAGGGTTATAACTTTGTTAGAAAATTAAAATAAAATAATCCAACTAAACGTTTAGAAATTTTATTTATCAAGCGACTTCAAAAAACTTCTTTTGGTGATGCGAAAAAAAGATAAGTTCGAATTCTTTCTTTTGTTTGTTTCGACATTCGTCCACGCAACAGTTATTAAGTAGTATTACGATTCGCCGTTGTCACAAACGGTGCAGTGCAGTGTACCTACAAATGTAATTAATAATGTTTTGCCATCGTATTTTGTCGGAAAAGTTCGTAATTATATTGCTTTCTCAACTAGCTTACTGAAGTTCACTGAAGCTAATTGAGAAAGCAAGATAAATATTAACTTATTCGACAAAACACGATGGAAAAACATTATTCAATAGATCTTTACTGATCGCACAAGCAATATTACACAGATATTTAGGTAAGGATCGAAATATTCAAAGCAAGTGTCGCGTCACGCGCGTGCTCGCAGGCGCGCGGCAGCCCCCGCTGCTTACAATCTCAAGTTGTCGCGCGCTGTATACTCCAATTCAATAGAATCTAACAATCCTGTAGACACTTCCAGCCTTCTAATATGAACACCGGGCTGCCTAAGGCTTTGTGATGTGACTATTATTCTTTTTTCATTCCTGTTAAATGATAATTGCAACAATAGGGACATATATAATCAAGCGTGCTCACGTCAGGGTGTGTTAAATGTGTAGAAAATTGTTAGATTCTATTGAATTGTACTTTAGATGTTTATCGCTGTAGGTATAGAGGAGTGACAGATGCCTGCTAAGGGTACAGGAGACATCAGTGACAGTGATACACTTTGTTAGAAAAATGTTCGCAATTTATACTATTAGCACACTTCGGAGATGAGCCATGAAGAAATTGCCTTTAAACTGTCACAACTCCGAAATGTTAGTGGTTGTACCCCGTAAAGCATACTTTTAATAAGTACAGTTAGAGTAAAAAAACCGGCCAAGAGCGTGTCGGACACGCCCAAAATAGGGTTCCGGAGCCATTACGAAAAAGTTAAGTAATATTTTTCTAAGGATTTCGTACTTTATACGGAATCTTCGAAGTATAGGTATATTTTATACCTTACGCTGCTATTTACTCATAAACTACTAATAATTCTCAAGCAAACTTAGCCGCTATAGTTTTCCTTGGAAGTTTAATATACTGACTACCATCCTGAATTTTTTCAAATTTTTCCACCCACCGGTTTAGATTTTAGAGGGGGGGGGACGCTCGATTTTAATGAAAATTTTCACTTTAAAGTTGAATATTTCGCAAACAAATGACTGAATCGAAAAATCGTTTTAGCAAACCCCTAATGGTTTTAAAATACCTATCCAACGATACCCCACACTATAGGGTTGGATGAGAAAAAAAAATCACCGCCACTTTACGTCTATGGGAGGTACCCTAAAAAAAATTGTTTTTGGATTTTTAATTGTACTGTTTTGTCGGCATAGTTTACTTATATATTCGTGCAAAATTACAGCTTTCTTACATTGATAGTCTCTGAGCAAAGCCGCGGACGGACAGACAGACAGACAGACAGACAGACAGACAGACAGACAGACAGACGGACAGACAGACAGACAGACAGACAGACATGGCGAAACTATAAGGGTTCCGTTTTTGCCATTTTGGCTCCGGAACCCTAAAAAGGTTCGTTACCCTAATATTTTGCTTAGTATGAGCGCTAATCTGCTTTACCGATTGAGTAGGACATACTGCGTCAACCTGTCAACCTGCTGGACGTAATCAGGTGACCATACCAACCCTACAACTACACCTTGGCACTGACAAACACTGACAATTTTTTAGTTTTGAACTGACTTTAGTTTTGTATTGATTTGAAACTAGATTATATGTTAGAGGTGTATACTATTTTGACCCTTGTTATCATGTCAAGTAAGTATAATTTGATATGCACTTGTCTACTTAGTACTTTGGTTTCAAAGTCTTTGACTTTGTAAAGGAATCAATTTAATAACTGACGAAGGTTTTCCTACCCCCACTTTACCTACCTATCTCAGGAGACGTTGCCATGGCAACAAGCTACACTATTTGGTGTAGCTTGAATTTTTTCAAATTTTTCCACCCACCGGTTTAGATTTTAGAAGGGGGGGGGGACGCTCGATTTTTATGAAAATTTGCACTTTAAAGTTGAATATTTCCCAAACTAATTACTGAATCGAAAAATCGTTGTAGCAAACCACGTCAATCACGTATAAAACCCTAACTCTGTACCGAATTTCAGCTCTCTGAGTTGATGGGAAGTACTAGTTCTATTTTGATGATCATGAGTCAGTGTTTTGATGATCATGAGTGAGTGAGTGTCATAAATGCGAAACTTTGCTTTCGCTTAGCTTGGGAACTAAATGACCTACAGACTTGAAATTTTGGATTTTAAGTATGTGATTATAGCTTTCTGGGTAACGAAAATTTCTGCGTTCTGGTCTTATCCAGAGGTTCTCAAATAGGGGCCTGAAAATGCGGCGAAATGGTTCCTGTAAAGGATGTTACGGCAGTGCTTGCTTCGCGCTCGACTTGGCAGATCCATACTAATATTATAAATGCGAAAGTGTGTTTGTATGTTTGTTTGTTTGTGTGTTTGCGTGTTTGTCTGTCTTTCACGCCGTAACGGAGCGACGGATCGACGTGATTTTTGGCATAGAGATAGTTTATGGGTCCGAGAGTGACATAGGCTACTTTTTAACCCGGAAAAATAACACGCGGGCGGAATCGTGGGCAAAAGATAGTTTTTAATATTAACTTGTTTTTAGTTTCAGGTTTCGAAAAAGCGGCGCTCAAAATAGAAGGAATTCATTTAAATTCTTCAAAAGATTCGAATGCTACACACTTATATTACAGTTTTAGTGAACCAGAGGAAATATCTATGAAATGTTCTTTTAATAAACAGAAATATTACGCTGTGACGTTATTGGATGAAGAATCGCATCAAGGAGTCTCTTTAGGAACACGTAATGTATTTTTTAACTCCTAAACTGTAAATCTGTGATTTACTTAAACACGAATACCATAATAACATACTTATATTATGAAGATTCTGGAAAAGTCTAAGTTAATAGGTACAGGTAGTCTATTTCCCATAGACGACGATTGTATCATTATTACGTTGCTAAAAAGATACTCTGCAGCCACTAAATTAACAACAAGAACGTACGACATTAAATTACTTAATTCATATGGTTTTTAGGGTTCCGGAGCCAAAATGGCAAAAACGGAACCCTTAAAGTTTCGCCATGTCTGTCTGTCTACAAAGTTAACCATGGACAATTAACAATTAAGTTTTGTAATTTTTATGTTTTCGCACTCGCTTATTGCTGTTTACCTTTTATTCGCTTTTGCCACAAAATTGTATTAAAGTTTATGAAGAAGTTCAGTTAACTACAGTTCTAATTTTGTATAAGTATAAGAAAAGACTTATGCAACATAGTATAATATATAAGTAGTAAAAAAAACTCGTGGCGTCTTTTTATTTTTTTCTTGCAATTTTCGCTACGGTCACATTAACTCACGTCACTCGCATGTTTTGACCCCTCTTATACAATTGTTACATAGAATATTATTTCAGGATTATCATCAAATTACCGACACTTAAATGATCGAATTTTATTTCAAAATCATAATTTCGAGTAGGTATTTTCAAGTAATTTCAATTTATATATTTTTAACTGTGCGATGATTCATTGCATAGTTGTATTATTAACCAGAAAACGTTTCGTAATTTATTCTTTCATTTTTTAACTGACTTATAAAAAAGGAGGAGGTTCTATGTTCCAATGTTTCTATTTTGTTTTTGTATTATTTTTCTTTGTTTTTGTAATAACGTATTTATTATTATTTACTGTAGGCATGTAGGTATATCGATTGTGTGTATATTAAATGGTTTTTTTTATAGGTAATTCGACCGTAGTTTCGTATAACTTCACGCTGGAAAACTCTAACAGAACACTCATTTGTGAAGCGACAGAAAATGCCTCAATACATCCCAGACACTTTGAAATAAAAGTGTATTTTATATATGAACCAAGCTTAGCTAACACATCTGGTAAGTGGTTTTCAATATATATTTGGGTCACTCAACTTTTTACTGTGTGTTATTCTGTCCCGTAAGCTCAGTACCCTTAGTGTAAGTTTTCGGTTGTAAAATACGTCTCGATCGCGTTCGCGTTAAAATCTCAATTTATATGGAAACACGAACAGCGCCTCTAGCGGAACGCTTGCGATGTTCGTGTTTTGTAACCGAAAACTTACACTAAGGGCACAGAATATAATAATAGTACTACGTACAGATGTTGCACTCCTTTGATACTGAAGAAAGCCGCCGTTTTAATAGCCTACAGCGCTGCCTTTTGTTCCAAACATACCTACCCCGCCAACTCGAGTGTAAGGGTTATAACTTTGTTAGAAAATTAGAATAAAATAATCCAACTAAACGTTTAGAAATTTTATTTATCAAGCGACTTCAAAAAACTTCTTTTGGTGATGCGAAAAAAGATAACTTCGAATTCTTTCTTTTGTTTGTTTCGACATTCGTCCACGCAACAGTTATTAAGTATTATTACGATTCGCCGTTATTAAAAACGGTGCAGTGCAGTGTACCTACAGATGTAATTAATAATGTTTTGCCCTCGTATTTTGTCGGAAAAGTTCGTAATTATATTGCTTTCTCAACTAGCTTACTGAAGTTCACTGAAGCTAATTGAGAAAGCAAGATAAATATTAACTTATTCGACAAAACACGATGGAAAAACATTATTCAATAGATCTTTACTGATCGTACAAGCAATATTACACAGATATTTAGGTAAGGATCGAAACATTCAAAGCAAGTGTCGCGTCACGCGCGTGCTCGCAGGCGCGCGGCAGCCCCCGCTGCTTACAATCTCAAGTTGTCGCGCGCTGTAGATGTTTATCGCTGTAGGTATGGAGGAGTGACAGATGCCTGCTAAGGGTACAGGAGACATCAGTGACAGTAATACACTTTGTTAGAAAAATGTTCGCAATTTATACTATTAGCACACTTCGGAGATGAGCCATGAAGAAATTGCCTTTAAACTGTCACAACTCTTAAATGTTAGTGGTTGTACCCCGTAAAGCATACTTTTAATAAGTACAGTTAGAGTAAAAAAAGGTTCGTTACCCTAATATTTTGCTTAGTATGAGCGCTAATCTGCTTTACCGATTGAGTAGGACATACTGCGTCAACCTGTCAACCTGCTGGACGTAATCAGGTGACCATACCAACCCTACAACTACACCTTGGCACTGACAAACACTGACAATTTTTTAGTTTTGAACTGACTTTAGTTTTGTATTGATTTGAAACTAGATTATATGTTAGAGGTGTATACTATTTTGACCCTTGTTATCATGTCAAGTAAGTATAATTTGATATGCACTTGTCTACTTAGTACTTTGGTTTCAAAGTCTTTGACTTTGTAAAGGAATCAATTTAATAACTGACGAAGGTTTTCCTACCCCCACTTTACCTACCTATCTCAGGAGACGTTGCCATGGCAACAAGCTACACTATTTGGTGTAGCTTGAATTTTTTCAAATTTTTCCACCCACCGGTTTAGATTTTAGAAGGGGGGGGGGGGACGCTCGATTTTTATGAAAATTTGCACTTTAAAGTTGAATATTTCCCAAACTAATTACTGAATCGAAAAATCGTTGTAGCAAACCACGTCAATCACGTATAAAACCCTAACTCTGTACCGAATTTCAGCTCTCTGAGTTGATGGGAAGTACTAGTTCTATTTTGATGATCATGAGTCAGTGTTTTGATGATCATGAGTGAGTGAGTGTCATAAATGCGAAACTTTGCTTTCGCTTAGCTTGGGAACTAAATGACCTACAGACTTGAAATTTTGGATTTTAAGTATGTGATTATAGCTTTCTGGGTAACGAAAATTTCTGCGTTCTGGTCTTATCCAGAGGTTCTCAAATAGGGGCCTGAAAATGCGGCGAAATGGTTCCTGTAAAGGATGTTACGGCAGTGCTTGCTTCGCGCTCGACTTGGCAGATCCATACTAATATTATAAATGCGAAAGTGTGTTTGTATGTTTGTTTGTTTGTGTGTTTGCGTGTTTGTCTGTCTTTCACGCCGTAACGGAGCGACGGATCGACGTGATTTTTGGCATAGAGATAGTTTATGGGTCCGAGAGTGACATAGGCTACTTTTTAACCCGGAAAAATAACACGCGGGCGGAATCGTGGGCAAAAGATAGTTTTTAATATTAACTTGTTTTTAGTTTCAGGTTTCGAAAAAGCGGCGCTCAAAATAGAAGGAATTCATTTAAATTCTTCAAAAGATTCGAATGCTACACACTTATATTACAGTTTTAGTGAACCAGAGGAAATATCTATGAAATGTTCTTTTAATAAACAGAAATATTACGCTGTGACGTTATTGGATGAAGAATCGCATCAAGGAGTCTCTTTAGGAACACGTAATGTATTTTTTAACTCCTAAACTGTAAATCTGTGATTTACTTAAACACGAATACCATAATAACATACTTATATTATGAAGATTCTGGAAAAGTCTAAGTTAATAGGTACAGGTAGTCTATTTCCCATAGACGACGATTGTATCATTATTACGTTGCTAAAAAGATACTCTGCAGCCACTAAATTAACAACAAGAACGTACGACATTAAATTACTTAATTCATATGGTTTTTAGGGTTCCGGAGCCAAAATGGCAAAAACGGAACCCTTAAAGTTTCGCCATGTCTGTCTGTCTACAAAGTTAACCATGGACAATTAACAATTAAGTTTTGTAATTTTTATGTTTTCGCACTCGCTTATTGCTGTTTACCTTTTATTCGCTTTTGCCACAAAATTGTATTAAAGTTTATGAAGAAGTTCAGTTAACTACAGTTCTAATTTTGTATAAGTATAAGAAAAGACTTATGCAACATAGTATAATATATAAGTAGTAAAAAAAACTCGTGGCGTCTTTTTATTTTTTTCTTGCAATTTTCGCTACGGTCACATTAACTCACGTCACTCGCATGTTTTGACCCCTCTTATACAATTGTTACATAGAATATTATTTCAGGATTATCATCAAATTACCGACACTTAAATGATCGAATTTTATTTCAAAATCATAATTTCGAGTAGGTATTTTCAAGTAATTTCAATTTATATATTTTTAACTGTGCGATGATTCATTGCATAGTTGTATTATTAACCAGAAAACGTTTCGTAATTTATTCTTTCATTTTTAAACTGACTTATAAAAAAGGAGGAGGTTCTATGTTCCAATGTTTCTATTTTGTTTTTGTATTATTTTTCTTTGTTTTTGTAATAACGTATTTATTATTATTTACTGTAGGCATGTAGGTATATCGATTGTGTGTATATTAAATGGTTTTTTTTATAGGTAATTCGACCGTAGTTTCGTATAACTTCACGCTGGAAAACTCTAACAGAACACTCATTTGTGAAGCGACAGAAAATGCCTCAATACATCCCAGACACTTTGAAATAAAAGTGTATTTTATATATGAACCAAGCTTAGCTAACACATCTGGTAAGTGGTTTTCAATATATATTTGGGTCACTCAACTTTTTACTGTGTGTTATTCTGTCCCGTAAGCTCAGTACCCTTAGTGTAAGTTTTCGGTTGTAAAATACGTCTCGATCGCGTTCGCGTTAAAATCTCAATTTATATGGAAACACGAACAGCGCCTCTAGCGGAACGCTTGCGATGTTCGTGTTTTGTAACCGAAAACTTACACTAAGGGCACAGAATATAATAATAGTACTACGTACAGATGTTGCACTCCTTTGATACTGAAGAAAGCCGCCGTTTTAATAGCCTACAGCGCTGCCTTTTGTTCCAAACATACCTACCCCGCCAACTCGAGTGTAAGGGTTATAACTTTGTTAGAAAATTAGAATAAAATAATCCAACTAAACGTTTAGAAATTTTATTTATCAAGCGACTTCAAAAAACTTCTTTTGGTGATGCGAAAAAAGATAACTTCGAATTCTTTCTTTTGTTTGTTTCGACATTCGTCCACGCAACAGTTATTAAGTATTATTACGATTCGCCGTTATTAAAAACGGTGCAGTGCAGTGTACCTACAGATGTAATTAATAATGTTTTGCCCTCGTATTTTGTCGGAAAAGTTCGTAATTATATTGCTTTCTCAACTAGCTTACTGAAGTTCACTGAAGCTAATTGAGAAAGCAAGATAAATATTAACTTATTCGACAAAACACGATGGAAAAACATTATTCAATAGATCTTTACTGATCGTACAAGCAATATTACACAGATATTTAGGTAAGGATCGAAACATTCAAAGCAAGTGTCGCGTCACGCGCGTGCTCGCAGGCGCGCGGCAGCCCCCGCTGCTTACAATCTCAAGTTGTCGCGCGCTGTAGATGTTTATCGCTGTAGGTATGGAGGAGTGACAGATGCCTGCTAAGGGTACAGGAGACATCAGTGACAGTAATACACTTTGTTAGAAAAATGTTCGCAATTTATACTATTAGCACACTTCGGAGATGAGCCATGAAGAAATTGCCTTTAAACTGTCACAACTCTTAAATGTTAGTGGTTGTACCCCGTAAAGCATACTTTTAATAAGTACAGTTAGAGTAAAAAAAGGTTCGTTACCCTAATATTTTGCTTAGTATGAGCGCTAATCTGCTTTACCGATTGAGTAGGACATACTGCGTCAACCTGTCAACCTGCTGGACGTAATCAGGTGACCATACCAACCCTACAACTACACCTTGGCACTGACAAACACTGACAATTTTTTAGTTTTGAACTGACTTTAGTTTTGTATTGATTTGAAACTAGATTATATGTTAGAGGTGTATACTATTTTGACCCTTGTTATCATGTCAAGTAAGTATAATTTGATATGCACTTGTCTACTTAGTACTTTGGTTTCAAAGTCTTTGACTTTGTAAAGGAATCAATTTAATAACTGACGAAGGTTTTCCTACCCCCACTTTACCTACCTATCTCAGGAGACGTTGCCATGGCAACAAGCTACACTATTTGGTGTAGCTTGAATTTTTTCAAATTTTTCCACCCACCGGTTTAGATTTTAGAAGGGGGGGGGGGGACGCTCGATTTTTATGAAAATTTGCACTTTAAAGTTGAATATTTCCCAAACTAATTACTGAATCGAAAAATCGTTGTAGCAAACCACGTCAATCACGTATAAAACCCTAACTCTGTACCGAATTTCAGCTCTCTGAGTTGATGGGAAGTACTAGTTCTATTTTGATGATCATGAGTCAGTGTTTTGATGATCATGAGTGAGTGAGTGTCATAAATGCGAAACTTTGCTTTCGCTTAGCTTGGGAACTAAATGACCTACAGACTTGAAATTTTGGATTTTAAGTATGTGATTATAGCTTTCTAGGTAACGAAAATTTCTGCGTTCTGGTCTTATCCAGAGGTTCTCAAATAGGGGCCTGAAAATGCGGCGAAATGGTTCCTGTAAAGGATGTTACGGCAGTGCTTGCTTCGCGCTCGACTTGGCAGATCCATACTAATATTATAAATGCGAAAGTGTGTTTGTATGTTTGTTTGTTTGTGTGTTTGCGTGTTTGTCTGTCTTTCACGCCGTAACGGAGCGACGGATCGACGTGATTTTTGGCATAGAGATAGTTTATGGGTCCGAGAGTGACATAGGCTACTTTTTAACCCGGAAAAATAACACGCGGGCGGAATCGTGGGCAAAAGATAGTTTTTAATATTAACTTGTTTTTAGTTTCAGGTTTCGAAAAAGCGGCGCTCAAAATAGAAGGAATTCATTTAAATTCTTCAAAAGATTCGAATGCTACACACTTATATTACAGTTTTAGTGAACCAGAGGAAATATCTATGAAATGTTCTTTTAATAAACAGAAATATTACGCTGTGACGTTATTGGATGAAGAATCGCATCAAGGAGTCTCTTTAGGAACACGTAATGTATTTTTTAACTCCTAAACTGTAAATCTGTGATTTACTTAAACACGAATACCATAATAACATACTTATATTATGAAGATTCTGGAAAAGTCTAAGTTAATAGGTACAGGTAGTCTATTTCCCATAGACGACGATTGTATCATTATTACGTTGCTAAAAAGATACTCTGCAGCCACTAAATTAACAACAAGAACGTACGACATTAAATTACTTAATTCATATGGTTTTTAGGGTTCCGGAGCCAAAATGGCAAAAACGGAACCCTTAAAGTTTCGCCATGTCTGTCTGTCTACAAAGTTAACCATGGACAATTAACAATTAAGTTTTGTAATTTTTATGTTTTCGCACTCGCTTATTGCTGTTTACCTTTTATTCGCTTTTGCCACAAAATTGTATTAAAGTTTATGAAGAAGTTCAGTTAACTACAGTTCTAATTTTGTATAAGTATAAGAAAAGACTTATGCAACATAGTATAATATATAAGTAGTAAAAAAAACTCGTGGCGTCTTTTTATTTTTTTCTTGCAATTTTCGCTACGGTCACATTAACTCACGTCACTCGCATGTTTTGACCCCTCTTATACAATTGTTACATAGAATATTATTTCAGGATTATCATCAAATTACCGACACTTAAATGATCGAATTTTATTTCAAAATCATAATTTCGAGTAGGTATTTTCAAGTAATTTCAATTTATATATTTTTAACTGTGCGATGATTCATTGCATAGTTGTATTATTAACCAGAAAACGTTTCGTAATTTATTCTTTCATTTTTTAACTGACTTACAAAAAAGGAGGAGGTTCTATGTTTCAATGTTTCTATTTTGTTTTTGTATTATTTTTCTTTGTTTTTGTAATAACGTATTTATTATTATTTACTGTAGGCATGTAGGTATATCGATTGTGTGTATATTAAATGGTTTTTTTTATAGGTAATTCGACCGTAGTTTCGTATAACTTCACGCTGGAAAACTCTAACAGAACACTCATTTGTGAAGCGACAGAAAATGCCTCAATACATCCCAGACACTTTGAAATAAAAGTGTATTTTATATATGAACCAAGCTTAGCTAACACATCTGGTAAGTGGTTTTCGAAGAGCCAGAATCGTAACCGCAGTCGCCACCGAAGCCCGACTGTCAGCCGTACTGAGAGAGAGCTGACACGTAAACTGGAAGTTGTTAGGCCCAGCGCTGAGGGCCGCAGAGAAGAAACTGCGCGTCAAAACCTTCGTAACCCATGCCTGACAACACCAACAAAGGAACACGACTTTGTTGATCATCATCATAGATCTACATCAGACTCATTTGAAGAGTCTTTTAATGGAAAGCAACGACAAGGCATAACGGTTCGTTTTCTGGTTCGTCGTTAAAAGAGCAAACCACTCATATCTGACTTGACAAAGTAATCTAGAGGCAAAATGTAAAGGGTCGTATAGAATTAAAAAGATATTAGATTCTTGTAGAGGACCCTCCCCTAACCTAACTAGTTTTGTATACGCCCTAAGTGTTTTAAAAATAATACTAACTTGGAAACAGCACTTTCGGCTTACATTGCCTTCGCACATTCATGGCTCCAGTATGGTGTGATACTGTGGGGGGCCAGTACCGATGCTCACCAACTGTTTGTGATGCAGAAAAAGTGCATCCGCATCTTAACTAACACGCGAGTGCCACACAGTTGTCATACGCATTTCGTTCAGCTAAAGATCCTTACATTACCCTCACTGTATATCTTGGAAGCGGCTATTTTTGTAAGGAAAAATTCACACTTGTTTACAAAGCAGGTAGTTAAATCACAAAGAAGGCAAAATGAAAATAAACTGAAGTTACCGATAGCTAAATTAGCAATGTACAAAAATGGTCCTTATTATAGATGTATATTAGTAGCAAATAAAATACCAGAATCAATAAAAGGTGAAACAAAAGATAATATATTTAAGGAAAAATTAAGAGAATTTTTGATCAATAAATGTTACTACTCAATAGATGACTTTATGAATGATACGTCAATTACTTAAATCACAGAGAAGATAATATACTTAAATGAAATCATAGGTGTAGGGAATTGAGTTTACTAAATATGAATTGTATTATTATTAATTATTATTATAAAATTTTAGCTCTTATAATTTAATTTGTTAATCTTGTATCTCTCGCATGTATCTAATATAATATAATGTAATACCTGTATAAATATAAAAATGTAATATTTAAATTGCTGTGCCCCTACAGGGTTCACGTCTTGACACTATTTTTATTATAAGATCTTATGTACGATGTGATTTTATGCAATAAATGAATTATGAATTATGAAAATGAAATTTATTTATATTCTCATTTTTTTTGTATTATTTTACTTTCCTCACAGTCGAAATGAAAAGTAGAGTGTTTAACTCAGGTAAAATTACCCATTTCCCCTCGATCTATTAGCGCTCTCACTTCTTTCGAGCGCCAGAACTGTCTCGGGTGAAACGGGTCACTTTGCACCCTTAGTTATCAATCTACTATTTAACCGCCAATACGTTTTCGTTCGTACGTGCCCGTGTCGCCACCTAAACCGAAACTATTATGACATTTTGTCTTAATTATAAGGGTTACGCATCTGAATATCGAATGTTACAATATCGAATATATTAAAATATCGAATGGGTCATAATATCGAAAAGGTATTTCTGTTAAGACTGTATTTTTTATAGATTGTTATAAATCTAACCTAACCTAATCTAAGGGGTTCTATACGATGCCGTTTTAATCAATCCTGAAAAGTTTTCGGTATCAGGGAATAAACCTTTCGATATTATGACCCATTCGATATTGTAACATTCGATATTCAGATTCGTACCCAATGAGGGCTATCGTTTTTTCTCTCACTAGATGGCGCCACTGTTGCGTGAGGTTTTTAAAAGTCTGTTATAACGGCCGTGAAAACAAAGTTTTTGATTAAAATCATATTTAATACATCGTAAAACAGTACCATAAACATATTGAGCAACCACAGTATTGCATAATCCCGTTTTGTTCGGAAAAAAGGGAGGGCAAAAGTTTTCTTCTGTGTTAGTGAATAAATGTCTTCTTTCGTTTACATACAATATAAATAAATACACCTATATTACAGAAATATAATGTCACACTGGACACAACAGTTAACTAACAAGGATCTTTTTACCACAGAAACGTTTGCTATGTAATTTATTTAATTAAAATAATTTTAAATTAAACTAGTAATTTTGATAGTGTTTTATTTCCTCGTAATAACCATTTTGAATATGAAACTATTTATTTGGATAAGGATTAATACAAAGGTATGGATAACATGGTTTCATTTTAGTCGGCATATCAGTCAACTTTTAAAATTAAAAAAATGGTCAAGTGCGAGTGGGACTCGTACATGAAGGGTTGGTAAACATTTCAGTAAAAGTTTTTCTTAAAATTCTTCTAATATATCAATAGTTTCCACAGTGCATGCGATGACACATGTTTTATGGTAACTTTTTTACACTTTGAGGCACATTATTGAAGTTTTTTTTTATTCGACTGGAAAGCAAATGAGCAAGTGGGTCTCCGGGTGGTAAGAGATCACCACCGCCCATAAACATCTGCAACACCAAGGGTATTGCAGATGCGTTGCCAACCTAGAGGCCTAAGATGGAAAGTGCCAGTAATACTCTCTCTCTTTACGCCTTACTCTTCACGCCGAAACAACAGTGCAAGCACTGCTGCTTCACGGCAGGACTAGCGAGCAAGATGGTGGTAGCAATCCGGGCGAACCTTGCACAAGGTCCTACCACCTGCAAAACCCTAGTGCGGAACCCTATTTTTTCTGGTAAAAAATATTGTAACCTATGGCACTTTGGAATAATTTAGCATTATAATAGTGAAAGAGTTGTTCAAATCGGTCCAGTAGTTTTTAAGTTAATTCTTAACAAACATCCAAATCTTTCGTCTTTATAATATTAGAAGGGCTACTACGAAACATAACGTTCGAAGTTCGTGTCTTGCGATCCCTCTCGCTCTCGTATTAAATAGTATAAGTGTCAGAGGGACCGCACGACACGAACTCGTCTTTTGTGACAATTTTTAGCGTACTTTTTTCTTGTTTCTTACATTAACAAAATACACCGTGTTGTTTCAGATTTCCGTTAAGTTTACGGGAACATTTAGTATTGTATTCTATAACTCTTTACTGTAGATGAAACATACGACAATAACAGTTAAAAAGACAAAGAAAGGGGATTCATTTAACAGGTCAAATTAAGTTATTTATCTAAGGCAATAGTGGCCTAACTAACTGTTAAAAATAAACTAGAACTAAAAATAATAATGTGCAGTGAAACAGTGCAGTGCGTCCTTAATTAACGTAATATTAACTTTTTTGAAGTTCGTAACTAGTGTTTCTCTTACGTATCAAATTTGTGTATTTTGCAATTTGAACTTTAAATATGACTGAACTCAAAGTGTAATTTTTTTCCGTTTAACCAGAAACTTATACTACCACCTGGTAACTGTCACTATTAGCATCTATCGAAATGAACAGAAAGCAATAAAAACACGGTGTAGATTTAAATTATTTTTAAGAGGAAAATAAGGTTTATTCTTTTAAGTACATTTTTAGCATAATCTCAATATCTTGGAAAGTAAACATATTAATGGAATGAGCTTAATTAAAATAGTTGCCTATTTATAAGTAACATAGCACCTAACATTTCTGATTATCACTGTTGCAAGGCAAGTTGTTGGTAATCTAATACTACATGCAATACATGCAATTTGAAAAGTATAAAAGTTAAAATACATAATAGGGCCAATCAACTTTTTTATACCGTAATTTTCTGTAATTTAATAGATGGTGTACATGAATACATGCCATCCTACGTAAGTTCAACCTGTTAAACCGTGAAATATCTTGTTGGAAGCACGATTTTTTGGTAACGCCAGAGACAATTTTGGTAACGCAGGAGACGCCCAAAGCGTCGGTAAAAAAGTTGATTGGCCCAATAACCATTATGCCAACTGATCATTATGTCAAACGACTATTATGTCGAAGGACCATTATGTTTTTCAACAATTATTATGTCCAAACTGTATGAAACTTGTCACTTAACCGTTTAAAGCTAGGAATTTCGGAAGCAAGCTATGCTTCTAAAAGGCATCGAGTCGCTATTTGTTACAAATCTATTTCAAAGTCAAAAGTATGCATGGTGTTTTAGACATATTTGTTACGTGGTATAGACTAAGATATTTATAAAGGTACTAGCTTTTGCCCGCGGCTCCGCCCGCGTTTTATTCGGTTATCGCGCGCTGTTCCCTCGGGAACTGTGCATTTTTCCGGGATAAAAAGTAGCCTATGTCACTTTCGGAACCATAAACTCGCTCCGTTACGGCGTGAAAGACGGAAAAACACACAAACATACAAACACACTTTCGCATTTATAATATTAGTATGGATAACATTGGGTGGTACATTAAATACCGGATATAATATAATTAAGTAGGATATTAAGTACTATTTGATACATAAAATATATGAGTATATATCAAAAAGTTGTCCCATCATGAAATTGACAAGAAATCATTTTTGTCAAGAAACTATTAACCCTAAGGACGAGATTATAAAACATATACTACATAAAACATCCAAAATTTCTTGCCGTTAGGAAAACGTCACGAAATCAATACTTTCTATTGGATCCAACAACAGAGATTACCTTACTTTTTAATCACTTTTACCACAAGGTTTTGTATACAGCGTGTATTTTTAATACTACCTCAAACTTTAAGGCCAGTTAGTGAAGGCCCTAATAATCACATTTTATTACGTTTTAGTAAAAAAGTTAGACTTAATATTTTCCTTACAAAATTACTTAGCACGCAATGTATCGTTACGCGATACTACTTTGTTTTTATTCAAAACGTCGCACTCGTTGACGTGACAGCTGTCACAGAACGCTTCTCTCTTCTTGTACGCATTACATTGCTGCTCGAAAATATTTCAAAACTTAATTGCGCTCTGTTAGTTAATTCTAAATTAACAATTTGTTTTGATATAGGTTCACATCACTTAAATCTTCGTCTGGTTACAGTTTGAGGTAGTATAAAAAATACACGCTGTATATTTAAAAACAATATTCCTTTTTTTTTGTTTTTTAACAAAAAGAGGATTTTTTAAATAAGTGAACAACTGAAAAATTTAAAAATGGACAATTTTTTGATAAGCAGTCATATACTTTACACTTTGACCTTGCAAATTATAACAAATAGCGATTCCACATGGACTCTAGAACCGCCCAGTGCGTCAATTTTCCATTGACACCATAAAGTTGACATCGTATAGCGTTGAGATTGACATAAATTCATAAATTGACAGAACATTTTCATATAAATGCGTTGGATCCAAAACTGTATTTCAGTAGGTAATGTTCTTGTGTACTGCCGTTTCGCCAAAATATTTTTCGCCAAATTTCACTTCCCAAAAAACTTATCGCAATAGTTTTATTTCCCAAACGAATCTTTGGCATATTTACATTTCGCATTTTATTCATATGGTCAAATTATCATTTGGCATAATTTTAGTTTGTCAAATTTTATTACGACAAACGTTTATTAAGCAAACGTTTTATATTGGCAAATATTGTATTCCAAAAAAGATGTTTGTTCAAAATGACATTTCGCACAAACCATCCACAAAAACCAACTGCTACCAGAAAAGTAGCTTATCTTAGAACTGCGTCTTCCAAAGAAACGAACTGCTATCAGAAAAGTAGATGAGGTTAGACTGCGTCCCCCACAGAAAACGGACTGCTACCAGAAAAGTAGGTTAGATTATAGGTTAAAACTGCGTCCCCCGCAAAAACGAACTGCTATCAAAAAAGTAGGTTAGGTTAGAACTGCGCCCCTCCACAGAAACAAACTGTTCCCAGAAAAGTAGGTTATTATGTCATGTGATATTTTGGGAAGAGTACATTATGCCAAACGATACATTTTACCAAATATTAATTGGTAATATGAAACATGACTAAGTAATTATTTGCGAAACAATAATTTGCCAAATAAAGATTTATTAACTGTAAATTTGCGATAAGTTTTTTTGCCAAATGATAATTTGGGTAAATTTTTTTGGGATGTGATACTTTGGGAAAAGTTTTTTGGCCATACATTAGTAATCCTAATGTTCTACTTGGCGTTATTATCGCCAGGTTCGTTTGACTTCGACAATAGGGATGTTGACGCCATTAAAAAATAATTCGAAGGCACAACTCCATTAAAAAACTGCTTTATTTTGGTCCTAAAACCAGATTAATTTTCGATTTACTGTAAAATTAGATTTTTTGTTGCTTTAAATCAAATAAATAGTTAGTTGATTGAGTTGGCGGACAAATAGCGACTTATGTCATAAGTCGCTATTGCCATTGAAACTCTATTGGAGAATTGTGTTTTGACAGCTCATAAAAAGTACGTCAGTTGATTGGTGGTGTCGACATCCCTTTTGCATCCCGTTTGTGATTGGTTATATAACTAAAGCAGTCGCTCGTTTGCAGCGACAAATCTGGGCAAGTGACCCCATTTTTAATGTGGTTTTGAATTACGCGCGACTCGAAAAAATAGCGTCAAGCTCAGATCAAATAAAAAGTAAAGATAGAGCGCGGTGAACAGCTGAGTGAGGCCGGTTTTATAAATATGTGTGCGAACACCGGTGTTGCCATAATATTGTATTACACAGGCGGCTTTTACCCAATAATAAGGTAACTACAATTATTATAATGGCAACACTAGTGTTGACGTTTTGTGTCCTAAGCAAAATTATTTCGATTTTTATTGAAAATATTGGTTTTCAAGTTTACTTACGTGTGAAAAGTGATTCCATCCTGCTTTTTATTTTAGACGAATAGTTTATACACCCTTTCGCTGCGCAATTTGGCATTATTAGTGATATAAGCCGAAGTTAAAAATACATTGTACTCCACGAGAACGCGTTGCTAAGTAAAAAGGTTTTGGTGTAGTTTGGTTGCAAGTGTGTGCGTGCCACTGTGTAAGCACACGGATTGGTGTAGTTTGACCGGCCTCACTTCGTTGTTCGCAGCGCTCTATCTTTACTTTTTATTTGATCTGAGGCGTCAAGCAGCGACAAGATGGCTGCTTGCAGGAATGATCTTGGTCTTAGCTTAGGTCTAGCAGTCGTGGCAGTGGTACAAATAAAATAAATTAGAGTGGATGAAAATGAAGAGATTTTTTTTCCAGCGACAAAGCTCAACATTTGAAAACAGGTATATTAATGTTTTGTTTTCTGTATAATATTGCATATATTTAGGTGCTTAGGGTTTATATATGCATTTATATTTATTCAAATGTTTTGCTCTATTTGTCGATCCTTATTTTTTCGATTGCTCTTCTCTTCTTTTTGATTGACTGGCAGAGATCCCTTCAGGGATAAGTCCGCCTTTGTACTTAGAACTTTCTTTTTGTGTGATATTTTTGTATTTCCCTTTTGTACAATAAAGAGTATAAACAAACAAACATTAAAAGCTTTATCGCTATACGTCATGTGACCAGATTTGACGTTGGAAATGAGCGTCAAGCGACTTGTATGCGGCCGCACTTTTAAAATGACCCAATCGCAAAGACCGTAACGTCAAACAGACGTCGCTAATAACGCCATCTAGCGATATTTTGCCTCTCAAGAAACCCTCATTTCCACATTTACAAAATGCGATCTTACCCCCACTTTTGAGCACCTAAGGGGGCGTCCATAAATTACGTGAGGTGTTTTTTAAACTTTCTGTCCCTCCCTCCCCCCCTAGTGAGATGTCGTGAGATTTTGTTCAATCCCCGCCCCCATCCCCTAATCTCACGTTAGATGTTTTACGAGCTACACTGTACTGTAAATTCAGATTAAATTGACCTATTTGGTATAAAACAAATATGATGGTTTGACAATTATTTTCTTTCAAACGAATTAGTGAATATTACGTATTACGATTAAGATTAAATCGTAAGCATGTAAAATCTGGATTAAGTCTCAATCTCCCTCTCTCCAACGTAAGATTAGATGAGATTTGACTCGACCCCCTCCCCCCCTTAAACATCTCACGTAATTTATGGACGCCCCCTAATTAATGTAAAAGGCAGTACCGGGAAGACGAAATGCTCAAGTCGTCGGATAAATAATAAAAAAAAATCAATGAAAATTTTGTTCCTAAAATTATACTAATCATTCGAATTTAATTTATTAATGTCTAACAGGGTCAAGCAAGTTTTTAGTGTTGCCATGGTAACGTCTCCTGGGTCACTTATTAAAGTTTGATTTTATGGCGTAGGAAACTACTAAAAGTAGGGATTTGTGACCAAGGCTCGGAACCGGTTTATAAATAGCGATAATTACCTCCGAACTTTCATAAGAACGCGAACGTTTTTAAGACCTTAACTGTAACCTAAATAAACCGGTATATTCGACGAGTGACAGCTGGCTGGCCGGCGGCGGGCGGCGACGTTTATTCTGCGCCGGAATAAACCGGTTTTTATTGTTCTAAACCGGTTAATCTGACAAGAACTTTATGAAAATGTTCCCTCATAAACCGGTTTAAAAATAACAGTTTCGCGAACGAAACCAAAATTAAAAGTTTTTGCGCCAAGTACAGTCGGCTGCAGAGAAAGGGTACCCCTCTGTAATGGCGGTAGTATGGATACCGCCGTTACAGGGGGGTACCTTTTCTCTGCAGCTGACTGTACATGATAACGGTTTGGAAATTTAACCGGTATCCGAGCCTTGTTTGTGACAGTTTTAATTTTATGGCAATTCCTTCATGGCTTTTCTCCTAAGTATGCTTATAGTATTGCAAACATTTTTCTAACCAAGTGTTTCAATGATGTCTCCTGAGTAACGGTACAGAAAAACAACACTAAAAAAATGATCGACTCATCAATCTTTTTCAATCATTACAAATGATTTTTTTACACATTTTTTATATTTTTTAAGTATCCTTTTGATAAAATAATATACCTAAAATAAGTACCGATTGGAGTTCTATATAAAATACTGTTTCGTTCCTGTAGATAAGTTTGTTCACGTATTATTTTTATTCCGTTTTGCTTTTCCTCGCCATCATTTTGTTGTAGCTCTGAAACAAACGAGTTGTTATAAGTACATTTATTAAAATCTGATGACAAAATATTGGAACCGTTATTGTTTTGTCTATTACAAAAAAAAAAGATGTAGCCAGTTGAAATTCCGTGTGCCTCCACTCCCGTACTTTGACGACCAGATGGCCTAGTGGTTAGAGTCCCTGACTACGAAGCTTGAGGTCCCGGGTTCGATTCCCGTGTCGGGGCAGATATTTGTATGAAAAATACGAATTTTTGTTCTCGGGTCTTGGGTGTTTAATATGCATTTAAGTATGTATCTATCTATATAATTATGTTTATCCGTTGCTTAGTACCCATAACACAAGCTTTGCTAAGCTTACTTTGGGACTAGGTCAATTGGTGTGAATTGTCCCGTGATATTTATTTATTATTTATTTGACATGCTCCTTTTTAGGGTTCCGTACCCAAATGGTACCAACGGAACCCTATTACTGAGATTCCGCTGTCTGTCTGTTTGTCCGTCTATCTGTCACACGGCTCTATCTCTTGAGCCGTAATAGCCAGACACTTGAATTTTGGACAGATTATGTATTACTGTAGCCGCTATAACAACAAATACTAAAAACACAGTAAAGTAAATATTTAAGGGAGGCTCTCATACAACAAAAGTAATTTTTTTGCCGTTTTTTTGCTCGATTGTAATAACGGCAACAGGTAGACGCTTGAAATATTCACAGAATCTTTAGTTGTTCACTTAGACCCACTTGCAGGTAAAAATAAATCGAGATTTAGTTGTTAAGCCTGGCTTAAGCTTGACAGTTCCATACATTTTGACACTACCAAACTAAGCTTAACGCTAACTCGAGATTTATGTGTTTCCTGCAAGTGGCCATTAATCACTTTAAAAATAAATAATTAAAATAAAATACTGAATAAATATTTAAGGCGGGCTCCCATAAAACAGACGATCAATAAAATTTAAAAAATGGAATTATATAAATGATATATTGTATAAATAAATAATGCACAAAAAGTAAAAGGTACACAGAAAGTGAATAATTGTTTCCACTGGTGCTATTTCCTGTCCCCGCAATATAAGTGAAAAGCAAAGTGTAAAACTCGAGCATCAAACTCATTTTTCCCTCGACGTATCTATCCACCCTCGCCATACCGGCTCGGGTGGCTATATGAACGTCTTGGGTAGTGGCTTGTTTTATGCTCTTGTTGTACAATCTAAAAAAAGAAAGAAAGAAAGAAAAATGATTTATTGACGGTCCCAACAGTACCACCACCAAACCCAAAAACAATAATAAATATTACTATACAAGCATTCTTACAAGTACTATACAAGTCTTTGACCAGTGTGTGTTGCCAGTGATGACATACGGATCCGAGACGTGGGCGCTAACGATATGGGCCTCATGAGGAAGCTCAAAGTCACTCAAAGGGCTATGGAGAGGGCTATGCTCGGGGTTTCTCTGCGGGATAGAATCAGAAATGATGATTTCCGCAGTAGAACTAAGGTTACTGACATAGCCCGAAGAATTGCGAAACTGAAGTGGCAGTGGGCGGGGCACATTGCTCGCAGGACTGAGATGGCCGATGGGGTCAGAAGGTTCTCGAATGGCGTCCGCGGACCGGGAGACGAGCTGTCGGTGCCTCCAACAAGGAGCGACGACCTGGCTAAGATCGCGGGATCGCGGTGGATGCGAAAAGCACAAGACCGGTCTGAGTGGAGAGCCTTGGGGGAGGCCTATGTCCAGCACTGGACGTCTTTCGGCTGACATGATGACTATACAAGCATAATTTACAATAAATTGTATGGTATGGTATTGGTGGTGTAATTACAATCTACTGTTTCACTCTGTTATTATTAGTTCAGTGAGCCCTCACCTCTTCCGCCATCTCATAGAGCATGGCGGCGGTGTCCCGTCCGGTCTGTTCCACCAGCGACTTGAATATGCCGCCGCTGTCCGGCTCGCTCAGCTCCGACCTGCGAATAATACCAAATGGTCGATTCATCCTTCCGTGTCTTATCATGTAGGTAAACAAACACTTCTCGAAGACACAGTAACAGTTTTCTCTTGGATTACACAATAACCATCACTTAAAATGTTCCTGTATACTTAAAGAAACTCACAAAGTATTGAAATCAACCGAGTAACCACTGAAAAATATCATTTCTAATAAGATTGCCTTCAATAATTGACGGAACGAATTCAAAAATGTCTGACATTGCAATGTCTAAATTGTCTTTGAACGGATTGCAAAGTATTGATGGGAAACGACAACTTATCGAAATGGTAATGGTATTAAACCTTTACCTTTTCCACTAGAGGAAAATTATATTAAATAAAATTTTATAACAAAAAATAGAACCGACTACAAAAAACCATGAAAATAATTTTCTACCAGTCTGAAGTCGGTGCCTCAGCACGAGCCAGCAGGAGTGATTGAAGCCATTTACTCGTATAGTTGTAGGTGAGGTAGACGATTATAGGTCCACTCCTGCTGGCTCGTGCTGAGGCACCGACTTCAGACTGGTAGAAAATTATTTTCATGGTTTTTTGTAGTCGGTTCTATTTTTTGTTATAAAATTTTTTTTTCACGCTTTTTAGTGTAAAAGATCTAAGATTCAATAGTTTAATGTCAACTGCTCGTCACCTTTTACGAAAAATTGCTTTTTCCGATGCAGAGACGTTCATTATTGAGGAGTCCTGGTGCTTCACCACCCATTCCGTTTCACCATATGCGTTCCGAGGAGCATAAATTGCTTAGCAACTGTGTTAAAGCAATTGAAATTCAGCCCATGAAATACTTGTTATTGAGTAGTAACTCCGATGGTCAACTGTGGTCTTCATCATCAGTTCCACTTCACCAAATGATGATTTTCAAGAGCAAATGCACGAGTTACTACTAAATATATCAAAATTACCATAGGTGTCCCTACAACATTTGAAGAGTTCTCTCGATTTCCTTAGGATCCAATTATCAGATCCTGATTCGGTGCTTATGGGACCTAATTGAAAGCATTCCTAGACGAACGCAAAAAAAATTTTTCAAATCGGTTCATAAATGACGGAGTTCTGAGGTAACAAACATAAAAAAAAATAAAAAAAAAAAAAAAAAAAAAAAAAAAAAACATACAACCGAATTGATAACCTCCTCCTTTTTTTGAAGTCGGTTAAAAAAGAGTTGAATCTAGAAATGTCATTCGTTTTGCTAATTCGCTCAATGTCATACGTTACGTGTGCCCTTTTTGTGATATTTCTGACGACTTGGCTTACTTATGGATTTATTTATGTTAATAGCAAAATAATCGGTCACGTTTTATGTATATTTTATCGACTTTTCCAATCACTAGTCACTGTCTATCATCTCCTGTGACCACGTTTGTTTACATGATAAGACACGGAAGGATGAATCGACCGTAAGCAAACGAACGTTTACTTTTTACAAAAAATATAAGAAAAAAAAAAGAAAAAGTTACAATACCTCCCATAGACGTAAAGTGGGGGGATTTTATTTCTCACCCAACCTTGTAGTGTGGGGTATCGTTGGATAGGTCTTTTGAAAGCATTAGGGGGGTCGCTAAAACGATTTTTCGATTCAGTGATTTGTTTGCAAAATATTCAACTTTAAAGTGCAAATTTTCATTCAAATCAAGCGTCCCCCCCCCCTCCTCTAAAATCTAAACCGGTGGGCGGAAAAATTTGAAAAAATTCAGGATGGTAGTAAGTATATCAAACTTACAGGGAAAACTATAACGGCTAAGTTTTCTTCAGTATTATTAGTAGTTTAAGAGTAAATAGCAGCCTAAGATATAAAATATACCTAAACTTGGAATATTCCGTACAAAATACGAAATCCTTAGAAAAATATTACTGAATTTTTTCGTAATAGCTAGGGAACCCTATCTCGGGCGTGTCCGACACGCTCTTGGCCGGTTTTTATATTCCTGTGGGCCAATCAACTCTTTTACCGACACTAATCTGTCCGCGGCATTTTTCAAACAATCGCAGATTTTTGTAAGTAAACATGTTTTTTCTGTAATTTAATTGATGGTGTACAGTGGGGGTAGAAAAACCTTCGTCAGTTATTAAATTGATTCCTTTACGAAGTCATAGGCTCTTAGTACGTTTTGAAACCAAAGTATTAAGTAGACAAGTGCATATCAGATTATACTTACTTGGCATGACAACAAGGATCAAAATAGTATACACCTCTGATATATGTCTAGTTTCATATCAGTACAAAACCTTTTTAGGGTTCCGTACCCAAAGGGTGCTAACGGGACCCTATTACTGAGACTCCGCTGTCTGTCTGTCTGTCTGTTCGTCTGTCACAGGGCTCTATCTCTTAAGCCGTAAAAGTTAGACACTTGAAATTTTCACAGATTATGTATTACTGTGGCCGCTATAACAACAAATACTAAAAATAAAATAAAGTTACAAATTAAAGGGGGTCGTCATACAAGAAACGTGTTTTTTTTAGCGTTTTTTGGTTGCTAGGCGTATTTAGCCGTTGCTAAGGCGGCCGAATCACCTAGCAACGGCTAGCGCTATATCTTTTGAATATTTACCTTTAGGTTTGCAATTTTAATGATGTTTTATAAAAGTTTCGATAATAATAATTAGTGACTGTCTGATTTATTCGTTTTTCTGCAAAATTAATGAAGCAATTTATGAACCACAAACCTCAATGAAGCCAACTTTGAGCGCTCGTCAAATCTGCACGGTACTAATCACTTTGTTTGCCTATTGTTTTTTACACTAAACAAAATCATAGTAAGTATTTAACACTATTTACAAGGTTAATAATACAGTTTAAAATTTATTCACACTAAGTCGAGCTTCTTATTATTTAATTACACAACATACGAAGTACGCCGAATTTCCTGCGAATGAACTGCGCATGACGGACATATTTTTTAATCCAATGAGCGGGCAATGGTTTCAGAAGCAAACAGCCAGAACCAAAGAGGATGAGAATTCAAATTATTTTTTATTCGAAATACTTGCACAGGTGCTTACATTTCGGCGATATTTTTAAATTATAAATCATAAATCATTTATTTACATAAAAACATGGTACATATTTTGTGGTAAGAAAGAAAGAGAAGCTTTTCTTTAGCTTGCCCTGTTTGTTTATTTATTTATTTATCGTTTTTTTGGGTCAGATCCTTAGAGATTTCATCCACTTCCAAGGGTCCGATTGACTTGAAATTTGGCATACTTATGTAAATTTGGAGACAATATAATAATCTGGTAGTGACATCTTGGTGGTCCTGCCAGAATCGCCTCTGCAGGAGGGAACTCCTCAATAGTTAATAGTACGGACTTGAAATTTGGTACAAATATATAGTTTAGATGACAATGCAAGTACAGTCAACAAAAAGTACTTTCGGCAAAAAAAGCTTGTATTAAAAATGAAGTTTTAACGAAAACTTATTATATTTATACAAGCATTATATTTATTTGCAGTGTGATGTAACTAGGTATCTTTGCTCTGGTGGAATCTTTCAACTCAAATTTGAAGTGGATATCTTCAACCGATTGAGTTGAAATTTTATACGCATGTATAAATCCGATGCCAATGCAATATTATGATGACATAGAGTTGATCTGATAATTAGGCTAGCGGGTGACCATAGGAACTCTGTGATAAACGACATGACCGCATCGAGTTTGGATTCGTTTGATTCGTCTTGACGAGTACTTTGGTAACCAGGGACAAAAAGTACCGCTAGCAAAAAAACCTTGTATTAGATTTTTTTAGAAAAAAATATTACGGAACTATTTGTTTTTAAACATTGTACGGAGGTGCGGAACCCTTTAAGCGCGAGACGCTCGCACTCGCACTTGACCGATTTTTAATAAACAACTATGTAAAAGTTTCAATTAAATATTGTTCTATTTAATTGTCAATGTTTGTCAGTGCCAAGGTTTAGTGGTAGGGTTGCTATGGCCACCTGATTATGTTTAGCAGGTTGACAGGTTGACGCAGTATGTCCTACTCAATCGGTAAAGCAGATGAGCGCTCATACTGAGCAAAGGAAAATAGATCGTAAGGTGACGAACCTTTTTTTACTCCGACTGTACATGAACACATGCCATCCTACGTAAGTTCAACCTATTAAACCGTGAAATGTCTATTATTCTATTATTTGACGACCGGATGGCCCAGTGGTTAGAGCACCTGACTACGAAGCTTGAGGTCCCGGGTTCGAATCCCGGCCGGGGCAGATATTTGTATGAATAATACGATTGTTTGTTCTCGGGTCTTGGATGTTTAATTATGTATTTATGTATTTATCTATATAATTATGTTTATCCGTTGCCTAGACCAGCGTTGGCCTCTACGGCCAACACTATGCTGAGCTGAGACCGTTTCGCGATTTCACAAATAATGTCATTTCTTTATACTTGTTTATTTTGTGTATTCATTTATGTAATTTGTGAAATGTGTGAATAAACGTTTTTCTATTCTATTCTATTTTCTATAGTGTCCATAACACAAGCTTTGCTAAGCTTACTTTGGGACTAGGTCAATTGGTGTGAATATCTTGTTGGAAGTACGATTTTTTGGTAACGCAGGAGACGCCCAAAGTGTCGGTAAAATAGTTGATTGGTATGTCCCCACTCCCCAGCCCCGCTCACCGGTTGGAGTAGGTTCGCGCGCGCTCGCGCCGCTCGGCCGTGACGATAGTCTCGTTGTGGTCGTCGCTTCGCTCGGCGAAGTTCTCCGGGATAGCGAGCGGCGCCTGGAACCAAACATATACTCAGTTCAGAGGCCTTATTGCCTAACGTTTCTGACAGTCGCGATCGCAATTTAATGACAGTTTTTGTATGCGAAATATGGCATTTGATTGCGATCGCGAGTGTCAGAAACATTAGGCAATACGGCCTCAGGTCTCATAACATGACTGTAACGGAAAGGCGTGAGGCATAAATATTTTTTTCATCTCTCCTGTTCGGAAAGTTTAATTTTCATCTCTCCTGTTCGGAAAGTTTAATTTTCATGGATAGATAGCCGGGTGAAAAATTGCGTTTTCTCCTCTAGGGTGGAAAGTATTTTTTTTTTTAATTTTTCGGCTAGCCACGACATCGAAGATAATTGAGTTACGTCAATGACATTTTTTTCACGTTTCGGCATGGCCATCTAGATGCACGTCGTAACCAACTCGATTTTTTTTTTAGTCTGCCATGGCAAGTGGCCAGTCGAAAAGGTACCGTTGGAGGTTGGATAGGTATAAGTAAATTCAATTTATTATTATTCTCGTTTTTTTGTAGTATTTTAGTTTCCTCACAGTCGAAATGAAAAGTAGTGTCTAACTCGGGTGAAATTACCCATTTCCCCTCGAACTATTGGCGCTGTCACTTCGTTCGAGCGCCAGAAATATCTCGGGTGAAATGGGTCACTTTCCACCCTTGGTTATCAATCTATTATTATCACCGTGGCATTACCTGGCTCTTGGAGAGCAGCGACCGCCTCAGCGGGGCATCGGAGCGAGGCGGGGCGTGCTGAGTCAGCAACTCGAACGGGTGCCCTGACTCCACAATGCGACCTCTGCAATAAATAAGAATAAGAATAAGAATAAGAAATCTTTATTTCGCATAAGTAAGGGTACAAACAGCATATAACAGCAAATAACAATAAATGAAAAATAAAATACTAATGCGAAAAAGGAGTCCACTCAGCACTTGTCGGGTGACTAAAGGTGGCTCGACGCTGATATTACGTGGATCCAGGTTGGCATCCGATACAGAACTACGCAACATACCACATAGTCCAAATATAACAACCACATATTTATATATACTACTATTGGTCCATCGGTCAACCTCATGTTTCATGCAAGTACAATAAAAAGAGATTCAGGTATAGGTAATACAGTTCTTTTTAAGGGATAAGCTCGCCTTTGTACATGTTATTAACCTTTGTTCTGTCATATTAATATGTTTTTATGCACAATAAAGAGTTTTACAATACAATACAATACAGCCTGGCAACATTGGGACACAAACCGCAACACAGTAACTCCAACCGCCAACAGAGTCCCCTCCCCACCCTCAGGTACAACCACATCACATCTTACACAAAGGCGCTTATATAAAGACATTAGTATTAGCACACCTCGGAAAGGGTAAGCTATTATTATGCCGTTATAGGTCGAAAATTTTCAAAATTCAAAATTATTTAGTAAGGTGGCTAAAAGTACAATGTTTTACAATGGTTGGCACCTCTTTTTAAGTATAAAATACCTGTGCTAAGAGGCACCTTCTGTAGTAAAAGGTAAATTATAATTTGTACCAACTAATATTATTCTGTATTATTAGTTATTTTAGTTAGATACATATGTACAATTTTATTTTCTTAAGAACCAAATCAATGACATGCATAGCTTATATACTATGTGTGTGTGTGCGTGCGTGGGTGCGTGCGTGCGTGCGTGCGTGTATGTGTGTTTGTGTATGTGTGTGTGGACATGAAACGAGACTGTAGCGATCATGTTTATCATATTACTTAAACAATTTTAATGGATGTTCGTCGCCGCATTCGTTGAACATAAGGGCCTACGCTAGCTTACGCGGATTACCCGCAACGGACATCCGCCTCAAAGAAATTGTATAGACACCGCTAACTGGCGCGGGCGCGTGCGACGGACGTTAATCCGCGCGGCGGGCGGCGGGTGTCCGCTCCGTGCGCACGCGGCGGGTACACGCTCGCGGACTTGTTTCTTGAATTCAGTCGAGCGCCGCATCGTGCCGCGGATACACGCGCCGGACTGTACAGTTGAGACAATGCAAACCAAAATTATACTGGTAGCGCTAAGTTAAGCGTGCAGCCGCCGCGGGCGCCCGTCGCGGACTCGCTGGCCCGCGGCGGTTGTCCGGAGCGGCACCCGCGAGCGTGCGCACGCGGCGGGCGTCCGCGTAAGCTAGCGTAGGCCCTAAATAGCAATTAACAATTCCCACAAACGCCATTTCATGATGTGCCCAGGAATTTCGTGATCTGGCGGATTTTACGATCGGCCGCTTTTACCTTTTTTCTGTAATCACTTGCTATACAAGGTGACCTTATCCTCTGGATAAATAATGAAACCATGGATAAGACTGATACTTAGCAATATCTTAAAATATTTGCTTAATTAGACAAGAAAAAATTGAATCTCCTCATTTCTGGACTTAGATATATGAAAATTACTGTATAAGTTCTCGATTATAATTAAAAATTATCTGTCTAGGTGAAATGGATAAAATTCCCCCCTAAAGGAGTAAAATGGGGGGGGTTAAGCCTGTATGGAAATTTTCTCATTTCTGGACTTAGAAGTATGAAAATAGGTATACAAGTTCTCGATTACAATGAAAAATTATTTGTGTAGGTTAAATTCATAAAATTCCCCCCTAAAGGGGTAAAATGGGGGGGGGGGGGTAAAGTTAGCATATATTTTAATTAACCCCCGTTATAATTAACGAGAGTTAATTAAAATATATGCCCTGATAACTAAAGTAACGCGGACGAAGTCGCGGGCAAAAGCTAGTAATTAATTAATTATCTGGGAAAATGCACTTTACATGGCTCTAAATCTGGGGGCACGGGAGTGCCCCCGCCAAGTCGAGCAAAAAAAACATTGTTTTCTTTCAGAATTAGTAATTCTGGGTTCTCCTGTCTCCCTACTCAGAACCACGAGCATTATTGATTTGGATGAAGAAAAAAAAGTGTACCTATTTTTTGACAATTTTGTGACTTTTTAAACCCCGACGCAAAAAGAGGGGTTATAAGTTTGACTGCTATGTGTGTCTGTATGTGGCTCTTAAACGGGTGGACCGATTTCAGTGCGGTTTTTTTTATTTAAAATCAGGGTTTCTAGCGATGGTAAGAACCATGAAAGGTGGTAAGAAGACATGTTTTATCAAAATCGGTTTAGCCGTTTTTGAGATATTGAACTTTGAAGTGACAAAGACGGGGGTTTTCCAACTTTTTGTAGATTAGATTATAGTTCATTTATATGGACCGCAAAGTAACGCCAAACAAAAAAAGTTAAAAAATCCCCGATTTTGTCACTTTAAAGTTCAATATCTCAAAAACGGCTGAGCCGATTTTGACGAAACATGTTTAAGAACCATCGCTAGAAAACCAGCTATCAAATAAAAAAAAACCGCATTCAAATCGGTCCACCCGTTTAAGAGCTACGGTGCCACAGACAGACACACATAGCGGTCAAACTTATAACATCCCTCTTTTTCCATCAGGGGTTAAAAAACCATTAACTCCACACAGATTCGATTGCAAGAAGCGCCAGTACAAATATTACTTCCCTCGCGGCTCGCTAGATGTCGCTGCTATGCGCGCCGCCTGCTCGCACCTGATTGGCTCGCACGACTTCCGCCATCTTTGCAAGATGGACGTCGGCAATGGGGTCACTCAGTTCATGCGTGAGATCATTAGTGCGGAGGTGTTGCCGGTAGATGGCGATGGGGAGAGTCGTAAGTATTTTTTAACCCCCGACGCAAAAAGAGGGGTGTTATAAGTTTGACTGCTATATGTGTCTGTCTGTGTGTCTGTTTGTATTTTCGATAAGGCAGATACAGTCGAGGAAACTCATTCACGTTCATCACCTTTTAGTAATCAATTTCGCTATAATTTCTTTGTATAATGTATGGGATGTCAACATGATATTAGTAGCACAATGGTTCCATCCTTGTGCGTGACTCAGTTTCCTGGACCGTACAGTCAGCAAAAAAAGTTTAATGTTTAACTGAAACTTATACTTTTGTTTACAGCATACAAAATGTACTATCTTCTAATAGAAGGCAATGCTTTTCTGTGGCATCAAATACGATGTATCATGGGAGTACTAATACTCATTGGACAAGGCAAGGAGTCTCCTGATGTAGTCAAGGAGCTGCTGGACATCGAAAAGTATCCCAGGTATATAATCCTACTAGCTTTTGCCCGCGGCTCCGCCCGCGTGGTATTCGGTTATCGCGCGCTGTTCCCTCGGGAACTGTGCATTTTGCCGGAATAAAAAGTAGCCTATGTCACTCTCGGGCCCATAAACTATCTCTATGCCAAAAGTCACGTCGATCCATGGTTCCGTTACGGCATGAAAGACGGACAAACATCCAAACACACAAACGTATAAACACACTTTCGCATTTATAATACTAGTATGGAAGTATGGGTACATATAAATGAACTATACTAAATAATGGTTAGGGCTTATATTTTCCCACTCGCAAAATGTCCCACCACCGTCCCTTATGCAAAATACCCCATTCCCATTACGTCCCTTTCTCAAAACGTCCCATTGTTTTCGCAAAATGGCCCTTCTGAAAAAGCCCCTTTCGCAAAACGTCCCGTCTGCAAAATGTTACATTAGCAAAATGTCTCGTTCACAAAACGTTAACCGCCACAACTAGGAATAGACAGCAGAAGTAAACGTAGACTAAAGAGTTAAATAAGATTTGACCACGATTTTATCGTAAAACCTAGTTTATACGGGACCACCACCAGGAGACCCACTTGCTCGTTTGCCTTCCAGTCGTATAAAAAAAAAAACATTTTGCGAAAGGAAATTAATATACTTATATAAGACTAACAAAACTCTTATTAATCATAAAAGAAAAACATATTTTTCACATGTCGTATAGACCGAACATATTATGGATCTAATGCATTTTTATTTTTATAACATCCTTTGTACCATATGTTCTGTGAATAAACAACATTCATTTCATTTCATTTCAAGGGACGTTTTGCGAACGGGACGTAATTTATGTGACGGGACATTTTGCAGAGAGGTCGTTTTGAGAATGGGGCATTTATAAAAGGGACCTGCGAAAGGGACATTTTGCGAGTGGGACATTATGAGCCCTAACCCTATAAATGTGTACGGAACCCCCGGTGCCCGAGTCCGACTCGCACTTGCCCGTTTTTAACCCCTGACGCAAAAAAAGGGGTGTTATAAGTTTGACTGCTATGTGTGTCTGTCTGTTTGTCTGTTTGTCTGTGTGTCTGTCTGTGGCACCGTAGCTCTTAAGCGGGTGGACAGATTTGAATGCGGTTTTTTTTTATTTGACAGCTGGTTTTCTAGCGATGGTTCTCAGACATGTTTCATCAAAATCGGTTCAGCCGTTTTTGAAATATTGAACTTTAAAGTGACGAAGTCGGGGGTTTTCCAACTTTTTTTTGTTTTTTCTTCAGGAAACCACAATACAGCATGGCCCTAGACGTACCTCTAAATCTATTCCACTGCAGCTACGACTTGGAAGACACGCAGAAATGGATCTACGACAAAGATGAGCTGAGAACAGTGATAACACAACTGCAGGGCGCTTGGACTTTGTATAATATCAAGTCAGTATCGAAAATACAAACTGAAATACAGATACTGTCATTTCTTTATACTTGTTTTTTTTGTGTATTTATTTTTATGTAATTCGTGAAATGTGTGAATAAACGTTTTTCTATTCTATTCTATTCTAAATATAGATATTTAATGATATTATAACGGATAACTCACGTATAAACTTACGTACGTCTCGTGTATTAGTTTCGTCGGACAGTAGCGCGAGCAGAGCGGTGGCGCGTAGTGCGCGTGTTGCGGCAGCCGCCGAGTCGCGTGCTCCAGTGATGAAGGGTTTCGAAGTAACCCGAAACATGTCGAGTTAAGACGTGAGTTATCCGTTATAATGTCATTAAATTTGAGTGAGTCTCACGGTAGTTTCATGATTAAGATGAAATATAGATACACAGAAAAACCAGAAAAATAAGACCAGCGCTGGGAATCGAACCCAGGTCCTCGGCATTCCGTGCCGCGTGCTATATCGCTACACCGGGTCCATATCGGCTCGCATACTTATTGAAAGTCCGAATGTAATTTTTGTCAGAATGATCGTTTGTCATAACTCTTTATTCTCTGAATCCAATGATTGGTTTGAATTCTTATAAAGTAAACCTAACCTAACGTACAGTTTTCTATAGAATGATCATTTAAAATTTTTAGAAAAATATAAGGTTTCAGTGCGAAAAAAATTCGGACAAACGATGATTCGGACAAAAATTACGGTATGATTAGCGAAGAGTATGCGAACATAGGCGCTCCCCGCTACACCACCGCTGGACAACGGTACAGACACGAATTTCCTCTATGCACCACATATCTCAGCTTGTTTGTTTATTTAGCCATTTAAGCAGTGACACTAGCGACATCTATGCCTTAGCCCTCATCGAGAAACTTTCAGCACTCCATTGGAACTAACCGCTCACCCGGACAAGAGATATCGTTATTAAGCAATCAAGTCAGTATTGTTTAAGGCTTCGTTTCCAACAGAAATGGCCGAGGAATGCATTTTTCATGAAACAGTAGAAACGCTTCGTTTACTTACCTTGGGGGTTTCCAAAGAAGTGTACCCTTTTTAGAAAGAAAGAAAGAAAGAAAATACACTTATTTAACGCCATAAAAAAAATAACATAGAACAAATATCAGACTTAAATGACGCTAAATACGACGCTTTTTAGGGTTCCGTAGCCAAAATGGTGAAAACAGAACCCTAATTTTCCGAGTTTTTAAATGTAGTCCATAAGATTTGTCTCACATTGATTCTTGCCCAAAGAATCTTAATTTCAAGAATCGTGTTATACCTGTCATCTAAATGCAAGTATCGCAAGCAGTTCTATACAATTTTCCAATTTTCTTGTTTAACTCCATAAGAACGGTCAACTGTTTTTCAGCGTATAAGGATTATTATTGTACCTGTTTCTACCTCGAATACAATGCCATTTTATCGCATCTACCATTCCTGTTTACCGATGTATACTTTTGAATACGATTTGTGACATTCGAACATGGCGGATGTAGACAATGTCTGTCTAATTTTTGCTATTTCTGTTTCTTTGGCTAGTTGAAGTATAATTTTGATAGTGTTTTATGCGGCGATTAACCTTAATAGTGATCAGTGATCACAGAATTCTATATTGCTCTCGTGTCTGTCATTTTTTAATGCGCATTGTCTCCACGTTGTTTTTGGAATTTTACTAACGTTGCCTCTCAAAGATAATACTTAGACACTGGCGAAATTGTCCTATTAATTAGGACAGAAAAGCCATATTTTAAAAGAGAAGAAGAAAATGTATAGACTTTATTACTGTTATGGCACTCCATGTCCAAATCTTATCATGTCTTAAATGCAATAGGGATGATGACGCCATTAAAAAATAATTCGAAGGCACAACAACAACTCCAGTAAAAAAACGCTTTATTTTAGCCCTGAAAACCAGATAAATTTTCGATTTACTGTAAAATTTGAATTTTGGTTGCTTTAAAACAAATACATAGTTAGTTGATTGAATTGCCGGATAGTGACGTCATAATTCGCTATTGCCATTGAAACTCTATGGGAGAATTGTGTTTTGACAGCTCATAAAAAGTACGTCAGTTGATTGGTGGCGTCAACATCCCTATTATAAATTGCAAATGTCTTAATAAATAAAAAAAATAATAAAAAAAATAATAACTTTCCTAATGCGTTGGAAGTCTATAAATTAGGTAAGGATACTTTGATAAATAATTAATTAAAATTAAAATAATTTTATTTTTTAGATCAACCATGATTCAAGATTCGTTGCGACAGCTAGAAAAAGAATATGAGAATTTAAGCAGGAGTGAGATGGAAGTTCCCAACACCGATGAGTTAGAAAGAGACAGTATATTAGCCCATGCTGACTGCTTGTTACAAGGGGTCAAATCCAAGGTCTATAAGCCGTTGTTGAAAAGGGAAACTTGTTGTAAGTATATAACTTGTTGTAAGTATGTAAGTATATAAAGGATATAACTTAGGTACACTTTTTATCGATAGGTATAATTTTCTAATTAACAGAAAAACAAAAATTTAAAATACAAACTGAAATATAGATGCACAGAAAAACCAGAAAAATAAGACTAGCGCTGGGAATCGAACCCAGGTCCTCGGCATTCCGTGCCGCGTGCTATACCGCTACACTACCGCTGGACAACGGTACAGACACGAATTTCTCCTGTGCACCACATATCTCAGCTTGTTTGTTTCTTATTTAGCCACTTAAGCAACGACACTAGTGACATCTATGCTGTAGCCCTCATCGAGAAACTGTCAGCACTTCCGTTGGAACTAACCGCTCACCCGGACAAGAGATGTCGTTACAAGCAATCAAATTAAGATTGGTGTTTTGGAATCTTTTTGTATTTTTTATTTCAACTCCAATTTTTTTTTACTTTTACGATCATCCCGTGAAAGTGAAACCCATAAACCACCCATACACACAAAATATACCCATAATATTTTAGTTTATATTTCCGATACGGGTTTTACGGGATGACCGTAAAAGTAGCAAAAATTTGGAGTTGAAATAAAAAAATACAAAAAGATTCCAAAAACCAATCTTACATTTTGACAGTTAATGAGGGCTAAAAGACAAGGCAAAATATCGTTAGATGGCGTTAGTATCGTAAGGTTTCTTATTTATTTATTGAATAAACTTAAGACGTTACATTCTTGCTTGTTGGCTAACAACTAAATGAGCCAATGAGGGCTATCGTTTTTTCTCTCACTAGATGTCGCCACTGTTGCGTGAGGTTTTTAAAAGTGTTATAACGGGCGTGAAAACAAAGTTTAGATTGAAATCATATTTCATACATCTTAAAACAGCACCATAAAAATATCGAGCAACCACAGTATTGCGTAATCCCGTTTTGTTCGGAAAAAAGGGAGGACAAAAGTTTTCGAAAGACAAAACTGTCTCAAATTAGACACGTTCATTGCCCCTTATCGCATAATTGCCATAATTAATTTCAGTTAATGCAAAATATTCACAAAATTATTCTAATTATAAATAAACCCGCGTAGCTCCCCCAAAAACTATGAGATTTGACATTTCGTTGACCTCACGCTACACTAGCGCTTCTAGCGGCGAATTCATACGCGATAGCCCTCATTGCAAAAAAGACCGTAACGTTCAAATATAGTTACTAACGTTACTAGCGCCATCTAGCGATATTTTTTCTGTCTTTTAGCCCTCATTACCTAAACCTTTCAAGTATAGATGGCGTTGGTATCCAGGTCCTTTTGTCGTCACAGTCTTGATTGTGATTGGCTCATTTAGTTATTTAACCAATCACGAGCGCGACGCGAATGTCAAACTTGTCAAACAGACCTCACGATATTAGAATTCTGTTTTTTTTTTCAGCGAGTCTTCAAGAGCGTATTGAATTCTACAAGAAGAAAAGAAAACTTGTGACTGAAGATATTTAAATGTATGAATATATATTTTTGTTATTGAATAGTCTTTTTTTTACAAACCTCATGATAGTAGAAAATGATTGGATAGTATATAGCTGGACGTTTTTTTTTTATTCAAGCAAGTGGGTCTCCTGGTGGTAAGAAAAATGTTCAAATTACTTTTTTTTACATTTGAATGAAATTTCGTTTTCCTACTCAGAATCAGGGACACTTTCGATTGTAATAGGAGAAAAAAGTGTCCCAAGATTTTTTTATTTTATTACATTACCATTTTCATACACATTTCTACGTGCTAATTGAAAGCATTCCTAGACGAATGCATTTTTTTTTCAAATCGCTTTATAAATGACGGAGTTCTGAGGTGACAAACTTAAAAAAAAATACAACCGAATAGATAACCTCCTTTTTTTGAAGTCTGTTAAAAATATCGGCACATGCACTCTATTATTAAGGTTCATGTATCGATATTTTGATCACTTGGCCGCTCCAAAACATCTGATGGCAACTGTACAATGCGCTTAGACCACCACCTAACCTAACCTAACCTACCCTACCCTAAGCTACCCTAACCTACCCTACCCTACCCACCACCTAATTTTGACATAGTCATAAGATCATGTACCCAAATGGTTGTCTGGAAGAGATCGCTACCCTGAATGTGTACCGGATGTGTCTATATAAAAATTTTGTACAGACTTCTGGTGTGCAATAATAGTTATTTATGCAACTGTATCGTAATAGGGTCCTTAAAACACGAGTGTGATTTTATGAAACGAGGCGTAGCCGAGTTTCATAATAGGGTCACATGAGTGTTTTAAAGGCTAATTATGTACAGTTGCAAACAATATTTTATCTACATCCATATATTAAATCCTCTATTATGTGTACCGCGAACCATTGAGAATGACCTGTATTCTCTAACTAGGTGCACGTGCTGCTGCTCGTGCGGGCGGCGCGGCGTGTGCTGGTGCCCCCACCGCTCTAATGTTGAATGAAATCCCTGCACGATACAGATTTCTGTATCGTAATGACCATTACGATACAGCTGTGTTCATAATAGAATCCAATATCGTAATGCTGGTCATTATCTATGGTTTTTGAACGCATAATGGAGGATTTACTATATGGGTGTAGATCAAAGAGTATTAGTACTTAGTGAAAATAAAGATTATTTGTAGTTACTGTATTGTACTGTACAGGTAGTTCGAAAAAAAATTTTATAACAAAAAATAGAACCGACTACAAAAAACCATGAAAATAATTTTCTACCAGTCTGAAGTCGGTGCCTCAGCACGAGCCAGCAGGAGTGGACCTATAATCGTCTACCTCACCTACAACTACACGAGTAAATGGCTTCAATCACTCCTGCTGGCTCGTGCTGAGGCACCGACTTCAGACTGGTAGAAAATTATTTTCATGGTTTTTTGTAGTCGGTTCTATTTTTTGTTATAAAATTTTTTTTTCACGCTTTTTAGTGTAAAACATCTAAGATACAATAGTTTAATGTCAACTGCTCGTCACCTTTTACGAAAAATTGCTTTTTCCGATGCAGAGATGTTCATTATTGAGGAGTCCTGGTGCTTCACCGACCATTCCATTTCACCATGTACATTCCGAGGAGCATAAATTGCTTAGCAACTGTGTTAAAGCAATTGAAATTCAACCCATGAAATACTTGTTATAGAGTAGTAACTCCGATGGTCAACTGTGGTCTTCATCATCAGTTCCACTTTACCAAATGACGATTTTCAAGAGTAAATGCATGAGTTACTACTAAATATATCAAAATTACCATAGGTGTCCCTACAACATTTGAAGAGTTCCCTCGATTTCGCCATTTTGGCTACGGAACCCTAAAAAATGTCTAATATTTTATTATAATCTTACTTACGGACTAAATAGTTTTTTTTTTGGTAGTTTTTCCTAAGTTAATGTCGCAGTAGCTGATGAGGGTGAATTTTCAAAATAGCATAGCAGCGTCAAATGAATGAGTTTAAAAATAAATTATACCTTTTTATAAAGAAGATATCCTGTTCTTTACTTTAGTCATACATATCTTGGCGGTAAAGTGTGAAATAATTGAAAAAACTAAATAATTAACAAAAAAATTGGATAAATTATTAAAAATGTTCATATTTGGTGCCAGATTGCGCTGAAACTGTAAGTGGTATCGCTTTTGTATGTATGAAAGGTTTATAGTAAATTTATCTAGGATTATTTCGTTCATACACACTTTTTATGTATCTTGTACGGTTTTCTTTTATAATGGAAAATACCGCGGTCCGGGACATATTCAAGGGCGCGGGGGGGTGACGCTCCCCCCGGAGGGGGGGGGGGAGAGTGGGTAAAATTTATTTTTTCTCTATAACCTACATATCCTGATAGATAAACCTCTTGCTTTAATTTTGCCAAATTTTCCATACATTGCAATCTAATTTTCTTCAACTATTCACCAAATGATGATTTTCAAGAGCAAATGCACGAGTTACTACTAAATATATCAAAATTACCATAGGTGTCCCTACAACATTTGAAGAGTTCCCTCGATTTCCTTAGGATCCAATCATCAGATCCTGATTCGGTGCTTATGGGACCTAATTGGAAGCATTCCTAGACGAACGCAAAAAAAAAATTTCAAATCGTTTCACAAATGACGGAGTTCTGAGGTAACAAACATTAAAAAAAAAAAAAAAAAAAAAAATACAACCGAATAGATAACCTCCTCCTTTTTTTGAAGTCGGTTAAAAAAAGGTGATGCATAATTGAGAAACAACGCCATCTCTTGTCGAGTAGTTTGCAACGCACTGCCTTTTGCCATCGAAATAGTAAGTACCTGGAAGGTGCACTGTGCAGGAATAGCGAGCCGATTTCTTGGCGATAGAGATAGCTACCACAGGGTTATTTTATCTCACTTTATTAGTATGGCCATAATTTTATGCGATTAATGAGACATTCCTTCCTCCTAGTACTTCTTTGTCAGAAAAATATACTAAGGAGCAATAACCAGATTCTTTATTACTTGTATACCAAGTCCTTATGATACGGCTGGTAGAGATTAGAGCAAATACATTTTAGGTATGTACGTCGGTGCTAGTAACAGAAGTATTCACTTTTCTATAGGTACAACTAGTATGAAAAAGTGGATACATAAGTCAGTTAATTTAGTTTAATAAATGAATGAAGACTAAGTTGTCACTACAGAAAAAAATCATTTATTAAATTAAACCACAATCACATTCTGAGAGGAGGCCTGTGCCCAGCAGTGGGACGTATATAATATAGGCTGGGATGATGATGATGATGATGATTACAAATTACAACAATGAAATAAAAATTAAGAAATTAATATTAAAGAAAACTAAATTAAATCAAACAATTAAAATCACTCACTCACTGTTGTCACTTAATTATATACTTATTCATTATTTACTAGCTTTTACCAGCGGGTTCAAACGCGTAAACTGAATCGGTCCGGTAGTTTTAATTGAAATTTTCAGGCTGTTTCCGAATTCCCTTGGAAATTTTCAAAATTTATAATAAAAATATAATATAATGTAGTAGGACTATTATTTTATGCATGTATGTATCATTCGTATTAGACAATACGTATGATGCGTATAAAATATTATATTATAATAAATATTACATATTAGCCATTTGAATACATCGTGAAAAGATTGTCACCCTAGTCTCAATAACGAAGGCGCCATCTTACTGTTTGGTGTGGCCATTGAGAAATTAATAAAACCTACCATCAAGTTAAAATTAGCTTATATAAAAAGATATAAAGCTTATTTCATTAAAAAAAATTATATAAGGCTTGTAAATAATAATAATAATTATTATTATTGATTATTATAAATGTATACATTTTATTCAATGTTTTTAAAAGACAACGCTCACGAAAATAAAATTTACTAATTATTTATTATTTATTTCCTGGCAATAGTTAGAGAGGGACACACTGACTCCGTGCTTGCTATTTCACCCGGACCGGAGGCCCTTAGTTCTTATGTCAATGGCTTTGGGTCGGTTTTCGCTCGTCTGTTTTTGGAGTGTTCATTCCAGGTACTTACTATTTCGATGCCTTTTGCTGTCCCCCCCCCCCCCTTACAAGAAAAGAAACGTATTGTTTTCATTTTCGTTGCTCAAAATATTTTTCGTAATCATGTTGTTTAAGCTATTAGTTCTCCTTTAATATTTTTTTTTAATTTATCTGTCCACTTCAAAAACTTACCTAGTTAGTTTTTTTTTATTTGAAAGTAAACATTTAGGCCGTTAATCATTCATTACTTCTTTTAGATTTAATACTAATACGACGTCGTAGGTTCTATCTAACTCCGATGATATTATATGTAACTATCGTAACTAGATTGGCAGTGACGCGTAGCCACTTCGAATATGCGTGCAGGCATATCTGAAAGTCTACTCCGAAACACAAAATTCGAAGTTCGTGTCGTGCGGTCCCTCTGACACTTATACTATTTGATACGAGAGCGAGAGATTCGGTTCCCTACTTTTAATCTTCTTAATGTACTTATACCCATGTTGTGTATCGATATATGTATGATCTGAAATCGATAAGTGAGAAGTCACTAGCGCAGGTCAAAATGAAATGAATTTATTAAGCAATCAGAAGTATATGCGAGAAGGTTAGGTATCTTGTTCTTTAGTTGGTCTTAGACGAAGATTTTATTTTATCCACTAGTGCATAAAAAGTCATTTTTAGGGTTCCGGAGCCAAAATGGCAAAAACGGAACCCTTATAGTTTCGCCATGTCTGTCTGTCTGTCCGTCTGTCTGTCTGTCTGTCCGTCCGCGGCTTTGCTCAGAGACTATCAATGCTAGAAAGCTGTAATTTTGCACGGATATATAGGTAAATTATGCCGACAAAATAGTACAATCAAAAATTCAAAAACAATTTTTTTTAGGGTACCTCCCATAGACGTAAAGTGGCGGTGATTTTTTTTTTCTCATCCAACCCTATGGTGTGGGGTATCGTTGGATAGGTATTGTAAAACCATTAGGGGTTTGCTAAAACGATTTTTCGATTCAGTCATTTGTTTGCGAAATATTCAACTTTAAAGTTCAAATTTTCATAAAAATCGAGCGTCCCCCCCCTCTAAAATCTAAACCGGTGGGTCGAAAAATTTGAAAAAATTCAGAATGGTAGTCAGTACATCAAACTTTCAAGGAAAACTATAACGGCTAAGTTTGCTTGAGAACTATTAGTAGTTTATGAGTAAATAGCAGCGTAGGGTATAAAATATACCTAAACTTGGAAGATTCCGTATAAAATACGAAATCCTTAGAAAAATATTACTTAATTTTTTCGTAATGGCTGCGGAACCCTATTTTGGGCGTGTCCGACACGCTGTTGGCCGGTTTTATTTGTCGTCTAGATACAGCATAAACACGAACTTTACGGGCATGAGAAATGAAAAAGATATTTTTATTTTATTTTATACATTGCGATGTTATGGTTTTCCTTGATTATTATTAAAGGGCTACGGAAAACCAAACTATAATTGAGCACATCGAAAAACAACTGAATCATTGGATAAAACCAACACGTATATTATCCCAACAAAACTTAAATGTATCATGAGAGCCAAGTTCATACCATTCATGACTCTAAGCCCAGCGGTTGTTATTTCGAGATTTTATCCCTATCCCGTGGGAATATCGGGATAAAAAGTATCCTATGTTTTAATCCGGGTTATAAACTAACTTTTTGCCAAATTTCATCGAAATCCGTTCAGCCGTTTCAGCATGAAGAAGTAACAAACATACTCACTCACTCACATCCTCACTCACAAACTTTCACATTTAGATATAATACTAGCTTTTACCCGCGGCTTCGCACGCGTAAACTAATCGGTCTGGTAGTTGCACTTGAAATTTTCGGGATTTTACCAAATTCCCCTGGCAATTTCCAAAATTTATATCGTGGTCTTCCTTCATTGAGGTTGTGTTGTGAATAGCTGTACAAAATTCAAGACTCTAAACCCAGTGCTGAAATTTCAAAAAATGTTCCCTATCCAAATTCAAATAATTTATTCAGTAAATAGGCCGCAATGGGCACTTTTACACGTCATTTTTAGGGTTCCGGAGCCAAAATGGCAAAAACGGAACCCTTATAGTTTCGCCATGTCTGTCTGTCTGTCTGTCTGTCTGTCTGTCTGTCTGTCCGTCCGCGGCTTTGCTTAGAGACTATCAATGCTAGAAAGCTGTAATTTTGCACGAATATATAGGTAAACTATGCCGACATGACAGTACAATTAAAAATTCAAAAACAATTTTTTTTAGGGTACCTCCCATAGACGTAAAGTGGCGGTGATTTTTTTTTTCTCATCCAACCCTATAGTGTGGGGTATCGTTGGATAGGTATTTTAAAACCATTAGGGGTTTGCTAAAACGATTTTTCGATTCAGTCATTTGTTTGCGAAATATTCAACTTTAAAGTGCAAATTTTCATTAAAATCGAGCGTCCCCCCCCCTCTAAAATCTAAACCGGTGGGTGGAAAAATTTGAAAAAATTCAGGATAGTAGTCAGTATATTAAACTTCCAAGGAAAACTATAGCGGCTAAGTTTGCTTGAGAATTATTAGTAGTTTATGAGTAAATAGCAGCGTAAGGTATAAAATATACCTATACTTCGAAGATTCCGTATAAAGTACGAAATCCTTAGAAAAATATTACTTAATTTTTTCGTAATGGCTCCGGAACCCTATTTTGGGCGTGTCCGACACGCTCTTGGCCGGTTTTTAAACTACCAGCGCTTTCGGAAAGACCATCATTGCCAAGAAGAATGCACCGCAAGATACTTCGCAGAAAGTCATTTGTTTTCAAAATAGTTCAAAACTATCCCGTGAGAATATCCGGATAAAAAGTAGCGTATGTGTTATTCTAGACATCGAGTTACCTTCATACCAAATTTCATGACTCTAAGCCCAGCGGTTATTATTTCAAGATTTTATCCCTATCCCGTGGGAATATCGAGATAAAAAGTAGTTTTTCTATTATTCCAGAGGTCCAGCTACCTACATACTAAATTTCATGGCTCTTAGCACAGCGGTCGTTATTTCTAGATTTTATCCCTAGGTATCCCGTAGGAATATTGGGCCAAAAAGTGGCCTATGTGTTATTCCAGACGGCCAACTTCCTACATACCAAATTTCATGACTCTAAGCCCAACGATTATTATTTCAAGATTTTAACCCTATCCCGTGGGAATATCGAGATAAAAAATAGCCTAATATGTGTTATTTCAAAGGTCCAGCTACCTACACACCGAATTTCATGGTTCTAAGCCCAGTGGTTGTTGTTTCGAGATTTCATCCCTAGGTATCCCGTGGGAATATGAATTTATAGGAAAAAATATTATGACGGTTGTATATTATTGCACATGAAATTCGGGCAAATGAAATTCGGTCAAGTAAAGGTATACCGAAATGGAATATAGGAATAACAAAAAATGTTAACAACAAAGTAAAACCGACTCCAAAAAAATAACAGAAAATTGAACCGACTACAAAACCCTTGAAAATATTTTTCTGGGTACCTACTAGCTCGAAGTCGGTGCCTCAGCACGACCCAGCATGCAAGAGTGATATGATTGAAACGGGATCCCTTTGTTTCTCATACATTTTTTTGTTCCAAATTTCGATGGTCAGAAATTGACATCCATTCGGCAACGCGCGAGTGATACTTCGGGTGTTGCAAGCGTTCCTAGGCGGCGGTAATCTTAACATCAGGCGGACCGCATGCCTGTTTGCCACCGACGTGGTATTAAAAAAAAAAACTTCGATTTTCGAGTTTCGTAATAGTCCTGCTGGTTATGGGCTAGTTTTGATAGGGCTTTTTAAGTACCTACATACCGATAGCATGTAAGCTTTAGTTTAGAACAATGCGTTCACGTAGAGAATGAATCATTATTTCATCATTAACGTCATTTTTATGAGGATAAGATCAAAATACACGCTTCAGTCATAATTGAACTGCGAGAGCATAGGTATATTTGTAAAGTAAATTCATATTCATGATGTACAAAAAAATTATAACAAAAAATTCAACAGACTACAAAAAAAAACCATGAAAATATTTTTCTACTAGTCTGAAGTCGGTGCCTCAGCACGAGCCAGTAGGAGTGATTGAAACCCAATATGTAGTGTGTAGGTGAGGTAGGCGACTATAGGCCCACTCCTGCTGGCTCGACCGACTTTAGACTGGTAGAACATTATTTTCATGGTTTTTTTGTAGTCGGTTCAATTTTATGTTATACATTATTATTTTTTGAGTGTATACAATATACGATGACAAAACATTATTCACTAAGTAGGTACATCTGAAGTTGTTTATATTCATTGATATGGACCTCCGCAAAGTAACACCTGATTCAATAAATTATTTCAACACCATAATCATCATCCCAGCCTATATAGGTACGTCCCACTGCTGGGCACAGGCCTCCTCTCAGAATAAAAATACAAAATATTTTTTTCATTTCTTCGCCATTTTTTTTTCCCAGACGCCATATTGAAATATTATATACCTACTAGTGTTTACCCGCGGCTTCGCACACGTAAACCATTAGATTCAGTAGATGAATTGAAATTTAAAAAATTTTAAAAATTCCCGTAATTAAATCCTGGTTTACATTGACGTTACATTCAAAACAATCATGTCAAATTTCATGACTCCAAGCCGCTCCAAGCGGTTGTTACTTAGAGATTTTATCCCTATCCCGTGGGAATATCGGGATATAAAGTATCCTATGTTATAATCCAGGTTATAAACTAACTTTTTGCCAAATTTCATCCAAATCCGTCCAGCCGTTTCAGCGTGAAGGAGTAACAAACATACTCACTCACTCACAAACTTTCACATTTATAATATTAGTAGGATATTAGTAGGATTCTATGTCACTCTGACAGTTATGACGAATGTGACGAATCCAATGATCCTCATATGTTAAAATTCGTCTAGCCGTTTAGGCTGCAGCGAGGACCAAAGAAATGGACATACAATACATACGCTCGAAAAACGTAACTGTCCTTCGGGCAGTCGTGTGAAAAAACCGCATTCAAATCGGTCCACCCGTTTAAGAGCTACAGGGTCACAGACAGACACACATAGCGGTCAAACTTATAACACCCCTCTTTTTGCGTCGCGGGTTAAAATCTGTACTTTATGAACGTACACCTCCAATTGAATAAAAGAAAGAAAGAAAGAAAAAAAATACTCATTTTTGTCATTTTTAAGTTATAATTATAACATAACACATTATAAAACACTTTAGTTTTGCCGAATGATACATTCAATTATGTATCATGAAAGGATAATACTAACAAATTAAAGTTTCCTGCAATGACAATTGTTAACGTTACATTAGGGTCATAATTAGGGTAAAACACACAGTAATGGCACAGTGTAACCAGTTTTCCTTAGGGAAACTTGTTATACTGTGGTAATAGGGGTAAACTATTTGTTAAACGGTGCTCTTAATTTATTTTTGTATCAATAGATGTCACTATCTCATCTCATCATCATAATCATGTCAGCCGAAAGTCGTCCACTGCTGGACATAGGCCTCCCCCAAGGCTCTCCACTCCTACACTCTCGTGCTGAGGCACCGACTTCAGACTGGTAGAAAATTATTTTCATGGTTTTTTGTAGTCGGTTCTATTTTTTGTTATAAATTTTTTTTTTCACGCTTTTTAGTGTAAAACATCTAAGATACAATAGTTTAATGTCAACTGCTCGTCACCTTTTACGAAAAATTGCTTTTTCCGATGCAGAGACGTTCATTATTGAGGAGTCCTGGTGCTTCACCACCCATTCCATTTCACCATATCCGTTCCGAAGAGCATAAATTGCTTAGCAACTGTGTTAAAGCAATTGAAATTCAACCCATAAAATACTTGTTATTGAGTAGTAACTCCGATGGTCAACTGTGGTCTTCATCATCAGTTCCACTTCACCAAATGATAATTTTCAAGAGCAAATGCTCGAGTTACTACTAAATATATCAAAATTACCATAGGTGTCCCTACAACATTTGAAGAGTTTCCTCGATTTCCTTAAGATCCAATCATCAGATCCTGATTTGGTGCTTGTGGGACCTAATTGAAAGCATTCCTAGACGAACGCAAAAAAACATTTTTCAAATCGGTTCATAAATGACGGAGTTCTGAGGTAACATACATTTAAAAAAAAATACAACCGAATTGATAACCTCCTCCTTTTTTTGAAGTCGGTTAATAAAATAAGAACTTACAACTTTGTATGTAACTATCGAAGGCTATACAATTCGTATGTGAAAACTAGCCAAATCATACCTTAGGATTCAATACCAAATTTCCTTTTTATGGTTCCGGAGCCAAAGTGGCAAAAACGGAATACTTAAGGCTGTCACAGACTAGGTACGCAGATGCGGTAATATTTTATCTGCGTATAATAACTTAATGATCTGAAGCTATCACACACTACGCAGACGTGATAATATACGAGACGCATACATTCAGTCCAAATCCTTCAAACTGAGTAGACGTGTTTTTTGGTGCGGAATGTTTATACAGGATGTTTTCGTGTTTATCTCTTTTAGATTTACTAGACAGCTCGTCAAATGACGATTCTGATTATGAATTTGATGCTCGTGTTGCGAATATCGCTGATTTATATCGACACAAGCACGCGCACAAGCACACGCACGCGCACGCGCACGTATACGCGCACAAGCACGCGCACAAGTAATTTCACCGGCTGTCTTACTCTCCGCGCCGAAACACTACAGTGCAAGCACTGCTGCTCACGGCAGGATTAGCGAGCAAGATGGTGGTAGCAATCCGGGCGGACCGTGCATAAGGCACACATTTTTTGATATATCGATTTTTTTTACCCAAGCCTATTTTATCACATCAACCTGTATCTATCTGCAGATAAAATCTGTACCATATTTGTAGCGGCAGATGTTATACGCTGATCAACAGATAATAATCTGTGGCATCTGTCGATATATGTCGGTGCCCGCCTTAGAGTATACATAAGCAAGCTATAGAGCGCGCGCATTACTATTCCTCCTTTGTGCCAAGTGTAAGCAGATGTTCTATGGATACTGTCACGTGGACGTAGCGTTGAATAGTGATGTGCAATCATTGACGTTTTTACGTAAATAACAACTTGGTGTCACTAATTTATTCTTTATTTTTTGACATGTAATTTAATTTCAATAAATAAGTATCTATTTTTTTTTACAAGCTTTTATTTATTATTAAAAGTAATAGGTATTAAATTGTTTAAAGTGACTTAATAAATCAATAAAATACAGGTATGAATTTTACATTACGATTTTTATTTTTGTTAACCTAATAAACTATTTAGTAGGTAACTTAATTACAAATTGCCATGCAGCAATCATTTAGATAATTTACTAAATCAGGCGTTATTTTGCGGAGGTCCATATAAAGGAACTAAAATAATTTCTTTGCTCACCCGCGACATTAATTGCTGTCACCCACTTACTTGTCATTTCACGGTTTTTGGGAAACCTAAAAAAATATAAGAAATATAAGACATAACAATCGATCACTTGCACATCACTAGTTCTAATGCGATGAAAGTTTGAAGCGGGAGGCGCGGAACCACATGTTGTGTTGACCCGCCCGCGCGCCTCTCGCACCACCCTTTCACACCCTTACTAATTATCATAAAATCAGTGTTTTGTGGTCAAAATATTACTTACCGATGAAAGGAAATATCATTATTCTTCTTAGTTTGCATCCTTGAATCATTTTTGCAGCTGGGCATTGCACATTTAACCATGATTACTTAATATTTTATCAAAAAACGTAGAGAGAAACAATCAGCGCGGGTGTCTTAGCGTGACTAATGCCGTCGCTCTTGCAATTTGGAGTCTGTTCATACATGTGCCTACCGTTCATACTCGCTAACGCGCGCTCTATAGCTTGCTTATGTATACTCTAAGGTGCCCGCAGATGCTTGACGATAAAATATAAGTTATCTGCGCAGTGTGTGTTGGCTCATTGAATTGTATAGGGAGCGATATGGACAGATATGCGTGCAGATGCAGATATCTTACCGCATCTGCGTAGTCTGTGACGGCCTTTATAGTTTCGCCATGTCTGTCTGTCTGCCTGTCTGTCTATCTGTCCGTCCGCGGCTTTGCTCAGAGACTATCAATGCTAGAAAGCTGTAATTTTGCACGGATATATAAGTAAACTATGCCGACAAAATAGTACAATTAAAATTCAAAAACAATTTTTTTTAGGGTACCTCCCATAGACGTAAAGTGGCGGTGATTTTTTTTCTCATCCAACCCCATAGTGTGGGGTATCGTTGGATAGGTGTTTTAAAACCATTAGGGGTTTGCTAAAACGATTTTTCGATCAGTAATTTGTTTGCGAAATATTCAACTTTAAAGTGCAAATTTTCATTAAAATCGCCCCCCCCCCCCCTCTAAAATCTAAGCCGGTGGGTGGAAGATTCCGTATAAAATACGAAATCCTTAGAAAAATATGACTTAATTTTTTCGTAATGGCTACGGAACCCTATTTTGGGCGTGTCCGACACGCTCTTGGCCAGTTTTTATTTGTAATTTATAAGTTTTGTAAGTAATTTCTTTGGTTATTTTATTTATAATATTTGAATATTTCATAATAAAGACTTTCCAACGGCAAATGAAGTTAACTTATAAGTCATAAACCGGTCAAGAGCGTGTGGGACACGCCCGAAATAGGGTTCCGTAGCTATTACGAAGAAATAAGTGATAGGTACCTATTTTTCTGAGGATTTCGTATTTTAGGTAAATAAATAAATAATAAATAAATATCATGGGACACTTGACACCAATTGACCTAGTCCTAAACTAAGCATAGCTATCATTTGTACGGAATATTGCAAGTTTAGGTATACATATATTATAGCTATTTATGCAACTGTATCGCAATAGGGGTCCTTTTAATACGAGTGTGGTTTCATGAAACGAGGCGTAGCCGAGTTTCATAAAAGGGTCACACGAGTGTTATAAGGCCTAATTGCGTACAGTTGCATACAATATTTTATCTACGTTCATATATTAAATCCTCTATCATGTGTTCAAGAAACATTGAGAATTAATTACCTGCATTGCAACCAGAACTTATACTAGGACCTTCACTTTGCTGGTAAATTATGAGTCATTCCTTCGCCGAATCTAAAATATCGGGCGGAGTCAAATCTTCTTCGCATTCACTGATATCAGACATTTTTAAGCAAAAACAAAATTTTCTCACGAAAATTCGTACAACAGAATGACAACCTATGAACGGAATGGCGGTAAAACCAGTACATCACTGCGCATGTGCGGGATGTGCGCGCATGCGCTAAAGCAGGCACTGCCACAGACAAGTGAATATTGGAATCAAAACTTTTTGATATAAACTTTTTGGATTTGCCCTGTATCGTAATGGTTTAAAAAATTATATTATAACATTATTTTGTTAGAAGAGAAGTGTTATAAAGTAATTTTTTTTAATATTTCGGTATTGTGTTTAAAAAGTATGTAAATATAAACTCGTTTTGAATTTGATAATTCGAATATTACGATGCGAGAGTAGATAAAAAATATTACTTAATTTTTTCCTAATGGCTACGGAACCCTATTTTGGGCGTGACCGACACACTCTTGGTCGGTTTTTTATTTTGGCATAATCTCGTATCACATAGTTAGCATTTCTTATGTCGCATACCCTCGTTTGTACAAAACTCATATACTTACCATAATCTTGTTTGGCCTGACACCTCGTGTCATGTGAGTAAGGATGAAATGGAATGTTGTCTATTGTTTGACCGAAAGTTATATGCCATAATTTCATTATCCCGAACTTCACATGCCCGAAACTTCATTTGCTCGAAAGTTTCGTTTACTAGAAAATTTATTTGATGTATTCTTATTTTCCCGAAAATTAGATGCAATACGTGTTGTTTTCCATATTATTAAGTGCAATAATATCATTTAATAGAATATTCAAACGTCATACCAAATAAATAAATAGATAAATGTCGACGGAGTTCCGCTGTGCGGAGCTCCTATTCCGCGTAGTTGAGGCGCTTCGCGCCTTGTCGCAACTCTAACCTAACCTAATCTATATGAGTAAAATTTACCTAATTCAAAGGCTTGTTTGACGTATCGGATTTATAAGAATATAGTGTCGATAATCACCATTTACATGGATGGCAAATGTCAGTATGGCATGTGATACTTATGGATTACAATGATTATGAAAAATTAAATTATTGAAAGTAACTTTATGGGAAACAAAGATTCTGTCATTTAATTAATATTGTGCCATACTGACATTTGCCATCCATGTAAATGGTGATTATCGACACTATATTCTTATAAATTCATTTTTACTACTCATTTTTACCATATTATGGTAAAAATGAGTAGTGAAAATGAATTTATAGGAAAAAATATTATGACGGTTGTATATTATTGCACATGAAATTCTGGCAAATGAAATTCGGTCAAGTAAAGGTATACCGAAATGGAATATAGGAATAAAAAAAAAGTTAACAAAAAAGTAAAACCGACTCCAAAAAAATAAAAAATAACAGAAAATTGAACCGACTACAAAACCCTTGAAAATATTTTTCTGGGTACCTACTAGCTCGAAGTCGGTGCCTCAGCACGACCCAGCATGCAAGAGCGATTGAAACGGGATCCCTTTGTTTCTCATACATTTTTTTGTTCCAAATTTCGATGGTCAGAAATTGACATCCATTCGGCAACGCGCGAGTGATACTTCGGGTGTTGCAAGCGTTCCTAGGCGGCGGTAATTGCTTAACATCAGGCGGACCGCATGCCTGTTTGCCACCGACATGGTATTAAAAAAAAACTTCGATTTTCGAGTTTCGTAATAGTCCTGCTGGTTATGGGCTAGTTTTGATAGGGCTTTTTAAGTACCTACATACCGATAGCATGTAAGCTTTAGTTTTGAACAATGCGTTCACGTAGAGAATGAATCATTGTTTCATCATTAACGTCATTTTTATGAGGATAAGATCAAAATACACGCTTCAGTCATAATTGAACTGCGAGAGCATAGGTATATTTGTAAAGTAAATTATTCATATATATGATGTACAAAATTGTGTATTTATTAGTGTTTTGTTCTATAACCATAGGATATTCCGGTAAGTAGGTACTCTTAGGCCGTCTTGCAGGAAAAAATAAATCTAGATTTAGTAGTTAAGCCTGGCTTAAGCTTGACAGTTCCATACATTTTGACACTACTAAGCTGAGGTTAACGCTAACTCGAGATTTATGTGTTTCCAGCAAGTGGCCATTAGTAGAACTAACAGAATTTCATTGCTCTTCCGCGACCTTACGATAGCTAAGCTTATGCAAATATGCGTGTTCATGCAGTTCCTCCACCTCCACACTGTAAGAGCACACACAAATCAAACAAACCCATCTATCACGTGGTATTCGGTTATTGCGCGCTGTTCCCTCGGGATCTGTGCATTTTTCCGGGATAAAAAGTAGCCTATATCACTCTCGGGCCCATAAACTATCTCCATGCCAAAAATCACGTCGATTCGTCGCTCCGTTACGGCGTGAAAGACGGACAAACATACAAACACACTTTGACATTTATAATATTAGCATGGATATGGATAGTATATTACATGCCTAAATGCCAAATTTCATAGTTTTATCTTCGACTGCGACGAACTTCCACCATATAAACTTTCACCCCCTAATTTAACCCCTCAAAGCCTCTTTTTTTAACCCCCGACGGAAAAAAGGGGTGTTATAAGTTTGACCGCTACGTGTGTCTGTGTGTCTGTCTGTGTGTCTGTGTGTCTGTCTGTGTGTCTGTGTGTCTGTCTGTGGCACCGTAGCTCTTAAGCGGGTGGACCGATTTGAATGCGGTTTTTTTTATTTGAAAGCTGGTTTTCTAGCGATGGTTCTTAGACATGTTTTATCAAAATCGGTTCAGCCGTTTCAAGATCATCAGCTCTTTTGTCCGCTGCGGTAGGAATCTTAGACGCATAATGGGTATTTACTTTACTTTCAAGCATATTTGGGAAGTAAAATTTGAAACACCCATGTATGCTTTATGACTATGCAAGATTATGCAGTTCTCGGCCTGATGCTGCAGCCAGGATATCCAGAACACCAGTAGGTACACTCTTGATAAAACCATAGCAGATATATCGTGTTTGGATTCGTTTCGATCAGTTTTTGATTCTACATACAATGCAATGGTGGCAACAGGATGAGCTGATGCTGCAGCCAGAATATCCAGCACACTAGAAGACTTTAAAAAATAATAGCACACATGTTGTGTTTGGATTCGTTTTGATCAGTAATTGATTCTACATACAATGAAGTGGTGGCAACATGACGAGCTGATGCTGCAGCCAAGATATCCAGCACACCAGTATACCTACTCTTGAAAAAAAAATAGCAGACATGTCGTGTTTGATTCCTTTTGATCAGTATTTGATTCTACATACAATGCAATGGTGGCAACACGAGCTGAGCTGCAGCCAGGATATTCAACACACTAGTACACTTAAAAAAATATATATACCAAAGTTTAAAAAACATGAAATAAAAAAAAACTAAAATTAAAAATTTTAAAAACCCCCGACAAAAAAAAACGCTAAAAAAATTTAAAAAAAAACGAAAAAAAGGCGCCAGAAAAGGACAACTAAAAAGTAAAAAATAATTATGCACTGCCTAGCTGTTGCCTGCGACTTCATCTGCGAAGAATTCGTTTATCCCTATCCCGCGGGGACTATGCTGATTTCCGGCAAAATTAGCCTAAGTTAATTTAGTACAAGTACCTAGTAATATTTTTTTTTATCTAAGCGTCGTCGATGTCGGGGGACCGCTAAGGTTTTAAAAAATACAACATAATGTACTTTTCAACACACCTGCTCGTAAAGTAGGTCTTATTACAGCGTATTTACACTGATAATGCAGAATATTACCCATGCCGTGCCTTTTACATTACATTATCGCACTAGTGCCTTTTCATTACATATCTTTTTAAATATTAGCAAGAAGTATTAATGTTTCGAAAACAGCTAAGTAGTTATTTGCGTAAATATAAAATTCAATTCAAAATGTGATAAATAATTAAAGAATTTCATGAAACTGCTTGTTAGCTTGTTGGTATTTATAATTTGACGGTGTATTTTTAACTATAAATACCCAATTTCAAAATTTATAAATATGTGGCTGATTAGCTACTTTGCCGGTGCCCTTATCTCAGACTTGCGCGCGCATGCAGCGCTGAGCGCGCGAAAAAAAAAAATTACGGCCGCCATCTTTTAAATGGGTTTCTGTTTGTTAAGTTTAAATAAATGTGAACTTTTATTTACTTTTCCTCGCAAGTGTGTTGAAAAACGTCGTATGAAACACGTGAGCATTGGTCATTACACTTTTCGTCTCCATTAAGCCTTCGCCTTCGGCTCAGGCTTAAAAACCGACTCGAGTGTAATGACCAACATAGCACACTTGTATCATAATGTACTATTAGTTTCCTGTTACCCTGAAAAAAATCCGTCTAGCCGTTTAGGCTGCAGCGAGGACCAAAGAAATGGACATACATACTCACCTAGATATTATCTTAAGTATTGTATTGTATCTTAAATATTAAGTTTGTACCGGTTTGGCTTTAGCTGTTAAGGTACAAATGTAATTTTAATAAATAAATACCCTGGAAAAACATAACTGTCCTTCGGGCAGTAGAGTAAAAAAACCGCATTCAAATCGGTCCACCCGTTTAAGAGCTACAGGGTCACAGACAGACGCATATAGCGGTCAAACTTATAACACCCCTCTTTTTGCGTCGGGGGTTATAATCTGTAGCTTATTAACGTACTCCAATTGAATAAAAGCTTAAAATAACTTATTTTCTGTGTTATCAAGCAAATGGCAAAACGTTTCGTTTGTTCGCGCTAGCAGGCAAATGTCTCTCCAATGGTGACTCACGATGAGATACCGAATGAGGTAAAATAGCCAGTTGCGGAGTAGTTGCAGTGACTAACGTCCCAAACCCAAATAAATAAATAAAACCAGCCAAGAGCGTGTCGGACCCGCCCAAAATAGGGTTCCGTAGCCATTACGAAAAAATTAAGTAATATTTTTCTAAGGATTTCGTATTTTATACGGAATCTTCCAAGTTTAGGTATATTTTATACCTTACGCTGCTATTTACTCATAAACTACTAATAATTCTCAAGCAAACTTAGCCGTTATAGTTTTCCTTGAAAGTTTGATAGACTGCCTACCATTCAAATTTTTCCACCCACCGGTTTAGATTTTAGAGGGGGGGGGGGGGACGCTCGATTTTAATGAAAATTTGCACTTTAAAGTTGAATATTTCGCAAACTAATTACTGAATCGAAAAATCGTTGTAGCAAACCACGTCAATCACGTATAAAACCCTAACTCTGTACCAAATTTCAGCTCTCTGAGTTGATGGGAAGTACTAGTTCTATTTTGATGATCATGAGTCAGTGTTTTGATGATCATGAGTGAGTGAGTGTCATAAATGCGAAACTTTGCTTTCGCTTAACTTGGGAACTAAATGACCTACAGACTTGAAATTTTGGATTTTAAGTATGTGATTATAGCTTTCTGGGTAACGAAAATTTCTGCGTTCTGGTCTTATCCAGAGGTTCTCAAATAGGGGCCTGAAAATGCGGCGAAATGGTTCCTGTAAAGGATGGTACGGCAGTGCTTGCTTCGCGCTCGACTTGGCGGGGGCACTACCGTGCCCCCAGATCCATACTAATATTATGGTGTACTGCCTTTTTGGCGAAATATTTTTCGCAAAATTTCATTTGGCAACCAACCTTTCGGCGAAGTTTCATTTAGCAAACCAATTGTTAGCATAACCTTACTTCGCATTTTTCTTATTTCGCAACATTTTTATATTGCAAAATTTTAATTCGTCACACTTTTATGTGGCAAATAATTATGTAGCAAATGATTGGCTTAGACAAATAACAAATTGTCAAATAACATTTGACCAATTTTTATGTTACAAAGTTTTACTTTAAAATTTGTGCGAGCGAGCGAAGCGAGCGAGCAAGACGGTTCGGAGCAGAAGCGACTTGGATAATTTAGGTTCAGAAGGCTAAGGCGGGAGCGGAGCGGAGCGTAGCTCCCGCCTTAGCCTTCGATGTTAGGTTTTTTTTTATAGCAGCCAGTATAACCTGCCATTAGGAAAATAGGTTGGATTCCATTCAATATGTTGCTAAGTTTAGATATGCCAATCAATACATTTTGACCAAAACATAAATGACATCTTAAAAAAAATTCCAGGTAATATTTTGCATAATAATAATTTATTAAATCACTAGTTGTGAAACGATATAGTTGCGAAACGTTGAGTTGGGAAATGAAATTTCGCCGAAATAAAAATATGGGATAAATAGTTTGGGAGCTAATAATTTGCTAAATAATTTTCGCCAAAACATTAGTAAACCTAATATTATAAATGCGAAAGTGTGTTTGTATGTTTGTTTGTTTGTGTGTTTGCGTGTTTGTCTGTCTTTCACGCCGTAACGGAGCGACGGATCGACGTGATTTTTGGCATAGAGATAGTTTATGGGTCCGAGAGTGACATAGGCTACTTTTTAACCCGGAAAAATAACACGCGGGCGGAATCGTGGGCAAAAGATAGTTTTTAATATTAACTTCAATGATATTATATGTTACTAGTATGTAGAAGCTCACTGATTAACTTGTTTTTAGTTTCAGGTTTCGAAAAAGCGGCGCTCAAAATAGAAGGAATTCATTTAAATTCTTCAAAAGATTCGAATGCTACACACTTATATTACAGTTTTAGTGAACCAGAGGAAATATCTATGAAATGTTCTTTTAATAAACAGAAATATTACGCTGTGACGTTATTGTATGAAGAATCGCATCAAGGAGTCTCTTTAGGAACACGTAATGTATTTTTTAACTCCTAAACTGTAAATCTGTGATTTACTTAAACACGAATACAATAATAACATACTTATGAAGATTCTGGAAAAGTCTAAGTAGGTACAGGTAGTCTATTCCCCATAGACGACGATTGTATCATTATTGGATGCGATTCTACGCGCACGTCGGCTAAATTGTCTAAATCTAAATTTTCTAAATTTTAATTGACATTTAGACGGCTGATTTAACAAGTGCTATTCCAGAAAGTCACGCTGACCGGCTAGATAGATCGGCTAAAATAAGAAACGTCAGATTAAATTAGCGTTGTCATTTGATTATGACAGGTGCTCATAGAATAGCAAAGTGATTTAGCGACGTCTAAATAAAATTAGGAATTTTAGCGGCCGCTGTAGAATCGGGTCCATTATGTTGCTAAAAAGATACTCTGCAGCCACTAAATTAACAACAAGAATGTACGACATTAAATTACTTAATTCATATGGTTTTTAGGGTTCCGGAGCCAAAATGGCAAAAACGGAACCCTTATAGGTTCGCTATGTCTGTCTGTCTGTCTACAAAGTTAACCATGGACAATTAAGTTTTGTAATTTTTATGTTTTCGCACTCGCTTATTGCTGTTTACCTTTTATTCGCTTTTGCCACAAAATTGTATTAAAGTTTATGAAGAAGTTCAGTTAACTACAGTTCTAATTTTGTATAAGTATAAGAAAAGACTTATGCAACATAGTATAATATATAAGTAGTAAAAAAAACTCGTGGCGTCTTTTTATTTTTTTCTTGCAATTTTCGCTACGGTCACATTAACTCACGTCACTCGCATGTTTTGACCCCTCTTATACAATTGTTACATAGAATATTATTTCAGGATTATCATCAAATTACCGACACTTAAATGATCGAATTTTATTTCAAAATCATCATTTCGAGTAGGTATTTTCATTTCATCAGCAATTCAGTTCGTGAATTGTCATTACAAGTAATTTCAATTTATATATTTTTTCAACACACCTGCTCGTAAAGTAGGTCTTATTACAGCGTATTTACACTGATAATGCAGAATATTACCCATGCCGTGCCTTTTACATTACATTATCGCACTAGTGCCTTTTCATTACATATCTTTTTAAATATTAGCAAGAAGTATTAATGTTTCGAAAACAGCTAAGTAGTTATTTGCGTAAATATAAAATTCAATTCAAAATGTGATAAATAATTAAAGAATTTCATGAAACTGCTTGTTAGCTTGTTGGTATTTATAATTTGACGGTGTATTTTTAACTATAAATACCCAATTTCAAAATTTATAAATATGTGGCTGATTAGCTACTTTGCCGGTGCCCTTATCTCAGACTTGCGCGCGCATGCAGCGCTGAGCGCGCGAAAAAAAAAAATTACGGCCGCCATCTTTTAAATGGGTTTCTGTTTGTTAAGTTTATTTAAATAAATGTGAACTTTTATTTACTTTTCCTCGCAAGTGTGTTGAAAAACGTCGTATGAAACACGTGAGCATTGGTCATTACACTTTTCGTCTCCATTAAGCCTTCGCCTTCGGCTCAGGCTTAAAAACCGACTCGAGTGTAATGACCAACATAGCACACTTGTATCATAATGTACTATTAACTGTGCGATGATTCATTGCATAGTTGTATTATTAACCAGAAAACGTTTCGTAATTTATTCTTTCATTTTTTTAACTGACTTATAAAAAAGGAGGAGGTTCTATGTTCCAATGTTTCTATTTTGTTTTTGTATTATTTTTCTTTGTTTTTGTAATAACGTATTTATTATTATTTACTGTAGGCATGTAGGTATATCGATTGTGTGTATATTAAATGGTTTTTTTATAGGTAATTCGACCGTAGTTTCGTATAACTTCACGCTGGAAAACTCTAACAGAACACTCATTTGTGAAGCGACAGAAAATGCCTCAATACATCCCAGACACTTTGAAATAAAAGTGTATTTTATATATGAACCAAGCTTAGCTAACACATCTGGTAAGTGGTTTTCAATATATATTTGGGTCACTCAACTTTTTAGTGTGTGTTATTCTGTCCCGTTACCCTTAGTGTAAGTTTTCGGTTGTAAAATACGTCTCGATTGCGTTCGCGTTAAAATCTCAATTTATATGGAAACACGAACAGCGCCTCTAGCGGAACGCTTGCGATGTTCGTGTTTTGTAACCGAAATCTTACACTAAGGGCACAGAATAAAATAATAGTACTACGTACAGATGTTGCACTCCTTTGATACTGAAGAAAGCCGCCGTTTTAATAGCCTACAGCGCTGCCTTTTGTTCCAAACATACCTACCCCGCCAACTCGAGTGTAAGGGTTATATATAACTTTGTTAGAAAATTAAAATAAAATAATCCAACTAAACGTTTAGAAATTTTATTTATCAAGCGACTTCAAAAAACTTCTTTTGGTGATGCGAAAAAAAGATAAGTTCGAATTCTTTCTTTTGTTTGTTTCGACATTCGTCCACGCAACAGTTATTAAGTAGTATTACGATTCGCCGTTGTCACAAACGGTGCAGTGCAGTGTACCTACAAATGTAATTAATAATGTTTTGCCATCGTATTTTGTCGGAAAAGTTCGTAATTATATTGCTTTCTCAACTAGCTTACTGAAGTTTACTGAAGCTAATTGAGAACGCAAGATAAATATTAACTTATTCGACAAAACACGATGGAAAAACATTATTCAATAGATCTTTACTGATCGCACAAGCAATATTACACAGATATTTAGGTAAGGATCGAAATATTCAAAGCAAGTGTCGCGTCACGCGCGTGCTCGCACGCGCGGCAGCCCCCGCTGCTTACAATCTCAAGTTGTCGCGCGCTGTAGATGTTCATCGCTGTAGGTATGGACGAGTGACAGATGCCTGCTAAGGGTAATTGAGACATCAGTGACAGTAATACACTTTGTTAGAAAAATGTTCGCAATTTATACTATTAGCACACTTCGGAGATGAGCCATGAAGAAATTGCCTTTAAACTGTCACAAGTCCTAAATGTTAGTGGTTGTACCCCGTAAAGCATACTTTTAATAAGTACAGTTAGAGTAAAAAAAGGTTCGTTACCCTAATCTTTTGCTTAGTATGAGCGCTAATCTGCTTTACCGATTGAGTAGGACATACTGCGTCAACTTGTCAACCTGCTGGACGTAATCAGGTGACCATACCAACCCTACAACTACACCTTGGCACTGACAAACACTGACATTTTTTTAGTTTTGAACTGACTTTAGTTTTGTATTGATTTGAAACTAGATTATATGTTGGAGGTGTATACTATTTTGACCCTTGTTATTATGTCAAGGAAGTATAATTTGATATGCAATTGTCAACTTAGTACTTCGGTTTCAAAGTCTTTGACTTTGTAAAGGAGTCAATTTAATAACTGACGAAGGTTTTCCTACCCCCACTTTACCTACCAGGAGACGTTGCCATGGCAACAAGCTACACTATTTGGTGGCGGCAGGCGAGAGCTTGCCTTCGGAACCCAAAAGCTTAATGGTTAGGTACTTGACCTAAAATGTACCTATATATCAGAATCATTTTTTTTTATGACGATCGAAGCATTCTACTCCATATTTCCACTGAACGTGTAGATATATTTAGTTACATATTATTATGTTTAGTTTTAGTTTTGTTACTAAGAAACCCCATACATCCCTTTGGTATTATTGCTCTTTTCTTGTATTTTTTCTTTAATTTTATACTTACTGTAGTTTTTATAAATAAATAAATAATAAATATCATGGGACACTCGACACCAATTGACCTAGTAGAACCAAGCTAAGTAAAGCTTGTACTATGGACACTAAGCAACGGATAAACATACTTATATACATAAATACATACTTAAATATATATTAAACATCCAAGACCCGAGAACAAACATTCGTGTTCTTCATAAATATATCTGCCCCGGCCGGGATTCGAACCCGGGACCTCAAGCTTCGTAGTCAGGTTCTCTAACCACTTGGCCATCCGGTCGTCCATTTTAAGAATTATATTTGTAATTATTTTATTTGAAAAAACGATTTTCTGCCAAGTTCAATATGTTGCTAAGTTTAGATATGCCAATCAATACATTTTGACCAAAACATAAATGACATCTTAAAAAAAATTCCAGGTAATATTTTGCATAATAATAATTTATTAAATCACTAGTTGTGAAACGATATAGTTGCGAAACGTTGAGTTGGGAAATGAAATTTCGCCGAAATAAAAATATGGGATAAATAGTTTGGGAGCTAATAATTTGCTAAATAATTTTCGCCAAAACATTAGTAAACCTAATATTATAAATGCGAAAGTGTGTTTGTATGTTTGTTTGTTTGTGTGTTTGCGTGTTTGTCTGTCTTTCACGCCGTAACGGAGCGACGGATCGACGTGATTTTTGGCATAGAGATAGTTTATGGGTCCGAGAGTGACATAGGCTACTTTTTAACCCGGAAAAATAACACGCGGGCGGAATCGTGGGCAAAAGATAGTTTTTAATATTAACTTCAATGATATTATATGTTACTAGTATGTAGAAGCTCACTGATTAACTTGTTTTTAGTTTCAGGTTTCGAAAAAGCGGCGCTCAAAATAGAAGGAATTCATTTAAATTCTTCAAAAGATTCGAATGCTACACACTTATATTACAGTTTTAGTGAACCAGAGGAAATATCTATGAAATGTTCTTTTAATAAACAGAAATATTACGCTGTGACGTTATTGTATGAAGAATCGCATCAAGGAGTCTCTTTAGGAACACGTAATGTATTTTTTAACTCCTAAACTGTAAATCTGTGATTTACTTAAACACGAATACAATAATAACATACTTATGAAGATTCTGGAAAAGTCTAAGTAGGTACAGGTAGTCTATTCCCCATAGACGACGATTGTATCATTATTGGATGCGATTCTACGCGCACGTCGGCTAAATTGTCTAAATCTAAATTTTCTAAATTTTAATTGACATTTAGACGGCTGATTTAACAAGTGCTATTCCAGAAAGTCACGCTGACCGGCTAGATAGATCGGCTAAAATAAGAAACGTCAGATTAAATTAGCGTTGTCATTTGATTATGACAGGTGCTCATAGAATAGCAAAGTGATTTAGCGACGTCTAAATAAAATTAGGAATTTTAGCGGCCGCTGTAGAATCGGGTCCATTATGTTGCTAAAAAGATACTCTGCAGCCACTAAATTAACAACAAGAATGTACGACATTAAATTACTTAATTCATATGGTTTTTAGGGTTCCGGAGCCAAAATGGCAAAAACGGAACCCTTATAGGTTCGCTATGTCTGTCTGTCTGTCTACAAAGTTAACCATGGACAATTAAGTTTTGTAATTTTTATGTTTTCGCACTCGCTTATTGCTGTTTACCTTTTATTCGCTTTTGCCACAAAATTGTATTAAAGTTTATGAAGAAGTTCAGTTAACTACAGTTCTAATTTTGTATAAGTATAAGAAAAGACTTATGCAACATAGTATAATATATAAGTAGTAAAAAAAACTCGTGGCGTCTTTTTATTTTTTTCTTGCAATTTTCGCTACGGTCACATTAACTCACGTCACTCGCATGTTTTGACCCCTCTTATACAATTGTTACATAGAATATTATTTCAGGATTATCATCAAATTACCGACACTTAAATGATCGAATTTTATTTCAAAATCATCATTTCGAGTAGGTATTTTCATTTCATCAGCAATTCAGTTCGTGAATTGTCATTACAAGTAATTTCAATTTATATATTTTTAACTGTGCGATGATTCATTGCATAGTTGTATTATTAACCAGAAAACGTTTCGTAATTTATTCTTTCATTTTTTTAACTGACTTATAAAAAAGGAGGAGGTTCTATGTTCCAATGTTTCTATTTTGTTTTTGTATTATTTTTCTTTGTTTTTGTAATAACGTATTTATTATTATTTACTGTAGGCATGTAGGTATATCGATTGTGTGTATATTAAATGGTTTTTTTATAGGTAATTCGACCGTAGTTTCGTATAACTTCACGCTGGAAAACTCTAACAGAACACTCATTTGTGAAGCGACAGAAAATGCCTCAATACATCCCAGACACTTTGAAATAAAAGTGTATTTTATATATGAACCAAGCTTAGCTAACACATCTGGTAAGTGGTTTTCAATATATATTTGGGTCACTCAACTTTTTAGTGTGTGTTATTCTGTCCCGTTACCCTTAGTGTAAGTTTTCGGTTGTAAAATACGTCTCGATTGCGTTCGCGTTAAAATCTCAATTTATATGGAAACACGAACAGCGCCTCTAGCGGAACGCTTGCGATGTTCGTGTTTTGTAACCGAAATCTTACACTAAGGGCACAGAATAAAATAATAGTACTACGTACAGATGTTGCACTCCTTTGATACTGAAGAAAGCCGCCGTTTTAATAGCCTACAGCGCTGCCTTTTGTTCCAAACATACCTACCCCGCCAACTCGAGTGTAAGGGTTATAACTTTGTTAGAAAATTAAAATAAAATAATCCAACTAAACGTTTAGAAATTTTATTTATCAAGCGACTTCAAAAAACTTCTTTTGGTGATGCGAAAAAAAGATAAGTTCGAATTCTTTCTTTTGTTTGTTTCGACATTCGTCCACGCAACAGTTATTAAGTAGTATTACGATTCGCCGTTGTCACAAACGGTGCAGTGCAGTGTACCTACAAATGTAATTAATAATGTTTTGCCATCGTATTTTGTCGGAAAAGTTCGTAATTATATTGCTTTCTCAACTAGCTTACTGAAGTTTACTGAAGCTAATTGAGAACGCAAGATAAATATTAACTTATTCGACAAAACACGATGGAAAAACATTATTCAATAGATCTTTACTGATCGCACAAGCAATATTACACAGATATTTAGGTAAGGATCGAAATATTCAAAGCAAGTGTCGCGTCACGCGCGTGCTCGCACGCGCGGCAGCCCCCGCTGCTTACAATCTCAAGTTGTCGCGCGCTGTAGATGTTCATCGCTGTAGGTATGGACGAGTGACAGATGCCTGCTAAGGGTAATTGAGACATCAGTGACAGTAATACACTTTGTTAGAAAAATGTTCGCAATTTATACTATTAGCACACTTCGGAGATGAGCCATGAAGAAATTGCCTTTAAACTGTCACAAGTCCTAAATGTTAGTGGTTGTACCCCGTAAAGCATACTTTTAATAAGTACAGTTAGAGTAAAAAAAGGTTCGTTACCCTAATCTTTTGCTTAGTATGAGCGCTAATCTGCTTTACCGATTGAGTAGGACATACTGCGTCAACTTGTCAACCTGCTGGACGTAATCAGGTGACCATACCAACCCTACAACTACACCTTGGCACTGACAAACACTGACATTTTTTTAGTTTTGAACTGACTTTAGTTTTGTATTGATTTGAAACTAGATTATATGTTGGAGGTGTATACTATTTTGACCCTTGTTATTATGTCAAGGAAGTATAATTTGATATGCAATTGTCAACTTAGTACTTCGGTTTCAAAGTCTTTGACTTTGTAAAGGAGTCAATTCAATAACTGACGAAGGTTTTCCTACCCCCACTTTACCTACCAGGAGACGTTGCCATGGCAACAAGCTACACTATTTGGTGGCGGCAGGCGAGAGCTTGCCTTCGGAACCCAAAAGCTTAATGGTTAGGTACTTGACCTAAAATGTACCTATATATCAGAATCATTTTTTTTTATGACGATCGAAGCATTCTACTCCATACTTCCACTGAACGTGTAGATATATTTAGTTACATATTATTATGTTTAGTTTTAGTTTTGTTACTAAGAAACCCCATACATCCCTTTGGTATTATTGCTCTTTTCTTGTATTTTTTCTTTAATTTTATACTTACTGTAGTTTTTATAAATAAATAAATAATAAATATCATGGGACACTCGACACCAATTGACCTAGTAGAACCAAGCTAAGTAAAGCTTGTACTATGGACACTAAGCAACGGATAAACATACTTATATACATAAATACATACTTAAATATATATTAAACATCCAAGACCCGAGAACAAACATTCGTGTTCTTCATAAATATATCTGCCCCGGCCGGGATTCGAACCCGGGACCTCAAGCTTCGTAGTCAGGTTCTCTAACCACTTGGCCATCCGGTCGTCCATTTTAAGAATTATATTTGTAATTATTTTATTTGAAAAAACGATTTTCTGCCAAGTTCAATATGTTGCTAAGTTTAGATATGCCAATCAATACATTTTGACCAAAACATAAATGACATCTTAAAAAAAATTCCAGGTAATATTTTGCATAATAATAATTTATTAAATCACTAGTTGTGAAACGATATAGTTGCGAAACGTTGAGTTGGGAAATGAAATTTCGCCGAAATAAAAATATGGGATAAACAGTTTGGGAGCTAATAATTTGCTAAATAATTTTCGCCAAAACATTAGTAAACCTAATATTATAAATGCGAAAGTGTGTTTGTATGTTTGTTTGTTTGTGTGTTTGCGTGTTTGTCTGTCTTTCACGCCGTAACGGAGCGACGGATCGACGTGATTTTTGGCATAGAGATAGTTTATGGGTCCGAGAGTGACATAGGCTACTTTTTAACCCGGAAAAATAACACGCGGGCGGAATCGTGGGCAAAAGATAGTTTTTAATATTAACTTCAATGATATTATATGTTACTAATATGTAGAAGCTCACTGATTAACTTGTTTTTAGTTTCAGGTTTCGAAAAAGCGGCGCTCAAAATAGAAGGAATTCATTTAAATTCTTCAAAAGATTCGAATGCTACACACTTATATTACAGTTTTAGTGAACCAGAGGAAATATCTATGAAATGTTCTTTTAATAAACAGAAATATTACGCTGTGACGTTATTGGATGAAGAATCGCATCAAGGAGTCTCTTTAGGAACACGTAATGTATTTTTTAACTCCTAAACTGTAAATCTGTGATTTACTTAAACACGAATACAATAATAACATACTTATGAAGATTCTGGAAAAGTCTAAGTAGGTACAGGTAGTCTATTCCCCATAGACGACGATTGTATCATTATTGGATGCGATTCTACGCGCACGTCGGCTAAATTGTCTAAATCTAAATTTTCTAAATTTTAATTGACATTTAGACGGCTGATTTAACAAGTGCTATTCCAGAAAGTCACGCTGACCGGCTAGATAGATCGGCTAAAATAAGAAACGTCAGATTAAATTAGCGTTGTCATTTGATTATGACAGGTGCTCATAGAATAGCAAAGTGATTTAGCGACGTCTAAATAAAATTAGGAATTTTAGCGGCCGCTGTAGAATCGGGTCCATTATGTTGCTAAAAAGATACTCTGCAGCCACTAAATTAACAAAAAGAATGTACGACATTAAATTACTTAATTCATATGGTTTTTAGGGTTCCGGAGCCAAAATGGCAAAAACGGAACCCTTATAGGTTCGCTATGTCTGTCTGTCTGTCTACAAAGTTAACCATGGACAATTAAGTTTTGTAATTTTTATGTTTTCGCACTCGCTTATTGCTGTTTACCTTTTATTCGCTTTTGCCACAAAATTGTATTAAAGTTTATGAAGAAGTTCAGTTAACTACAGTTCTAATTTTGTATAAGTATAAGAAAAGACTTATGCAACATAGTATAATATATAAGTAGTAAAAAAAACTCGTGGCGTCTTTTTATTTTTTTCTTGCAATTTTCGCTACGGTCACATTAACTCACGTCACTCGCATGTTTTGACCCCTCTTATACAATTGTTACATAGAATATTATTTCAGGATTATCATCAAATTACCGACACTTAAATGATCGAATTTTATTTCAAAATCATCATTTCGAGTAGGTATTTTCATTTCATCAGCAATTCAGTTCGTGAATTGTCATTACAAGTAATTTCAATTTATATATTTTTAACTGTGCGATGATTCATTGCATAGTTGTATTATTAACCAGAAAACGTTTCGTAATTTATTCTTTCATTTTTTTAACTGACTTATAAAAAAGGAGGAGGTTCTATGTTCCAATGTTTCTATTTTGTTTTTGTATTATTTTTCTTTGTTTTTGTAATAACGTATTTATTATTATTTACTGTAGGCATGTAGGTATATCGATTGTGTGTATATTAAATGGTTTTTTTATAGGTAATTCGACCGTAGTTTCGTATAACTTCACGCTGGAAAACTCTAACAGAACACTCATTTGTGAAGCGACAGAAAATGCCTCAATACATCCCAGACACTTTGAAATAAAAGTGTATTTTATATATGAACCAAGCTTAGCTAACACATCTGGTAAGTGGTTTTCAATATATATTTGGGTCACTCAACTTTTTAGTGTGTGTTATTCTGTCCCGTTACCCTTAGTGTAAGTTTTCGGTTGTAAAATACGTCTCGATTGCGTTCGCGTTAAAATCTCAATTTATATGGAAACACGAACAGCGCCTCTAGCGGAACGCTTGCGATGTTCGTGTTTTGTAACCGAAATCTTACACTAAGGGCACAGAATAAAATAATAGTACTACGTACAGATGTTGCACTCCTTTGATACTGAAGAAAGCCGCCGTTTTAATAGCCTACAGCGCTGCCTTTTGTTCCAAACATACCTACCCCGCCAACTCGAGTGTAAGGGTTATAACTTTGTTAGAAAATTAAAATAAAATAATCCAACTAAACGTTTAGAAATTTTATTTATCAAGCGACTTCAAAAAACTTCTTTTGGTGATGCGAAAAAAAGATAAGTTCGAATTCTTTCTTTTGTTTGTTTCGACATTCGTCCACGCAACAGTTATTAAGTAGTATTACGATTCGCCGTTGTCACAAACGGTGCAGTGCAGTGTACCTACAAATGTAATTAATAATGTTTTGCCATCGTATTTTGTCGGAAAAGTTCGTAATTATATTGCTTTCTCAACTAGCTTACTGAAGTTTACTGAAGCTAATTGAGAACGCAAGATAAATATTAACTTATTCGACAAAACACGATGGAAAAACATTATTCAATAGATCTTTACTGATCGCACAAGCAATATTACACAGATATTTAGGCAAGGATCGAAATATTCAAAGCAAGTGTCGCGTCACGCGCGTGCTCGCAGGCGCGCGGCAGCCCCCGCTGCTTACAATCTCAAGTTGTCGCGCGCTGTAGATGTTTATCGCTGTAGGTATGGACGAGTGACAGATGCCTGCTAAGGGTAATTGAGACATCAGTGACAGTAATACACTTTGTTAGAAAAATGTTCGCAATTTATACTATTAGCACACTTCGGAGATGAGCCATGAAGAAATTGCCTTTAAACTGTCACAAGTCCTAAATGTTAGTGGTTGTACCCCGTAAAGCATACTTTTAATAAGTACAGTTAGAGTAAAAAAAGGTTCGTTACCCTAATCTTTTGCTTAGTATGAGCGCTAATCTGCTTTACCGATTGAGTAGGACATACTGCGTCAACTTGTCAACCTGCTGGACGTAATCAGGTGACCATACCAACCCTACAACTACACCTTGGCACTGACAAACACTGACATTTTTTTAGTTTTGAACTGACTTTAGTTTTGTATTGATTTGAAACTAGATTATATGTTGGAGGTGTATACTATTTTGACCCTTGTTATTATGTCAAGGAAGTATAATTTGATATGCAATTGTCAACTTAGTACTTCAGTTTCAAAGTCTTTGACTTTGTAAAGGAGTCAATTTAATAACTGACGAAGGTTTTCCTACCCCCACTTTACCTACCAGGAGACGTTGCCATGGCAACAAGCTACACTATTTGGTGGCGGCAGGCGAGAGCTTGCCTTCGGAACCCAAAAGCTTAATGGTTAGGTACTTGACCTAAAATGTACCTATATATCAGAATCATTTTTTTTTATGACGATCGAAGCATTCTACTCCATACTTCCACTGAACGTGTAGATATATTTAGTTACATATTATTATGTTTAGTTTTAGTTTTGTTACTAAGAAACCCCATACATCCCTTTGGTATTATTGCTCTTTTCTTGTATTTTTTCTTTAATTTTATACTTACTGTAGTTTTTATAAATAAATAAATAATAAATATCATGGGACACTCGACACCAATTGACCTAGTAGAACCAAGCTAAGTAAAGCTTGTACTATGGACACTAAGCAACGGATAAACATACTTATATACATAAATACATACTTAAATATATATTAAACATCCAAGACCCGAGAACAAACATTCGTGTTCTTCATAAATATATCTGCCCCGGCCGGGATTCGAACCCGGGACCTCAAGCTTCGTAGTCAGGTTCTCTAACCACTTGGCCATCCGGTCGTCCATTTTAAGAATTATATTTGTAATTATTTTATTTGAAAAAACGATTTTCTGCCAAGTTCAATATGTTGCTAAGTTTAGATATGCCAATCAATACATTTTGACCAAAACATAAATGACATCTTAAAAAAAATTCCAGGTAATATTTTGCATAATAATAATTTATTAAATCACTAGTTGTGAAACGATATAGTTGCGAAACGTTGAGTTGGGAAATGAAATTTCGCCGAAATAAAAATATGGGATAAATAGTTTGGGAGCTAATAATTTGCTAAATAATTTTCGCCAAAACATTAGTAAACCTAATATTATAAATGCGAAAGTGTGTTTGTATGTTTGTTTGTTTGTGTGTTTGCGTGTTTGTCTGTCTTTCACGCCGTAACGGAGCGACGGATCGACGTGATTTTTGGCATAGAGATAGTTTATGGGTCCGAGAGTGACATAGGCTACTTTTTAACCCGGAAAAATAACACGCGGGCGGAATCGTGGGCAAAAGATAGTTTTTAATATTAACTTCAATGATATTATATGTTACTAGTATGTAGAAGCTCACTGATTAACTTGTTTTTAGTTTCAGGTTTCGAAAAAGCGGCGCTCAAAATAGAAGGAATTCATTTAAATTCTTCAAAAGATTCGAATGCTACACACTTATATTAATGGTATTTTTTTTTATTGTGGTTTAATTAATCGTTCCACCGGGTCCTACAAACAAACTTAATTATCACGTAAATCAATGTAAAGTATTATATTAACAATAACAATCGTTATCGAAAAGAAATGAACGAGCTGTCACTTGTTACTCTTGCTAGCGGGTGTCAGTGAGCAAGTAGGTTAGGTACCACACGCGCGAGCCTGGGTGAGGTGACCAATCAAAATCCCAAAGAAAGCTCGTGCCACCGCGAACACCGTGGTAAACCGCGCGCTAATATTAAAATTCAGTGCCGCCGTGGAGTCTCGGCCGCGGCCGAGAATCTCGGCTGTTTTTGGCCGAGACCGAGACCGAGATCTCGGCTCGATTTTTGGCCGAGATTTGCCGAGACCGAGACCGAGACCGAGATCTCGGTCGGACCTTAGTACTGATACTGTGCTGTGGGGGGCCAGTACCGATGCTCACCAACTGTTTGTGATGCAGAAAAAGTGCATCCGCATCTTAACTAACACACGAGTGCCACACAGTTGTCGTACACATTTCGTTCAGCTAAAGATCCTAAAGCGGCTATTTTTGTAAGGAAAAATTCACACTTGTTTACAAAGCAGGTAGTTAAATCACAAAGAAGGCAAAATGAAAATAAACTGAAGTTACCGATAGCTAAATTAGCAATGTACAAAAATGGTCCTTATTATAGATGTATATTAGTAGCAAATAAAATACCAGAATAAATAAAAGGTGGAACAAAAGATAATATATTTGGAAAAATTAAGAGAATTTTTGATCAATAAATGTTACTACTCAATAGATGACTTTATGAATGATACGTCAATTACTTAAATCACAGAGAAGATAATATACTTAAATGAAATCATAGGTGTAGGGAATTGACTTTACTAAATATGAATTGTATTATTATTAATTATTATTATAAAATTTTTGCTCTTATAATTTAATTTGTTAATCTTGTATCTCTCGCATGTATAATATAATGTAATACCTGTATAAATATAAAAATGTAATATTTAAATTGCTGTGCCCCTACATAGTTCACGTCTTGACACTATTTTTATTATAAGATCTTATGTACGATGTGATTTTATGCAATAAATGAATTATGAATTATGAAAATGAAATTTATTTATATTCTCATTTTTTTTTGTATTATTTTACTTTCCGAAATGAAAAGTAGAGTGTTTAACTCGGGTAAAATTACCCATTTCCCCTCGAGCTATTAGCGCTCTCACTTCTTTCGAGCGCCAGAAATGTCTCGGGTGAAATGGGTCACTTTCCACCCTTAGTTATCAATCTACTATTTAACCGCCAATACGTTTCCGTTCGTACGTGCCCGTGTCGCCACCTACACCGAAACTATTATGACATTTTGTCTTAATTATAAGACTGCGGCGAAATGAGCTGGATAATTTCATTTGTCTTATATTATAATTCAGGTGTCTTCTGTGTTAGTGAATAAAATAAATGTCTTCTTTCTTTCTTTCTTTTTTTCTTTCGTTTACATAGAATAGAAATAAATACACCTATAGGTATTACAGAAATATAATGTCACATTGACACGACAGTTAACTAAGGCGGCCCCTAAACGGTCAATTATATTGTGCAATATCGCGAATTGTGCAATATTATTGACTGTTTAGGGTCAATATTGAAGATTGCACAATGATTGACCAAAAGTTTGAGCGAGTTTAATTTTTATTGCACCATATTTTATATATTGCATCGTGTAGGGGTCAGTATTGCACAATATTCAATACTATACTGAACACGAAAATATTGTGCAGTTCGTATTATTGTGCAATACAATTGCTCGTTTGGATTCAGAGCGCCTTTCAATCTTATTGTGCAATAAAAAGTATTGTACAATGTTATTGTAGGTCTAGGGGGCCGCCTAACAAGGATCTTTTTACCACAGAAACTTTTGCTATGTAATTTATTTAATTAAAATAATGTTAAATTAAACTAGTAATTTTGATAGTGTTTTATTTCCTCGTAATAACCATTTTGAATATGAAACTATTTATTTGGATAAGGATTAATACAAAGGTATGGATAACATGGTTTGATTTTAGTCGGCATATCAGTCAACTTTTAAAATTAAAAAAATGGTCAAGTGCGAGTGGGACTCGTACATGAAGCCGCCGCTGCCGTGAAGCAGCAGTGCTTGCACTGTTGTGTTTCGGCGTGGAGAGTAAGACAGCCGGTGAAATTACTGGCACGAGGTATCCCATCTTAGGCCTCTAGGTTGGCAACGCATCTGCAATCCCCCTGGTGTTGCAGGTGTCTATGGGCGGTGGTGATCTCTTACCCTCTTACCATCAGGAGACCCATTTGCTCGTTTGCCATCAAGTCGAAAAAAAAATGACTTAAGGGTTCCGTAAACATTTCAGTAAAAGTTTTTCTTAAAATTCTTCTAATATATCAATAGTTTCCACAGTGCATGCGATGACACATGTTTTATGGTAGGTAACTTTTTTTATACTTTGAGACACATTATTGAAGTTTTTTTTTTATTCGACTGGAAAGCAAATGAGCAAGTGGGTCTCCGGGTGGTAAGAGATCACCACCGCCCATAAACATCTGCAACACCAAGGGTATTGCAGATGCGTTGCCAACCTAGAGGCCTAAGATGGAAAGTGCCAGTAATACTCTCTCTCTTTACGCCTTACTCTTCACGCCGGAACACAACAGTGCAAGCACTGCTGCTTCACGGCAGGACTAGCGAGCAAGATGATGGTAGCAATCCGGGCGAACCTTGCACAAGGTCCTGCCACCTGCAAAACCCTAGTGCAGAACCCTATTTTTTCTGGTAAAAAATATTATAACCTACGGCACTTAGGAATAATTTAGCATTATAATAGTGAAAGAGTTGTTCAAATCGGTCCAGTAGTTTTTAAGTTAATTCTTAATAAACATCCAAATCTTTCGTCTTTATAATATTAGAAGAGCTACTCTGAAACACAACGTTCGAAGTTCGTGTCGTGCGATCCCTCTCGCTCTCGTATTAAATAGTATAAGTGTGAGAGGGACCGCACGACACGAACCTGTCTTTTGTGACAATTTTTAGCGTACTTTTTTCTTGTTTCTTACATTAACAAAATACACCGTGTTGTTTCAGATTTCCGTTAAGTTACGGGAACATTTAGTATTGTATTCTATAACTCTTTACTGTAGATAAAACATACGACAATAACAGTTAAAAAGACAAAGAAAGGGGATTCATTTAACAGGTCAAATTAAATTATTTATCTAAGGCAATAGTGGCCTAACTCTTACTGTTAAAAATAAACTAGAACTAAAAATAATAATGTGCAGTAAAACAGTGCAGTGCGTCCTTAAAATTAACGTAATATTAACTTTTTTAAGTTCGTAACTAGTGTTTCTCTTACGTATCAAATTTGTGTATTTTGCAATTTGAACTTTAAATATGACTGAACTCAAAGTGTAATTTTTTTTCCGTTTAACCAGAAACTTATATTACCACCTGGTAACTGTCACTATTAGCATCTATCGAAATGAACAGAAGTCAATAAAAACACGGTGTAGATTTAAATTATTTTTAAGATGAAAATAAGGTTTATTCTTTTAAGTACATTTTTAGCATAATCTCAATATCTTGGAAAGTACACATATTAATGGAATGAGCTTAATTAAAATAGTTGCCTATTTATAAGTAACATAGCACCTAACATTTCTGATTATCACTGTTGCAAGGCAAGTTGTTGGTAATCTAATACTACATGCAATACATGCAATTTGAAAAGTATAAAAGTTAAAATACATAATAGGGCCAATCAACTTTTTTAACGTAATTTTCTGTAATTTAATAGATGGTGTACATGAATACATGCCATCCTACGTAAGTTCAACCTGTTAAACCGTGAAATATCTTGTTGGAAGCACGATTTTTTGGTAACGCCAGAGACAATTTTGGTAACGCAGGAGACGCCCAAAGCGTCGGTAAAAAAGTTGATTGGCCCAATAACCATTATGCCAACTGATCATTATGTCAAACGACTATTATGTCGAAGGACCAATATGTTTTTCAACAATTATTATGTCCAAACTGTATGAAACTTGTCACTTAACCGTTTAAAGCTAGGAATTTTGGAAGCAAGCTATGCTTCTAAAAGGCACCGAGTCGCTATTTGTTACAAATATATTTCAAAGTCAAAGTATGCATGCTGCTTTAGACATATTCGTTACGTGGTATAGACTAAGATATTTATAAAGGTACTAGCTTTTGCCCGCGGCTCCGCCCGCGTTGTATTCGGTTATCGCGCGCTGTTCCCTCGGGAACTGTGCATTTTCCGGGATAATAAGTAGCCTATGTCACTCTCGGAACCATAAACTCGCTCCGTTACGGCGTGAAAGACGGACAAACACACAAACATACAAACACACTTTCGCATTTATAATATTAGTATGGATAACATTGGGTGGTACATTAAATACCGGATATAATATAATTAAGTAGGATATTAAGTACTATTTGATACATAAAATATATGAGTATATATCAAAAAGTTGTCCCATCATGAAATTGACAAGAAATCAGTTTTGTCAAGAAACTATTAACCCTAAGGACGAGATCATAAAACATAAACTACATAAAACATCCAAAATTTCTTGCCGTTAGGAAAACGTCACGAAATCAATACTTTCTATTGGATCCAATAACAGATATTATCTTACTTTTTAATCACTTTTACCACAAGGTTTTGTATACAGCGTGTATTTTTAATACTACCTCAAACTTTAAGGCCAGTTAGTGAAGGCCCTAATAATCACATTTTATTACGTTTTAGTAAAAAAGTTAGACTTAATATTTTCCTTACAAAATTAATTAGCACGCAATGTATCGTTACGCGATACTACTTTGTTTTTATTCAAAACGTCGCACTCGTTGACGTGACAGCTGTCACAGAACGCTTCTCTCTTCTTGTACGCATTACATTGCTGCTCGAAAATATTTCAAACTTAATTACGTTCTGTTAGTTAATTCTAAATTAACAATTTGTTTTGATATCGGTTCACATCACTTAAATCTTCGTCTGGTTACAGTTTGAGGTAGTATAAAAAATACACGCTGTATATTTAAAAACAATATTCCTTTTTTTGTTTTTTAACAAAAAGAGGATTTTTTAAATAAGTGAACAACTGAAAAATCTAAAAATGGACAACTTTTTGATAAGCAGTCATATACTTTACACTTTGACCTTGCAAATTATAACAAATAGCGATTCCACATGGACTCTAGAACCGCCCAGTGCGTCAATTTTTCATTGACACCATAAAGTTGACATCGTATAGCTTTGAGATTGACATAAATTCATAAATTGACAGAACATTTTCATATAAATGCGTTGGATTCAAAACTGTATTTCAGTAGGTAATGTTCTTGTGTACTGCCGTTTCGCCAAAATATTTTTCGCCAAATTTCACTTCCCAAAAAACTTATCGCAATAGCTTCATTTCCCAAACGAATCTTTGGCATATTTACATTTCGCATTTTATTCATATGGTCAAATTATCATTTGGCATAATTTTAGTTTGTCAAATTTTATTACAACAAACGTTTTATATTGGCAAATATTGTATTCCAAAAAAAATGTTTGTTCAAAATGACATTTCGCACAAACCATCCACAAAAACCAACTGCTACCAGAAAAGTAGCTTATCTTAGAACTGCGTCTTCCAAAGAAACGAACTGCTATCAGAAAAGTAGATGAGGTTAGACTGCGTCCCCCACAGAAAGCGGACTGCTACCAGAAAAGTAGGTTAGATTATAGGTTAAGACTGCGTCCCCCGCAAAAACGAACTGCTATCAAAAAAGTAGGTTAAGTTAGGTTAGAACTGCGCCCCTCCACCGAAACAAACTGTTCCCAGAAAAGTAGGTTATTATGTCATGTGATATTTTGGGAAGAGTATATTATGCCAAACGATACATTTTACCAAATATTAATTGGCAATATGAAACATGACTAAGTAATTATTTGCGAAACAATAATTTGCCAAATAAAAATTTATTAACTGTAAATTTGCGATAAGTTTTTTTGCCAAATGTTTTTTTGCCAAATGATAATTTGGGTAAAATTTTTTGGGATGTGATACTTTGGGAAAAGTTTTTTGGCCATACATTAGTAATCCTAATGTTCTACTTGGCGTTATTATCGCCAGGTTCGTTTGACTTTGACAATAGGGATGTAGACGCCATCAAAAAATAATTCGAAGGCATTCCATTAAAAAAATGCTTTATTTTAGCCCTAAAACCAGATTAATTTTCGATTTACTGTAAAATTAGATTTTTTGTTGCTTTAAATCAAATAAATAGTTAGTTGATTGAGTTGGCGGACAAATAGCGACTTATGTCATAAGTCGCTATTGCCATTGAAACTCTATGGGATAATTGTGTTTTGACAGCTCATAAAAAGTACGTCAGTTGATTGGTGGTGTCAACATCCCTTTTGCATCCCGTTTGTGATTGGTTACATAACTAAAGCAGTCGCTCGTTTGCAGCGACAAATCTGGGCAAGTGACCCCATTTTGAATGTGGTTTTGAATTACGCGCGACTCAAAAAAAATAGCGTCAAGCAGCGACAAGATGGCTGCTTGCAGGAATGATCTTGGTCTTAGCTTAGGTCTAGCAGTCGTGGCAGTGGTACAAATAAAAGAAATTAGAGTGGATGAAAATGAAGAGATATTTTTTCCAGCGACAAAGCTCAACATTTGGAAACAGGTATATTAATGTTTTGTTTTCTGTATGATATTGCATATATTTAGGTGCTTAGGGTTTATATATGCATTTATATTTATTCAAATGTTTTGCTCTTTTTGTCGATCCTTATTTTTTCGATTGCTCTTCTCTACCACTCAAAGGTTGACTGGCAGAGATCCCTTCAGGGATAAGTCCGCCTTTGTACTTAGAACTTTCTTTTTGTGTGATATTTTTGTATTTCCCTTTTGTACAATAAAGAGTATAAATAAACAAACATTTAAAGCTTTATCGCTATACGTCATGTGACCAGATTTGACGATGGAAATGAGCGTCAAGCGACTCGCATGCGGCCGCACTTTTAAAATGAGCCAATCGCAAAGACCGTAACGTCAAACAGACGTCGCTATTAACGCCATCTGGCGATATTTTGCCTCTCAAGAAACCCTCATTTCCACATTTACAAAATGCGATCTTACCCCCACTTTTGAGCACCTAAGGGGGCGTCCATAAATTACGTGAGGTGTTTTTTAAACTTTCTGTCCCTCCCTCCCCCCCTAGTGAGATGTCGTGAGATTTTGTTCAATCCCCGCCCCCATCCCCTAATCTCACGTTAGATGTTTTACGAGCTACACTGTACTGTAAATTCAGATTAAATTGACCTATTTGGTATAAAACAAATATGATGGTTTGACAATTATTTTCTTTCAAACGAATTAGTGAATATTACGTATTACGATTAAGATTAAATCGTAAGCATGTAAAATCTGGATTAAGTCTCAATCTCCCTCTCTCCAACGTAAGATTAGATGAGATTTGACTCGACCCCCTCCCCCCCTTAAACATCTCACGTAATTTATGGACGCCCCCTAATTAATGTAAAAGGCAGTACCGGGAAGACGAAATGCTCTAGTCTTCGGATAAAATAATAAAAAAAAAACAATGAAAATTTTGTTCCTAAAATTATACTAATCATTCGAATTTAATTCATTAATGTCTAACAGGGTCAAGCAAGTTTTTAGTGTTGCTATGGTAACGTCGCCTGGGGCACTTATTAAAGTTTGATTTTATGGCGTAGGAAACTACTAAAAGTAGGGATTTGTGACCAAGGCTCGGAACCGGTTTATAAATAGCGGTAAATACCGGTTTATTTCGGTTTAACTCCGAACTTTCATAAGAACGCGAACGTTTTTAAAAACTTAACTATAACCTAAATAAACCGGTATATTCGACGAGTGACAGCCGGCCGGCCGGCGGCGGGCGGCGACGTTTATCCTGCGCCGGAATAAACCGGTTTTTATTGTTCTAAACCGGTTAATCTGACAAGAACTTTATGAAAATGTTCCCTCATAAACCGGTTTAAAAATAACAGTTTCGCGAACGAAACCAAAATGAAAAGGTTTTGCGCCAAGTACATGATAACGGTTTGGAAATTTAACCGGTATCCGAGCCTTGTTTGTTACAGTTTTAATTTTATAGCAATCCCTTTATGGCTCTTCTCCTAAGTATGCTAGTATTGCAAACATTTTTCTAAAAAAGTGTTTCAATGATGTCTCCTGAGTAACGGTACAGAAAAACAACACTAAAAAGTTGATCGACTCATCAATCTTTTTCAATCATTACAAATGATTTTTTTACACATTTTTTATATTTTTTAAGTATCCTTTTGATAAAATAATATACCTAAAATAAGTACCGATTGGAGTTCTTTATAAAATACTGTTTCGTTCCTGTAGATAAGTTTGTTCACGTATTATTTTTATTCCGTTTTGCTTTTCCTCGCCATCATTTTGTTGTAGCTCTGAAACAAACGAGTTGTTATAAGTACATTTATTAAAATCTGATGACAAAATATTGGAACCGTTATTGTTTTGTCTATTACAAAAAAAAAAGATGTAGCCAGTTGAAATTCCGTGTGCCTCCACTCCCGTACTTTGACGACCAGATGGCCTAGTGGTTAGAGTCCCTGACTACGAAGCTTGAGGTCCCGGGTTCGATTCCCGTGTCGGGGCAGATATTTGTATGAAAAATACGAATGTTTGCTCTCGGGTCTTGGGTGTTTAATATGTATTTAAGTATGTATCTATCTATATAATTAAGGCTTAACTACTAAATCTAGATTTATTTTTCTCCTGCAAGACGACCTGAAAATTAGCGGACCTACTGAGTTTCATTTCTTAATTTCCATGACTCAGTTTAGCTCAAAGAACTTAAAAGACTCGAAAGGACTCAGAAGATTCAAAGGTCTTTGACTATGCTTAGAGCAACGCGGGTTTCCTACGGAAGGGAGTAGCCATGCGCCGCGTTCCCCTCTGTCAAAGTACAAGCCCAACTGGGCATACGAATGTTCTGTGAACCTAAGATTGGTTTTTTGGAATCTTTTTGTATTTTTTATTTTTATGCCGAGGACCTGGGTTCCATTCCCAGTGTTGGTCTTATTTTTCTGGCTTTTCTGCGCATCTAAATTTCAGTTTGTATTTTCAATTTAGGTTTCACGGGATGACAGTAAAAGTAAAAATTTGGAATTAAAATAAAAAATACAAAAAGATTTTGTTGAACAAACCAATCTTAATTTGATTGCTTAATAGCGACATCTCTTGTTCCGGTCAGCGGTTAGTTCCAATGGAGTACTGAAGGCTTCTCGTTGAGAGCTAGACAGTATAGATGGCGCTAGGTCACTGCTTAAGTGACTATATAATAAACAAAAACAAACTGAGATATGTGATGCATAGGGAAATTCGTGTCTGTGCCGTTGACCACGCCGTGTAGCCGTATAGCACGCGGCACGGAATGCCGAGGACCTCGGTTCGATTCCCAGTGTTGGTCTTATTTTTCTGGTTTTTCTGCGCATCTAAATTTCAGTTTGTATTTTCTAGTTCCGTGAGCCCTCACCTCTTCCGCCATCTCGTACAGCATGGCGGCGGTGTCCCGCCCGGTCTGTTCCACCAGCGACTTGAATATGCCGCCGCTCTCCGGCTCGCTCAGCTCCGACCTGCGAATAATACGCAATGTAAAATCAAAATCATTTATCAATCAGTAATTAGGGCGCAATGGGCACTTTTACACATTTTTTAAACTACCAGCACTTTCGGAAAGACCATCATTGCCAAGAAGAAAATAAAGTCATCTTCTCATAATAAAGATTGGTTTTTTGGAATCTTTTTGTATTTTTATTTTAACTCCAAATTTTGTTACTTACGACCATCCCGTAAATCCATATCGAAAATATGGTCCCAAAGGAAGAACAGCGCCGTTCGCGAGAACGGCAGATTGCTGATTTGGGACCATTTCGTGACATGCATAGCTATATATTTTTTTTGTTTTTTATTTAGGTATTTTATTTTTTTGTCACGAATAGATGTTTTCTTTCTTTCTTTCTTTCTTTAAAAAATACAAACTGAAATATAGATGCACAAAAAACCAGAAAAATAAGACCAGCGCTGGGAATTAAACCCAGGTCCTCGGCATTCCGTGCCGCGTGCACCGCTACACGACCGCTGGACAACGGTACAGACACGAATTTCCCCTATGCACCACATATCTCAGCTTATTTTGTTTCTTATTTAGCCACTTAAGCAGCGATACTAGCGACATCTATGCCGTAGCCCTCATCGAGAAACTTTCAGCATCCCTTCGGAACTAACCGCTCACCCGGACAAGAGAGGTCGCTATTAAGCAATCAAATAAGGATCTCAATTTTCTTAACTCTTAATTTATTATTTTTTTCTGGTTTTTCTGTGCATCTATATTTCAGTTTGTGCTCTCGAGTTTCAACAAAAAAGTTACAATAAAAGCCCCCGAAATCGTCACTTCAAAGTTCAATATGTCAAAAGCGGCTGAACCGATTTTGATGAAACATGTCTAAGAACCGTCGCAAGAAAACCTGTTTTCAAATAAAAAAACCGGCCAAGAGCGTGTCGGACACGCCCAAAATAGGGTTCCGGAGCCATTACGAAAAAATTAAGTAATATTTATCTAAGGATTTCGTACTTTATACGGAATCTTCGAAGTATAGGTATATTTTATACCTTACGCTGCTATTTACTCATAAACTACTAATAATTCTCAAGCAAACTTAGCCGCTATAGTTTTCCTTGGAAGTTTAATATACTGACTACCATCCTGAATTTTTTTAAATTTTTCCACCCACCGGTTTAGATTTTAGAGGGGGGGGGGGACGCTCGATTTTAATGAAAATTTGCACTTTAAAGTTGAATATTTCTCAAAAAATGACTGAATCGAAAAATAGTTTTAGCAAACCCCTAATGGTTTTAAAATACCTATCCAACGATATCCCACACTATAGGGTTGGATGCGAAAAAAAAAATCACCGCCACTTTACGTATATGGGAGGTACCCTAAAAAAAATTGTTTTTGAATTTTTAATTGTACTGTTTTGTCGGCATAGTTTACCTATATATTCGTGCAAAATTACAGCTTTCTAGCATTGATAGTCCCTGAGCAAAGCCGCGGACGGACAGACAGACAGACAGACAGACAGACATGGTGAAACTACAAGGGTTCCGTTTTTGCCATTTTGGCTCCGGAACCCTAAAAAACGTATTCAAATCGGCAACAAGTATACAGGCATGGAATAACATCACTGACGAGCAAGTGTGATGATAAAAATATTTGTACACATGATACACAACCTTTTTAGGGTTCCGTAGCCAAAATTACAAAAACGGAACCCTTATGGTTTCGCCATGTCTGTCTGTCTGTCTGTCTCTCTATCCGTCCGTGGCTTTGCTCAGAGACTATCAATGCTAGAAAGCTCTAATTTTGCACAAATATATGTAAATTATGCCGACAAAACAGTACAATAAAATATAAAAAAAATTTTTTTTGGAGTACAACCATAGAAGTAAAGTGGGGGTGATTTTTTTCTCATCCAATCTTGTAGTGTGGTTTATCGATGTATAGGTCTTTTAAAATCATTAGGCGGTTGCTAAAACGATTTTTCGATTTAGTGATTTGTTTGCAAAATATTCAACTTTAAAGTGAAAATTTTCATTAAAATCGAGCACCCCCCCCCCCTCTAAAATCTAAACCGGTGGGCGGGAAAATTAAAAAAAATTGAGGATGTTAGTAAATATATCAAACTTACAAGGAAAACTATAACGGCTAAGTTTTCTTCAGTATTATTAGTATTTTAAGAGTAAATAGCAGCCTAAGGTATAAAATATACCTAACATTTCTGATATCACTGTTGCAAGGCAAGTTGTTGGTAATCTAATACTACATGCAATTTGAAAAGTATAAAAGTTAAAATACATAATAGGGCCAATCAACTTTTTTACCGACACTAAATTTAATCTGGCCGCGACATTTTTCAAACAATCGCAGATTTTTGTAAGTAAACATGTTTTTTCTGTAATTTAATTGATGGTGTACATGAATACATGCCATCCTACGTAAGTTCAACCTATTAAACCGTGAAATATCTTGTTGGAAGTACGATTTTTTGGTAACGCAGGAGACGCCCAAAGTGTCGGTAAAATAATTGATTGGCCCCCGTATGTTCCCAGGCGGTGGTGCAGTAAATGAAGGAAGTTGTTGTATGGAGACCCAAGCATTAATTCCTCAGTCGATGAAATTTTGCTTGGTTATTGTGTAGTATGAGCCGTAACTAAAATATAAAAAAATCCAAAAAAAAAAACACCTAAGTTAGGTATTTATAAGCTAAAAATCGTCACTACTTTTAAAAAACTCGTATCTCGAAATGGATAATTTTTCCGAGTGCACTTTATGACCATTACGTCAAAGTTCAATTTCGTTCACGTATTGATTTGAGATACGAGATTTTTTCAAAGTAGTGACGAAACACAAATCTGTTTATATTAGTAATTTAATTTAATTTCTGCTGGGATATTTTTTTTATATCTATATATATATATAAAAGGCAAACCTGACTCACTGGGTTATATATCAACGCACAGCCCAAACCGCTGGGCCTAGAAACTTGAAATTTGGTACAAAGGTTATTTTTATGATGTAAGTGAGCACTAAGAAAGGATTTTTAGAAATTCATCCCCTAAGGGGGTGAAATGGGGGGGTGAAGCTTATATGGAACTTTCTCATTTCTGGACTTAGAAGTATGAAAATAGGTGTATAAGTTCTCGATTACCATTAAAAATTATCTGTGTAGGTAAAATAGATAAAATTTTCCCCTAAAGGGGTAAAATGGGGGGGTAAAGTTTGTATGGAAATTTTCTATTTTCTGGACTTAGAAGTATGAAAATAGGTGTATAAGTTCTCGATTACAATCAGAAATTATCTGTGTAGGTGAAATGGATGAAATTTCCCTCTAAAGGGATAAAAAAGCGCGCGATAACCGAATTCCACGCGGGCGAAGCCGCAGGCAAAAGCTAGTTTCATATATTGTTCCAATACGTTACATGAGTATGTCTATGTTGAAGAAAGTTTGAACGGAGCATTTTTTTTTTTTTGGATATTTATACAATACTCTTTATTTATTGATACTTTATCATACTGTCAAGTTTTTTCGGGCTGAGGAATTACTGTTGGGTCCACTACCTTTATTTACTGCACTACGGGCTCACCGGTTGGAGTAGGTTCGCGCGCGCTCGCGCCGCTCGGCCGTGACGATAGTCTCGTTGTGCTCGTCGCTTCGCTCGACAAAGTTCTCCGGGATAGCGAGCGGCGCCTGGAACCAAACATATACTCAGTTCAGAGGCCTTATTACCTAACGTTTCTGACAGTCGCGATCGCAATGAGGGCTATCGTTTTTTCTCTCACTAGATGGCGCCACTGTTGCGTGAGGGTTTTAAAAGTCTGTTATAACGGCCGTGAAAACAAAGTTTAGATTAAAATCATCCCTACTAATATTATAAATTCGAAAGTAACTCTGTCTGTCTGTCTGTCTGTCTGTTACGCTTTCACGTCGAAACCGCTGAACCGATTTTGATGAAATTTGGTATAGAGATAGTTTAAGCCCCAAGGATGAACATAGGATACTTTTTATTCCGGTAGAGGGCGCTACCGCGCGATAACGTAGGTCCACGCAGACGAAGTCGCGGGCATAAGCTAGTTATAAATAAACCCGCGTAGCTCACCCAAAAACTATGAAATTTGACATTTCGTTGACCTCACGCTACACTAGCGCCTCTAGCGGAAAATTCATTCGCGATAGCCCCCATTAAATGACAGTTTTTGTATGCCAAATATGGCATTTGATTGCGATCGCGAGTGTCAGAAACTTTAGGCAATACGGCCTCAGGTCTCATAACATGACTGTAACGGAAAGGCGTGAGGCATAAATATTTTTTTCATCTCTCCTGTTCGGAAAGTTTAATTTTCATGGATAGATAGCCGGGTGGAAAATTGCGTTTCCTCCTCTAGGGTGGAAAGTAATTTTTTTTTAATTTTTCGGCTAGCCACGACATCGAAGATAATTGAGTTACGTCAATGACTTTTTTTTCACGTTTCGGCATGGCCATCTAGATGCACGTCGTGACCAACTCGATTTTTTTTTAGTCTGCCATGGCAAGTGGCCAGTCGAAAAGGTACCGTTGGAGGTTGGATAGGTATAAGTTAATTAAATTTATTATTATTCTCGTTTTTTTGTAGTATTTTAGTTTCCTCACAGTCGAAATGAAAAGTAGTGTCTAACTCGGGTGAAATTACCCATTTCCCCTCGAACTATTGGCGCTGTCACTTCGTTCGAGCGCCAGAAATATCTCGGGTGAAATGGGTCACTTTCCACCCTTGGTTATCAATGTACTATTATCACCGTGGCATTACCTGGCTCTTGGAGAGCAGCGACCGCCTCAGCGGGGCATCCGAGCGGGGCGGGGCGTGCTGCGTCAGCAACTCGAACGGGTGCCCTGACTCCACAATGCGACCTCTGCAATAAATAAGAATAAGAATAAGAATAAGAAATCTTTATTTCGCATAAGTAAGGGTACAAACAGCATATAACAGCAAATAACAATAAATGAAAAATAAAATACTAATGCGAGAAAGGAGTCCACTCAGCACTTGTCGGGTCACTAAAGGTGGCTCGACGCTGATATTACGTGGATCCAGGTTGGCATCCGATACAGAACTACGCAACATACCACATAGTCCAAATATAACAACCACATATTTATATATACTACTATTGGTCCATCGGTCAACCTCATGTTTCATGCAAGTACAATAAAAAGAGATTCAGGTAGGTAATACAGTTCTTTTTAAGGGATAAGCTCGCCTTTGTACATGTTATTAACCTTTGTTCTGTCATATTAATATGTTTTTATGCACAATAAAGAGTTTTACAATACAATACAATACAGCCTGGCAACATTGGGACACAAACCGCAACACAGTAACTCCAACCGCCAACAGAGTCCCCTCCCCACCCTCAGGTACAACCACATCACATCTTACACAAAGGCGCTTATATAAAGACATTAGTATTAGCACACCTCTGAAAGAGTAAGCTATTATTATGCCGTTATAGGTCGAAAAATTTCAAAATTCAAAATTATTTAGTAAGGTGGCTAAAAGTACAATGTTTTACAATGGTTGGCACCTCTTTTTAAGTATAAAATACCTGTGCTAAGAGGCACCTTCTGTAGTAAAAGGTAAATTATAATTTGTACCAACTAATATTATTCTGTATTATTAGTTGTTTTAGTTAGATACATATGTACAATTTTATTTTCTTAAGAACCAAATCAATGACATGCATAGCTTATATACTACGTGTGTGTGAGTGCGTGGGTGCGTGCGTGCGTGCGTGCGTGTATGTGTGTTTGTGTATGTGTGTGTGGACATGAAACGAAACTGTAGCGATCATGTTGAAGATCTCATAATGTATAAGATTTAATAATATCATATTACTTAAACAATTTTAATGGATGTTCGTCGCCGCATTCGTTGAACATAAATAGCAATTAACAATTCCCACAAACGCCATTTCATGATGTGCCCAGGAATTTCGTGATCTGGCGGATTTTACGATCGGCCGCTTTTACCTTTTTTCTGTAATCGCTTGCTATACACGGTGACCTTATCCTCTGGACAAATAATGAAACCATGGATAAGACTGATACTTAGCAATATCTTAAAATATTTGCTTAATTAGACAAGAAAAAAAAAATCTATGAAATCAGATCACCCAAATACACAGGCAGCTCCAAAGTGATAAATTGAAAACCGTAAGTTTTTCAATAAATATTGGACTGATTGTTATGATATTTTGCAGATTGGTTTTAAATATCTTGCTAAACCAGTAGTAGTAGTAAGCTTAAGGAGCACTATCTGACATCTTGTAACAATTAGCTTTATAAAATTTTATCTATTTATTTGTTGCTGTTTATCTCCCTGCCTAGGTATATTTATTTTAGACGTATATTCGTTCGTAGATGTATTTTTGTTGTTTTAATTTTCTGATCTACTTTTGATGCACCACCTATTGAAATCTAGTCCTTCCTTCTTTCCGTAAAAAGGTTGCCTGGAAGAGATCGCTCTTAAGCGATAAGGCCGCCTATTGCTTACCGTGTATTTTTTTTCTCTGTGTATTTGTTTTCTGTATCACTTACTATTTCTGGTGTACAATAAAGAGTCTTTGTATTGTATTGTATTGTAGTATTCGTATTTGTCCAGTGGCTAAGGTCATCCAGTATGTTGGTGTGCAATAAAGAGTTATTGTATTGTATTGTATAAATAGTGAGTGAGACGGCTGACCTGTCCATGACGATGACGCGGTCGTAGTCCATGACGGTGTTGAGTCGGTGTGCGATGGTGAGCACCGTCGACGACGCGAACTTCGTGCGGATCGTGTGCTGGATGTGTTTGTCCGTCCTGCATAACAGTAAGTTTCTACTAAAAATGTCATTTTAAAAGGTAAACCAGGAATATAAAAAAACCTGACGCGAGGGCAGCGCTTCTACGTTTTATACTGCAATATTCTTTACACTTACTATAAGATACCTACCATAAATAACATTTTTAAATTTAGTATAATAATAATAAGGCGACAAAAAATCTTGTTTCTCTAGACACAGATATTAGACAATTTCAAGTTAACTTTCATACTAAAATTATTTGCGGGTAGGTAATTAATTAATCTAAAATAGACATCGACAACCCTAAGCGTCCTCGGAGTGTGCATACTCGTTCTATTTTACTAAGGTTAGTCTCCTGAGTCACTCTTTAAACCGTAAATTTATAGGATAAAAATTTGCCAAACACGCATATTTGTGGTAGTTTTACGACCCTTCTAAAATTAGTCATTTAATAAGCATTTATTTATTTATTTATTAGACATGCCAACAGTACATGAACAAGACATTTAAATTAATCTAAATTATAAGTTATAGCCCCCGCTCATGCACCAATAACAGGCATGCAACAGCATTGATCATGTTCGGGGAAATACACTAACAAGTAAAACTATAAGACGATGTAATTATACTAATTAAATTAATAACAAAAAAGGTAACTAATTTTGAGAGGCGTGCGATGGGTTCAGCATTTTTCGCTTAATTGAACACACATGAAGCATGTTAGTATAACATGAGTTTAGACCTTAGATTGATTTTTTCACAGCTCCACACGTTCCCACGAAAAAGGGTCTTGACAAAGACAAAGTCAAAAAGTGATCCTATAAGGGTTCCATTTTTTCCTTTCGAGGGACGGAACACTAAAAATGTAACTCACTCTGTATCGACGTTGGCCGTCGCCTCGTCCAGCACTAGCACGCTGGAGCGAGCGAGAGCGGCGCGCGCGAGGCACACCAGCTGTCTCTGTCCCGCGGAGAAGTTCCCGCCCCCGTCGCCGACCGTGGTGGACAGACCGGCTGGCAGGTTCGACACCATCTCTGTCAGTTCCACCTGTAAAAATATTAAAAATCCATACTAATATTATAAATGCGATAGTAACTCTGTCTGTCTGTCTGTCTGTCTGTTACGCTTTCACGCCAAAACCGCTGAACCGATTTGGATGAAATTTGGTACAGAGATAGAATAGACCTTGGGAAAGGACATAGGCTATCTTTTATCGCGAAAAAGAGGCTTTAAGGGGCTAAAATAGGGGGTGAAAGTTTATATGGTGGAAGTTCGTCGCTATCTCAGATAAAACTATGAAACTTGGCATTTAGGTATTTAATATGTATACTATCCATATCCATACTAATATTGTAAATGTCAAAGTGTGGTTGTATGTTTGTCCGTCTTTCACGCCGTAACGGAGCGACGGATCAACGTGATTTTTGGCATAGAGATAGTTTAAGGGCCCGAGAGTGACATAGGCTACTTTTTATCCCGGAAAAATGCACAGTTCCCGAGCGAACAGCGCGCGATAACCGAATACCGCGCGGGCGGAGCCGCGGGCAAAAGCTAGTAAATAAATAAGATTCGAAATATTATAAGACTAGAATATTATAAGACAGGTGGTAGGACCTTGTGCAAGGTCCGCCCGGATTGCTACCACCATCTTGCTCGCTAATCCTGCCGTGAAGCAGCAGTGCTTGCAATGTTGTGTTTCGGCGCGGAGAGTAAGACAGCCGGTGAAATTACTGGCACTTGAGGTATTCCAACTTAGGCCTCTAGGTTGGCAACGCATCTGTAATACCCCTGGTGTTGCAGATGTTTATGGGCGGTGGTGATCTCTTACCACCAGGAGACCCACTTGCTCGTTTGCCTTCCAGTCGTTTAAAAAAAAAAATGACTAGCTTTTGCCCGCGACTCCGCCTGCATGGTATTCGGTTATCGCGCGCTGTTCCCTCGAGAACTGTGCATTTTTCCGGGATAAAAAGTAGCCTATGTCACTCTCGGGCCCATAAACTATCTCTATGCTAAAAATCACGTCGGTCCGTCGCTCCGTTACGGCGTGAAACACGGACAAACACACTTTCGCATTTATAATATTATTATGGATATATATCCATTGATATATATCCTCGCACCCTGATTAAGATTTTAAATTATTAGTTTTATCGACTCAAGTTTCGACACTTTCACTCTCGATTCTGTGATAGATTCGATTTGTGGCATTCGAACATGGGGATGTAGACAATATCTAATTTTGCTATTTCTGTTTCTTTGGCTAGTTGAAGTATAATTTTGATAGTGTTTTATGCGGCGATTAACCTTAACAGTGAACAGTGATCACAAAATTCAATATTGCTCTCGTGTCTGACATTTTTTAATGCGCAAGTTGTCTCCACGTGGTTTCTGGAATTTTACTATCAAGTTCCAAAAACTACAATCACCGTACAACGTTGCCTCTCAAAGAGAGTACTTAGACACTGGCGAAATTGTCCTATTAATTAGGACAGAAAACCATATTTTAAAAGAGAAGATGAGAGAAGGTATACGAGTTGATCATTTCCGTAGCATTTTCTTTGGGAGTTTGTAATTCGTTTTGAGGGATTATTTCCAGCGAAAACGAGAAACGGCGGTCCGCTGGGCGGTTTTTTTTTTAATATAATGCAACTTTTCCAAAAATAGGCACTAATAACTCTTAGAAAAATCGATAGCTCACTCAATAAATGGTACATCTCTATAACTATCAAACTCAAAACGTCACAGAACTCATTATAGGTGAAAAATATTGTAGTCTGTGCTATTGACAGCTGTCACCCGCACCATGCTAGAATGAAACTACTGTAGCCGTATGTTTGTCATGTACGCCCCGCCCGGCGGAGCTCCTACGTCACCTCGTGCAGCGCGCCGTATATGTCCGCGTCGCTGTGCGCATGCTCGGGGTCCAGGTTGTCTCGCAGGGCTCCCGCGAACAGCGCGGGCCGCTGGGGGAGCGCCGCGAGCCGCTGTACTGTAGCTGTATGTCATGTACGCCCCGCCCGGCGGAGCTCCTACGTCACCTCGTGCAGCGCGCCGTATATAGGGCTCCCGCGAACAGCGCGGGCCGCTGGGGAGCGCCGCGAGCCGCTGTACTGTAGCTGTATGTCATGTACGCCCCGCCCGGCGGAGCTCCTACGTCACCTCGTGCAGCGCGCCGTATATAGGGCTCCCGCGAACAGCGCGGGCCGCTGGGGGAGCGCCGCGAGCCGCTGTACTGTAGCTGTATGTTACGTGCGCCCCGCCCGGCGGAGCTCCTACGTCACCTCGTGCAGCGCGCCGTATATGTCCGCGTCGCTGTGCGCATGCTCGGGGTCCAGGTTGTCTCGCAGGGCTCCCGCGAACAGCGCGGGCCGCTGGGGGAGCGCCGCGAGCCGCTGTACTGTAGCTGTATGTCATGTACGCCCCGCCCGGCGGAGCTCCTACGTCACCTCGTGCAGCGCGCCGTATATAGGGCTCCCGCGAACAGCGCGGGCCGCTGGGGAGCGCCGCGAGCCGCTGTACTGTAGCTGTATGTTACGTGCGCCCCGCCCGGCGGAGCTCCTACGTCACCTCGTGCAGCGCGCCGTATATGTCCGCGTCGCTGTGCGCATGCTCGGGGTCCAGATTGTCTCGCAGGGCTCCCGCGAACAGCGCGGGCCGCTGGGGGAGCGCCGCGAGCCGCTGGCGCCACGCGCGGAGCCCCGCCTCGTCCGGGGACACCCCGTCCACGGTGATGCGCCCGCTCGTCTTGCCGAGTCTGGAAATTTATTTATTAATTTATTATTACACTAGCTTTTGCCCGCGGCTCCGCCCGCGTGGTATTCGGTTATCGCGCGCTGTTCCCTCGGGAACTGTGCATTTTTCCGGGATAAAAAGTAGCCTATGTCACTCTCGGGCCCATAAACTATCTCTATGCCAAAAATCACGTCGATCCGTCGCTCCGTTACGGCGTGAAAGAGGGACAAACATACAAACACACAAACACACAAACATACAAACACACTTTCGCATTTATAATATTAAGTATGGATACATACATACGTACATAAGTACTCCCATTGAGACCCTTTAGAAATCAACTGTTTCGTTGGCTTGTCGGAAAGTGTTTTTACTCACTGAAGGAATATTTTAACAAAATGTAGATGTTTATATTTAAGGCATGTTTATTGTAAAGATTGCATGCCACAAAAAATATTTGTATGACTTTTATAAGTTTAAATGTTTGAAACTAGAATAAGTTTAACATCATAATTGTACCCATAACATTTAATGCAAATAAAATATATTTCATTTCATTTCATACATAAAATCACGCCTCTTTCCAAACGAGGTAGGCAGAGACTATATCCTTCCACTTGCTACGATTCTGGCATACAACTCTCGCGTCCTCTACGTTCATCAATCTTTTCATGCAAGCACGTCGGTTTAGAGTACTCCTGACCCGACCTTTCTTCAGAATGTCCCCGATTTGATCGTGGTACGTTCGTCTAGGCCTTTCTCTCTTTTTATTATTTATTTATTTATATCAAAGAAACTCACACAGTATAACAGTTTAACACTAAGGCACTGCGCAAGACAAATTTAATACTGAGAAGAGTTAGTTCGACTGCGGATATCATCATTGCTGATTCTATCCCGCAGAGAAACCCCGAGCTAGCGCTTTGAGTGACTTTGAGCTTTCACATGAGGCCCATCGTTAGCGCCCACGTCTCACATCCGTATGTCATCCATCACTGTCACTGTCAACCCTAGTCTTGTGTAACAGCCCACCTGAACAGAGCCTGTATGAGCGAGCTCTTCCCAGCGCCGGTCCTGCCGACGACGGCGACTTTCTCCGCAGGCCGCACCACGAACGACACCCCGCGGATGGCGTACACGGGCTCCGCGACTTTGACCGGCTCCGTCTCCTTCTTAGGAGGCTTCTCGTACTCCAGTGAGACGTCCTCGAAGGCTATTTCACCTGTCGAAGTCAAAAATCAATATATCTTTATTCAATTTAGGCTATAACAAGCACTTATGAACGTCAAAAAAATCTACCACCGGTTCGGAAAAACCTCTGTTGAGAAGAATCCGGCAAAAAACTCAACGAGGTATTTTTTTTTCAAGTAGAGATTCACAATATTTATAAATGAAATCTATATACATATATATAAGTTCCCAGTCCGCACTGGGCCCGCGTGGGAACTATGGCCCAAGCCCTCTCATTCCGAGAGGAGGTCTGTGCCCAGCAGTGGGACGTATATAGGCTGAGATGATGATCTATATACATTACAAGTATTTAACATAACTTTATTTTTAACACAGTTGATGCAGGAAATGAAGAAAGTTTTTGTATGGAGACCCAAGCATTAATTCCTCAGTCGATAAAATTTTGCCTGGTTATTGTATAGTATGAGCCGTAACTAAAATATAAAAAATCCAAAAAAAAACACCTAAGTTAGGTATTTATAAGCTAAAAATCGTCACTACTTTTAAAAAACTCGTATCTCGAAATGGATAATTTTTCCGAGTGCACTTTATGACTATTACGTCAAGGTTCAATTTCGTTCACGTATTGATTTGAGATACGAGATTTTTTCAAAGTAGTGACGAAACACAAATCAGTTTATATTAGTAATTTAATTTAATTTCTGCTGGAATATTTTTTTTTATATTTCATATATTGTTCCAATACGTTACATGAGTATGTCTATGTTGAAGAAAGTTTGAACGGAGCATTTTTTTTATTTTTTTTTTTTTTATTTTTTTTTTTGGATATTTATACAATACTCTTTATTTATTGATACTTTATTATACTGTCAAGTTTTTTGGGCTGAGGAATTACTGCTGGGTCCACTACCTTTATTTACTGCACTAGTGAAACTCATCGTCATCATCTCGGCCGTAGGACACGGGCCTCTGAGCGGCCGAGAAAATTGTGTGAAATTTCATTATTGTATACCAGCGAATTAGGAATGTAACAAAGTAAAAATTCTTTTGTTTTTCTATTATTTTACACCGTGGCACAGTTTGACTTTATTCTCGAAACAATTAGATTCTAATTGCTTTATATCTAAAATACAAACTGAAATATAGATGCACAGAAAAAACAGAAAAATAAGACCAGCGCTGAGAATCGAACCCAGGTCCTCGGCATTCCGTGCCGCGTGCTATACCGCTACACCAAGTTAGTATACAGGTTTTACGGGATGACCGTAAATCATCTCAGCCTATATACGTCCCACTGCTGGGCACAGGTCTCCTCTCGGAATGAGAGGGCTTGGGCCATAGTTCCCACGTAGGCCCAGTGCGGATTGGGAACTTCACACGCACCATTAAATTTCTTCGCAGGTTTGTGCAGGTTTCCTCACGATGTTTTCCTTCACCGCAAAGCTCGTGGTAAATTGCGCACATAAATTTCGAAGAACTCAGAGGTGCAAGCCGGGATTTGAACCCACGACCCTCTGCTTGAGAGGCGATAGGACAAACCACTAGGCCACCACGGCTTATGACCGTAAAAATAACAAAAAATTGGAATTCAAATAAAAAATACAAAAAGATTCCAAAAACCAATCTTATCTAATCGCTTTGTCAATTTTTTTAAAAATACTTCTATGGTAGGCTTCAAGAGATTAATCCTCGAAATGAGAATTTATCACATCACTACTCATAAGGGTTCCGTTGTTTACTTTTTAAGGAGAAAACTAAGAAAAATTATGTAGGTTAAATTACCTTTGGCCGGCCAGTGGTCGAAGTCCAGACTGGGATGGTTTGTTTTCAACGCCTTCTCGTTCACATCGACGGGGGTCTCAGGCTCCAGATTCGTGTATTCCAACATTCTTTCCACCTGCAAAAGAACAACAAGAACAAATAATAAATAAATATAATAGGACACTTGACACCAATGAGGGCTATCGCGAATGGATTTTCCGCTAGAGGCGCTAGTGTAGCGTGAGGTCAACGAAATGTCAAATCTCATAGTTTCTGGGTGAGCTACGCGGGTTTATTTATAATTAGAATAATTTTGTGAATATTTTGCATTACCTGAAATTAATTATGGCAATTATGCGATAAGGGGCAATGAACGTCTGTAATTTGAGACAGTTTTGTCTTTCGAAAACTTTTGTCCTCCCTTTTTTCCGAACAAAACGGGATTATACAATACTGTGGTTGCTCAATATGTTTATGGTACTGTTTTACGATGTCTTAAATATGATTTTAATCTAAACTTTGTTTTCACGGCCGTTATAACAGACTTTTAAAAACCTCACGCAACAGTGGCGCCATCTAGTGAGAGAAAAAACGATAGCCCTCATTTCACCGGCTGTCTTACTTTCCACGCCGAAACACAACAGTGCAAGCACTGCTGCTTCACGGCTGGATTAACGAGCAAGATGGTGGTACTGGTACTCACCGACGTCATCTGATTCTCGACTTCTGCCGTCTGCCGCATGCCGTACTGGCACATGCCGACCAAACCGATCACCTGCGTTATGGCCAGACCGACGTTGCCACCGATCGTGTCTGTAAAAAATTTTAGATTACACAACGAGAGCATAAAACGAGCCATTTCACCCGAGACGTTCATATAGCCAGGATGGATAGACACGTCGAGGGGAAAATGGGTTTAATGCTCGAGTTTTACACTCTGCTTTTCAGTTTGATTGAGTGGAAATCAAATAGAAAGAGTGGAAATAATTGTTCACTTTCTAGGTAAGTGAGCGTTTTTAAAAAAAAATACCCTTTCTGTTTTTTTGGAATTTTGGATTTTTTTTTAAACCATCTGAACCGCTTGTGCTCTTGATTCTGAGTAGGAAAAACAACATTTATTTCAAAATTTCAAAAAAAAAGAAAGGGTGCACTTTTTTTTTAAAACGCCCAAGGTTTTACTTTTCATGGATTGCTACATAATTATAAATTTTAGTTTTATTGATTTATTTTGATTGATTTTATAAATTTTTACTTTTATATAGGTAAAATAGAAATTATTAAATAAAATACATATAAACTGTTTTGTTCGTGGTTGATGACACCTGATTTTAGACGAAGATTTTACTTTATGCACTAGAACATAAAAAGTCATTTTATGTCGCCTATATCCAGCAGTCATTTTTTTTTAACTACCAGCGCTTTGTCGGGCGACTTTCGGAAAGTCATTTCTTCAAAATATTCTAATTAAAAATAAAATACTTAAAAACTACAGTAAGCGATAAAACAAAAAAAATAAAAAAAGTAATAATAATATTGTATTGTTATTACTACAGGACTGATGGTCGATGGGGTCAAAAGGTTCTCGAATGGCGTCCGCGGACCGGGAGACGAGCTGTCGGTGCCTCCAACAAGATGGAGCGACGACCTGGCTAAGATCGCGGGATCGCGGTGGATGCGAAAAGCACAAGACCGGTCTGAGTGGAGAGCCTTGGGGGAGGCCTATGTCCAGCAGTGGACGTCTTTCGGCTGACATGATGATGATGATGATGATTGTTATTATTACCTTCGCTGGCGAAGAAGAAGAAGCTAAACGTAACGCACGCCAGATAGAGACAGCACACCATGTCCATCCAAAAGCCGAACGCTCGGTTCGTGTTCAGCACCAACGTCCACGCGGAGCTGTGGAGATCCTGGCGGCAAATACAAGCTAAATAAGTTTAAAAGTAAAAATATGAATGAATGAGTGAATGAACGAATGAATAAAAGAGTGAATGAGAGACTGGAAGTTTTATTTTTCAAAGACAAAACAAGTAAGATTAAAATAAGCTTTAAAGTAAAAAGATGAATCAAGGAACGAATGAATAACAGAGTGAATGAAAGAATGAAAGTTTCATTTTTCAAAGACAAAACAAGTAAGATTAAAATAAGCTTTAAAGTAAAAAGATGAATCAAGGAACGAATAAATAACAGAGTGAATGAGAGAATGAAAGTTTCATTTTTCAAAGACAAAACAAGTAAGATTAAAATAAGCTTTAAAGTAAAAAGATGAATCAAGGAACGAATGAATAACAGAGTGAATGAGAGAATGAAAGTTTCATTTTTCAAAGACAAAACAAGTAAGATTAAAATAAGCTTAAAAATAAAAAAGGTGAATGAATGAACGAATGAACAAAAGAGTTAATGAGAGAATGAAAGTTTCATTTTTCAAAGACAAAACAAGTAAAATTACTATAAGTAAAGTAAAAAATATGTGAACGAACGAATTAATGAGTGAACGAAATAATGTATGAATGTAATTATTCGTCAACAAAAACAAACTAGGTAAGTTTTAAAGTACCTATATGAATGAAGGAAAGAAAGATATTTTTATTTGTATAAAGCAAACAGAAGCTAGATTACTTTAAAAGTAAAAACAAAATAATGGATTAAATTTGAAAAGCGAATTAAAAAATGAATGACTGAAACATTTAATTTGTCAAAAATAGGTTTCAATGAACGGATAAGTGAATGATAGTTTTATTTGTATAAAACAAAGGCAATCAACAAAAAACAGTTAAATGGACTGAACTGAATAAAATAATAAACAAATAAAAGTTTCATTTGAAAATTATAATGAACGAACGAGTGTATGAGTGAACGAACGAATAACTTTTTACTTTTTTTTTTATTCTCCTGGATGGCAAACGAGCACGTGGGTCTCCTGATGGTAAGAGATCACCACCGCCCATAAACATCTGCAACTCCAAGTGTATTTATTACAAATGGCTTGCCAACCTAGAGGGCTAAGATAGGATACCTCAAGTGCCAGTAATTTCACCGGCTGTCTTACTTTCCACGCCGTAACAACAGTGCAAGCACTGCTCACGGCAGCAGCGAGTAAGATGGTGGTACCAATCCGGGCGGAGCTTGCACAAGGTCCTACCACCTAAAACTATACTACTTGTCAATGTCAAAAACAAGTTGTGTATATTAGTTAGGGGCGTCCATAAATTACGTGAGATTTTTTAAGGGGGGGAGGGGGTCGATTCAAATCTCATCTAATCTTACGTTGGGGAGAGGGGGGGTTTCGGAAAATATCACGCAATTTTTTTTCTGATTGAAACAAAAAAAAAATATACTATTTTGGTCCATTTAATCCAGATTGTACATGCTTAAGATTTAATCTTAAGCATAATCGTAATACGATTAAGATCATTCACTGATTCGTTACGATTTGAGTAGGTATTCTATTGTTAAATTTTTATTACACTTATAACTCTCAGCAATATTGATTACTAGTCTCAACTAGTCGTAAATAAAAGCACGAACCAAATTTTTCTTTTCTTTTTACAATAACAATCCAACGCGTTTACATAACAAACCGACATTTTGAAAAATCTCACGTGAGATTGGGGGATGGGGGAGGGGGTTGAATAAAATCTCACGACATCCCACCAAGGGGGGAGGGAGGGATAGAAAATTTAAAAAAACACCTCACGTAATTTATGGACGCCTAGGGCATACACACCTGTAGTTTGTCGAACTCCCGCGCTATTATGACGGGCGCGGCGCGTGTCGACCGTATCGTTGTCAGACCGGAAACCGTGGCCGTCGCGTGGTTCAAAGACTGGCTGCGGGCTGCAAAGGATATCCATATTATATTACTAGCTTTTGCCCGCGGCTCCGCCCGCGCGGAATTCGGTTATCGCGCGCTGTTCCTCGGGAACTGTGCATTTTTCCGGGATAAAAAGTAGCCTATGTCACTCTCGGGCCCTTAAACTATCTCTATGCCAAAAATCACGACGATCCGTCGCTCCGTTACGGCGTGAAAGACGGACAAACATACAAACACACTTTCGCATTTATAATATTATTAGTATGGATAAAAGCGAGTGTACCATTTCTTGCAAGGTCGGCAATGCATCTGCAGTCCTGATGGTGCTGCGGATGTCTATTGGCGACGGTAATCACTTAATATCAGGTGAACCGTCTGCTCGTTTGTCTGTTATTACAAAAAGAAAGTGTGTGTTTGTATGTTTGTGCTTGTGTCGTTCACGCCGTAACGGAGCGACGGATCGACTTGATTTTTGGCATAGAGATAGAGTATGGGCCCGAGAGTGACATAGGTTACTTTTTTCCCGGAAAAATGCACAGTTCCCGAGGGAACAGCGCGCGATAACCGAATACCAAGCGGGCGGAGCCGCGGGCATAAGCTAGTATTACTTATATATGCAAAAAGTTACTTTATAACCTGGATTAAAACAGAACGCTTTTTATCCCAATATTCCCACGGGATAGAGATAAAATCTCGAAATCACAACCGCTAGGGTTTGAGTCTTCTAATTTTGGTCAGTTGCTCTTAACACAGCCAAACATACAAACAAACACAAACATTTATAACATTAAAATATTTCGCATTATATATTTATAACATAAAAGGATGATTCTTTGGAGCTAAGTTTACACAAATCATTATAGTAAGAAACAGGAGCTCCGCCGGGCGGAGCATCGACTCACCGATGGCCTCGATCCTCTTGAGCTCGCGACTGGTGCTGAGGAACAGGCTCCGCAAGAGGAACAGAAGGCACGCCACGAACGCAGTGGGCAGGAGAAGCCACCAGTTCACCAAACACACCACTATGAGGATGGACACTACCTCCAGGAAGAACTGTGGGCAAACATAAATAAAATAAATCCTACTAATATTATAAATGTGAAAGTTTGTAGAGTAGTATGTTTGTTACTTCTTCACGCTGAAACGGCTGGACGGATTTGGATGAATTTGTCAAAAAGTTAGTTTATAACTTGGATTAAAACATAGGATACTTTTTATCCCGATATTCCCACGGGATAGGGATAAAATCTTGAAATAACAACTGCTGGGCTTAGAGTCATGAAATTTGGTATGCAGGTAGTTGGACGTCTGGAATAACACATAGGTGAGATCGCTCTTAAGCGATAAGGCCGCCTATTGCTTACCGTGTATTTTTTTTTCTCTGTGTATTTGTTTTCTGTATCACTTACTATTTTTGGTGTACAATAAAGAGTCTTTGTATTGTATTGTATTGTATTGTGACTTTTTGACCCGATATTTCCACGGGATACCTAGGGATAAAATCTCGGAATAACTACCGCTGGACTTAGAGCCATGAAATTTAGTATGTACCTAGGTATCTAGACCTCTGGAATAACACATAGGGTAGTTTACGCGTGCGAAGCCGCGGGTAAAAGCTAGTAATAAATAAATATCACGGGACAATTCACACCAATTGACCTAGTCCCAAAGTAAGCTTAGCACAGCTTGTGTTATGGGTACTAAGCAACGGATAAAATATCCATACTATATATCCATACTAATATTATAAATGCGAAAGTGTGTTTGTATGTTTGTGTGTTTGTATGTTTGTGCGTCTTTCACGCCGTAACGGAGCGACGGATCGACGTAATTTTTGGCATAGAGATAGTTTATGGGCCAGAGAGTGATGGACTATTTTTTATCTTGGAAAAATGCACAGTTCCCGAGGGAACAGCGCGCGATAACCGAATACCACGCGGGCGGAGCCGCGGGCAAAAGCTAGTAATAAATATCACGGGATAATTCACACCAATTGATCTAGTCACAAAGTAAGCTTAGCAAAGCTTGTGTTATTTATGGGTACTAAGTAACTAAGCAACGGATAAACATAATTATATAGATAGATACATACTTAAATACAATTACTTATTAAACACCCAAGACCCGAGAACAAACATTCGTATTTTTCATACAAATATCTGCCCCGACACGGGAATCGAACCCGGGACCTCAAGCTTCGTAGTCAGGGTCTCTAACCACTAGGCCATCTGGTCGTCTGTCTGAAATATTGATGCACAGAAAAACCAGAAAAATAAAACCAGCGCTGGGAATCGAACCCCGGTCCTCGGCATTCCGTGCCGCGTGCTATACCGCTACACCACCGCTGGACAACGGTACAGACACGAATTTCTCCTGTGCACCACATATCTCAGCTTGTTTGTTTATTTAGCCACTTAAGCAGCGACACTAGCGACATCTATGCCGTAGCCCTCATCGAAACTTTTCCGACACTCCATCGGAACTAACCGCTCACCCGGACAAGAGATATCGTTTTCAAGCAATCAAATTAAGATTGATTTTAGTATTTTTTTTGTATTTTTCATTTCTATTCAAATTTTTACCCACGACGGAACGGAGAAGGTATATGCGTTTAGGGTGAGAGGTTGTTTATTTGTTCTTACTTTCACGGTCATCCCGTAAAACCTATATCGAAAATACAAATTGAAATATAGATGCACAGAAAAACCAGAAAAATAAGACCAGCGCTGGGAATCGAACCCAGGTCCTCGGCATTCCGTGCTGTACCGCTACACCACCACCACCACCGTCCGTGGGATGACGGTAAAAGTAAAAAGAAGCGGGCAAACAGATAAATACAATCACCATCATCATCCCAGCCTCTATACGTCCCACTGCTGGGCACAGGCCTCCTCTCGGAATGAGAGGGCTTGGGCCGTACTTCCTAAGCGGGCCCAATGCGGAATGGGAACTTCATACACAGCATTAACTTATGGGTTCCGTAAAAATTTGTAGGCACCTAAGAATATCCAATCTTAAGGCACTGGTCCCACCGGCGGCTACAAACTATTAGCGAGTAAAACTATAAACTACAAACGAGTGGGCGAGAGGCGAGAAGCGAGTCTAGTTTTGCTAGTTTAGACGCTCGGCTATAAGCGAATGTTTGCGTGCGACGGGCGATTACTCGCTGCACTAGCTCAGCTCGAGTACCGTTGAGCTAGTTTTATAGTCGATAGCTTATCGCTGCGGTCAACTAGTAGACAGTGGTCCCACCGCCAGCTATCGGCGAGCTCGGCGGTCAACTAGTAAAATTCTGTACTAGAAACAGTTGACAATCGGCGGGCGGCTAGTAAACAATTCTATGGAATTATCGCTTACTCGCCGGGCGGTGGGAGAGTATCCTCGCCGGCAGTGTGAACAGCCAGCTATGAACTATAAAAATATAACTCTCTCTTTTATGTACACGAAAGCGATTATCTTTTGTTCGTTTCTTGGGCTAGAAAATAGCCGATAGCTCATAGCTTACTAGCTCGCGGTGGGACCAGTGCCTAATGAACTAAAATAATTACTTTTGCTCACCCGCTGCCTTACGATAGCTACGTTTGTACAACAAACGTGTTCATATTCATGCAGCTCCACCTCTACACTGTAAGGACACACACCACACAAACCCAACTATCACCACCGCCACACTATACCGACACGTTTCGAACTCAAACAGAGTTCATCTTCAAGACAACAGTTTGTCTTACCCCGAGGCAATCGACGAGGGCGACCGGCAGCAAAGTGTCCACTTGCCCCATGTCCTTGGAGAAGCGATTCAGGATCCGCCCGGAGGGGTTGTGGTGGAAGAACCACATCGGCGCGTTAGTGACACCCCTAGGAAGAAATGGATACAATCATTAAGACGATTGAATGACGTGAGTGACCATTAATGACAAAAAAAATAACAAAAAAGAATTTTGTAAATCGGTCCACAATTGACTGGGTAATCGGTGAACATACATAAAAAAAATACAAACAGAACCTCCTGCTTTTTTGGAAGTCGGTTAAAAAGTGACTAGTTATTACTAAAGTGTCTACTAATGACTGAAGTGTTTACTAATGACTAGTGTCTGCTAAAGACTAAATCGAATACTAGCGACTGAAGTTTCCACTATTGACTAAAATTACTAATAACTAAAGATGCTACCCGGACTAAACCTACTAATGACTAAAATAACTACGAATGACTAAAGCGACTACTAGTGACTGACGTTTCTTCTACTGTCAAAATTTTCTACTAATGACTAAAGTTACTACTAAGGACTAAAATAACTACGAATGACTAAAGCGACTAGTAGTGACTAAAGTTACTTCTACAGTCGAAATTTTCTACTAATGACTAAAGCGACTAACTAACTAGTCATTAAATTGCTGACGACTGAATTGACTGTGTAGTGACAAAACCCACCTGAACATGGTGTCGTGCAGCGTCACGGACGCACGGATGCACGTGTTGTAGAACACTACCAGCTTGTTCCACGTGAAGAATATGCAGATGCCGATGAGACTCGCGTACACGTACACGCATTGGTTGCGCGTCAGGTTGAAGATGTTGCCTTTCACAGTCGTGAAGTCCACCACTGAAAACAAAGGTGAAAGGAGAAATTGACTAAGCGACGTGTTTTTAAGATAGTGAGTTATATAAAAACATACAAAAAAATATATACAAAAATATTTATTCGCTTAATCATTCACAAGTTTACAGTATAGTTATGTCCAGCGGACCCCAAACAATCCAGAAGTGACATTAAAAAAAAGACGACAAGTGCGCAAGCATTGTGCGTGCGTGTGCGCGGCGTGCGTGCGTGCGTGCGTGCGTGTGTGCAAGCCTGCGTATCGTAGGTGCGAGAAAACTGTGAAGTATATTACCATACAACAAAAAATGACATCGAAATTTAAACCTTAATGTCTTATACATAAAGTTAAATTTATTTTTTTGACAATTTGAATGATACAGAGAAAATGACACTCCTTTTTACAAAAGCTAAAAATTCTATTGCTAACAATATTTACTAAATTATGACGTCACTAACCTGGAGGTGGTGCTCCGGGCGTGTCATTCCTTAGCGCGATGACGGCAGCGCTGTTCGCTTCTTCCATATTTACCCTAAAAAAAAAAATACGAAAATTCAAATTCAAATTAAAATCATTTATTCAGTAAATAGGCCGCAATGGGCACTTTTACACGTCATTTTTTAAACTACCAGCGCTTTCGGAAACACTCTCACTGCCAAGAAGAATGCGCCGCAAGAAACTTGGCAGAAAGTAATTTTTTCATAATTAAATAATTACAAATAAAATACTTAAAAACTACAGTATACAATTAAAGAAAACAAATAATAAAAATAATAATAATACAGGGGAAAAATACAATAACCAAATAATAAATAACCAAAACAATTTCAAATATCATACTCTTCTAACAGGCAACAAACCTTTCGAGAACGGAAATCTAAAAATTATAGTGGTTGCCTGCGACTTCCTCTAGAAAGAATTCATTTATCGCCATCTCACAGGAACTATGCAGTTTTAAACTAGGTTCTTAAACACAAACTGTGACTATATGTGACTCAAATTTCTTCAATGATGCCTAGTCACTATGCCGATAACTAATTTTACTTTGAAGATTTAAAGTGACTGGGTGAGACTAAAATAACTATGGCGGTGACTAAAGTGACTATGTGTGAAGACCAAAAATTTTCACACCGTTAGTTGCGTTAGTAGGTAATTTTAATTTCCATTAACTTTTTCCATTGTGACACGAATATTAATCACACATCTGTATGGATTTGGATGGATGTAGTTATTTTAGTCACGTGTAGTTACTTTAGTCATTGCCATAGTCAATTACTCACGATTATGTAGTCACATTAATCGTCATAGTCACTTTAGTCGTCGTCATAAGAGTGAAGACCAAGAAGTTGCCCAGCGTTAAAGCTGCATTAGCACGTAGTTTTAATAATTTCCATTAACCTTTTTCCGTTGTGACACGAAAATTGATCATACATTTGTATGGATAATTTTTGTGTTAACGTAGCTTTAACGCTGTGCAACAACTTGGTCTTCACCGCTATGACGACGACTAAAGTGACTATGACGACTAACGTGACTAAATAACTGTGACTTAAATTACTATGGCTATGACTAAAGTAACTAAACGTGACTAAAATGACTAAAGCGACTACGACTAACCACTCCTTGAGCCAGATGTCGGTGGACGAGTAGAACACCTGCGCCAGCACGAACAGCGCGAACATTAGGGTCATGGACCACCGGCTGCCGCCGCTCTTTATGTACGCTATGTACACGCTGTTGTCTACTGAACCCTTGTGTTGGACTTCGCCTGTAAAAAAAAAAGGTTTATCTTTTATTTCTTTAATCGCAAAAATAATTTTTCACTTCTCATGCTCTTAAAATATTACGTTAAAGAAAGAAAGAAAGAAATCATTTATTCGTAACAAAGTAGCATAGCATAACAAAAAAAAAAGATATTAAAAAGTGCGAAATTGTTATGTCACGAAATGGTCCCAAATCATCAAAAATTGCCAGTCTTGCGAGCGGCGCTGTAAAGTTGCTTTAGTCTCGGCATATCGGGACTAACTCCTTTCTTTTTACTCGAATACGGCAAAGCCAAATAGTTCAGTACAATTAGATCAAAATTTGGCAAAATTAAAGCAAGAGGTTTATCTATCAGGATATGTAGGTTATAGAGAAAAAATAAATTTTACCCACTCTCCCCCCCCCTCCGGGGGGAGCGTCACCCCCCCGCGCCCTCGAATATGTCCCGGATCGCGGTATTTTCCATTATAAAAGAAAACCGTACACGATACATAAAAAGTGTGTAGGAACGAAATAATCCTTGATAAATTTACTATAAACCTTTCATACATTTAAAAGCGATATCACTTATAGTTCCAGCGCAATATGATACCAAATACTAAATTTTTTTTAAATTAATCTATTTTTTCGGCTAAAAGGTTAGTTTTCTCAAATACTTCACATTTTACCGCCAAGATATGTATGACAGAAGTAAAGAATAGAATATATTCTTTATAAAAAGGTATAATTAATTTCTAAAATCTTTCATTTACCATTGCTATGCTATTTTTTTAATTTAGTTCATTTGGCCATTCAGCGAAATATAAATGTTCATACTGGTTAAATGGTGTTACTTTAAATACCATTAGATTCACATATGTTTTCCTATAAGCTATAGGTATGGACCTATTTTCTGTATTTAAAAAAAAAATGTAGGCCCTGCTGGGCTTTTAGGAGATAGGGGCGGGGAAATGGTTAATTTTCACCTATTTTCTTAAATAACTTCAAAACGGATTAATTTAAAATAATGAAAAATATATATTTGAGATTTTCATAATGTACCCTTTCATTTGATATGTCACATGATATAGTTTCTACATTTTTTTTTCTAACCCTACCCTAAAAAATGTGTAATATTTTATTATAATCTTACTTACGGACTAAATAGTTTTTTTTTTTTTGGTACTTTTTCCTAAGTTAATGTCGCAGTAGCTGATTATGGTGAATTTTCAAAATAGCATAGCAGCGTCAAATGAATGAGTTTAGAAATGAATTATACATTTTTATAAAGAAGATATCCTGTTCTTTACTTTAGTCATACATATCTTGGCGGTAAAGTGTGAAATAATTGAAAAAACTAAACAATTAACAAAAAAAACTGGATAAATTATTAAAAATGTTCGTATTTGGTGCCAGATTGCGCTGCAACTGTAAGTGGTATCGCTTTTGTATGTATGAAAGGTTTATAGTAAATTTATCTAGGATTATTTCGTTCCTACACACTTTTTATGTATCGTGTACGGTTTTCTTTTATAATGGAAAATACCGCGATCCGGGACATATTCGAGGGCGCGGGGGGGTGACGCTCCCCCCGGAGGGGGGGGGGAGAGTGGGTAAAATTTATTTTTTCTCCATAACCTACATATCCTGATAGATAAACCTCTTGCTTTAATTTTGCCAATTTTTCCATACATTGCAATCTAATTTTCTTCAACTAAAAGGAAGATTAATGATTTTTTCATCTCTCCTGTTCGGAAAGTTTAATTTTCATGGGTAGATAGCCAGGTGGAAAATTGCGTTTTCTCCTCTAGGGTGGAAAGTAATTTTTTTTTAATTTTTCGGCTAGCCACGACATCGAAGATAATTGAGTTACGTCAGTGACATTTTTTTTTCACGTTTCGGCATGGCCATCTAGATGCACGCCGTGACCAACTCGATTTTTTTTTATAGTCGGCCATGGCAAGTGGCCAGTCGAAAAGGTACCGTTGGAGGTTGGATAGGTATATAAGTAAATTCAATTTATTATTATTCTCGTTTTTTGTAGTATTTTAGTTTCCTCACAGTCGAAATGAAAAGTAGAATGTCTAACTCGGGTGAAATAACGCATTTCCCCTCGAACTATTGGCGCTCTCACTTCGAGCGCCAGAAATATCTCGGGTGAAATGGGTCACTTTCCACCCTTGGTTATCAATCTACTATAGCAGTCCATGTATTTGTTCTCTAGGGATTAAAGTTTTTTTTTTACGTTGAATACCCCTAACCAGCCAAAACTCAACAACTCAGGGCGTGGAAATAGCCTCAAAACTGTTTGTGACTCTCTTTTAAGTCTCTTAAAGAATCTTAAGTTCTAAATGGGCGGGTATATTGATTTTCACGACACTAAGTGTCAATCTTGATTTCCGTTTTGGGTCACCTTTTCTTCTTGATAACAAAATTTCAAATTCTAATCAAAATGTGACGGGAGGTTGGTGCGAAAGTTCTGTGATATGGTGACTTACCTTCATATGTTGGATCCAAGTTGTTGTCCAAGTCGAGGTTGAAAGACAGCTGGGACGCCTCGGACATAGAACGCTGCGATCTTAGTTTGTGACTGTGTTCCTGTCACCAAATTAATAATAATAATAAATATCATGAGACACTTGACACCAATTGACCTAGTCCCAAACTATTATGTTCTCTGTGCCCAAACTAAGCAAAGCTTGTACTATGGACACTAGGCAACGGATAAACATACTTAAACATAGATAAATAAATACTTAAATTCATATTAAACATCCAAAACCCGAGAGCAAACATTCGTATTATTCATACAAATGTCTGCCCCGGCCGGGATTCGAACCCGGGACCTCAAGCTTCGTAGTCAGGTTCTCTAACCACTTAGCGATCCGGTCATCCGGTTTTATACATTAAATTCTACTAAATAAATAAATAAAAAGAACTAACTTAAGACAATTTAAAACGCATTTTAGGCTTCCGGAGCCAAAATAACAAAAACGGAACCCTTATTAGTTTCGTCAAGTCGGTCTGTCTGTCTGTCTGTCTGTCCGTCTGTATGTCATAGGCATTTAACTCAATATCACGATACATTTACTCAAATACCTAACATTTAAAATCTTAGGACATGAAATGTATCGATCATGATAAAAAATTACATAAACTATGTGAACCTACTATTCACTAATAAATGTAACACTATCATACGGGTTATTCCCATTTGTTACCACCAATTTTTACCAGTGGTAACAGCTGGGAATCTTTTACCCCTAAAGTACACAGTGGTAACTACTACGAAAAAAAACCAGTAGTTACCAGCAATTAGTGGTAACAAATAGGGAAAATATTCGCGATAAGATAAAATAACTCCATAAATACTGAATAGAATAGAACCTTTTTTAATAATTAATTAAAACCTTTGATAACAAACTGCTGAAAAATAAAATGAATGTGGTGGTAACTAATTGGATTTTTTTCCTATCTCATACCCACTAAAGAAATTGATGGTAACTATTGGGAAAAAAAATCCCAGTTGTTACCAGTGGTAACAGGTGGGAATAACACTATCATAATGTATGACACAGACAAATTTTCGAGTAACATCTACTCTAAAGTAATTATAACTTAGTGACTGAACTATAATACGAAATATTATTTCATACAAAGTGACGTACGCTTCTTTTGGCTTCAGCTTTGTAGTTGTCTATAGTTGTTATAACGTTGTACAATACCTTGGGAATTAAAGTATCAATTAATTATAGTATTGTGATTTACCAACAAATAATATAGATACTAAAAGGGTAATTTTTTAAAATCATGAAACTACCGTGAGACTCACTCATATTTAATGATATTATAACAGATAACTCACGTCTTAAATCGAGTTTAGCTCGACATGTTTCATGATTGTTTGTGATTGTTTGTGTTGTGTGCTCAGTCGCGCGAGCAGAGCGGTGGCGCGTGCTCAAGTGATGAAGGGTTTCGAAATAACCCGAAACATGTCGAGCTAAACTCGATTTAAGACGTGAGTTATCCGTTATAATATCATTAAATAAGGGTAATTTTTCTTAAATTTGCCCGTTAGTTTCGATCAAAATGGATATTTTGGAATACTTTGTCTTTTTGTACTTTTGTGTTTGTTCTACTTATTTTGTACAATAAAAACTTTACATACATACATGTAGAATTTTGAAAATAAAACCCCAAAATAATTATAAGTAACTTCTATTTAATTAATTTAAAACACTATATAAAAAACACACCAATTCGTTTTTCTGTCCTATCCCATGACATTTTGTTCACCCGACTTTTTTTTATTTTGCTAGTTCCATAGACATCCTTTCACATCCCACATACATACTTTGCCCACCGTTGTGAGGGCAAAGTATTCCATTATTTTCTGGATTGTGACCGGAAAATAACCTAAGATACGGAAAACAAACGTCAGAAGTGGGCAAAGTTACCAAGATTTATAGGTTTACAATCCTAACATCATCATCATCCCAGCCTATATACGTCCCACTGCTGGGCACAGACCTCCTCTCAGAACAAGAGGGCTTGGGCTACAATCCCTAAAATCTTGGCAACTTTAGATCTTACAATTCCAACTTACCACGCTCTCCTGTTTCTCATAGGCAACGGCGTTCTGCTTCTGCTTTTGTTCTTCGTTCTTTTCGCCCATCTCTATGAGGGTCTCGAACTCTGGCACCCCGTTTTGGAGCTCGTGGTACGTACCTTGGGCTACGATCTGCGTATAAATTAAATTAAAAACAAATTAAGGGCGATTCCACGAGCGTTTCAACTACTATCAGTCCCTTGCTTGAGATTTCAAGAATTGGAAGGCTGATTTTTTTTTATTATTTTATATTTATTTATATACTAGCTTATGCCCGCGACTTCGTCTGCGCGGATCTAGGTTATCGCGTGGTGGCGCCCTCTACTGGAATAAAAGGTATCCTATGTTGATCCTTAGGGTTCAAACTACCTATATACCAACTTTCATCAAAATCAGCTCAATGATTTCGACGTGAAAGCGTAACAGACAGACAAAGTTACTTTCGCATTTATAATATTAGTAGGGATAATAGCTGTTGCCCGCGGCTTCGCCCCCGTTGTATTTTTTTTTCTGCCATGAAAACCTTCTCCTGACAGTAGCGAACACAACAAAAAAAGAATTAGCGAAATCGGACCAGTCTTTCCCGAGTTATGCGCTTACCAACACATTTTGCGATTCATTTTTATATTATAGATATATATATATATATATATATATATATATATATATATATATATATATATATATATATATATATATATATATATATATATATATATATATATAATTATGACGTAAATATCTTCTGTACTTAGGCCAGGATCTATTTTAATACGAAAATCAATGCATATGAATTATGTACTTCTTAATATAAACTAGGGATCACCCTTAAATAGTCTCAGTGGATGCTCTAGGTCGTTATTTAGCAAAAAGCACTTTCGCCTTTTTAGCATCATTCTATACGTATACTCAGTGGCAGAAAACTTGGCCCACTCTACACACGAAATTACCTACTACTGCATAGTCAAAGTCAAAGTCAAAATGTCTTTATTCAATTTAGACTATAACAAACACTTACGAATGTAAAAAAAATCTACCACCGGTTCGGAAAAACCTCTGTTGAGAAGAATCCGGCAAGAAACTCAATGAGGTATATATATGTCGTAAGATAGGACTTAGAGAACCGGGATTCGACCCTGACATGATCAATGTGGGCATAACATGTGGGATTCGGGCAGAGAATGAAACAATTTTGAAGAACTAACAAAAGTCCGCTAATCGTAGTCAAGATAAAACCAAAACAATACGACACTCATTCACTGAAATCTTAGAAATGCAACTATCATAACGATTCACAATAATCTTAAGGAAAAGCCTAGTTAATAATAAAGAAACGCGAACAGTTCCTGAGATTGTCGACTCGGGCCAAACTTCTTTTACAAACTGACAATTGACGATCGCTTTTCCCGCGTCCAGATCTCAGGCTCTGTCAAGCGCGCCACGCATGGCAACACTGGCGTTTCGAAAGTGCTATAATGCCAATCCTTAATAAACCACGCATGGTAATGACCATACAAGGACAATACTCATAATTCTACACGGCCATCCTACAAGACACACGTCCTCGTGTGTTTAATCTGCAACAATCGACACAATAGCATCATAATATTCGCTCGGCCACTTCTGACCACAACACACACAAAACAAAACAAAATTACGCACACACACACACAAATCAAAACCAGTAACTATAGTATTAGACATTATTCTGATAAATTCCATATAGTATTACTTAAAGGTGAGAGAAAACGAAAGAGCGAGAGATTGAGAGAGAGAATGAAAGCCAACCATTATTCCATTCTGTGATTTAACTACCAGTCATTCTTATTTCAGCGGCCATTTTTATTTTTCTCTTTTCCTTTCATTCTTAAGGCTCTCCTTCGAGTCATCCCTGTGACTCTGCTATCAGTCATCCCTGTGACGTTCCTACAAGTCATCCCTGTGACTTCACAAGAAGTCATCCCTGTGACTTCCCTAGAAGTCATCCCTGTGACTTCCCTAGAAGTCATCCCTGTGACTTCCCTACCAGTCATCCCTGTGACGTTCCTACAAGTCATCCCTGTGACTTCCCTACAAGTCATCCCTGTGACTTATCTACCAGTCATCCCTGTGACTTTCCTACGAGTCATCCCTGTGACTTTCCTACGAGTCATCCCTGTGACTTCCCTAGAAGTCATCCCTGTGACTTCCCTAGAAGTCATCCCTGTGACTTCCCTACCAGTCATCCCTGTGACGTTCCTACAAGTCATCCCTGTGACTTCCCTACAAGTCATCCCTGTGACTTATCTACCAGTCATCCCTGTGACTTTCCTACGAGTCATCCCTGTGACTCCTACCAGTCATCCCTGTGACTCCTACCAGTCATCCCTGTGACTTTCCTACGAGTCATCCCTGTGACTCGCCTACCAGTCATCCCTGTGACTTTCCTACGAGTCATCCCTGTGACCCACCTACCAGTCATCCCTGTGACTTTCCTACGAGTCATCCCTGTGACTCTCCTACAAGTCATCCCTGTGACTCTCCTACGAGTCATCCCTGTGACTCTCCTACAAGTCATCCCTGTGACTTTCCTACGAGTCATCCCTGTGACTCTCCTACCAGTCATCCCTGTGACTGTCCTACGAGTCATCCCTGTGACTCTCCTACGAGTCATCCCTGTGACTCTCCTACCAGTCATCCCTGTGACTGTCCTACGAGTCATCCCTGTGACTCTCCTACCAGTCATCCCTGTGACTGTCCTACGAGTCATCCCTGTGACTCTCCTACCAGTCATCCCTGTGACTGTCCTACGAGTCATCCCTGTGACTCTCCTACCAGTCATCCCTGTGACTGTCCTACGAGTCATCCCTGTGACTCTCCTACCAGTCATCCCTGTGACTGTCCTACGAGTCATCCCTGTGACTCTCCTACAAGTCATCCCAGTGACTCGACCACTTTTTTTTTTTCTTTTTTTTTTTTTTTTCAATAGCACAACTAAAAAGTAAAGTAAAATGTTTATTAAAAATAAAGGTTATAAATCGTTTACAGTTTTATATTTGGGATTCAAAACATCAGAATGCTGAAATGACTAAAATTATTTAGTGAAACATGAAATCAAAAGCAAAACAATGTACTGTCTAGCGAACCCCAAACTAGGCTAACTTGTATCTTGGGGACCAGATGAGTTTCAAATAAATGAAATGAATAGTTAATGCAAATTTATTAGGACTGTTTTATTGCCAACTATAATTTTATAACAAGAGGAAAAAAAAATAACTAATTCAATATTACTTATTGATGAAAATAGCATAATACAATACTGTACGAGATAACAGGTAAAATACATTTTTTTTTTTTGTAACAGAAAACAACAGCTCCAACAGATACTCTACAATACTTAAACTTCTTGTCTTAAACCTTCAACATGAATTTAAGATCCAACATTTTCTGACTCATCTGAATGAATTGCCAGTGACAAGTTGTCACACTCACATCGTCCAGCACTTTACCCACAGACACCATCTCCAAATGGTCGCACACTCACAGGTGAGGCTTGAGCTTAGATCTCCATACATCTCCACAATTCAAAGTCAAAATCAAAGTCAAAACATTCCCACTCAATTCAGGCCACATCAAAGCACTTATGAAACCACCACCAATTATTTATTCTAAAACATTAATACCAAACCGCACTCTCTCATATCCAGCTGATCACATTTGTCTATATCATGTACTGCCATAACTCTATTTACATCAATATCTGTGTCCATCCACCGACCAACAAAATTATCAAATTGATTGCAAGGCAAACTATCATCATTATCCAGTACCCCTCAGGAAATGGTTAATTATTTACAGAAAACCATTATTGAAAAACAAAAATCCATAATCACTCAGAGCAAAAATTATGAGGAAATCATAGTGTCTCTTGATTAATTACCAACTCCACATGTCATTCAATTTCAGTACCTATATCACTAATAGAAAAAAAAAGTGAATTTCAGAAACCACACAATAGCTAGGTCTCAAAAACCTGTGCCCTAACAAGATCACTCCCATACTCTAACCAACAAGAATGAAGACAACCTCCGCTTAACCCTGGGACCACAACGGACCAGAGTTGCAGAGTGCAATGGAGGCAATTGCAGGAGGCCTATGCCAAAAGACACACAGAACTGGGACATTTTATAACAAAATACACAAAATAGTACAAGTAAACTACCAGTTCAGAATAAAAAAAAATGTTGTTATTATTATAACCAGATTACTATAAAGCCTTCTATGTAACCCAATCACAGTAAAGTACAGTAACTCAACTTGAAAAATTCCAACTAAACATTATTCATTATTTCTTAAGATTTTGATAGCAAATGTCACACATTCATAAAGAAACTTGAATAAAGCAATATCAATTTATTTAGCTTACACATTCAGCAGGTTCTTTTTATGTTTAAAAGTGTAATAACATTTTTAACTAACATTTAAACAACAGTTAAAATGAGAGTTTAACTTGCCATACTTGCAAACTAACTCACTGTACTTGTTTGTATTTCTCCTACCCACTTTGATTTTGTTAGCATGACCGTTTGCGAATTTAATTTAGTTCTTAAGAAAATATGTTTTCTCAGTAAGTGATTTTAAATCTTATGAGAAACAAATAATCTTAAACCCAAACCCTTTATTAAATTCAGAAACTGAGAATCACTAATTTGACAAAGCAGATGTTTTCCTGATAAGAAGCTAAGCTCTGTTTTAGTATTAAATTGAAAGATTTATCCTGTTTCAATATGTGAAATAATTTAACACAGATTTGCCAGAGTTGTGTGAACTTAGCACCCCGATTGGATTTATTTTTTATTTTTAATTTTTTGGTAGTAGCAGTTATTACATTTGTTGTAACTTGTATTGTTTACAGTAGAAGTACATAATTTATATTGTTTGTAATAACTTGATTTTGTTAGTAGTAGCAATAATTTAGTCTGTAGTAACTTTCTGTAAGCTCTCTTTACTCACGAGCAACACAAAACTGCATTATTTGATAGCACAAAAGTTCACATTGCACAGAAATTTCCATAGAAGACAAAACTCAGATAAATCAATGAGCCACATAAACTTTCTTTTTTTTTTTTTTTTACTAAGGAGTATATAATTTACAAAAATTAACAATTACTGAATTCTGTAATTGCTAATACCCATCAAAGATATCACACCATGACACTCTTGAATGTGTTATTGAGGTATCATATAAGCTAAACACGAACATGTTAATTACTCAAGGATTCTAGGGTAACAAGCAACACACTTTTGCTAAATATGCTTTAGAGTGTGAACCCTGAAAAGAAGCATTTGTTATCCAAAGTTTCACATTAATTTCAGGTTACATAATAGTTAAGTAATGGCCGTAGTAAATGTTTACTTGAAATACAACCACTGTTGTATGAAGGCGTGACCATAATGCATTGGTAACTCGAGTATTTATGAAGTCCTTAAGGGTGAGGCTTTTACTACAAATTGCAGTCTGCAATAACTGAAAATTACGCTGTCGTCTTTATAATAATGTAATTAATTAAGTGTGCATCCCGCAAACAACACTGATATTGCAAGTGTGCAGGCATGTGCCAAGAAACAAGTACCACATCCATATTCATAATCTAAAGTTCTCTAAATAGGTACACTTACTGAAGAAGCTGAAGCAAACTGAAGTGGCAGTGTGTAGTATAGCATGAACTAATTGTTTTTGTTTTCGGCAACCAGTCGCTTAGAATGAATGAGCTTACGATTTCTTCAACGCGTAATTATATTACCAGCAAAGTATAATTTCTTACGCTAAATAAATGTTCACAGTATTGATCAATGCACTTATCACAATTCTTGGGTTAAACGGATAACCACGTGAAAGAAAAATAAGTTTAAAATAGTCGAATGGTAAAAAGAACTCACCAAATTTCCGATGTTACCTTATCCATCTCGTCATTCATACTGCCTGTAACCGCAAATAATGCCGCATACGCTACAAAATAGATCGCTACAAAAAAAATCACTATTCATAGCTTACACCGACTAAAAATTACGAAATATTCCAAATTTACCGGCATAACTTTGTTGTAAACAGTGACTTTGACGTTTAACTTCTTTTTTTTTTTAATCTGGCTGCAGAGAGACATTCCTGACAGACTAGAAGAATTGCCAGCGTAACTAAATATGATTTAATCTCTCGACGCATTTTTATGAAAAAGAAAAGACAAAATTGACTGTATTATTATCACAGATTTTAAATTACTATGCCTGTGCAATTCATAACAAAATTACGAATAAACACACAAGTGTGACACAAGAATACCGTTACATCAAAAACATGGCATAACTGCATGTACTAGATTTCTTTAACTTTTTTTTTGAACGATTACAATACCGAGACGAAAAAAATTAAATTCTTTGCACACTATTTGTCGATTTAACATAAAATTTAACCACATTTTATGCGTGTTAGTATCAAAGATTGTGTGCAATCAATACAAAGGGCAGTTGCATTCATTCGTTATAGTTTTAAAATGAGTAAAAAAAACACTTTGATAATGACACTGCGCGGCACTAACACACTCACAATTTCACACGATATGCGAAACTTTAGTTTCATTTGCCCGTTCGGACCACTTCTGATGTCGTAAGATAGGACTTAGAGAACCGGGATTCGACCCTGACATGATCAATGTGGGCATAACATGTGGGATTCGGGCAGAGAATGAAACAATTTTGAAGAACTAACAAAAGTCCGCTAATCGTAGTCAAGATAAAACCAAAACAATACGACACTCATTCACTGAAATCTTAGAAATGCAACTATCATAACGATTCACAATAATCTTAAGGAAAAGCCTAGTTAATAATAAAGAAACGCGAACAGTTCCTGAGATTGTCGACTCGGGCCAAACTTCTTTTACAAACTGACAATTGACGATCGCTTTTCCCGCGTCCAGATCTCAGGCTCTGTCAAGCGCGCCACGCATGGCAACACTGGCGTTTCGAAAGTGCTATAATGCCAATCCTTAATAAACCACGCATGGTAATGACCATACAAGGACAATACTCATAATTCTACATATATATATATTTTAAAACAGATTTACAATATTAATAAATGATATCTATATACTATACATCACAAGTATTTAATACAACTTTATTTTTTAACACAGTAGGTGTATTGGAAGGGATCGCTAATGCGGATCGTATCATACATTTATGGGCCACATTTTTTTGGCATTCAGTATATAATAAATAACCTTGTAAGAATGACTATTAGCTGTTTTTTTTATATTATTATTAAAATTGTACGCCTATTTTTAGGTAGAAAGTGGAGATCCAGAATAATTTTAAGATCGTTTCAACAAATAAATTATTCTTATAGTCCGCGCGACGGTTGAAGACGGCTCAGGGAATCTGGTGGGGGTAAATGGCGCATGGGTACAATCGCGCACAAAATCTTTTAACAAAATAATATATCAGAATAAAGAACACAACTAAATTTTAGGAAAGTGTAATTTTAATAAGATAATGTAATAATAGGTAAGTACTCGTAATAACGGAATATTATTAATTGAACTTTTTATATCGAATAAATTAAAATTATATTAAAATATGTAAATTTCGTATATGTTAGATCTTTCACGTCAATAGAGATACGAAATAAGTGTTTTATAGACAATGTTTAAAAAAAAAACAAAAATTAAGTATTAATTTTTTTTCAAAATCCGTTAGACAAAAATGAAGATAAAAGCTTGGAGAAGAAGAATAGTTCGCGTCGTAAACCAATTTTCTGGCTTGCCTAGTTAAAACTTTATGTTTTGGCATTTTTTCCACTACAACGAAATGAAAATAAAGTTAAACAATTTGTGCGCGACAGTCCGTAATGGAACACGAAACGCATACACTGAGCGCGGCCGGCGGAGAGCGACTGACAGCGACTGACAACGTGACAACCAATAACGTGTCCGCGTCGACGCCCACCTGCCCTTCCCCCCTGTGCCCCCGCAAAGCAGACCGAAGAAATTACTTCTGCGCATGCCCCTTCCACTTTTCCCGAGCCGTCTTAAACCGTCGCGCGGACTATATGATTATTATTATGTACCTTGCCCGAACGCATGACGCACACGTTGTCCGCGTGCCGCGCGTATTGTGCGTGGTGCGTCACCAACACAGTCGCCTTGTGTCGGAGGAAGCCGCGGATACATTCTTCGTAGATCGCTTGCGCTACCTGCGAAACACAAGAACTGAAGTGTAAACGAAGTAACAACTTTGCCCATCCGCAACCTTGCCCTATACGACGAAGTGCAAAATTTGGTCTTGTTGTCTTGCCGTTCCACTGACGTTTATCCTCCTAAGTCCGCGCGTACTTTATAAAGTAAAAATTTTTTCATTGAATAAAGAATTCTAAGAATTTTGAAATAAAATCGAAAATAACAAAGCAGGTCAACCAGGTCTTAAACGCTAAGTTTGTTAAAAAAATTCAGGACTCAGGAGGATATAATATTTAATACTAGTGAGAGGGACGGTATGGTGCGAACTTCGATTTTTGAATTTCATAGTAGCCCCCTTGAGGTGTAAACGAACAAAAAACTTTGCCCACCCGCGATCTTATGACAGTTACGTCTATACAACATGTGTGTTCATGTAGCTTCTTCACCTCCTCACTGTTACTACACGAAAAGTAAGACTAAATATGACAGTGTGGCGGCAAAATATTTACCATCAGCTTTAGCTCGTTTACATGTCATAAAACACTAATGCCAATAGAATTGTTTGTTAACTTGAAAGTTAAGTATAAAATCTCGACACAACAACCGATGGGCTTAGGGTCATGAAATTCGACCATGATTTGTTTTTAACGTAATGTCAATGAAAACAATGACTTAATTTTCGGAAATTCCCACGGGAATTTTTAAAATCCCCGAATTTCAATTCAGCTGTTGGACCTAAGGATTTACGCGTGCGAAGCCGCGGGTAAACACTAGTTACATATAAAGTGACACCTTACTAGGTCAATTGGTGTCAATTGTCCCACGATATTATTATTATAACTAGCTTGTGCTCGCGGCTCCGCCCGCGCGGTATTCGGTTATCGCGCGATGTCACCTTGGGAACTGTGCATTTTTCCGGGATAAAAAGTAGCCTATGTCACTCTCGGGCCCATAAGCTATCTTTATGCCAAAAATCACGTCGATCCGTCGCTCCGTTACGGCATGAAAGACGGACAAACATACAAACCCACAAACACACTTTCGCATTTATAATATTAGTATGGATAAATTAAAAGTCTCACCTTAGCGTCCACAGCTGCCAACGGGTCGTCCAGCAAGTAAACATCGGCGTGTTGGTAGACGCAGCGAGCGAGGGAGATCCTGGCGCGCTGGCCGCCGGAGAGCGACGCGCCTGGGGAGCAGATGTTGTGAGTAGTAGCAACTTTGCCCATGGGCCATTAAATCAGCGCTGCAGCTCTGGTTATAGGGCTACGGCACATGCTGAGCTGAGACCTTTTGGCATCACACTACAGCACAACGTCTAATTGTTCTCTCTTCTCCTATTTATGTTTTTACTGTTTTTGCTGTGATGTAGTGTGTTTTTGTTGTCAATAAATATTGAGTTTAAATCAAATAAATGTCGGTGTATTGGTAGACGCAGCGAGCGATAGAGAACCCAGCTTTATGTCAGAGAGAGACGAATCTGGGGAATAGCGGGTGTTGTGAGTAGTGGCAACTTTGCCCATGGGCCATTAGATCAAATAAATGTCGGTGTATTGGTAGAAGCAGCGAGCGATAGAGAGCCCAGCTTTGTGTCCGAGAGAGACGCATCTGGGGAATAGTGGGTGTTGTGAGTTGTGGCAACTTTGCCCATGGGCCATTAAATCAAATAAAAATGTCGGTGTATTGGTAAATGCAGCGAGCGATAGAGAACCCAGCTTTGTGTCAGAGAGAGAGAGAGAGAGAGACGCGTCTGGGGAATAGCGGGTGTTGCGAGTAGTGGCAACTTTGCCCATGGACAATAAAACTAAAAAAAAGCTTGTAATAATCTTTTGATTGTGATATCAAAAGCAGTCGAGATAAAGAGAGATAATTAAATATTGTCACCTCTTTCGCCAACGACGGTCTTGTCTCCGTGCGACAATATTTCCAAGTCGCTCTTCAGCTGGCAGCACTTTATGACTTGCTTGTACCTTCTGAGATCCATGTCTTGCCCGAAAAGTATGTTTTGTCGTACCTGAGGACAATATCTTAAATGACTGACTCATTATAATCACCAAAATCTTGGAGCTAGAAAGCGTAAATTTTAAAGCTTCAGTCGAATGTCGAGCACTAGCGACCCCTTGCGATCACTAAACCACTGCCAACCACTAGGGCACTGTCGACCACTGGGCCACCGTCGACCACTAGGTCACTGTCGACCACTGTGGCAATGTCGACCACTAGGCCACTGTCGACCACTGGAACACTGTCGACCACTGGGCAACTCACCGAAGCCTCAAACAGCCACGGGTCCTGCGGGGCGTACGCGATGACCCCATTCGCCTCCAGCCGGCCCTCGCTCGGCGGCAGCTCTCGCAGTATGCCCAGCAGCAGCGTGGACTTGCCGGCGCCCACTGTGCCCACTATAGTGGTCAGGGTCTCGGGTTTAATCTAGAAAAAAAAAATAGTCAGTGGCAGTCGAAAGAATGTCGGTAGAGGTAGTGCCTAGCTACAAAAACTGATTGCACATAATGCAATGTTTGTCATAATAGGGATGTTGACGCCATTAAAAAATAATGCGAAGGCACAACTCCAGTAAAAAAAAACGCTTTATGCCCTGAAAACCAGATTAATTTTCGATTTGCTGTAAAATTAGATTTTTTGTTGCTTTAAAACAAATAAATAGTTAGTTGATTGAGTTTGCGGATAATGACGTCATAATTCGCTATTGTCATTGAAACTCTATGGGAGAATTGTGTTTTGACAGCTCATAAAAAGTACGTCAGTTGATTGGTGGTTTCAACATCCCTATTCTGAAAAATAAATGGTTTCAGAGAAAAAAAAAATATGTGATACATTACATTATGACTAACAATTTTCGACCAATCGATATAGACCATTCTAACTGTTATAAACCATCAAATAGTACTTTATACACAAATTTATACGCGACCATGCTTGAGAAACTACAAGTTGTCTTCTATTAATTCTGATACTGATTAGTAGGCTCTTTTTTATAAGCATTAAGCATTCAATAATACTTACAACCAAGTTGATGTCGCTGAGCGCTAGTGTTTTCCTTTCTACTTCCGCATCCGAATTCTTCCAGTGCGCCGTATAATCCTTCATCTTCACTAAGACCGGTGGTTTGATCATTTTCTCCAGATTTGTCTCTGATTTTATGTAAGTTTGTTGGCTGAAAACAATATTGACCTTTTAAAAAAATCTTCAACTTTGATATTAATTAGCATAACGAGATATTCTTGATTCAAATTGGCATAACGTTATTTCAGATAAACTCGCGGACAAAAATTACGGGTCGGTACTAAAAACTAGAATATCTCCTAAAATAATAGAGCTAGGAGCATGAATTAAACTGTATATTGTAGATAATTCTGTAATTAATTAAACGAAATAAAAGGTTTGAAAGTTATTCATTTGTTTATTCAAATTACAAACAAAACAAAATATTTACAAATTTTACGTAGAAAAATTAACACTTGGTACCTCACATTACGACAGAAGAAAAAACTTTAAACCAAATTAGTTCTTCGTATTGCCTTCACGGGCTCTTCTTAAAGCTTCCAGACGATTGGGCATGCTCTTATTTAGGTTTCTTATGCGATTTTACGGGATATTGATCCATTCTTCCACTAACATGTTTCAGGTCTCTAAGCGTAGCTAGAGCGGAGTTTCGATTTCTTACACGCCTTCCAAGCTCGTCCCATACATGCTCGATCGGATTTAAGTCTGGACTTCTCGAGGGTCAGTTCATAAAAATGATACCAACGTCGTCAAAGTAATCATTTACAATCTGAGCTGTGTATGGCCTGGCGTTTTCATGCATGAACATGGGATTTTCACCCATATTAATGAAGTATGGGCCGACATGCTCATTAAGAATCTCTTCTACATATCTTGCACTAGTTAGAGTACCATTTTCTATGAACACTAACTCCATGTGAGTCTCTGAAGAGATTACAGCTCAGGCCACAATACACCCATCGTCAAACGACACTTTTTCCTCAAAATAATCTCGAGTAAAACGTTCACCTGGCCGTTTGTAAGCTCTTCGCCGCCCATCATGTGCATAGAGCATAAATCTGGATTCATCAGAAAACATATTTCTTGCCAATTCTTCGTCTGCCCACCATCTGTGTTCGCGGGCGTAAATCAATCTTGCTGTTCGCTGCCCCTTTTCAAGTTTTGGGCCATTTGCCGGTCTACGTGGGGTCAAATTAGCTTCTTGTAGCCGCCGCCTTACAGTCCACTCGCTTATGTCATCTTTTCGAGTCTCTCGAAGTTGATTTTGGACTTCAACAGCCGTGAGGTGCCGATTTCGGAGCATAGTTGTAACAATAAATTGATCTTCTCGAGCTGCAGTACATCTCGGTCTGCTGGTTCCTGGGCTTCTAATGTTCTGCCCAGTTTCTCGGAAACGTTGGACGACTCTCTGCACGGTAGAAAGTGACATGCCAACAGTTCTCGCTGTTCTTCTCTGAATTCCGCCTTCTTCTAACATAGTGACGATACGTGTACATTCTTCTGGTGTCAGCCACATGATAGTAAATCAAGAATGATCAAAAAAGGCAACAATGAATGCCTTTTATCATTATGCTTTGACAGATCGAAAATAAAAGTGAGAAAACAGGCAAAAGTAAAACAAGTGCAATTTTAATTTAGGCCCTAATTAGAGTTTTTTTAAATTTTAACTTTTTCCAGCAGCCATGTAAAACATTTGAAGGTTGTATTTAATACGATATTAAATTCTCTTTAATATAGAGTCAGTTTCGTATAAGTAAACCTTTTCATTTTCAAAATTTTAAGGTTTTCGTCACTGACCCGTATTATTTGACCGCGAGTGTAGTTAATGTTGTGTGACTTGGACGTTGACTTGTACCCACTAACGCATAAAGAATGTCCAGTCTAGTTACTGCGATTTCTTTATATTGTCCGCGTATTGATTCTCAACTTTTACTGGATAAGACTTAAGACTCAACATTCTTTATACGTGAGTGGGTACAAGTCAACGGCCAAGTCACACAACATTAACTATAATAATAAAGAAATCGCAGTAAGGAACCTTAGACTTCGCACGACTTTGTCTAGATTTCATTACTTTTTAAAGATAAACAAGCAGCTCCATCGAGACTTGGCTAGTTTTTACAGAATGTTTTTGGTGGGATTATTCTTTCGCTTAACTTCGAAACTAAATGACCTACAGACTTGAAATTTTGGATTTTAAGTATGTGATCATAGCTTACTGGATGACGAAAATTTCTGCGTTCTGGTCTTATCCAGAGGTTCTCAAATAGGGGCTTGAAAATGCGGCGAAATGGTTCCAGTAAAGAATGGTACTTTTTTTCTGGTAATAGATTTTAAGACTGTAGTAAGTGCTTTCATTCTGTTATAACGCACATAATATTACTTGATTTTTTTCGTAATGGCTACGGAACCCTATCTTAGGCGTGTCCGACACGCTCTTGGCCGGTTTTTAAAACTTGCAGCCTATTACTCTTTCCCGACCCAGACATGGAAATAACGACCCAGCAGGGCTATTCCGAAATTCGAAACTCGAAGTTCGTGTCTTGCGATCCCTCTCGCTCTCGTATTAAATAGTATAGTATAGTATAGTAGTTTTGATTGCGTCTAACGCTTCAGCATAATGCTGAGTCAGCGACCGTTTCACTTTCTCGGGGACACACAAAATTGTGTATATACTTATTTCATGTGCGATTTATTATTTTTATTTCTTTATTATTTTTTTGGTTCTGTTGTGTAAATTTTGCTGTATATGTGTGTCTTTTGTGTTAGTGAATAAATGTCTTCTTTCTTTCTTTATAAGTGTCAGAGGGACCTCACGACACGAACTTCGAATTTCGTGTTTCGGAGTAGCGCTTCTGTTTTTCGTGTACGCGCCCATAAACTGACATGAACTTCTACGGGCGTGTACACGAAAAACAGGGTCGGTATTATCCGAGCCGCGAAAGGATTTTCACCCATCTCTTTCCATTGTTATTTTAGCGGACACATCATATTTACGAGGAGGTGGACTACGCTAGAACCACGGCGAAGAAAACTTCCGAACCAGCAAAAGTTAGTACTTACTTTTTATAAAATTCCTTAGAATGTTTACACACACAGTAATTAATGTTTCATACAGTGTCCTGATAAGCTGAAAAGCGCTAACTCAACTCAACAGCAGCAGGAAGGATTGAAACCCATAGTATGTAGGTGAAGTCGACGACTATTGTTCCGCTCCTGCTGACTCGTGCTGAGGCACCGACTTCGAGCTAGTAGGGTACGGTCGAGTTCAGTGAGCAAAAATTTGATCAAAAAACCCGACTGCCTTAAAAAATACTAAAAAGAAGAAAACAAGTCTAGTGGGCTAGAACGGTGTTAAGTAGCTAACTAAAGTTCAACATTCGGGACCCATTAGGTAAGAATTTTCGAGCGTCACGATTTAAATGGGTCCCGACTGCTGAACTTTAAGTTAGCTACTTAACACAGTTCTAGCCCACTAGACTTGTTTTCTTCTTTTTAGTATTTTTTAAGGCAGTCGGGTTTTTTAAATTTTTTAATTTATTGTTTTATTTCACACTTTTCTGTGAAAATGGTCTATTAAAACGGTTATAACTTATATATTTTTTGAATGGGCTAATTATTAGCTTTCATTTGACCCTCCCTCTTCGCAGTCGGGTGAAAATATCTGAAGACGCTTCTATGCCGTTAACAATAGAGACGTGTTCAGATGTTTTTGATCAAAATTTTGCTCACAAGTTTATAAACTCAACTGTACCTATATACCCACGTCGACAAATATTTTCAAGGTTTTTGTAGTCGGTTTCTTTTGTTTTTTTTGGGGGTCGGTTTTACAATACAATACAATAACTCTTTATTGCACACCAACATATAGCAAACAATTTTTTTTACTTTATTGTTTAAAAAGATATATTTTGATTGTTGTATTATAATTAATTCTGACAATAAAATACCGGTGTCCTATACAACTATTTAAATTACACGCCCGACTGAGGTCCCGTCTCATCTTACAAGCGAGATTTTTGCAAATAAACACTACAATACAATACAATACAAATATTCTTTATTGATCACCAAAAACAGTACAGAGACATCACAAAAATAAAAAAACCGGCCAAGTAAGAGCGTGTCGGACACGCCCAAAATAGGGTTCCGTAGCCATTACGAAAAAATTAAGTAATATTTTTCTAGGGATTTCGTATTTTATACGGAATCTTCCAAGTTTAGGAAGCTATAATTTTGTACAAATAAAGATAAAAACGGAACTGTTGCAGGTTAGTTTTTAAGTCATTTAAATAATTTTTATGTCACTTCATTCAATGTCATCATCATTGTTTCTTATTTACTAAGCCGTGTATGTGTTGTGGAAATAAAGTTTTTTATCTATCTATCTACGCTGACAAAACAGTAGGTACAATAAAAAAATGACAAAAAAAAATCCTTTAAAGTTTGATATACTTATTACCATCCTGAATTTTTTCAAATTTTTCTACCCTCTAAATTTTAAACGCACTTTAAAGTTGAATATTTTGCAAACATAAATCACTAAATCGAAAAATCGTTTTAGAAACCCCCTAGTATTTTAAAAGACCTATACAACGATACCCCCCACTACAAGATTGAATAAGAAAAAAAAAATCACCCTCCCTTTTACGACTATAGCCTCCAAAAAAAAATTTTATTTTATTGTAGGTACCACTTTGTCGGCATAGGTTGACATATACATTCGTGCAAAATTACAGCTTTCTAGCATCGATAGTCTCTGAGCAAAGCCGCGGACGGACAGACAGACATGGCGAAACTATAGGTATTCCCTTGGCTTGTCTACAAACGTTTTGCATAATTTCACTTTGTCTAACAACTTTTACTATAATGAATAGTTTGTCTAAAGTCAATTTGTATAATTTCATTATACATAATTTTTATTTTGTCGAATTTTCATTTTAACTAAATTATCATTTGCATAACTCTTGTTTTGTCGAATATTATTTTATCGAAAACCCACATTGTCGATTGTCATTTTAACTAATCATCATCTAGCCGAATAACGTTTTAACTAATATTATTTTGCATAACGAATCGAATATTATTTTATCGAAAACTCATTTTGTCGATTCTTATTTTAACTAATCATCATGTAGCCGAATAACCTTTTAACGAATCCAAATATTCTTCTAACTTTTTATTAAGTTCAAGCAAATAACAATACTAAACATGCAGGGAATAGGTGCGACGACGAGCGAAGCGAGGAGGAGCGTTAGGTAGAACTGCGACCCCACAGCGCGCGAGCCGAGCGAGCGAAGCGAGCGTGCCGCGGCAGCGGCCGGCGAAGCGCCAGAATCGACTTTATTTTATAGAACTAATTTTTTTAGAATCAACTAACGATATCACAATGTATTTGGATTAACCGAGATTAGGACAATTGAAATTATGCGATATGTATGTTAGACAAAATATAATTATGTCAATCGAACTTTAAACAAAATAAGTTTATACAAAATGAAGTTTATGTGACATGTACGTTAGACAAAATATAATTATGTCAGTCAAACATTATATTAAATGAGTTTATGTAAAATGAAAATTAGGTAATTTAAAATTAGGCAAAACAAAATTATGTAAAATAAGTTGTACATAAAATGACTTTCATTGAAATGAAAATTAGGTAAAATGAAACATTAGGTTAAGTAATATTCGTTTATCTAACATTAGGCAAAGTGAAAATAGGAAAAAAGTTGTTATGCAAAACAAGGTACAACCGAAACTATAAGGGTTCCGTTTTTGTCATTTTGGCTCCGGAACCCTTGTTGTCCACCAAAAAATGCATTGTTAGAATTTTCATAAGCACAGACTAACATTATTAAATCTGTTTTTCAGAATATGAGCGACCGAAAAAGTGATCGAAATTTGAGTGGAAGCTCACGAAGTAGTCACGACGTCAGCCGTAGCGATGACCACGATGACCATAACACGCGTACGCGCCACGGAAGACATCGTGGGCCTCGATCTTCATGGATACGACCCATGGTCGAGCCAGAAACGAGCCAAAATCGTAACCGCAGTCGCCACCGAAGCCCGACTGTCAGCCGTACTGAGAGAGAGCTGACACGTAAACTGGAAGTTGTTAGGCCCAGCGCTGAGGGCAGCAGAGAAGAAACTGCGCGTCAAAACCTTCGTAACCCATGCCTGACAACACCAACAAAGGAACACGACTTTGTTGATCATCATCATAGATCTACATCAGACTCATTTGAAGAGTCTTTTAATGGAAAGCAACGACAAGGCATAACGGTTCGTTTTCTGGTTCGTCGTTAAAAGAGCAAACGACTCATAATTATCTGACTTGACAAAGTAATCTAGAGGCAAAATGTAAAGGGTCGTATAGAATTAAAAAGATATTAGATTCTTGTAGAGGACACTCCCCTAACCTAACTAGTTTTGTATACGCCCTAAGTGTTTTAAAAATTAATACTAACTTGGAAACAGCACTTTCGGCTTACATTGCCTTCGCACATTCATGGCTCCAGTATGGTGCGATACTGTGGGGGGCCAGTACCGATGCTCACCAACTGTTTGTGATGCAGAAAAAGTGCATCCGCATCTTAACTAACCCGCGAGTGCCACACAGTTGTCATACGCATTTCGTTCAGCTAAAGATCCTTACATTACCCTCACTGTATATCTTGGAAGCGGCTATTTTTGTAAGGAAAAATTCACACTTGTTTACAAAGCAGGTAGTTAAATCACAAAGAAGGCAAAATGAAAATAAACTGAAGTTACCGATAGCTAAATTAGCAATGTACAAAAATGGTCCTTATTTTAGATGTATATTAGTAGCAAATAAAATACCAGAATCAATAAAAGGTGAAACAAAAGATAATATATTTAAGGAAAAATTAAGAGAATTTTTGATCAATAAATGTTACTACTCAATAGATGACTTTATGAATGATACGTCAATTACTTAAATCACAGAGAAGATAATATACTTAAATGAAATCATAGGTGTAGGGAATTGACTTTACTAAATATGAATTGTATTATTATTATTATAAAATTTTTGCTCTTATAATTTAATTTGTTAATCTTGTATCTCTCGCATGTATCTAATATAATATAATGTAATACCTGTATAAATATAAAAATGTAATATTTAAATTGCTGTGCCCCTACATAGTTCACGTCTTGACACTATTTTTATTATAAGATCTTATGTACGATGTGATTTTATGCAATAAATGAATTATGAATTATGAAAATGAAATTAATTTATATTCTCATTTTTTTTTGTATTATTTTACTTTCCTCACAGTCGAAATGAAAAGTAGAGTGTTTAACTCGGGTAAAATTACCCATTTCCCCTCGAGCTATTAGCGCTCTCACTTCTTTCGAGCGCCAGAAATGTCTCGGGTGAAATGGGTCACTTTCCACCCTTAGTTATCAATCTACTATTTAACCGCCAATACGTTTCCGTTCGTACGTGCCCGTGTCGCCACCTACACCGAAACTATTATGACATTTTGTCTTAATTATAAGACTGCGGCGAAATGAGCTGGATAATTTCATTTGTCTTATATTATAATTCAGGTGTCTTCTGTGTTAGTGAATAAATGTCTTCTTTCTTTCTTTCTTTTTTTCTTTCGTTTACATAGAATAGAAATAAATACACCTATAGGTATTACAGAAATATAATGTCACATTGACACGACAGTTAACTAAGGCGGCCCCTAAACGGTCATTATTGTGCAATATCGCGAATTGTGCAATATTATTGACTGTTTAGGGTCAATATTGAAGATTGCACAATGATTGACCAAAAGTTTGAGCGAGTTTAATTTTTATTGCACCATATTTTATATATTGCATCGTGTAGGGGTCAGTATTGCACAATATTCAATACTATACTGAACACGAAAATATTGTGCAGTTCGTATTATTGTGCAATACAATTGCTCGTTTGGATTCAGAGCGCCTTTCAATGTTTCAATCTTATTGTGCAATAAAAAGTATTGTACAATGTTATTGTAGGTCTAGGGGGCCGCCTAACAAGGATCTTTTTACCACAGAAACTTTTGCTATGTAATTTATTTAATTAAAATAATGTTAAATTAAACTAGTAATTTTGATAGTGTTTTATTTCCTCGTAATAACCATTTTGAATATGAAACTATTTATTTGTATGAGGATTAATACAAAGGTATGGATAACATGGTTTGATTTTAGTCGGCATATCAGTCAACTTTTAAAATTAAAAAAATGGTCAAGTGCGAGTGGGACTCGTACATGAAGCCGCCGCTGCCGTGAAGCAGCAGTGCTTGCACTGTTGTGATTCGGCGTGGAGAATAAGACAGCCGGTGAAATTACTGGCAAGAGGTATCCCATCTTAGGCCTCTAGGTTGGCAACGCATCTGCAATCCCCCTGGTGTTGCAGTTTTGTCTATGGGCGGTGGTGATCTCTTAGGCGGCCCCTAAACGGTCAATTATATTGTGCAATATCGCGAATTGTGCAATATTATTGACCGTTTAGGGTTAATATTGAAGATTGCACAATGATTGACCAAAAGTTTGAGCGAGTTTAATTTTTATTGCACCATATTTTTATATTGCATCGTGTAGGTTCAGTATTGCACAATATTCAATACTATACTGAACACGAAAACATTGTGCAGTTCGTATTATTGTGCAATACAATTGCTCGTTTGGATTCAGAGCGCCTATCAATCTTATTGTGCAATAAAAAGTATTGTACAATGTTATTGTAGATCTAGGGGCCGCCTTACCCTCTTACCATCAGGAGACCCATTTGCTCGTTTGCCATCAAGTCGAAAAAAAAAATATTAACTAAGGGTTCCGTAAACATTTCAGTAAAAGTTTTTCTTAAGGCGGCCCCTAGACCTACAATAACATTGTACAATACTTTTTATTGCACAATAAGATTGAAAGGCGCTCTGAATCCAAACGAGCAATTGTATTGCACAATAATACGAACTGCACAATGTTTTCGTGTTCAGTATAGTATTAAATTAAAATTAAATTAAAAATTAAAAATTGTTTATTTAGCAAAGGACACTTGTTACAGTACATGAAATTTATCCATCAGACTCCAAACTAGGCTGAGCCTGTATCTTGGTAGCCTGCGAGTGTGTTTAACAAAATTAGCTGAAGTGTGACAGAATTTATTATATTTATTACAAACTAGTTATACATTAAAAAACAACGAATTTGCGATTGCAGTGTGTTTATGTTTGTGTACGTGTCGTGTGTTTGTGTATGTGTGTGAGGGGAAGGGGTGAGGAGGGGCTTGACTTGTAAAGAGGTAATTCTAATACATTTCAAACAAGGTTTTCGGTCTCAGAATATGAAATTGTTAGCAACCATTTATTCACCACTTTTTTGCATTAGCAAGGGAAAGCAGCTTGATGTCAAGAATCTTGCAGATGTTGTTATATACGTACGGGTGGCTGTAATCAGGGCATCTTCTGGCCATAGCAGATCTAAGTGGCGGCAGTGGGGCTTTAAAAATTCGCTTGCCCAGGAGTTCCACATACTTTGAAGACTTAAGGAGGCTTTTATGGGTTCGTGACACCGCCTTCATTATATGAAGCTGGCGTACAGTCAGCACTCCACTTTCTCTGTAAAGACTATCAGTGGGGTATCTAAACGGTTTCTTCATCATGACCTTTAATACCGCTCTTTGTGCCCGCTCTGCAGCCAGCATGTGACACTTGGCGGCGCTGCCCCAGATGGCCACTCCGTATTGCAGAATAGACTGACAGAGAGCGTAATATACCAGTCGAAGCACATCTGGTGCAGCGCAGCCTCGTAATCGCTTCATCACGTAGACCAGTTTCCTAGTTTTAGAAGCAAGCGAAGTCACATGTTGCTTAAAGGAGAGATGTTGGTCAAAAATAATCCCTAAGTACTTCACATGTTGCCGCCTTTCAACTTCTCTACAGGCACAGACACGTTTGGGCCCAGGAAATGGTAAAGCTGCAGTGTAGTGTACACATGAATGATATTTAATAGCTACATCCACAGGCGGTAATGACGCTGCTGTCTTTGAAAAAGCTACAAAGTTAGTCTTTTCTACATTCAAAGTCAGTAAGTTGGGGTTCAGCCACGACGCTACTTTAGCAAGAGCATTCTCAGCACGACAATATGTTTCCTCCCACGACTTTCCACAAACGATTATGACGGTATCGTCCGCATAGCAGATCAGCTTTACATTAGGGATATCAATGTTCAATATATCGTTGATATACAGTGTAAAAAGTGTCGGGCCGAGTACACTTCCCTGTGGGACACCAAAGACTGGGAGTCTGTCGCTGGTGTTATCCCCAATTTTTACCATCTGACTTCGATTGCTTAGATAGTTGTCAAACCAATTTAGAGCTGTGCCTCTTATACCCATGTGTTCCAACTTCTTAAGAAGGATGGTCACCGAGACCGTGTCAAAGGCTTTGGCTAAGTCTAGAAATATGCCAATACACCTGTTGCCACGGTCTAGATGACCAGAAACCATATTGGTGAGTAATATCGCCGCATCTTCAGTCGATACCCTCTTCCTAAATCCAAATTGGTAGTCTTCGATTAGATGGTGCCTTTCAATGAAATCAACCAGCCTGCTGTTAACTATTTTTTCAAGTATTTTTGAGAAAATGCTTAGTAGTGAGATTGGTCTGTAATTACAGGGCGTGTCCTTGGAGCCACTTTTAAAAATAGGAATTACAGATGCGGTCTTCCAGCAGGCTGGGAAAGTACCAGTCTCTATACTCAAATTACAAATGTGTGTGAGAGGTCCGAGTATAACATCCTTAACTTGCTTAATTAGTAAGGGTTTCACATTGTCCGGACCAGGCGCACTATTTAGTTTAAGCTGCAACAGCACCTTTTCCACTTCATTGCGATCAGTTGGACTTATGAAAAACGAATTAGCCAACTTTCTTTTGGGAGTATATTTAGCCGCCAGTGTAGCTTGTGTCCCGAATTATTTTTAAGTACACTATCTGCTAGCTTCTTACCAACTGATGAGAAATACTGATTACATCGGTTGAGTGATTCCTGTATTGTTTCTCCATCTTTACGCAGGAGTTCCCCCGCCTCAGTTTTACGGGTTGGATTTTGACTTATATCTTTAATAGATTCCCATAGCTTTTTAGTGTTAATACTACTTTCCTTCAGTTGCTGATTTTGATATCGATTTTTTAGGGAATATAATAAATTGTCACAAAAATTCCTGTACCTTGTATACGTAAGACGAAGTATTTCATTATGTGGCGATGCTCTCACTTTCGCGTGTAGTTTGTCTCTGTGTCTCATGGATCTCATCAGACCAGGCGTAACCCACGGTTTTAAATTGAATTTACTTCCACTTACCCTTACAGAAACTGTGTTATTGCTTATGGCCCGAGTAAACAGTTTACTAAAATTTTCCGCGGCAACTGTTGGGTCACTAGTGCTAGTAACAGGCGACCAGTCCACTGCTCCTAGCTCGTCGGCTACTTTTTTATAGTCAATTTTTTGCCTAAATCGATTTCGTTTCACGGTGTTGCGGCCAATAAGACCCACCATTGCCAAATATATATATATATATATATATGGCAATGGTGGGTCTTATATATATTGTGGAAAAGCAATAAAATATTGAGTATTGAGTATTGAGTATCATGGTCAGTTACAGAGCATGGACAGGTAGCACCTACAACGCTATTACATGTTATAAAAATGTGATTGAGGCAGGCTTCTTTACGCGTTGGTTTTGTGATCACCGGAAGTAAACCGTGAGATGTTAAGAGACATAAGTATTCCGAAGGGCTGTTGGCTGATTCATTCAAGATATCTATATTTATATCGCCCGCTACAATGATAGTACGACTGGATTTAGCTTTGTTTAAAATATTATTTAGAGAATTAAGGAACAGGTCCGTATTAGTGAATGATGGAGATCGATAAACACCAAGGACTGATATTTCGTTTGATATACTTAAAAGGAGACAGTTGGCATCGTCAAACTGTGGTTCCACCGCTGAAACCTTGAGTTCTTCCTTGACATATATAACAACTCCGCCGCTCTTATTAATTACTTTAGTTGTGAAGAATGAGTGATAACCCGATAATTGGTCAATAATAGCGTCATCACCCAACCAACACTCGGTTAGAACTATGATATCAAATTCAATGCCTGTGTGCTTCAAGGCAATTGAAAAGGCATCGAAATTACGCTGTAAACTACGTATATTGAACGTTAATAATTTAAATGAATGGTTAGGTGTAAGGACATTTTTACATTCATTAAGGTCACTAAGGATATGACAATCAATCGAAAGTTCCTGGTCTATATCATCAACAAGGTTTGGTAACGTCATTTTCATAGAAGCGTGAAATAGTTATATGTCCGTAGTACTGTGTCATATCTATCGAAGATGTCACAGAAAGTGTAGTTAAATTTGAGACCAATCGTGCTGAATACCTCATAGACAACTCAAAGTGTTTATTGGAATGTGTAGGGGTAAAGTGATTGGTGTAATTGAAGAGTGTTTTATTTATTTTATTAATGTAATACTGCAATCTTATTTTTTTATATGCAAATAAGAGGCAAAAATATAAAACTAATGAAACCAGGTACAAAAAAGTGGATAACAGTTCATTCACCCGTACTCTGCGAATCCGCATCACGTGCATCGAAGTCCTGGGATATCGCGGCGCCGGGGGCCTCAGGACCGGATGCGAGGCACTTCCGCAGGTCGGCAAAACTCCTGATAGGAATTTCATGGCTTCCTTGTTTCTTGCGAATGTATATGGTGCCGTTCCTAGTCCAGCAAAACTTGTATCCGGCGCTTTTCGACTGAATTCTAGCTTCACGAAATAAAAGCCGGTTGGATTTAGTAAGTCTCTCATTAAAAAATATTTTTCTTTCTGGGCCTGTTACTTCGATTGTCGAGGTTGTTACATTGCGTCTCGACCTGGCGGCTTTTAAAAATTCGTTCCGCAAGGCCCGACGAACAAATCTGACCACCAGCGGACGCGGTAATCTAGATTCTTTCTCTGTCCGCGCCTCAACACCTCGCCTTCCGCTGTTTTTGGGTCCGACCCGGGTAACGCTGTCCAGGTCTGTCTCTGACAAAGTCATGCCCATCTTCAAAGCCGCAGTGAGAACAATGTGTGTTTTGTTTTCGTTCGGCAATTCATTTACTCCCGCAATTTCCATCTCATTACTAAATCTGACCTGAGCTTGAGTATTGAGTTCCGCCTCGAGGTGAACTACCTGCTGACGAAGATGCTCGTTTTCTATTTCACGGTCTTCCAGCACACGAATTCGAGTGTCATAAAGTGATAAACGATTTTCTAACTCACCAAGGCGCGCGTTACTTTGTGCGTATGAGGTAGTGAGGGTTTGCAGGTGCTCGTTTATTTTGCTCATGTCTTGGCGGATTAGTTTTATCTCCGCAGCCAGCAAGTAAAGTGTATCAGAGTCCGTATTTACTGTCAGACCCGCGCCCTGACCTGCTACCTCCGGAGTAGTCTTCCGATTCTGTCCACGTAGCGTGACATTTTCGTGTGTAGCACTCGATTCGCCGGACGCGACGGGCGCGCGCACTGGGGTGTTCGAATTGCCTTTTTTTGGCAATTTACTTAGGCAGGTGGGACAGGCCCAGTCCTCCTTAAATTTATCACTTAGCTTCTTCGGCTCTTGCACATTTACACAAATATGATGGTATACGCTAACACATATAGTACACTGCATTCGTTGTGAAGGTAGGATTGTCTTGCAGCACTCCGCGCAGATTTTAGACATTGTTTATATACAAATTCGTTCACTATTTTTATAAGGATAAGTAAAGTGGGTATCGTAACGCTTGGAGATAACCAGTCGTGCGAGACACCGGCCGCCTGTACTTTCGCCGTAAGCAATGGGTCTTATTCACTGGTCGGTAAGCGGGGGCGTCCAGCGACGCTAGCCACTACAGGTAACTATTATAGTATTTTATGCAACAGTTGTATAATAGGGGCCAAAAAATGTGAGTGGCGTAAGTTACGATGTGAGCGAAGCGAACATCGTAAGAAAAAACGCCACGAGCTTTTTTTGACTTATTTATACAACGTTGCATACAATACTTTTTCTACGACTACCTACCTACTACGCTAGTAATACGTTCTCGGAAAATGACGAGGTCTGGTGTTCTAATGACACTCCACGACATGAAATTTTTGTAGGATTTGTCATATTTAGCGTCATTTTATTTTGGTATTTGTTCTTTGTTATTTTTTTTTATTGTTCATTTTTAATTTATTTTTATGGCGTTAAATAAATGTATTTTCTTTCTTCTTCTTTCTTTCTTTCTTTCATATAGGTGCCGTGATTTAGAAGGCAACAAACTTTCAGTCACTACTTGGGCTGCTGCGGATATTTCTTCGGGTGTAGAAATAATATTTTCATCTGCATCCATGTTTAATAAGTTTCACGTAAACTTGCTAAAAATCACTAGTTTCTAACTTTTAAAACTTTACTCAAACTAAAATATTAAGGCAAACAATAATGGCGGGAAAAATTTTAAATGTCAAAAGTTGTCTATGGTGAACTTTGTTTTTAATTGAAGTAACTTGCTAGCGACTATATTGAAAAAAATATGTGTTACTTATGTTGGCAGCTATGAATTATGTTCGGAAAGTTTTTGTTCTATATTAAAACCAAGTAAGTGGCTGCACTTTAGCTTGTCAAAACGGACGAATTAAAAAAAATTAAGTGGCTGCAGTATCGTTTTAGCAACATTACGATACAGTGCTGTTATGGGGAAAAGACTACAGATTTTGCCTGAGTCTTGTTAATTATGTTCTTATATTGGCGTTGGTGATTATGTAAGTCACAGATAACAGTATTGGAGTAGAAAAAAGCCGTAACGCAGAGGTCAAGTTAAACTGGCTACGTATCTCGCTCTGCGTGGACGCGTCTTATCTGTTCGGAGTTGCACTCCACACTGTTACATTACATATTATCAATTAATACAAAAATAATAAGTTTTTTAAGATGTGGCAATATAGTAGATTGTACAACAAGAGCATAAAACGAGCCATTTTACCCGAGACGTTCATATAGCCACCCGAGCCGGTACGGCGAGGGTGGATAGACACGTCGAGGGGAAAATGGGTTTAATGCTCGAGTTTTACACTCTGCTCTTCACTTCGATGGCGAGGAAATGAAATAGCAACAGTGGAAGCCATGATTCACTTTCTATGTACCTTTAATTTTTTATGCATTATTATAATAATTCCATTTTTTAATTTTACTGATTTATTATGATTGATTTTTAGTTTTATATCAATTAAAAATTAAAAAATATATATATAGAAACTTTTTTGTTTGTGGCTGTTGACACCTGATTACCTTGGTCTTTAGTTGGTCTTAGACGAAGATTTTATTTTATCCACTAGTGCATAAAAAGTCATTTTATGTCGTCTAGATACAGCATAAACACGAACTTTACGAGCATGAGAAATGAAAAAGATATTTTTATTTTATTTTATTACATTGCGATGTTATGGTTTTCCTTGATTGTTATTAAAGGGCTACGGAAAACCAAACTATAATTGAGCACATCGAAAAACAACTGAATCATTGGATAAAACCAACACGTATATTATCCCAACAAAACTTGAACGTATCATGAGAGCCAAGTTCATACCATTCATGACTCTAAGCCCAGCGGTTGTTATTTCGAGATTTTATCCCTATCCCGTGGGAATGTCAGGATAAAAAGTATCCTATGTTTTAATCCGGGTTATAAACTAACCTTTTGCCAAATTTCATCGAAATCCGTTCAGCCGTTTCAGCATGAAGAAGTAACAAACATACTCACTCACATCCTCACTCACAAACTTTCACATTTAGGTATAATACAAGCTTTTACCCGCGGCTTCGCACGCGTAAACTAATCGGTCTGGTAGTTGCACTTGAAATTTTCGGGATTTTACCAAATTCCCCTGGCAATTTCCAAAATTTATATCGTGGTCTTCCTTCATTGAGGTTGTGTTGTGAATAGCTGTACAAAATTCAAGACACTAAACCCAGTGCTGAAATTTCAAAAATGTTCCCTATCCAAATTCAAATCATTTATTCAGTAAATAGGCCGCAATGGGCACTTTTACACGTCATTTTTTAAACTACCAGCGCTTTCGGAAAGACCATCCATTGCCAAGAAGAATGCGCCGCAAGATAGGTACTTGGCAGAAAGTCATTTGTTTTCAAAATAGTTCAAAACTATCCCGTGAGAATATCCGGATAAAAAGTAGCGTATGTGTTATTCTAGACATCGAGTTACCTTCATACCAAATTTCATGACTCTAAGCCCAGCGGTTATTATTTCAAGATTTTATCCCTATCCCGTGGGAATATCGAGATAAAAAGTAGTTTTTCTATTATTCCAGAGGTCCAGCTACCTACATACTAAATTTCATGGCTCTAAGCACAGCGGTTGTTATTTCTAGATTTTATCCCTAGGTATCCCGTGGGAATATTGGGCCAAAAAGTGGCCTATGTGTTATTCCAGACGGCCAACTACCTACATACCAAATTTCATGACTCTAAGCCCAGCGATTATTATTTCAAGATTTTAACCCTATCCCGTGGGAATATCGAGATAAAAAATAGCCTAATATGTGTTATTTCAAAGGTCCAGCTACCTACACACCGAATTTCATGGTTCTAAGCCCAGTGGTTGTTGTTTCGAGATTTCATCCCTAGGTATCCCGTGGGAATATGAATTTATAGGAAAAAATATTATGACGGTTGTATATTATTGCACATGAAATTCGGGCAAATGAAATTCGGTCTAGTAAAGGTATACCGAAATGGAATATAGGAAAAAACGACAACTACGAGGGGCGGCTGGAAAGTAATCTACCTAACTAAGAAAGAAAAGACTAGGGAAGATGTTTTTTTTTTATTTTTCTATGTAATCCCTTGTGAGAGAAATGCACTTGTTACACTTTTCAAATAGTGACATTAACCCGTTAAAAAAATTTTTTTTCGGTTTATCGTCAAAATACTCGTTTACCGCAGACTTCATGTCCTCATACGTCAAAAATCTGCGCCCCCTCAAATCTTTCTACAGGAATCTGAACAGAAAATAGTCGCAAGGGACCAGGTCTGGGCTGTAAGGAGGGTGATTGATTTCTTCGAAGCCATTTTTGTTAACCCCCGACGCAAAAAAAGGGGTGTTATAAGTTTGACCGCTATGTGTGTCTGTCTGTGTGTCTGTCTGTGTGTCTGTCTGTGTGTCTGTCTGTGTGTCTGTCTGTGGCACCGTAGCTCTTAAACGGGTGGACCGATTTGAATGCGGTTTTTTTTATATGAAAGCTGGTTTTCTAGCGATGGTTCTTAGACATGTTTTATCAAAATCGGTTCAGCCGTTTCAAGATCATCAGCTCTTTTGTTCGCTGCGGTAGGAATCTTAGACGCATAATGGGTATTTACTTTACTTTCAAACATATTTGGGACCTAAAATTTGAAACACCCATGTATGCTATCTAACTATGCAAGATTATGTAATTTTCGGCCTGATGCTGCAGCCAGGATATCCAGAACACTAGTCGGTACACTCTTGATAAAACCATAGCAGATATATCGTGTTTGGATTCGTTTTGATCAGTATTTGATTCTACATACAATGCAATGGTGGCAACAGGATGAGCTGATGCTGCAGCCAGGATATCCAGCACACTAGTACACTATAAAAAATGATAGCACATATGTCGTGTTTGGATTCGTTTTGATCAGTATTTGATTCTACATACAATGCAGTGGTGGCAACACGACGAGTTGATGCTGCAGCCAGGATATTCAGCATACCAGTATACTCTTGAAAAAATAATAGCAGACATGTCGTGGTTGATTCCTTTTGATCAGTATTTGATTCTACATACAATGCAATGGTGGCAACGCGATGAGCTGATGCTGCAGCCAGGATATTCAAAACACTAGTACACTTAAAAAAAATATGCCAAAGTTTAAAAATCGTGAAATAAAAAAACTTAAATTAAAAATTTAAAAAACCCCCGACAAAAAAACGCCAGCAAAAAAGGCCGCCAAAAAAAGACAACTAAAAAGTAAAAAATAATTATGCACTACCTAGCTGTTACCCGCGACTTCATCTGCGAACAATTCGTTTATCCTTATCCCGCTGGGACTATGCTGATTTCCCGCGAAATTAGCCTAAGTTAATTTAGTATAAATACCTAGTAATATTTTTTTATCTAAGCGTCGTCGGTGTCGGGGGACCGCTAAGGTTAATACTTTGAAAAATACAACATATGTACTTTGGTTTCCTGTTAAACCTTAGCGGTCCCCCGACACCGGCGACGCTTAGAAAAAAAATTATTACTAGGTATTTATACTAAATTAACTTAGGCTAATTTCGCGGGAAATCAGCATAGTCCCAGCGGGATAAGGATAAACGAATTGTTCGCAGATGAAGTCGCGGGTAACAGCTAGGTAGTGCATAATTATTTTTTACTTTTTAGTTGTCTTTTTTTGGCGGCCTTTTTTGCTGGCGTTTTTTTGTCGGGGGTTTTTTGGACATGGCCAGCTTTGTTGTGCGAGCAGTGTGCACTAGGGCATTGTCGTGCAACAGCAAAATTCATTTGCTCAGTTTGCCTGTTTGTTTTTCTTTTATTGATTATCTAAGCTGATGGTCTAAATTTGTGTAATAATCAGCATTCATTGTAGTTTTTTTTTGGCAGGTAATCAATTAGTAAAATCCCACCCGTGTCCAAAAAAATTAATGCCATTAGTTTACCTGCCGATGGACGAACCTTGAACTTCCTCGGTGGCTTCTCATCTTTAAATTTCCACTGCAAAGACTCCTGTTTACTTTCGGGATACCATTGCCTAATCCAGGTCTTATCACAGGTAACTATTCTAGATAAAGTTTCCTCCTCCTTACCTCGACTCATTTTTATAAAGTCCTTACAACATCGAACTCGTCTCTCCATATCGACAGAAGTCAGCATTCTAGGCACCCAGCGTGCACTAACTTTGGACATATTTAAATGTTCGTGAATTATTGTATTCACTTGTTCCTTGCTAATCCCCACGTCTCTGGCTATCTCCCACAGCTTCACTCGCCGGGTCTTCTAATATATTTTTTTTACGTGGGGAACATTTTCTTCGGTGGCTGCGAAAATTGGCCGCTCACTACAAAGATCATCTTTGAGGCCATCACTACCACACTTAAAATTGTTTTGACCAAAATTTGATGGTGAAATCAGACGGGCACAAATCACCAAATACAAATAACATACGCTGTTTTATCTGCGAGGGCGTACTTCCCTCTTTAGTGAGGAATTTATAACAGCACATTGCTCAATTTTCTTCAGTTTCAAATTTTCCTGCGACATGGTGCGAACAATCAAGTGACAAAGGAGAACGAGACACCATAAACAAATGAATGTCCTATATTTTGAAAATAGAATAACCAGTGAATACGAAATCATAGTGGCCAGATTTTTTTTCGCGTTATAAATAGGTGAGGTAGATTACTTTTCAGCCACCCCTCGTAAAAAGTAAAAAATAATTATGCACTACCTAGCTGTTGCCCGCGACTTCATCTGCGAACAATTCGTTTATCCCTATCCCGCTGGGACTATGCTGATTTCCCGCAAAATTAGCCTAAGTTAATTTAGTATAAGTACCTAGTAATATTCTTTTTATCTAAGCGTCGTCGGTGTCGGGGGACCGCTAAGGTTAACAGAAACTAAAGTACATATGTTGTATTTTTTAAAGTATTAACCTTAGCGGTCCCCCGACATCGACGACGCTTAGATAAAAAGTATATTACTAGGTACTTATACTAAATTAACTTAGGCTAATTTTGCGGGAAATCAGCATAGTCCCAGCGGGATAGGGATAAACGAATTGTTCGCAGATGAAGTCGCGGGCAACAGCTAGGTAGTGCATAATTATTTTTTACTTTTTAGTTGTCGTTTTTTGGCGGCTTTTTTTGTCGGGGGTTTTTAAATTTTTAATTTTTTTTTTTATTTCATGTTTTTTAAACAGCTCGTCGTGTTGCTATCACTGCATTGTATGTAGAATCAATTACTGATCAAAACGAATCCAAACACGACATTTGTGCTATTATTTTTTATAGTGTAGGTACTAATATGCTGGATATCTTGGCTGCAGCATCAGCTCATCCTGTTGCCACTTTTGCATTGTATGTAGAGTCAAATACTGATCGAAACGAATCCAAACACGATATATCTGCTATGGTTTTATCAAGAGTGTATCTACTAGTGTTCTGGATATCCTGGCTGCAGCATCAGGCCGAGAACTGCATAATCTTGCATAGTTACATAGCATACATGGGTGTTTCAAGTTTTAGGTCCCAAATATGCTTGAAAGTAAAGTAAATACCCATTATGCGTCTAAGATTCCTACCGCAGCGAACAAAAGAGCTGATGATCTTGAAACGGCTGAACCGATTTTGATGAAACATGTCTAAGAACCATCGCTAGAAAACCAGCTTTCAAATAAAAAAAACCGCATTCAAATCGGTCCACCCGCTTAAGAGCTACGGTGCCACAGACAGACACACAGACACACAGACAGACACACAGACACACATAGCGGTCAAACTTATAACACCCCTTTTTTTGCGTCGGGGGTTAATAAAAAAAAATGTTAACAAAAAAGTAAAACCGACTCCAAAAAAATAAAAAATAACAGAAAATTGAACCGACTACAAAACCCTTGAAAATATTTTTCTGGGTACCTACTAGCTCGAAGTCGGTGCCTCAGCACGACCCAGCATGCAAGAGTGATTGAAACGGGATCCTTTTTGCCATTACGAACTCGATTACTTCTTTTGTTAATTACGACCGTTTGATTTTACTTGGTGACTTTAATATAAATTTTACGGACGAAACTGACACTAAGTTTGTTTGTTTGATGCATTTCTTAACTTCAGTTAACCTGACTCAACACGTACGCGACCCGACGCATTTTACCGATCACAGCGAGACGACCATAGACTTGATTTGCACTGACGCTCACATTATGAATGTGAACGTGAAGCACATTCCCGACCTAGGCAGACACGCATTCATTACCGCCGAGTTGAACATAAAAAAAACCGGCCAAGAGCGTGTCGGACACGCCCAAAATAGGGTTCCGTAGCCATTACGAAAAAATTAAGTAATATTTTTCTAAGGATTTCGTATTTTATACGGAATCTTCCAAGTTTAGGTATATTTTATACCCTACGCTGCTATTTACTCATAAACTACTAATATTTCTCAAGCAAACTTAGCCGTTATAGTTTTCCTTGGAAGTTTGATATACTGACTACCATTCTGAATTTTTTAAAATTTTTCGACCTACCGGTTTAGATTTTAGAGGGGGGGGGACGCTCGATTTTTATGAAAATTTGAACTTTAAAGTTGAATATTTCGCAAACAAATGACTGAATCGAAAAATCGTTTTAGCAAACCCCTAATGGTTTTACAATACCTATCCAACGATACCCCACACTATAGGGTTGGATAAGAAAAAAAAAATTACCCCCACTTTACGTCTATGGGAGGTACCCTAAAAAAAATTGTTTTTGAATTTTTAATTGTATTATTTTGTCGGCATAATTTACCTATATATCCGTGCAAAATTACAGCTTTCTAGCATTGATAGTCTCTGAGCAAAGCCGCGGACGGACAGACAGACAGACAGACAGACAGACAGACAGACGGACAGACAGACAGACAGACAGACAGACAGACAGACAGACATGGCGAAACTATAAGGGTTCCGTTTTTGCCATTTTGGCTCCGGAACCCTAAAAACAGAAACCGACGCCGAGATGTATTACTTACAGACCTCTTAAAGACATTAACTTAAGTGAATTCGACAATGACCTTGAGACTATAAATTGGGACCAGATAATTTTACTTAATGACGTGAACGACATGGTTAGACAATTTAACACACTTATACTCCAACTGTTCGACAAGCACGCCCCGTTAAAAACAATCGTGGTAAAGGAGGCATTTAAACCATGGTTGACGAGCAATGTGAAGCTTATGATGCGTCTCAGGGACAAAGCCCACGCGAAATACAAGCAATCCAAGACCGATGCTCATAAGCAATACTACCTGGACCTAAAACACCTAGTGATTGCAGCCATCCACAGCGAGAAACGTGCCTACTTCGAACACCACATTAACGACGTTACCGACTCAAAGACTCTCTAGAAAAACTTGAAGCGCACTGTTCTTCCAGACTCGCAGACGCAGACTGACCTTCCGACTCACTTTAATGACCCTGACTTAATAAACCGTCATTTTTTAAATATACCTGGTAAACAAGCCGCAACCATATCTGACCTAACACGCTTTGAATTTGACAGGCACAGTGACAAAACATTTACTCTTTTACCAACAACAATAGGAACTGTGACAAAAATTATGACCTCCATTAAAACGAATGCAAAGGGACATGATTCCATTGCCATTGACATGTTACTCATGACTCTTCCGGTGACCTGTAAGGTACTGACATTTATCATCAATAAGAGTATTGAGACTATGACTTTCCCGACTGACTGGAAAATCGCTCAAGTGACCCCGTTACCCAAAAAACCTAACCCTGCTAACCTGTCCGAACTCCGTCCTATTAGTATCCTTCCCTGTGCATCAAAGATAATAGAAAGGGTGGTTTGCGACCAGCTGTCGGAATACTTGGAGAAATACAGCATCCTACCTGAACTGCAATCTGGTTTTCGCAAGGGTCGTTCGACAGTCACTGCGTTACTCGATGTAGTCGATAATATTTTGCAGGCTCGGGATGCTGGTAAAAGTACGATTTTAGTACTTTTAGATTTCTCCAGGGCTTTTGATTGCATTAGCATTCCTTTGCTGTTATCTAAGATGTCGTATTACGGGTTTGATGTCACGACAATAAAATGGTTTAGCAGTTATTTGACTGACCGTGCACAGACTGTCGTATTGCGGGGGCTGGATGGTTGTACTCTGCGGTCCTCTCTGTGCCCTGTGGCACGTGGAGTACCGCAGGGTTCGATACTGGGTCCTCTGCTCTTTATATTGTACAGTTCTGATATTGTCAACAGTATAAAGAGTAGTGGATACCATCTCTACGCGGATGATCTGCAATTGTACGTCTCTTGCGCGCCATCGGAAACGTCCATCGCTGTGAACGCCATAAACGCGGATCTCGATCGTGTTTCAGCGTGGTCGGAGAAGAACTGTTTAGTCCTCAATCCTGTCAAGTCGAAATACATTGTTTTTGGATCGAGACATCAAATTCGTAATACTAATGACGCTCTGACTGTCGATAATGTTGCCGTCATGGATGAACCAATAGAACAGGTGGTAGAAGCTAACAACCTTGGTCTCCTTATGGACGGCAAGCTGAGCTTTGAGAACCACATTTTAAAAGTTGTGAGTAACTGCTTCTACCGCCTCAAGATTCTGTACAATGTACGCGATTACCTTAGTGTCAATTTGCGTGTTGACCTTTGTGAATCGCTTATATTGTCCAGATTAAACTATTGTGATGTTGTTTATGACGGCTGCATTGTCGGCCGTTCTAAGAGACTTTTACAGCGAGTGCAGAACGCATGCGCTCGTTTTTGTTTCCGTATCCCTCCCCGCTCCCACGTCACTCCGTATTTGAACGCCGCTAACCTGCTGAATATGCCTGCACGCAGGCGTATGCACCTCGCCACTCTGCTGTTCGGTGTGAGACGGTATAGGACCCCATTATACCTCCACAATAAAATGGTTTGGTCGAAGAGTGAGCGCAGGAGTGATATGGTTCTTGTGCCTAAACATCGGACTGCGGCATTTCGCGGAAGTTTTAAGTTCGCGGCGTCCAAGTGCTGGAACGATATTCCTCCTCCTATCCAAGGAGCGTCTAGTGAGTACACCTTCAAGCGCAAGCTGAAGGAATACTTGTTGACGCTCCAAAAATCAATTCGCTAAACCAGCACTTTAAGTACGCCAGCCTGTTATTAGTGTTATTACGTATTCTTACTTATTTGTCCCTTGTTTTTTACTTATGGTTTATTATAATTTATTTATTTATATCTTGTTTCCTTAAAATTAAATCTATTGTATGCCTTAATTTTATTTACACATACGTTTAGTATATTTATGTATCATTCCGTGAGTCACAGACGGTACTGACAGAATACCAGCGCTGCAGGCGTCTAACGCCTCAGCATTATGCTGAGTCAGCGGCCGTTTCACTTTTACGAGGACACACAAAATCGTATATTTTTATTTTGGTAAATACCTTTATGTTTTGTTTGTGTTTGCTGTCTATTGTTTTTTTTTTGTTGTTGTTGTATTTGTGTGTCTTTGTGAATGTGAATAAATGTCTTTCTTTCTTTCTTTCTTTCTTTCTTTTGTTTCTCATACATTTTTTTGTTCCAAATTTCGATGGTCAGAAATTGACATCCATTCGGCAACGCGCGAGTGATACTTCGGGTGTTGCAAGCGTTCCTAGGCGGCGGTAATTGCTTAACATCAGGCGGACCGCATGCCTGTTTGCCACCGACGTGGTATTAAAAAAAACTTCGATTTTCGAGTTTCGTAATAGTCCTGCTGGTTATGGGCTAGTTTTGATAGGGTTTTTGAAGTACCTACAAACCGATAACAAGTAGGTAAGCTTTAGTTTAGAACAATGCGTTCACGTAGAGAATGAATCATTATTTCATCATTAACGTCATTTTTATGAGGATAAGATCAAAATACACGCTTCAGTCATAATTGAACTGCGAGAGCATAGGTATATTTGTAAAGTAAATTATTCATATACATGATGTACAAAATTGTGTATTTATTAGTGTTTTGTTCTATAACCATAGGATATTCCGGTAAGTAGGTACTCTTAGGCCGTCTTGCAGGAAAAAATAAATCTAGATTTAGTAGTTAAGCCTGGCTTAAGCTTGACAGTTCCATACATTTTGACACTACTAAGCTGAGGTTAACGCTAACTCGAGATTTATGTGTTTCCAGCAAGTGGCCATTAGTAGAACTAACAGAATTTCATTGCTCTTCCGCGACCTTACGATAGCTAAGCTTATGCAAATATGCGTGTTCATGCAGTTCCTCCACCTCCACACTGTAAGAGCACACACAAATCAAACAAACCCATCTATCACGTGGTATTCGGTTATTGCGCGCTGTTCCCTCGGGATCTGTGCATTTTTCCGGGATAAAAAGTAGCCTATATCACTCTCGGGCCCATAAACTATCTCCATGCCAAAAATCACGTCGATTCGTCGCTCCGTTACGGCGTGAAAGACGGACAAACATACAAACACACTTTGACATTTATAATATTAGCATGGATATGGATAGTATATTACATGCCTAAATGCCAAATTTCATAGTTTTATCTTCGACAGCGACGAACTTCCACCATATAAACTTTCACCCCCTATTTTAACCCCTCAAAGCCTCTTTTTTTAACCCCCGACGGAAAAAAGGGGTGTTATAAGTTTGACCGCTACGTGTGTCTGTGTGTCTGTCTGTGTGTCTGTGTGTCTGTCTGTGGCACCGTAGCTCTTAAGCGGGTGGACCGATTTGAATGCGGTTTTTTTTATTTGAAAGCTGGTTTTCTAGCGATGGTTCTTAGACATGTTTTATCAAAATCGGTTCAGCCGTTTCAAGATCATCAGCTCTTTTGTCCGCTGCGGTAGGAATCTTAGACGCATAATGGGTATTTACTTTACTTTCAAGCATATTTGGGAAGTAAAATTTGAAACACCCATGTATGCTTTATGACTATGCAAGATTATGCAGTTCTCGGCCTGATGCTGCAGCCAGGATATCCAGAACACCAGTAGGTACACTCTTGATAAAACCATAGCAGATATATCGTGTTTGGATTCGTTTCGATCAGTTTTTGATTCTACATACAATGCAATGGTGGCAACAGGATGAGCTGATGCTGCAGCCAGAATATCCAGCACACTAGAAGACTTTAAAAAATAATAGCACACATGTTGTGTTTGGATTCGTTTTGATCAGTAATTGATTCTACATACAATGAAGTGGTGGCAACATGACGAGCTGATGCTGCAGCCAAGATATCCAGCACACCAGTATACCTACTCTTGAAAAAAAAATAGCAGACATGTCGTGTTTGATTCCTTTTGATCAGTATTTGATTCTACATACAATGCAATGGTGGCAACACGAGCTGAGCTGCAGCCAGGATATTCAACACACTAGTACACTTAAAAAAAAATATATACCAAAGTTTAAAAAACATGAAATAAAAAAAAACTAAAATTAAAAATTTTAAAAACCCCCGACAAAAAAAAACGCTAAAAAAATTTAAAAAAAAAAGAAAAAAAGGCGCCAGAAAAGGACAACTAAAAAGTAAAAAATAATTATGCACTGCCTAGCTGTTGCCTGCGACTTCATCTGCGAAGAATTCGTTTATCCCTATCCCGCGGGGACTATGCTGATTTCCGGCAAAATTAGCCTAAGTTAATTTAGTACAAGTACCTAGTAATATTTTTTTTTATCTAAGCGTCGTCGATGTCGGGGGACCGCTAAGGTTTTAAAAAATACAACATAATGTACTTTAGTTTCCTGTTACCCTGAAAAAAATCCGTCTAGCCGTTTAGGCTGCAGCGAGGACCAAAGAAATGGACATACATACTCACCTAGATATTATCTTAAGTATTGTATTGTATCTTAAATATTAAGTTTGTACCGGTTTGGCTTTAGCTGTTAAGGTACAAATGTAATTTAAATAAATAAATACCCTGGAAAAACATAACTGTCCTTCGGGCAGTCGAGTAAAAAAACCGCATTCAAATCGGTCCACCCGTTTAAGAGCTACAGGGTCACAGACAGACGCATATAGCGGTCAAACTTATAACACCCCTCTTTTTGCGTCGGGGGTTATAATCTGTAGCTTATTAACGTACTCCAATTGAATAAAATCTTAAAATAACTTTTTTCCTGTGTTATCAAGCAAATGGCAAAACGTTTCGTTTGTTCGCGCTAGCAGGCAAATGTCTCTCCAATGGTGACTCACGATGAGATACCGAATGAGGTAAAATAGCCAGTTGCGGAGTAGTTGCAGTGACTAACGTCCCAAACCCAAATAAATAAATAAAACCAGCCAAGAGCGTGTCGGACCCGCCCAAAATAGGGTTCCGTAGCCATTACGAAAAAATTAAGTAATATTTTTCTAAGGATTTCGTATTTTATACGGAATCTTCCAAGTTTAGGTATATTTTATACCTTACGCTGCTATTTACTCATAAACTACTAATAATTCTCAAGCAAACTTAGCCGTTATAGTTTTCCTTGAAAGTTTGATATACTGCCTACCATTCAAATTTTTCCACCCACCGGTTTAGATTTTAGAGGGGGGGGGGGGGACGCTCGATTTTAATGAAAATTTGCACTTTATAGTTGAATATTTCGCAAACTAATTACTGAATCGAAAAATCGTTGTAGCAAACCACGTCAATCACGTATAAAACCCTAACTCTGTACCAAATTTCAGCTCTCTGAGTTGATGGGAAGTACTAGTTCTATTTTGATGATCATGAGTCAGTGTTTTGATGATCATGAGTGAGTGAGTGTCATAAATGCGAAACTTTGCTTTCGCTTAACTTGGGAACTAAATGACCTACAGACTTGAAATTTTGGATTTTAAGTATGTGATTATAGCTTTCTGGGTAACGAAAATTTCTGCGTTCTGGTCTTATCCAGAGGTTCTCAAATAGGGGCCTGAAAATGCGGCGAAATGGTTCCTGTAAAGGATGGTACGGCAGTGCTTGCTTCGCGCTCGACTTGGCGGGGGCACTACCGTGCCCCCAGATCCATACTAATATTATGGTGTACTGCCTTTTTGGCGAAATATTTTTCGCAAAATTTCATTTGGCAACCAACCTTTCGGCGAAGTTTCATTTAGCAAACCAATTGTTAGCATAACCTTACTTCGCATTTTTCTTATTTCGCAACATTTTTATATTGCAAAATTTTAATTCGTCACACTTTTATGTGGCAAATAATTATGTAGCAAATGATTGGCTTAGACAAATAACAAATTGTCAAATAACATTTGACCAATTTTTATGTTACAAAGTTTTACTTTAAAATTTGTGCGAGCGAGCGAAGCGAGCGAGCAAGACGGTTCGGAGCAGAAGCGACTTGGATAATTTAGGTTCAGAAGGCTAAGGCGGGAGCGGAGCGGAGCGTAGCTCCCGCCTTAGCCTTCGATGTTAGGTTTTTTTTTATAGCAGCCAGTATAACCTGCCATTAGGAAAATAGGTTGGATTCCATTCAATATGTTGCTAAGTTTAGATATGCCAATCAATACATTTTGACCAAAACATAAATGACATCTTAAAAAAAATTCCAGGTAATATTTTGCATAATAATAATTTATTAAATCACTAGTTGTGAAACGATATAGTTGCGAAACGTTGAGTTGGGAAATGAAATTTCGCCGAAATAAAAATATGGGATAAATAGTTTGGGAGCTAATAATTTGCTAAATAATTTTCGCCAAAACATTAGTAAACCTAATATTATAAATGCGAAAGTGTGTTTGTATGTTTGTTTGTTTGTGTGTTTGCGTCTTTGTCTGTCTTTCACGCCGTAACGGAGCGACGGATCGACGTGATTTTTGGCATAGAGATAGTTTATGGGTCCGAGAGTGACATAGGCTACTTTTTAACCCGGAAAAATAACACGCGGGCGGAATCGTGGGCAAAAGATAGTTTTTAATATTAACTTCAATGATATTATATGTTACTAGTATGTAGAAGCTCACTGATTAACTTGTTTTTAGTTTCAGGTTTCGAAAAAGCGGCGCTCAAAATAGAAGGAATTCATTTAAATTCTTCAAAAGATTCGAATGCTACACACTTATATTACAGTTTTAGTGAACCAGAGGAAATATCTATGAAATGTTCTTTTAATAAACAGAAATATTACGCTGTGACGTTATTGGATGAAGAATCGCATCAAGGAGTCTCTTTAGGAACACGTAATGTATTTTTTAACTCCTAAACTGTAAATCTGTGATTTACTTAAACACGAATACAATAATAACATACTTATGAAGATTCTGGAAAAGTCTAAGTAGGTACAGGTAGTCTATTCCCCATAGACGACGATTGTATCATTATTACGTTGCTAAAAAGATACTCTGCAGCCACTAAATTAACAACAAGAATGTACGACATTGGACCCGATTCTACAGCGGCCGCTAAAATTCCTAATTTTATTTAGACGTCGCTAAATCACTTTGCTATTCTATGAGCACCTGTCATAATCAAATGACAACGCTAATTTAATCTGACGTTTCTTATTTTAGCCGATCTATCTAGCCGGTCAGCGTGACTTTCTGGAATAGCACTTGTTAAATCAGCCGTCTAAATGTCAATTAAAATTTAGAAAATTTAGATTTAGACAATTTAGCCGACGTGCGCGTAGAATCGCATCCAATAAATTACTTAATTCATATGGTTTTTAGGGTTCCGGAGCCAAAATGGCAAAAACGGAACCCTTATAGGTTCGCTATGTCTGTCTGTCTGTCTACAAAGTTAACCATGGACAATTAAGTTTTGTAATTTTTATGTTTTCGCACTCGCTTATTGCTGTTTACCTTTTATTCGCTTTTGCCACAAAATTGTATTAAAGTTTATGAAGAAGTTCAGTTAACTACAGTTCTAATTTTGTATAAGTATAAGAAAAGACTTATGCAACATAGTATAATATATAAGTAGTAAAAAAAACTCGTGGCGTCTTTTTATTTTTTTCTTGCAATTTTCGCTACGGTCACATTAACTCACGTCACTCGCATGTTTTGACCCCTCTTATACAATTGTTACATAGAATATTATTTCAGGATTATCATCAAATTACCGACACTTAAATGATCGAATTTTATTTCAAAATCATCATTTCGAGTAGGTATTTTCATTTCATCAGCAATTCAGTTCGTGAATTGTCATTACAAGTAATTTCAATTTATATATTTTTAACTGTGCGATGATTCATTGCATAGTTGTATTATTAACCAGAAAACGTTTCGTAATTTATTCTTTCATTTTTTTAACTGACTTATAAAAAAGGAGGAGGTTCTATGTTCCAATGTTTCTATTTTGTTTTTGTATTATTTTTCTTTGTTTTTGTAATAACGTATTTATTATTATTTACTGTAGGCATGTAGGTATATCGATTGTGTGTATATTAAATGGTTTTTTTATAGGTAATTCGACCGTAGTTTCGTATAACTTCACGCTGGAAAACTCTAACAGAACACTCATTTGTGAAGCGACAGAAAATGCCTCAATACATCCCAGACACTTTGAAATAAAAGTGTATTTTATATATGAACCAAGCTTAGCTAACACATCTGGTAAGTGGTTTTCAATATATATTTGGGTCACTCAACTTTTTAGTGTGTGTTATTCTGTCCCGTTACCCTTAGTGTAAGTTTTCGGTTGTAAAATACGTCTCGATTGCGTTCGCGTTAAAATCTCAATTTATATGGAAACACGAACAGCGCCTCTAGCGGAACGCTTGCGATGTTCGTGTTTTGTAACCGAAATCTTACACTAAGGGCACAGAATAAAATAATAGTACTACGTACAGATGTTGCACTCCTTTGATACTGAAGAAAGCCGCCGTTTTAATAGCCTACAGCGCTGCCTTTTGTTCCAAACATACCTACCCCGCCAACTCGAGTGTAAGGGTTATAACTTTGTTAGAAAATTAAAATAAAATAATCCAACTAAACGTTTAGAAATTTTATTTATCAAGCGACTTCAAAAAACTTCTTTTGGTGATGCGAAAAAAAGATAAGTTCGAATTCTTTCTTTTGTTTGTTTCGACATTCGTCCACGCAACAGTTATTAAGTAGTATTACGATTCGCCGTTGTCACAAACGGTGCAGTGCAGTGTACCTACAAATGTAATTAATAATGTTTTGCCATCGTATTTTGTCGGAAAAGTTCGTAATTATATTGCTTTCTCAACTAGCTTACTGAAGTTCACTGAAGCTAATTGAGAAAGCAAGATAAATATTAACTTATTCGACAAAACACGATGGAAAAACATTATTCAATAGATCTTTACTGATCGCACAAGCAATATTACACAGATATTTAGGTAAGGATCGAAATATTCAAAGCAAGTGTCGCGTCACGCGCGTGCTCGCAGGCGCGCGGCAGCCCCCGCTGCTTACAATCTCAAGTTGTCGCGCGCTGTATACTCCAATTCAATAGAATCTAACAATCCTGTAGACACTTCCAGCCTTCTAATATGAACACCGGGCTGCCTAAGGCTTTGTGATGTGACTATTATTCTTTTTTCATTCCTGTTAAATGATAATTGCAACAATAGGGACATATATAATCAAGCGTGCTCACGTCAGGGTGTGTTAAATGTGTAGAAAATTGTTAGATTCTATTGAATTGTACTTTAGATGTTTATCGCTGTAGGTATAGAGGAGTGACAGATGCCTGCTAAGGGTACAGGAGACATCAGTGACAGTGATACACTTTGTTAGAAAAATGTTCGCAATTTATACTATTAGCACACTTCGGAGATGAGCCATGAAGAAATTGCCTTTAAACTGTCACAACTCCGAAATGTTAGTGGTTGTACCCCGTAAAGCATACTTTTAACAAGTACAGTTACAGTAAAAAAAGGTTCGTTACCCTAATCTTTTGCTTAGTATGAGCGCTAATCTGCTTTACCGATTGAGTAGGACATACTGCGTCAACCTGTCAACCTGCTGGACGTAATCAGGTGACCATACCAACCCTACAACTACACCTTGGCACTGACAAACACTGACAAATTTTTAGTTTTGAACTGACTTTAGTTTTGTATTGATTTGAAACTAGATTAATGTTAGAGGTGTATACTATTTTGACCCTTGTTATTATGTCAAGGAAGTATAATTTGATATGCAATTGTCAACTTAGTACTTCGGTTTCAAAGTTTTTGACTTTGTAAAGGAGTCAATTTAATAACTGACGAAGGTTTTCCTACCCCCACTTTACCTACCTATCTCAGGAGACGTTGCCATGGCAACAAGCTACACTATTTGGTGGCGGCAGGCGAGAGCTTGCCTTCGGAACCCAAAAGCTTAATGGTTAGGTACTTGAACTAAAATGTACCTACATATCAGAACCATTTTTTTTATTTATGACGGTCGAAGCATTCTACTCCATACTTCCACTGAACGTGTAGATATATTTAGTTACATATTATTATGTTTAGTTTTAGTTTTGTTACTAAGAAACCCCATACATCCCTTTGGTATTATTGCTCTTTTCTTGTATTTTTTCTTTAATTTTATACTTACAAGTAGCGGCACGAAAGTCTAGTGCTGAGTGAACCGTGGAAGGGATAGCTGCGCATGGGGGCATGGGCGCGGGGGACGTAATGCGACTGGAAAGCCAATCGGCGCTACGCACGCCCGCCCTTCCCCCTGTGATACCTTACTTTTGACTTCTGCGCAATAACGGTCAGCGCTAAACTCTCGTGCCGCTACTTGTACTGTAGTTTTTATAAATAAATAAATAATTTATATCATGGGACACTTGACACCAATTGACCTAGTAGAACCAAGCTAAGTAAAGCTTGTACAGTCAGCTGCAGAGAAAGGGTACCCCCCTGTAATGGCGGTAGTATGGATACCGCCGTTACAAGGGGGTACCTTTTCTCTGCAGCTGACTGTACTATGGACACTAGGCAACGGATAAACCGCACCTTTAATACCAAAGTGAAACAACTTTATAAATTCACATTTCCAAATTGAACTTTAAATTAAACACTATCTGGTTGAATTTTGAAATGAGAAAAAAACACATTATTTCACTTTGGTTTTAAAGGGGCGAAACATACTTATATAGATAAATACATACTTAAATAGATATTAAAAAACGTTTCGTTTGTTCGCGCTAGCAGGCAAATGTCTCTCCAATGGTGACTCACGATGAGATACCGAATGAGGTAAAATAGCCAGTTGCGGAGTAGTTGCAGTGACTAACGTCCCAAACCCAAATAAATAAATAAAACCAGCCAAGAGCGTGTCGGACCCGCCCAAAATAGGGTTCCGTAGCCATTACGAAAAAATTAAGTAATATTTTTCTAAGGATTTCGTATTTTATACGGAATCTTCCAAGTTTAGGTATATTTTATACCTTACGCTGCTATTTACTCATAAACTACTAATAATTCTCAAGCAAACTTAGCCGTTATAGTTTTCCTTGAAAGTTTGATATACTGCCTACCATTCAAATTTTTCCACCCACCGGTTTAGATTTTAGAGGGGGGGGGGACGCTCGATTTTAATGAAAATTTGCACTTTAAAGTTGAATATTTCGCAAACTAATTACTGAATCGAAAAATCGTTGTAGCAAACCACGTCAATCACGTATAAAACCCTAACTCTGTACCAAATTTCAGCTCTCTGAGTTGATGGGAAGTACTAGTTCTATTTTGATGATCATGAGTCAGTGTTTTGATGATCATGAGTGAGTGAGTGTCATAAATGCGAAACTTTGCTTTCGCTTAACTTGGGAACTAAATGACCTACAGACTTGAAATTTTGGATTTTAAGTATGTGATTATAGCTTTCTGGGTAACGAAAATTTCTGCGTTCTGGTCTTATCCAGAGGTTCTCAAATAGGGGCCTGAAAATGCGGCGAAATGGTTCCTGTAAAGGATGGTACGGCAGTGCTTGCTTCGCGCTCGACTTGGCGGGGGCACTACCGTGCCCCCAGATCCATACTAATATTATGGTGTACTGCCTTTTTGGCGAAATATTTTTCGCAAAATTTCATTTGGCAACCAACCTTTCGGCGAAGTTTCATTTAGCAAACCAATTGTTAGCATAACCTTACTTCGCATTTTTCTTATTTCGCAACATTTTTATATTGCAAAATTTTAATTCGTCACACTTTTATGTGGCAAATAATTATTTAGCAAATGATTGGCTTAGACAAATAACAAATTGTCAAATAACATTTGACCAATTTTTATGTTACAAAGTTTTACTTTAAAATTTGTGCGAGCGAGCGAAGCGAGCGAGCAAGACGGTTCGGAGCAGAAGCGACTTGGATAATTTAGGTTCAGAAGGCTAAGGCGGGAGCGGAGCGGAGCGTAGCTCCCGCCTTAGCCTTCGATGTTAGGTTTTTTTTTATAGCAGCCAGTATAACCTGCCATTAGGAAAATAGGTTGGATTCCATTCAATATGTTGCTAAGTTTAGATATGCCAATCAATACATTTTGACCAAAACATAAATGACATCTTAAAAAAAATTCCAGGTAATATTTTGCATAATAATAATTTATTAAATCACTAGTTGTGAAACGATATAGTTGCGAAACGTTGAGTTGGGAAATGAAATTTCGCCGAAATAAAAATATGGGATAAATAGTTTGGGAGCTAATAATTTGCTAAATAATTTTCGCCAAAACATTAGTAAACCTAATATTATAAATGCGAAAGTGTGTTTGTATGTTTGTTTGTTTGTGTGTTTGCGTCTTTGTCTGTCTTTCACGCCGTAACGGAGCGACGGATCGACGTGATTTTTGGCATAGAGATAGTTTATGGGTCCGAGAGTGACATAGGCTACTTTTTAACCCGGAAAAATAACACGCGGGCGGAATCGTGGGCAAAAGATAGTTTTTAATATTAACTTCAATGATATTATATGTTACTAGTATGTAGAAGCTCACTGATTAACTTGTTTTTAGTTTCAGGTTTCGAAAAAGCGGCGCTCAAAATAGAAGGAATTCATTTAAATTCTTCAAAAGATTCGAATGCTACACACTTATATTACAGTTTTAGTGAACCAGAGGAAATATCTATGAAATGTTCTTTTAATAAACAGAAATATTACGCTGTGACGTTATTGGATGAAGAATCGCATCAAGGAGTCTCTTTAGGAACACGTAATGTATTTTTTAACTCCTAAACTGTAAATCTGTGATTTACTTAAACACGAATACAATAATAACATACTTATGAAGATTCTGGAAAAGTCTAAGTAGGTACAGGTAGTCTATTCCCCATAGACGACGATTGTATCATTATTACGTTGCTAAAAAGATACTCTGCAGCCACTAAATTAACAACAAGAATGTACGACATTGGACCCGATTCTACAGCGGCCGCTAAAATTCCTAATTTTATTTAGACGTCGCTAAATCACTTTGCTATTCTATGAGCACCTGTCATAATCAAATGACAACGCTAATTTAATCTGACGTTTCTTATTTTAGCCGATCTATCTAGCCGGTCAGCGTGACTTTCTGGAATAGCACTTGTTAAATCAGCCGTCTAAATGTCAATTAAAATTTAGAAAATTTAGATTTAGACAATTTAGCCGACGTGCGCGTAGAATCGCATCCAATAAATTACTTAATTCATATGGTTTTTAGGGTTCCGGAGCCAAAATGGCAAAAACGGAACCCTTATAGGTTCGCTATGTCTGTCTGTCTGTCTACAAAGTTAACCATGGACAATTAAGTTTTGTAATTTTTATGTTTTCGCACTCGCTTATTGCTGTTTACCTTTTATTCGCTTTTGCCACAAAATTGTATTAAAGTTTATGAAGAAGTTCAGTTAACTACAGTTCTAATTTTGTATAAGTATAAGAAAAGACTTATGCAACATAGTATAATATATAAGTAGTAAAAAAAACTCGTGGCGTCTTTTTATTTTTTTCTTGCAATTTTCGCTACGGTCACATTAACTCACGTCACTCGCATGTTTTGACCCCTCTTATACAATTGTTACATAGAATATTATTTCAGGATTATCATCAAATTACCGACACTTAAATGATCGAATTTTATTTCAAAATCATCATTTCGAGTAGGTATTTTCATTTCATCAGCAATTCAGTTCGTGAATTGTCATTACAAGTAATTTCAATTTATATATTTTTAACTGTGCGATGATTCATTGCATAGTTGTATTATTAACCAGAAAACGTTTCGTAATTTATTCTTTCATTTTTTTAACTGACTTATAAAAAAGGAGGAGGTTCTATGTTCCAATGTTTCTATTTTGTTTTTGTATTATTTTTCTTTGTTTTTGTAATAACGTATTTATTATTATTTACTGTAGGCATGTAGGTATATCGATTGTGTGTATATTAAATGGTTTTTTTATAGGTAATTCGACCGTAGTTTCGTATAACTTCACGCTGGAAAACTCTAACAGAACACTCATTTGTGAAGCGACAGAAAATGCCTCAATACATCCCAGACACTTTGAAATAAAAGTGTATTTTATATATGAACCAAGCTTAGCTAACACATCTGGTAAGTGGTTTTCAATATATATTTGGGTCACTCAACTTTTTAGTGTGTGTTATTCTGTCCCGTTACCCTTAGTGTAAGTTTTCGGTTGTAAAATACGTCTCGATTGCGTTCGCGTTAAAATCTCAATTTATATGGAAACACGAACAGCGCCTCTAGCGGAACGCTTGCGATGTTCGTGTTTTGTAACCGAAATCTTACACTAAGGGCACAGAATAAAATAATAGTACTACGTACAGATGTTGCACTCCTTTGATACTGAAGAAAGCCGCCGTTTTAATAGCCTACAGCGCTGCCTTTTGTTCCAAACATACCTACCCCGCCAACTCGAGTGTAAGGGTTATAACTTTGTTAGAAAATTAAAATAAAATAATCCAACTAAACGTTTAGAAATTTTATTTATCAAGCGACTTCAAAAAACTTCTTTTGGTGATGCGAAAAAAAGATAAGTTCGAATTCTTTCTTTTGTTTGTTTCGACATTCGTCCACGCAACAGTTATTAAGTAGTATTACGATTCGCCGTTGTCACAAACGGTGCAGTGCAGTGTACCTACAAATGTAATTAATAATGTTTTGCCATCGTATTTTGTCGGAAAAGTTCGTAATTATATTGCTTTCTCAACTAGCTTACTGAAGTTCACTGAAGCTAATTGAGAAAGCAAGATAAATATTAACTTATTCGACAAAACACGATGGAAAAACATTATTCAATAGATCTTTACTGATCGCACAAGCAATATTACACAGATATTTAGGTAAGGATCGAAATATTCAAAGCAAGTGTCGCGTCACGCGCGTGCTCGCAGGCGCGCGGCAGCCCCCGCTGCTTACAATCTCAAGTTGTCGCGCGCTGTATACTCCAATTCAATAGAATCTAACAATCCTGTAGACACTTCCAGCCTTCTAATATGAACACCGGGCTGCCTAAGGCTTTGTGATGTGACTATTATTCTTTTTTCATTCCTGTTAAATGATAATTGCAACAATAGGGACATATATAATCAAGCGTGCTCACGTCAGGGTGTGTTAAATGTGTAGAAAATTGTTAGATTCTATTGAATTGTACTTTAGATGTTTATCGCTGTAGGTATAGAGGAGTGACAGATGCCTGCTAAGGGTACAGGAGACATCAGTGACAGTGATACACTTTGTTAGAAAAATGTTCGCAATTTATACTATTAGCACACTTCGGAGATGAGCCATGAAGAAATTGCCTTTAAACTGTCACAACTCCGAAATGTTAGTGGTTGTACCCCGTAAAGCATACTTTTAACAAGTACAGTTACAGTAAAAAAAGGTTCGTTACCCTAATCTTTTGCTTAGTATGAGCGCTAATCTGCTTTACCGATTGAGTAGGACATACTGCGTCAACCTGTCAACCTGCTGGACGTAATCAGGTGACCATACCAACCCTACAACTACACCTTGGCACTGACAAACACTGACAAATTTTTAGTTTTGAACTGACTTTAGTTTTGTATTGATTTGAAACTAGATTAATGTTAGAGGTGTATACTATTTTGACCCTTGTTATTATGTCAAGGAAGTATAATTTGATATGCAATTGTCAACTTAGTACTTCGGTTTCAAAGTTTTTGACTTTGTAAAGGAGTCAATTTAATAACTGACGAAGGTTTTCCTACCCCCACTTTACCTACCTATCTCAGGAGACGTTGCCATGGCAACAAGCTACACTATTTGGTGGCGGCAGGCGAGAGCTTGCCTTCGGAACCCAAAAGCTTAATGGTTAGGTACTTGAACTAAAATGTACCTACATATCAGAACCATTTTTTTTATTTATGACGGTCGAAGCATTCTACTCCATACTTCCACTGAACGTGTAGATATATTTAGTTACATATTATTATGTTTAGTTTTAGTTTTGTTACTAAGAAACCCCATACATCCCTTTGGTATTATTGCTCTTTTCTTGTATTTTTTCTTTAATTTTATACTTACAAGTAGCGGCACGAAAGTCTAGTGCTGAGTGAACCGTGGAAGGGATAGCTGCGCATGGGGGCATGGGCGCGGGGGACGTAATGCGACTGGAAAGCCAATCGGCGCTACGCACGCCCGCCCTTCCCCCTGTGATACCTTACTTTTGACTTCTGCGCAATAACGGTCAGCGCTAAACTCTCGTGCCGCTACTTGTACTGTAGTTTTTATAAATAAATAAATAATTTATATCATGGGACACTTGACACCAATTGACCTAGTAGAACCAAGCTAAGTAAAGCTTGTACAGTCAGCTGCAGAGAAAGGGTACCCCCCTGTAATGGCGGTAGTATGGATACCGCCGTTACAAGGGGGTACCTTTTCTCTGCAGCTGACTGTACTATGGACACTAGGCAACGGATAAACCGCACCTTTAATACCAAAGTGAAACAACTTTATAAATTCACATTTCCAAATTGAACTTTAAATTAAACACTATCTGGTTGAATTTTGAAATGAGAAAAAAACACATTATTTCACTTTGGTTTTAAAGGGGCGAAACATACTTATATAGATAAATACATACTTAAATAGATATTAAAAAACGTTTCGTTTGTTCGCGCTAGCAGGCAAATGTCTCTCCAATGGTGACTCACGATGAGATACCGAATGAGGTAAAATAGCCAGTTGCGGAGTAGTTGCAGTGACTAACGTCCCAAACCCAAATAAATAAATAAAACCAGCCAAGAGCGTGTCGGACCCGCCCAAAATAGGGTTCCGTAGCCATTACGAAAAAATTAAGTAATATTTTTCTAAGGATTTCGTATTTTATACGGAATCTTCCAAGTTTAGGTATATTTTATACCTTACGCTGCTATTTACTCATAAACTACTAATAATTCTCAAGCAAACTTAGCCGTTATAGTTTTCCTTGAAAGTTTGATATACTGCCTACCATTCAAATTTTTCCACCCACCGGTTTAGATTTTAGAGGGGGGGGGGACGCTCGATTTTAATGAAAATTTGCACTTTAAAGTTGAATATTTCGCAAACTAATTACTGAATCGAAAAATCGTTGTAGCAAACCACGTCAATCACGTATAAAACCCTAACTCTGTACCAAATTTCAGCTCTCTGAGTTGATGGGAAGTACTAGTTCTATTTTGATGATCATGAGTCAGTGTTTTGATGATCATGAGTGAGTGAGTGTCATAAATGCGAAACTTTGCTTTCGCTTAACTTGGGAACTAAATGACCTACAGACTTGAAATTTTGGATTTTAAGTATGTGATTATAGCTTTCTGGGTAACGAAAATTTCTGCGTTCTGGTCTTATCCAGAGGTTCTCAAATAGGGGCCTGAAAATGCGGCGAAATGGTTCCTGTAAAGGATGGTACGGCAGTGCTTGCTTCGCGCTCGACTTGGCGGGGGCACTACCGTGCCCCCAGATCCATACTAATATTATGGTGTACTGCCTTTTTGGCGAAATATTTTTCGCAAAATTTCATTTGGCAACCAACCTTTCGGCGAAGTTTCATTTAGCAAACCAATTGTTAGCATAACCTTACTTCGCATTTTTCTTATTTCGCAACATTTTTATATTGCAAAATTTTAATTCGTCACACTTTTATGTGGCAAATAATTATGTAGCAAATGATTGGCTTAGACAAATAACAAATTGTCAAATAACATTTGACCAATTTTTATGTTACAAAGTTTTACTTTAAAATTTGTGCGAGCGAGCGAAGCGAGCGAGCAAGACGGTTCGGAGCAGAAGCGACTTGGATAATTTAGGTTCAGAAGGCTAAGGCGGGAGCGGAGCGGAGCGTAGCTCCCGCCTTAGCCTTCGATGTTAGGTTTTTTTTTATAGCAGCCAGTATAACCTGCCATTAGGAAAATAGGTTGGATTCCATTCAATATGTTGCTAAGTTTAGATATGCCAATCAATACATTTTGACCAAAACATAAATGACATCTTAAAAAAAATTCCAGGTAATATTTTGCATAATAATAATTTATTAAATCACTAGTTGTGAAACGATATAGTTGCGAAACGTTGAGTTGGGAAATGAAATTTCGCCGAAATAAAAATATGGGATAAATAGTTTGGGAGCTAATAATTTGCTAAATAATTTTCGCCAAAACATTAGTAAACCTAATATTATAAATGCGAAAGTGTGTTTGTATGTTTGTTTGTTTGTGTGTTTGCGTGTTTGTCTGTCTTTCACGCCGTAACGGAGCGACGGATCGACGTGATTTTTGGCATAGAGATAGTTTATGGGTCCGAGAGTGACATAGGCTACTTTTTAACCCGGAAAAATAACACGCGGGCGGAATCGTGGGCAAAAGATAGTTTTTAATATTAACTTCAATGATATTATATGTTACTAGTATGTAGAAGCTCACTGATTAACTTGTTTTTAGTTTCAGGTTTCGAAAAAGCGGCGCTCAAAATAGAAGGAATTCATTTAAATTCTTCAAAAGATTCGAATGCTACACACTTATATTACAGTTTTAGTGAACCAGAGGAAATATCTATGAAATGTTCTTTTAATAAACAGAAATATTACGCTGTGACGTTATTGGATGAAGAATCGCATCAAGGAGTCTCTTTAGGAACACGTAATGTATTTTTTAACTCCTAAACTGTAAATCTGTGATTTACTTAAACACGAATACAATAATAACATACTTATGAAGATTCTGGAAAAGTCTAAGTAGGTACAGGTAGTCTATTCCCCATAGACGACGATTGTATCATTATTGGATGCGATTCTACGCGCACGTCGGCTAAATTGTCTAAATCTAAATTTTCTAAATTTTAATTGACATTTAGACGGCTGATTTAACAAGTGCTATTCCAGAAAGTCACGCTGACCGGCTAGATAGATCGGCTAAAATAAGAAACGTCAGATTAAATTAGCGTTGTCATTTGATTATGACAGGTGCTCATAGAATAGCAAAGTGATTTAGCGACGTCTAAATAAAATTAGGAATTTTAGCGGCCGCTGTAGAATCGGGTCCATTATGTTGCTAAAAAGATACTCTGCAGCCACTAAATTAACAACAAGAATGTACGACATTAAATTACTTAATTCATATGGTTTTTAGGGTTCCGGAGCCAAAATGGCAAAAACGGAACCCTTATAGGTTCGCTATGTCTGTCTGTCTGTCTACAAAGTTAACCATGGACAATTAAGTTTTGTAATTTTTATGTTTTCGCACTCGCTTATTGCTGTTTACCTTTTATTCGCTTTTGCCACAAAATTGTATTAAAGTTTATGAAGAAGTTCAGTTAACTACAGTTCTAATTTTGTATAAGTATAAGAAAAGACTTATGCAACATAGTATAATATATAAGTAGTAAAAAAAACTCGTGGCGTCTTTTTATTTTTTTCTTGCAATTTTCGCTACGGTCACATTAACTCACGTCACTCGCATGTTTTGACCCCTCTTATACAATTGTTACATAGAATATTATTTCAGGATTATCATCAAATTACCGACACTTAAATGATCGAATTTTATTTCAAAATCATCATTTCGAGTAGGTATTTTCATTTCATCAGCAATTCAGTTCGTGAATTGTCATTACAAGTAATTTCAATTTATATATTTTTAACTGTGCGATGATTCATTGCATAGTTGTATTATTAACCAGAAAACGTTTCGTAATTTATTCTTTCATTTTTTTAACTGACTTATAAAAAAGGAGGAGGTTCTATGTTCCAATGATTCTATTTTGTTTTTGTATTATTTTTCTTTGTTTTTGTAATAACGTATTTATTATTATTTACTGTAGGCATGTAGGTATATCGATTGTGTGTATATTAAATGGTTTTTTTATAGGTAATTCGACCGTAGTTTCGTATAACTTCACGCTGGAAAACTCTAACAGAACACTCATTTGTGAAGCGACAGAAAATGCCTCAATACATCCCAGACACTTTGAAATAAAAGTGTATTTTATATTTGAACCAAGCTTAGCTAACACATCTGGTAAGTGGTTTTCAATATATATTTGGGTCACTCAACTTTTTAGTGTGTGTTATTCTGTCCCGTTACCCTTAGTGTAAGTTTTCGGTTGTAAAATACGTCTCGATTGCGTTCGCGTTAAAATCTCAATTTATATGGAAACACGAACAGCGCCTCTAGCGGAACGCTTGCGATGTTCGTGTTTTGTAACCGAAATCTTACACTAAGGGCACAGAATAAAATAATAGTACTACGTACAGATGTTGCACTCCTTTGATACTGAAGAAAGCCGCCGTTTTAATAGCCTACAGCGCTGCCTTTTGTTCCAAACATACCTACCCCGCCAACTCGAGTGTAAGGGTTATAACTTTGTTAGAAAATTAAAATAAAATAATCCAACTAAACGTTTAGAAATTTTATTTATCAAGCGACTTCAAAAAACTTCTTTTGGTGATGCGAAAAAAAGATAAGTTCGAATTCTTTCTTTTGTTTGTTTCGACATTCGTCCACGCAACATTTATTAAGTAGTATTACGATTCGCCGTTGTCACAAACGGTGCAGTGCAGTGTACCTACAAATGTAATTAATAATGTTTTGCCATCGTATTTTGTCGGAAAAGTTCGTAATTATATTGCTTTCTCAACTAGCTTACTGAAGTTCACTGAAGCTAATTGAGAAAGCAAGATAAATATTAACTTATTCGACAAAACACGATGGAAAAACATTATTCAATAGATCTTTACTGATCGCACAAGCAATATTACACAGATATTTAGGTAAGGATCGAAATATTCAAAGCAAGTGTCGCGTCACGCGCGTGCTCGCAGGCGCGCGGCAGCCCCCGCTGCTTACAATCTCAAGTTGTCGCGCGCTGTATACTCCAATTCAATAGAATCTAACAATCCTGTAGACACTTCCAGCCTTCTAATATGAACACCGGGCTGCCTAAGGCTTTGTGATGTGACTATTATTCTTTTTTCATTTCTGTTAAATGATAATTGCAACAATAGGGACATATATAATCAAGCGTGCTCACGTCAGGGTGTGTTAAATGTGTAGAAAATTGTTAGATTCTATTGAATTGTACTTTAGATGTTTATCGCTGTAGGTATAGAGGAGTGACAGATGCCTGCTAAGGGTACAGGAGACATCAGTGACAGTGATACACTTTGTTAGAAAAATGTTCGCAATTTATACTATTAGCACACTTCGGAGATGAGCCATGAAGAAATTGCCTTTAAACTGTCACAACTCCGAAATGTTAGTGGTTGTACCCCGTAAAGCATACTTTTAACAAGTACAGTTACAGTAAAAAAAGGTTCGTTACCCTAATCTTTTGCTTAGTATGAGCGCTAATCTGCTTTACCGATTGAGTAGGACATACTGCGTCAACCTGTCAACCTGCTGGACGTAATCAGGTGACCATACCAACCCTACAACTACACCTTGGCACTGACAAACACTGACAAATTTTTAGTTTTGAACTGACTTTAGTTTTGTATTGATTTGAAACTAGATTAATGTTAGAGGTGTATACTATTTTGACCCTTGTTATTATGTCAAGGAAGTATAATTTGATATGCAATTGTCAACTTAGTACTTCGGTTTCAAAGTTTTTGACTTTGTAAAGGAGTCAATTTAATAACTGACGAAGGTTTTCCTACCCCCACTTTACCTACCTATCTCAGGAGACGTTGCCATGGCAACAAGCTACACTATTTGGTGGCGGCAGGCGAGAGCTTGCCTTCGGAACCCAAAAGCTTAATGGTTAGGTACTTGAACTAAAATGTACCTACATATCAGAACCATTTTTTTTATTTATGACGGTCGAAGCATTCTACTCCATACTTCCACTGAACGTGTAGATATATTTAGTTACATATTATTATGTTTAGTTTTAGTTTTGTTACTAAGAAACCCCATACATCCCTTTGGTATTATTGCTCTTTTCTTGTATTTTTTCTTTAATTTTATACTTACAAGTAGCGGCACGAAAGTCTAGTGCTGAGTGAACCGTGGAAGGGATAGCTGCGCATGGGGGCATGGGCGCGGGGGACGTAATGCGACTGGAAAGCCAATCGGCGCTACGCACGCCCGCCCTTCCCCCTGTGATACCTTACTTTTGACTTCTGCGCAATAACGGTCAGCGCTAAACTCTCGTGCCGCTACTTGTACTGTAGTTTTTATAAATAAATAAATAATTTATATCATGGGACACTTGACACCAATTGACCTAGTAGAACCAAGCTAAGTAAAGCTTGTACAGTCAGCTGCAGAGAAAGGGTACCCCCCTGTAATGGCGGTAGTATGGATACCGCCGTTACAAGGGGGTACCTTTTCTCTGCAGCTGACTGTACTATGGACACTAGGCAACGGATAAACCGCACCTTTAATACCAAAGTGAAACAACTTTATAAATTCACATTTCCAAATTGAACTTTAAATTAAACACTATCTGGTTGAATTTTGAAATGAGAAAAAAACACATTATTTCACTTTGGTTTTAAAGGGGCGAAACATACTTATATAGATAAATACATACTTAAATAGATATTAAAAAACGTTTCGTTTGTTCGCGCTAGCAGGCAAATGTCTCTCCAATGGTGACTCACGATGAGATACCGAATGAGGTAAAATAGCCAGTTGCGGAGTAGTTGCAGTGACTAACGTCCCAAACCCAAATAAATAAATAAAACCAGCCAAGAGCGTGTCGGACCCGCCCAAAATAGGGTTCCGTAGCCATTACGAAAAAATTAAGTAATATTTTTCTAAGGATTTCGTATTTTATACGGAATCTTCCAAGTTTAGGTATATTTTATACCTTACGCTGCTATTTACTCATAAACTACTAATAATTCTCAAGCAAACTTAGCCGTTATAGTTTTCCTTGAAAGTTTGATATACTGCCTACCATTCAAATTTTTCCACCCACCGGTTTAGATTTTAGAGGGGGGGGGGACGCTCGATTTTAATGAAAATTTGCACTTTAAAGTTGAATATTTCGCAAACTAATTACTGAATCGAAAAATCGTTGTAGCAAACCACGTCAATCACGTATAAAACCCTAACTCTGTACCAAATTTCAGCTCTCTGAGTTGATGGGAAGTACTAGTTCTATTTTGATGATCATGAGTCAGTGTTTTGATGATCATGAGTGAGTGAGTGTCATAAATGCGAAACTTTGCTTTCGCTTAACTTGGGAACTAAATGACCTACAGACTTGAAATTTTGGATTTTAAGTATGTGATTATAGCTTTCTGGGTAACGAAAATTTCTGCGTTCTGGTCTTATCCAGAGGTTCTCAAATAGGGGCCTGAAAATGCGGCGAAATGGTTCCTGTAAAGGATGGTACGGCAGTGCTTGCTTCGCGCTCGACTTGGCGGGGGCACTACCGTGCCCCCAGATCCATACTAATATTATGGTGTACTGCCTTTTTGGCGAAATATTTTTCGCAAAATTTCATTTGGCAACCAACCTTTCGGCGAAGTTTCATTTAGCAAACCAATTGTTAGCATAACCTTACTTCGCATTTTTCTTATTTCGCAACATTTTTATATTGCAAAATTTTAATTCGTCACACTTTTATGTGGCAAATAATTATGTAGCAAATGATTGGCTTAGACAAATAACAAATTGTCAAATAACATTTGACCAATTTTTATGTTACAAAGTTTTACTTTAAAATTTGTGCGAGCGAGCGAAGCGAGCGAGCAAGACGGTTCGGAGCAGAAGCGACTTGGATAATTTAGGTTCAGAAGGCTAAGGCGGGAGCGGAGCGGAGCGTAGCTCCCGCCTTAGCCTTCGATGTTAGGTTTTTTTTTATAGCAGCCAGTATAACCTGCCATTAGGAAAATAGGTTGGATTCCATTCAATATGTTGCTAAGTTTAGATATGCCAATCAATACATTTTGACCAAAACATAAATGACATCTTAAAAAAAATTCCAGGTAATATTTTGCATAATAATAATTTATTAAATCACTAGTTGTGAAACGATATAGTTGCGAAACGTTGAGTTGGGAAATGAAATTTCGCCGAAATAAAAATATGGGATAAATAGTTTGGGAGCTAATAATTTGCTAAATAATTTTCGCCAAAACATTAGTAAACCTAATATTATAAATGCGAAAGTGTGTTTGTATGTTTGTTTGTTTGTGTGTTTGCGTCTTTGTCTGTCTTTCACGCCGTAACGGAGCGACGGATCGACGTGATTTTTGGCATAGAGATAGTTTATGGGTCCGAGAGTGACATAGGCTACTTTTTAACCCGGAAAAATAACACGCGGGCGGAATCGTGGGCAAAAGATAGTTTTTAATATTAACTTCAATGATATTATATGTTACTAGTATGTAGAAGCTCACTGATTAACTTGTTTTTAGTTTCAGGTTTCGAAAAAGCGGCGCTCAAAATAGAAGGAATTCATTTAAATTCTTCAAAAGATTCGAATGCTACACACTTATATTACAGTTTTAGTGAACCAGAGGAAATATCTATGAAATGTTCTTTTAATAAACAGAAATATTACGCTGTGACGTTATTGGATGAAGAATCGCATCAAGGAGTCTCTTTAGGAACACGTAATGTATTTTTTAACTCCTAAACTGTAAATCTGTGATTTACTTAAACACGAATACAATAATAACATACTTATGAAGATTCTGGAAAAGTCTAAGTAGGTACAGGTAGTCTATTCCCCATAGACGACGATTGTATCATTATTACGTTGCTAAAAAGATACTCTGCAGCCACTAAATTAACAACAAGAATGTACGACATTGGACCCGATTCTACAGCGGCCGCTAAAATTCCTAATTTTATTTAGACGTCGCTAAATCACTTTGCTATTCTATGAGCACCTGTCATAATCAAATGACAACGCTAATTTAATCTGACGTTTCTTATTTTAGCCGATCTATCTAGCCGGTCAGCGTGACTTTCTGGAATAGCACTTGTTAAATCAGCCGTCTAAATGTCAATTAAAATTTAGAAAATTTAGATTTAGACAATTTAGCCGACGTGCGCGTAGAATCGCATCCAATAAATTACTTAATTCATATGGTTTTTAGGGTTCCGGAGCCAAAATGGCAAAAACGGAACCCTTATAGGTTCGCTATGTCTGTCTGTCTGTCTACAAAGTTAACCATGGACAATTAAGTTTTGTAATTTTTATGTTTTCGCACTCGCTTATTGCTGTTTACCTTTTATTCGCTTTTGCCACAAAATTGTATTAAAGTTTATGAAGAAGTTCAGTTAACTACAGTTCTAATTTTGTATAAGTATAAGAAAAGACTTATGCAACATAGTATAATATATAAGTAGTAAAAAAAACTCGTGGCGTCTTTTTATTTTTTTCTTGCAATTTTCGCTACGGTCACATTAACTCACGTCACTCGCATGTTTTGACCCCTCTTATACAATTGTTACATAGAATATTATTTCAGGATTATCATCAAATTACCGACACTTAAATGATCGAATTTTATTTCAAAATCATCATTTCGAGTAGGTATTTTCATTTCATCAGCAATTCAGTTCGTGAATTGTCATTACAAGTAATTTCAATTTATATATTTTTAACTGTGCGATGATTCATTGCATAGTTGTATTATTAACCAGAAAACGTTTCGTAATTTATTCTTTCATTTTTTTAACTGACTTATAAAAAAGGAGGAGGTTCTATGTTCCAATGTTTCTATTTTGTTTTTGTATTATTTTTCTTTGTTTTTGTAATAACGTATTTATTATTATTTACTGTAGGCATGTAGGTATATCGATTGTGTGTATATTAAATGGTTTTTTTATAGGTAATTCGACCGTAGTTTCGTATAACTTCACGCTGGAAAACTCTAACAGAACACTCATTTGTGAAGCGACAGAAAATGCCTCAATACATCCCAGACACTTTGAAATAAAAGTATATTTTATATTTGAACCAAGCTTAGCTAACACATCTGGTAAGTGGTTTTCAATATATATTTGGGTCACTCAACTTTTTAGTGTGTGTTATTCTGTCCCGTTACCCTTAGTGTAAGTTTTCGGTTGTAAAATACGTCTCGATTGCGTTCGCGTTAAAATCTCAATTTATATGGAAACACGAACAGCGCCTCTAGCGGAACGCTTGCGATGTTCGTGTTTTGTAACCGAAATCTTACACTAAGGGCACAGAATAAAATAATAGTACTACGTACAGATGTTGCACTCCTTTGATACTGAAGAAAGCCGCCGTTTTAATAGCCTACAGCGCTGCCTTTTGTTCCAAACATACCTACCCCGCCAACTCGAGTGTAAGGGTTATAACTTTGTTAGAAAATTAAAATAAAATAATCCAACTAAACGTTTAGAAATTTTATTTATCAAGCGACTTCAAAAAACTTCTTTTGGTGATGCGAAAAAAAGATAAGTTCGAATTCTTTCTTTTGTTTGTTTCGACATTCGTCCACGCAACAGTTATTAAGTAGTATTACGATTCGCCGTTGTCACAAACGGTGCAGTGCAGTGTACCTACAAATGTAATTAATAATGTTTTGCCATCGTATTTTGTCGGAAAAGTTCGTAATTATATTGCTTTCTCAACTAGCTTACTGAAGTTCACTGAAGCTAATTGAGAAAGCAAGATAAATATTAACTTATTCGACAAAACACGATGGAAAAACATTATTCAATAGATCTTTACTGATCGCACAAGCAATATTACACAGATATTTAGGTAAGGATCGAAATATTCAAAGCAAGTGTCGCGTCACGCGCGTGCTCGCAGGCGCGCGGCAGCCCCCGCTGCTTACAATCTCAAGTTGTCGCGCGCTGTATACTCCAATTCAATAGAATCTAACAATCCTGTAGACACTTCCAGCCTTCTAATATGAACACCGGGCTGCCTAAGGCTTTGTGATGTGACTATTATTCTTTTTTCATTCCTGTTAAATGATAATTGCAACAATAGGGACATATATAATCAAGCGTGCTCACGTCAGGGTGTGTTAAATGTGTAGAAAATTGTTAGATTCTATTGAATTGTACTTTAGATGTTTATCGCTGTAGGTATAGAGGAGTGACAGATGCCTGCTAAGGGTACAGGAGACATCAGTGACAGTGATACACTTTGTTAGAAAAATGTTCGCAATTTATACTATTAGCACACTTCGGAGATGAGCCATGAAGAAATTGCCTTTAAACTGTCACAACTCCGAAATGTTAGTGGTTGTACCCCGTAAAGCATACTTTTAATAAGTACAGTTAGAGTAAAAAAACCGGCCAAGAGCGTGTCGGACACGCCCAAAATAGGGTTCCGGAGCCATTACGAAAAAGTTAAGTAATATTTTTCTAAGGATTTCGTACTTTATACGGAATCTTCGAAGTATAGGTATATTTTATACCTTACGCTGCTATTTACTCATAAACTACTAATAATTCTCAAGCAAACTTAGCCGCTATAGTTTTCCTTGGAAGTTTAATATACTGACTACCATCCTGAATTTTTTCAAATTTTTCCACCCACCGGTTTAGATTTTAGAGGGGGGGGGACGCTCGATTTTAATGAAAATTTTCACTTTAAAGTTGAATATTTCGAAAACAAATGACTGAATCGAAAAATCGTTTTAGCAAACCCCTAATGGTTTTAAAATACCTATCCAACGATACCCCACACTATAGGGTTGGATGAGAAAAAAAAATCACCGCCACTTTACGTCTATGGGAGGTACCCTAAAAAAAATTGTTTTTGGATTTTTAATTGTACTGTTTTGTCGGCATAGTTTACTTATATATTCGTGCAAAATTACAGCTTTCTTACATTGATAGTCTCTGAGCAAAGCCGCGGACGGACAGACAGACAGACAGACAGACAGACAGACAGACAGACAGACAGACGGACAGACAGACAGACAGACAGACAGACATGGCGAAACTATAAGGGTTCCGTTTTTGCCATTTTGGCTCCGGAACCCTAAAAAGGTTCGTTACCCTAATATTTTGCTTAGTATGAGCGCTAATCTGCTTTACCGATTGAGTAGGACATACTGCGTCAACCTGTCAACCTGCTGGACGTAATCAGGTGACCATACCAACCCTACAACTACACCTTGGCACTGACAAACACTGACAATTTTTTAGTTTTGAACTGACTTTAGTTTTGTATTGATTTGAAACTAGATTATATGTTAGAGGTGTATACTATTTTGACCCTTGTTATCATGTCAAGTAAGTATAATTTGATATGCACTTGTCTACTTAGTACTTTGGTTTCAAAGTCTTTGACTTTGTAAAGGAATCAATTTAATAACTGACGAAGGTTTTCCTACCCCCACTTTACCTACCTATCTCAGGAGACGTTGCCATGGCAACAAGCTACACTATTTGGTGTAGCTTGAATTTTTTCAAATTTTTCCACCCACCGGTTTAGATTTTAGAAGGGGGGGGGGACGCTCGATTTTTATGAAAATTTGCACTTTAAAGTTGAATATTTCCCAAACTAATTACTGAATCGAAAAATCGTTGTAGCAAACCACGTCAATCACGTATAAAACCCTAACTCTGTACCGAATTTCAGCTCTCTGAGTTGATGGGAAGTACTAGTTCTATTTTGATGATCATGAGTCAGTGTTTTGATGATCATGAGTGAGTGAGTGTCATAAATGCGAAACTTTGCTTTCGCTTAGCTTGGGAACTAAATGACCTACAGACTTGAAATTTTGGATTTTAAGTATGTGATTATAGCTTTCTGGGTAACGAAAATTTCTGCGTTCTGGTCTTATCCAGAGGTTCTCAAATAGGGGCCTGAAAATGCGGCGAAATGGTTCCTGTAAAGGATGTTACGGCAGTGCTTGCTTCGCGCTCGACTTGGCAGATCCATACTAATATTATAAATGCGAAAGTGTGTTTGTATGTTTGTTTGTTTGTGTGTTTGCGTGTTTGTCTGTCTTTCACGCCGTAACGGAGCGACGGATCGACGTGATTTTTGGCATAGAGATAGTTTATGGGTCCGAGAGTGACATAGGCTACTTTTTAACCCGGAAAAATAACACGCGGGCGGAATCGTGGGCAAAAGATAGTTTTTAATATTAACTTGTTTTTAGTTTCAGGTTTCGAAAAAGCGGCGCTCAAAATAGAAGGAATTCATTTAAATTCTTCAAAAGATTCGAATGCTACACACTTATATTACAGTTTTAGTGAACCAGAGGAAATATCTATGAAATGTTCTTTTAATAAACAGAAATATTACGCTGTGACGTTATTGGATGAAGAATCGCATCAAGGAGTCTCTTTAGGAACACGTAATGTATTTTTTAACTCCTAAACTGTAAATCTGTGATTTACTTAAACACGAATACCATAATAACATACTTATATTATGAAGATTCTGGAAAAGTCTAAGTTAATAGGTACAGGTAGTCTATTTCCCATAGACGACGATTGTATCATTATTACGTTGCTAAAAAGATACTCTGCAGCCACTAAATTAACAACAAGAACGTACGACATTAAATTACTTAATTCATATGGTTTTTAGGGTTCCGGAGCCAAAATGGCAAAAACGGAACCCTTAAAGTTTCGCCATGTCTGTCTGTCTACAAAGTTAACCATGGACAATTAACAATTAAGTTTTGTAATTTTTATGTTTTCGCACTCGCTTATTGCTGTTTACCTTTTATTCGCTTTTGCCACAAAATTGTATTAAAGTTTATGAAGAAGTTCAGTTAACTACAGTTCTAATTTTGTATAAGTATAAGAAAAGACTTATGCAACATAGTATAATATATAAGTAGTAAAAAAAACTCGTGGCGTCTTTTTATTTTTTTCTTGCAATTTTCGCTACGGTCACATTAACTCACGTCACTCGCATGTTTTGACCCCTCTTATACAATTGTTACATAGAATATTATTTCAGGATTATCATCAAATTACCGACACTTAAATGATCGAATTTTATTTCAAAATCATAATTTCGAGTAGGTATTTTCAAGTAATTTCAATTTATATATTTTTAACTGTGCGATGATTCATTGCATAGTTGTATTATTAACCAGAAAACGTTTCGTAATTTATTCTTTCATTTTTTAACTGACTTATAAAAAAGGAGGAGGTTCTATGTTCCAATGTTTCTATTTTGTTTTTGTATTATTTTTCTTTGTTTTTGTAATAACGTATTTATTATTATTTACTGTAGGCATGTAGGTATATCGATTGTGTGTATATTAAATGGTTTTTTTTATAGGTAATTCGACCGTAGTTTCGTATAACTTCACGCTGGAAAACTCTAACAGAACACTCATTTGTGAAGCGACAGAAAATGCCTCAATACATCCCAGACACTTTGAAATAAAAGTGTATTTTATATATGAACCAAGCTTAGCTAACACATCTGGTAAGTGGTTTTCAATATATATTTGGGTCACTCAACTTTTTACTGTGTGTTATTCTGTCCCGTAAGCTCAGTACCCTTAGTGTAAGTTTTCGGTTGTAAAATACGTCTCGATCGCGTTCGCGTTAAAATCTCAATTTATATGGAAACACGAACAGCGCCTCTAGCGGAACGCTTGCGATGTTCGTGTTTTGTAACCGAAAACTTACACTAAGGGCACAGAATATAATAATAGTACTACGTACAGATGTTGCACTCCTTTGATACTGAAGAAAGCCGCCGTTTTAATAGCCTACAGCGCTGCCTTTTGTTCCAAACATACCTACCCCGCCAACTCGAGTGTAAGGGTTATAACTTTGTTAGAAAATTAGAATAAAATAATCCAACTAAACGTTTAGAAATTTTATTTATCAAGCGACTTCAAAAAACTTCTTTTGGTGATGCGAAAAAAGATAACTTCGAATTCTTTCTTTTGTTTGTTTCGACATTCGTCCACGCAACAGTTATTAAGTATTATTACGATTCGCCGTTATTAAAAACGGTGCAGTGCAGTGTACCTACAGATGTAATTAATAATGTTTTGCCCTCGTATTTTGTCGGAAAAGTTCGTAATTATATTGCTTTCTCAACTAGCTTACTGAAGTTCACTGAAGCTAATTGAGAAAGCAAGATAAATATTAACTTATTCGACAAAACACGATGGAAAAACATTATTCAATAGATCTTTACTGATCGTACAAGCAATATTACACAGATATTTAGGTAAGGATCGAAACATTCAAAGCAAGTGTCGCGTCACGCGCGTGCTCGCAGGCGCGCGGCAGCCCCCGCTGCTTACAATCTCAAGTTGTCGCGCGCTGTAGATGTTTATCGCTGTAGGTATGGAGGAGTGACAGATGCCTGCTAAGGGTACAGGAGACATCAGTGACAGTAATACACTTTGTTAGAAAAATGTTCGCAATTTATACTATTAGCACACTTCGGAGATGAGCCATGAAGAAATTGCCTTTAAACTGTCACAACTCTTAAATGTTAGTGGTTGTACCCCGTAAAGCATACTTTTAATAAGTACAGTTAGAGTAAAAAAAGGTTCGTTACCCTAATATTTTGCTTAGTATGAGCGCTAATCTGCTTTACCGATTGAGTAGGACATACTGCGTCAACCTGTCAACCTGCTGGACGTAATCAGGTGACCATACCAACCCTACAACTACACCTTGGCACTGACAAACACTGACAATTTTTTAGTTTTGAACTGACTTTAGTTTTGTATTGATTTGAAACTAGATTATATGTTAGAGGTGTATACTATTTTGACCCTTGTTATCATGTCAAGTAAGTATAATTTGATATGCACTTGTCTACTTAGTACTTTGGTTTCAAAGTCTTTGACTTTGTAAAGGAATCAATTTAATAACTGACGAAGGTTTTCCTACCCCCACTTTACCTACCTATCTCAGGAGACGTTGCCATGGCAACAAGCTACACTATTTGGTGTAGCTTGAATTTTTTCAAATTTTTCCACCCACCGGTTTAGATTTTAGAAGGGGGGGGGGGGACGCTCGATTTTTATGAAAATTTGCACTTTAAAGTTGAATATTTCCCAAACTAATTACTGAATCGAAAAATCGTTGTAGCAAACCACGTCAATCACGTATAAAACCCTAACTCTGTACCGAATTTCAGCTCTCTGAGTTGATGGGAAGTACTAGTTCTATTTTGATGATCATGAGTCAGTGTTTTGATGATCATGAGTGAGTGAGTGTCATAAATGCGAAACTTTGCTTTCGCTTAGCTTGGGAACTAAATGACCTACAGACTTGAAATTTTGGATTTTAAGTATGTGATTATAGCTTTCTGGGTAACGAAAATTTCTGCGTTCTGGTCTTATCCAGAGGTTCTCAAATAGGGGCCTGAAAATGCGGCGAAATGGTTCCTGTAAAGGATGTTACGGCAGTGCTTGCTTCGCGCTCGACTTGGCAGATCCATACTAATATTATAAATGCGAAAGTGTGTTTGTATGTTTGTTTGTTTGTGTGTTTGCGTGTTTGTCTGTCTTTCACGCCGTAACGGAGCGACGGATCGACGTGATTTTTGGCATAGAGATAGTTTATGGGTCCGAGAGTGACATAGGCTACTTTTTAACCCGGAAAAATAACACGCGGGCGGAATCGTGGGCAAAAGATAGTTTTTAATATTAACTTGTTTTTAGTTTCAGGTTTCGAAAAAGCGGCGCTCAAAATAGAAGGAATTCATTTAAATTCTTCAAAAGATTCGAATGCTACACACTTATATTACAGTTTTAGTGAACCAGAGGAAATATCTATGAAATGTTCTTTTAATAAACAGAAATATTACGCTGTGACGTTATTGGATGAAGAATCGCATCAAGGAGTCTCTTTAGGAACACGTAATGTATTTTTTAACTCCTAAACTGTAAATCTGTGATTTACTTAAACACGAATACCATAATAACATACTTATATTATGAAGATTCTGGAAAAGTCTAAGTTAATAGGTACAGGTAGTCTATTTCCCATAGACGACGATTGTATCATTATTACGTTGCTAAAAAGATACTCTGCAGCCACTAAATTAACAACAAGAACGTACGACATTAAATTACTTAATTCATATGGTTTTTAGGGTTCCGGAGCCAAAATGGCAAAAACGGAACCCTTAAAGTTTCGCCATGTCTGTCTGTCTACAAAGTTAACCATGGACAATTAACAATTAAGTTTTGTAATTTTTATGTTTTCGCACTCGCTTATTGCTGTTTACCTTTTATTCGCTTTTGCCACAAAATTGTATTAAAGTTTATGAAGAAGTTCAGTTAACTACAGTTCTAATTTTGTATAAGTATAAGAAAAGACTTATGCAACATAGTATAATATATAAGTAGTAAAAAAAACTCGTGGCGTCTTTTTATTTTTTTCTTGCAATTTTCGCTACGGTCACATTAACTCACGTCACTCGCATGTTTTGACCCCTCTTATACAATTGTTACATAGAATATTATTTCAGGATTATCATCAAATTACCGACACTTAAATGATCGAATTTTATTTCAAAATCATAATTTCGAGTAGGTATTTTCAAGTAATTTCAATTTATATATTTTTAACTGTGCGATGATTCATTGCATAGTTGTATTATTAACCAGAAAACGTTTCGTAATTTATTCTTTCATTTTTTAACTGACTTATAAAAAAGGAGGAGGTTCTATGTTCCAATGTTTCTATTTTGTTTTTGTATTATTTTTCTTTGTTTTTGTAATAACGTATTTATTATTATTTACTGTAGGCATGTAGGTATATCGATTGTGTGTATATTAAATGGTTTTTTTTATAGGTAATTCGACCGTAGTTTCGTATAACTTCACGCTGGAAAACTCTAACAGAACACTCATTTGTGAAGCGACAGAAAATGCCTCAATACATCCCAGACACTTTGAAATAAAAGTGTATTTTATATATGAACCAAGCTTAGCTAACACATCTGGTAAGTGGTTTTCAATATATATTTGGGTCACTCAACTTTTTACTGTGTGTTATTCTGTCCCGTAAGCTCAGTACCCTTAGTGTAAGTTTTCGGTTGTAAAATACGTCTCGATCGCGTTCGCGTTAAAATCTCAATTTATATGGAAACACGAACAGCGCCTCTAGCGGAACGCTTGCGATGTTCGTGTTTTGTAACCGAAAACTTACACTAAGGGCACAGAATATAATAATAGTACTACGTACAGATGTTGCACTCCTTTGATACTGAAGAAAGCCGCCGTTTTAATAGCCTACAGCGCTGCCTTTTGTTCCAAACATACCTACCCCGCCAACTCGAGTGTAAGGGTTATAACTTTGTTAGAAAATTAGAATAAAATAATCCAACTAAACGTTTAGAAATTTTATTTATCAAGCGACTTCAAAAAACTTCTTTTGGTGATGCGAAAAAAGATAACTTCGAATTCTTTCTTTTGTTTGTTTCGACATTCGTCCACGCAACAGTTATTAAGTATTATTACGATTCGCCGTTATTAAAAACGGTGCAGTGCAGTGTACCTACAGATGTAATTAATAATGTTTTGCCCTCGTATTTTGTCGGAAAAGTTCGTAATTATATTGCTTTCTCAACTAGCTTACTGAAGTTCACTGAAGCTAATTGAGAAAGCAAGATAAATATTAACTTATTCGACAAAACACGATGGAAAAACATTATTCAATAGATCTTTACTGATCGTACAAGCAATATTACACAGATATTTAGGTAAGGATCGAAACATTCAAAGCAAGTGTCGCGTCACGCGCGTGCTCGCAGGCGCGCGGCAGCCCCCGCTGCTTACAATCTCAAGTTGTCGCGCGCTGTAGATGTTTATCGCTGTAGGTATGGAGGAGTGACAGATGCCTGCTAAGGGTACAGGAGACATCAGTGACAGTAATACACTTTGTTAGAAAAATGTTCGCAATTTATACTATTAGCACACTTCGGAGATGAGCCATGAAGAAATTGCCTTTAAACTGTCACAACTCTTAAATGTTAGTGGTTGTACCCCGTAAAGCATACTTTTAATAAGTACAGTTAGAGTAAAAAAAGGTTCGTTACCCTAATATTTTGCTTAGTATGAGCGCTAATCTGCTTTACCGATTGAGTAGGACATACTGCGTCAACCTGTCAACCTGCTGGACGTAATCAGGTGACCATACCAACCCTACAACTACACCTTGGCACTGACAAACACTGACAATTTTTTAGTTTTGAACTGACTTTAGTTTTGTATTGATTTGAAACTAGATTATATGTTAGAGGTGTATACTATTTTGACCCTTGTTATCATGTCAAGTAAGTATAATTTGATATGCACTTGTCTACTTAGTACTTTGGTTTCAAAGTCTTTGACTTTGTAAAGGAATCAATTTAATAACTGACGAAGGTTTTCCTACCCCCACTTTACCTACCTATCTCAGGAGACGTTGCCATGGCAACAAGCTACACTATTTGGTGTAGCTTGAATTTTTTCAAATTTTTCCACCCACCGGTTTAGATTTTAGAAGGGGGGGGGGGGACGCTCGATTTTTATGAAAATTTGCACTTTAAAGTTGAATATTTCCCAAACTAATTACTGAATCGAAAAATCGTTGTAGCAAACCACGTCAATCACGTATAAAACCCTAACTCTGTACCGAATTTCAGCTCTCTGAGTTGATGGGAAGTACTAGTTCTATTTTGATGATCATGAGTCAGTGTTTTGATGATCATGAGTGAGTGAGTGTCATAAATGCGAAACTTTGCTTTCGCTTAGCTTGGGAACTAAATGACCTACAGACTTGAAATTTTGGATTTTAAGTATGTGATTATAGCTTTCTGGGTAACGAAAATTTCTGCGTTCTGGTCTTATCCAGAGGTTCTCAAATAGGGGCCTGAAAATGCGGCGAAATGGTTCCTGTAAAGGATGTTACGGCAGTGCTTGCTTCGCGCTCGACTTGGCAGATCCATACTAATATTATAAATGCGAAAGTGTGTTTGTATGTTTGTTTGTTTGTGTGTTTGCGTGTTTGTCTGTCTTTCACGCCGTAACGGAGCGACGGATCGACGTGATTTTTGGCATAGAGATAGTTTATGGGTCCGAGAGTGACATAGGCTACTTTTTAACCCGGAAAAATAACACGCGGGCGGAATCGTGGGCAAAAGATAGTTTTTAATATTAACTTGTTTTTAGTTTCAGGTTTCGAAAAAGCGGCGCTCAAAATAGAAGGAATTCATTTAAATTCTTCAAAAGATTCGAATGCTACACACTTATATTACAGTTTTAGTGAACCAGAGGAAATATCTATGAAATGTTCTTTTAATAAACAGAAATATTACGCTGTGACGTTATTGGATGAAGAATCGCATCAAGGAGTCTCTTTAGGAACACGTAATGTATTTTTTAACTCCTAAACTGTAAATCTGTGATTTACTTAAACACGAATACCATAATAACATACTTATATTATGAAGATTCTGGAAAAGTCTAAGTTAATAGGTACAGGTAGTCTATTTCCCATAGACGACGATTGTATCATTATTACGTTGCTAAAAAGATACTCTGCAGCCACTAAATTAACAACAAGAACGTACGACATTAAATTACTTAATTCATATGGTTTTTAGGGTTCCGGAGCCAAAATGGCAAAAACGGAACCCTTAAAGTTTCGCCATGTCTGTCTGTCTACAAAGTTAACCATGGACAATTAACAATTAAGTTTTGTAATTTTTATGTTTTCGCACTCGCTTATTGCTGTTTACCTTTTATTCGCTTTTGCCACAAAATTGTATTAAAGTTTATGAAGAAGTTCAGTTAACTACAGTTCTAATTTTGTATAAGTATAAGAAAAGACTTATGCAACATAGTATAATATATAAGTAGTAAAAAAAACTCGTGGCGTCTTTTTATTTTTTTCTTGCAATTTTCGCTACGGTCACATTAACTCACGTCACTCGCATGTTTTGACCCCTCTTATACAATTGTTACATAGAATATTATTTCAGGATTATCATCAAATTACCGACACTTAAATGATCGAATTTTATTTCAAAATCATAATTTCGAGTAGGTATTTTCAAGTAATTTCAATTTATATATTTTTAACTGTGCGATGATTCATTGCATAGTTGTATTATTAACCAGAAAACGTTTCGTAATTTATTCTTTCATTTTTTAACTGACTTATAAAAAAGGAGGAGGTTCTATGTTCCAATGTTTCTATTTTGTTTTTGTATTATTTTTCTTTGTTTTTGTAATAACGTATTTATTATTATTTACTGTAGGCATGTAGGTATATCGATTGTGTGTATATTAAATGGTTTTTTTTATAGGTAATTCGACCGTAGTTTCGTATAACTTCACGCTGGAAAACTCTAACAGAACACTCATTTGTGAAGCGACAGAAAATGCCTCAATACATCCCAGACACTTTGAAATAAAAGTGTATTTTATATATGAACCAAGCTTAGCTAACACATCTGGTAAGTGGTTTTCAATATATATTTGGGTCACTCAACTTTTTACTGTGTGTTATTCTGTCCCGTAAGCTCAGTACCCTTAGTGTAAGTTTTCGGTTGTAAAATACGTCTCGATCGCGTTCGCGTTAAAATCTCAATTTATATGGAAACACGAACAGCGCCTCTAGCGGAACGCTTGCGATGTTCGTGTTTTGTAACCGAAAACTTACACTAAGGGCACAGAATATAATAATAGTACTACGTACAGATGTTGCACTCCTTTGATACTGAAGAAAGCCGCCGTTTTAATAGCCTACAGCGCTGCCTTTTGTTCCAAACATACCTACCCCGCCAACTCGAGTGTAAGGGTTATAACTTTGTTAGAAAATTAGAATAAAATAATCCAACTAAACGTTTAGAAATTTTATTTATCAAGCGACTTCAAAAAACTTCTTTTGGTGATGCGAAAAAAGATAACTTCGAATTCTTTCTTTTGTTTGTTTCGACATTCGTCCACGCAACAGTTATTAAGTATTATTACGATTCGCCGTTATTAAAAACGGTGCAGTGCAGTGTACCTACAGATGTAATTAATAATGTTTTGCCCTCGTATTTTGTCGGAAAAGTTCGTAATTATATTGCTTTCTCAACTAGCTTACTGAAGTTCACTGAAGCTAATTGAGAAAGCAAGATAAATATTAACTTATTCGACAAAACACGATGGAAAAACATTATTCAATAGATCTTTACTGATCGTACAAGCAATATTACACAGATATTTAGGTAAGGATCGAAACATTCAAAGCAAGTGTCGCGTCACGCGCGTGCTCGCAGGCGCGCGGCAGCCCCCGCTGCTTACAATCTCAAGTTGTCGCGCGCTGTAGATGTTTATCGCTGTAGGTATGGAGGAGTGACAGATGCCTGCTAAGGGTACAGGAGACATCAGTGACAGTAATACACTTTGTTAGAAAAATGTTCGCAATTTATACTATTAGCACACTTCGGAGATGAGCCATGAAGAAATTGCCTTTAAACTGTCACAACTCTTAAATGTTAGTGGTTGTACCCCGTAAAGCATACTTTTAATAAGTACAGTTAGAGTAAAAAAAGGTTCGTTACCCTAATATTTTGCTTAGTATGAGCGCTAATCTGCTTTACCGATTGAGTAGGACATACTGCGTCAACCTGTCAACCTGCTGGACGTAATCAGGTGACCATACCAACCCTACAACTACACCTTGGCACTGACAAACACTGACAATTTTTTAGTTTTGAACTGACTTTAGTTTTGTATTGATTTGAAACTAGATTATATGTTAGAGGTGTATACTATTTTGACCCTTGTTATCATGTCAAGTAAGTATAATTTGATATGCACTTGTCTACTTAGTACTTTGGTTTCAAAGTCTTTGACTTTGTAAAGGAATCAATTTAATAACTGACGAAGGTTTTCCTACCCCCACTTTACCTACCTATCTCAGGAGACGTTGCCATGGCAACAAGCTACACTATTTGGTGTAGCTTGAATTTTTTCAAATTTTTCCACCCACCGGTTTAGATTTTAGAAGGGGGGGGGGGGACGCTCGATTTTTATGAAAATTTGCACTTTAAAGTTGAATATTTCCCAAACTAATTACTGAATCGAAAAATCGTTGTAGCAAACCACGTCAATCACGTATAAAACCCTAACTCTGTACCGAATTTCAGCTCTCTGAGTTGATGGGAAGTACTAGTTCTATTTTGATGATCATGAGTCAGTGTTTTGATGATCATGAGTGAGTGAGTGTCATAAATGCGAAACTTTGCTTTCGCTTAGCTTGGGAACTAAATGACCTACAGACTTGAAATTTTGGATTTTAAGTATGTGATTATAGCTTTCTGGGTAACGAAAATTTCTGCGTTCTGGTCTTATCCAGAGGTTCTCAAATAGGGGCCTGAAAATGCGGCGAAATGGTTCCTGTAAAGGATGTTACGGCAGTGCTTGCTTCGCGCTCGACTTGGCAGATCCATACTAATATTATAAATGCGAAAGTGTGTTTGTATGTTTGTTTGTTTGTGTGTTTGCGTGTTTGTCTGTCTTTCACGCCGTAACGGAGCGACGGATCGACGTGATTTTTGGCATAGAGATAGTTTATGGGTCCGAGAGTGACATAGGCTACTTTTTAACCCGGAAAAATAACACGCGGGCGGAATCGTGGGCAAAAGATAGTTTTTAATATTAACTTGTTTTTAGTTTCAGGTTTCGAAAAAGCGGCGCTCAAAATAGAAGGAATTCATTTAAATTCTTCAAAAGATTCGAATGCTACACACTTATATTACAGTTTTAGTGAACCAGAGGAAATATCTATGAAATGTTCTTTTAATAAACAGAAATATTACGCTGTGACGTTATTGGATGAAGAATCGCATCAAGGAGTCTCTTTAGGAACACGTAATGTATTTTTTAACTCCTAAACTGTAAATCTGTGATTTACTTAAACACGAATACCATAATAACATACTTATATTATGAAGATTCTGGAAAAGTCTAAGTTAATAGGTACAGGTAGTCTATTTCCCATAGACGACGATTGTATCATTATTACGTTGCTAAAAAGATACTCTGCAGCCACTAAATTAACAACAAGAACGTACGACATTAAATTACTTAATTCATATGGTTTTTAGGGTTCCGGAGCCAAAATGGCAAAAACGGAACCCTTAAAGTTTCGCCATGTCTGTCTGTCTACAAAGTTAACCATGGACAATTAACAATTAAGTTTTGTAATTTTTATGTTTTCGCACTCGCTTATTGCTGTTTACCTTTTATTCGCTTTTGCCACAAAATTGTATTAAAGTTTATGAAGAAGTTCAGTTAACTACAGTTCTAATTTTGTATAAGTATAAGAAAAGACTTATGCAACATAGTATAATATATAAGTAGTAAAAAAAACTCGTGGCGTCTTTTTATTTTTTTCTTGCAATTTTCGCTACGGTCACATTAACTCACGTCACTCGCATGTTTTGACCCCTCTTATACAATTGTTACATAGAATATTATTTCAGGATTATCATCAAATTACCGACACTTAAATGATCGAATTTTATTTCAAAATCATAATTTCGAGTAGGTATTTTCAAGTAATTTCAATTTATATATTTTTAACTGTGCGATGATTCATTGCATAGTTGTATTATTAACCAGAAAACGTTTCGTAATTTATTCTTTCATTTTTTAACTGACTTACAAAAAAGGAGGAGGTTCTATGTTTCAATGTTTCTATTTTGTTTTTGTATTATTTTTCTTTGTTTTTGTAATAACGTATTTATTATTATTTACTGTAGGCATGTAGGTATATCGATTGTGTGTATATTAAATGGTTTTTTTTATAGGTAATTCGACCGTAGTTTCGTATAACTTCACGCTGGAAAACTCTAACAGAACACTCATTTGTGAAGCGACAGAAAATGCCTCAATACATCCCAGACACTTTGAAATAAAAGTGTATTTTATATATGAACCAAGCTTAGCTAACACATCTGGTAAGTGGTTTTCGAAGAGCCAGAATCGTAACCGCAGTCGCCACCGAAGCCCGACTGTCAGCCGTACTGAGAGAGAGCTGACACGTAAACTGGAAGTTGTTAGGCCCAGCGCTGAGGGCCGCAGAGAAGAAACTGCGCGTCAAAACCTTCGTAACCCATGCCTGACAACACCAACAAAGGAACACGACTTTGTTGATCATCATCATAGATCTACATCAGACTCATTTGAAGAGTCTTTTAATGGAAAGCAACGACAAGGCATAACGGTTCGTTTTCTGGTTCGTCGTTAAAAGAGCAAACCACTCATATCTGACTTGACAAAGTAATCTAGAGGCAAAATGTAAAGGGTCGTATAGAATTAAAAAGATATTAGATTCTTGTAGAGGACCCTCCCCTAACCTAACTAGTTTTGTATACGCCCTAAGTGTTTTAAAAATAATACTAACTTGGAAACAGCACTTTCGGCTTACATTGCCTTCGCACATTCATGGCTCCAGTATGGTGTGATACTGTGGGGGGCCAGTACCGATGCTCACCAACTGTTTGTGATGCAGAAAAAGTGCATCCGCATCTTAACTAACACGCGAGTGCCACACAGTTGTCATACGCATTTCGTTCAGCTAAAGATCCTTACATTACCCTCACTGTATATCTTGGAAGCGGCTATTTTTGTAAGGAAAAATTCACACTTGTTTACAAAGCAGGTAGTTAAATCACAAAGAAGGCAAAATGAAAATAAACTGAAGTTACCGATAGCTAAATTAGCAATGTACAAAAATGGTCCTTATTATAGATGTATATTAGTAGCAAATAAAATACCAGAATCAATAAAAGGTGGAACAAAAGATAATATATTTAAGGAAAAATTAAGAGAATTTTTGATCAATAAATGTTACTACTCAATAGATGACTTTATGAATGATACGTCAATTACTTAAATCACAGAGAAGATAATATACTTAAATGAAATCATAGGTGTAGGGAATTGACTTTACTAAATATGAATTGTATTATTATTAATTATTATTATAAAATTTTTGCTCTTATAATTTAATTTGTTAATCTTGTATCTCTCGCATGTATCTAATATAATATAATGTAATACCTGTATAAATATAAAAATGTAATATTTAAATTGCTGTGCCCCTACAGGGTTCACGTCTTGACACTATTTTTATTATAAGATTTTATGCAATAAATGAATTATGAAAATGAAATTTATTTATATTCTCATTTTTTTTTGTATTATTTTACTTTCCTCACAGTCGAAATGAAAAGTAGAGTGTTTAACTCGGGTAAAATTACCCATTTCCCCTCGAGCTATTAGCGCTCTCACTTCTTTCGAGCGCCAGAAATGTCTCGGGTGAAATGGGTCACTTTCCACCCTTAGTTATCAATCTACTATTTAACCGCCAATACGTTTTCGTTCGTACGTGCCCGTGTCGCCACCTAAACCGAAACTATTATGACATTTTGTCTTAATTATAAGAGTTACGCATCTGAATATCGAATGTTACAATATCGAATATATTAAAATATCGAATGGGTCATAATATCGAAAAGGCATTTCTGTTAAGACTGTATTTTTTATAGATTGTTATAAATCTAACCTAACCTAATCTAAGGGGTTCTATACGATGCCGTTTTAATCAATCCTGAAAAGTTTTCGGAATCAGGGAATAAACCTTCCGATATTATGACCCATTCGATATTTTAATATATTCGATATTGTAACATTCGATATTCAGATGCGTACCCGGCGATAGGAGCTGGATAATTTGTCTTATAATTCATCTGCGGCGATAGGAGCTGGATAATTTGTCTTATAATTCATCTGGGGCGATAGGAGCTGGATAATTTGTCTTATAATTCATCTGCGGCGATAGGAGCTGGATAATTTGTCTTATAATTCATCTGGGGCGATAGGAGCTGGATAATTTGTCTTATAATTCATCTGGGGCGATAGGAGCTGGATAATTTGTCTTATAATTCATCTGGGGCGATAGGAGCTGGATAATTTGTCTTATAATTCATCTGCGGCGATAGGAGTTGGATAATTTGTCTTATAATTCAGGTATCTTCTGTGTTAGTGAATAAATGTCTTCTTTCGTTTACATAGAATATAAATAAATACACCTATATTACAGAAATATAATGTCACACTGGACACAACAGTTAACTAACAAGGATCTTTTTACCACAGAAACTTTTGCTATGTAATTTATTTAATTAAAATAATGTTAAATTAAACTAGTAGTTTTGATAGTGTTTTATTTCCTCGTAATAACCATTTTGAATATGAAACTATTTATTTGGATAAGGATTAATACAAAGGTATGGATTACATGGTTTCATTTTAGTCGGCATATCAGTCAACTTTTAAAATTAAAAAAATGGTCAAGTGCGAGTGGGACTCGTACATGAAGGGTTGGTAAACATTTCAGTAAAAGTTTTTCTTAAAATTCTTCTAATATATCAATAGTTTCCACAGTGCATGCGATGACACATGTTTTATGGTAACTTTTTTACACTTTGAGGCACATTATTGAAGTTTTTTTTTATTCGACTGCAAGGCAAATGAGCAAGTGGGTCTCCGGGTGGTAAGAGATCACCACCGCCCATAAACATCTGCAACACCAAGGGTATTGCAGATGCGTTGCCAACCTAGAGGCCTAAGATGGAAAGTGCCAGTAATACTCTCTCTCTTTACGCCTTACTCTTCACGCCGAAACACAACAGTGCAAGCACTGCTGCTTCACGGCAGGACTAGCGAGCAAGATGGTGGTAGCAATCCGGGCGAACCTTGCACAAGGTCCTACCACCTGCAAAACCCTAGTGCGGAACCCTATTTTTTCTGGTAAAAAATATTATAACCTACGGCACTTTGGAATAATTTAGCATTCTAATAGTGAAAGAGTTGTTCAAATCGGTCCAGTAGTTTTTAAGTTAATTCTTAATAAACATCCAAATCTTTCGTCTTTATAATATTAGAAGAGCTACTCTGAAACACAACGTTCGAAGTTTGTGTCGTGCGATCCCTCTCGCTCTCGTATTAAATAGTATAAGTGTGAGAGGGACCGCACGACACGAACTCGTCTTTTGTGTCAATTTTTAGCGTACTTTTTTCTTGTTTCTTACATTAACAAAATACACCGTGTTGTTTCAGATTTCCGTTAAGTTTACGGGAACATTTAGTATTGTATTCTATAACTCTTTACTGTAGATAAAACATACGACAATAACAGTTAAAAAGACAAAGAAAGGGGATTCATTTAACAGGTCAAATTAAGTTATTTATCTAAGGCAATAGTGGCCTAACTCTTACTGTTAAAAATAAACTAGAACTAAAAATAATAATGTGCAGTAAAACAGTGCAGTGCGTCCTTAATTAACGTAATATTAACTTTTTTGAAGTTCGTAACTAGTGTTTCTCTAACGTATCAAATTTGTGTATTTTGCAATTTGAACTTTAAATATGACTGAACTCAAAGTGTATTTTTTTTTCCGTTTAACCAGAAACTTATATTACCACCTGGTAACTGTCACTATTAGCATCTATCGAAATGAAGAGAAAGCAATAAAAACACGGTGTAGATTTAAATTATTTTTAAGAGGAAAATAAGGTTTATTCTTTTAAGTACATTTTTAGCATAATCTCAATATCTTGGAAAGTAAACATATTAATGGAATGAGCTTAATTAAAATAGTTGCCTATTTATAAGTAACATAGCACCTAACATTTCTGATTATCACTGTTGCAAGGCAAGTTGTTGGTGATCTAATACTACATGCAATACATGCAATTTGAAAAGTATAAAAGTTAAAATACATAATAGGGCCAATCAACTTTTTTACCGTAATTTTCTGTAATTTAATAGATGGTGTACATGAATACATGCCACGTAAGTTCAACCTGTTAAACCGTGAAATATCTTGTTGGAAGCACGATTGTTTGGTAACGCCAGAGACAATTTTGGTAACGCAGGAGACGCCCAAAGCGTCGGTAAAAAAGTTGATTGGCCCAATAACCATTATGCCAACTGATCATTATGTCAAACGACTATTATGTCGAAGGACCATTATGTTTTTCAACAATTATTATGTCCAAACCGTATGAAACTTGTCACTTAACCGTTTAAAGCTAGGAATTTTGGAAGCAAGCTATGCTTCTAAAAGGCATCGATCGAGTCGCTATTTGTTATAAATATATTCAAAGTCAAAAGTATGCATGGTGTTTTAGACATATTTGTTACGTGGTATAGACTAAGATATTTATAAAGGTACTAGCTTTTGCCCGCGGCTCCGCCCGCGTTGTATTCGGTTATCGCGCGCTGTTCCCTCGGGAACTGTGCATTTTTCCGGGATAATAAGTAGCCTAAGTCACTCTCGGAACCATAAACTCGCTCCGTTACGGCGTGAAAGACGGACAAACACACAAACATACAAACACACTTTCGCATTTATAATATTGGTATGGATAACATTGGGTGGTACATTAAATACTGGATATAATATAATTAAGTAGGATATTAAGTACTATTTGATACATAAAATATATGAGTATATATCAAAAAGTTGTCCCATCATGAAATTGACAAGAAATCAGTTTTGTCAAGAAACTATTAACCCTAAGGACGAGATCATAAAACATAAACTACATAAAACATCCAAAATTTCTTGCCGTTAGGAAAACGTCACGAAATCAATACTTTCTATTGGATCCAACAACAGAGATCTTACTTTTTAATCACTTTTACCACAAGGTTTTGTATATATTTAAAAACAATATTCCTTTTTTTTGTTTTTTAACAAAAAGAGGATTTTTTAAATAGGTGAACAACTGAAAAATCTAAAAATGGACAACTTTTTGATAAGCAGTCATATACTTTACACTTTGACCTTGCAAATTATAACAAATAGCGATTCCACATGGACTCTAGAACCGCCCAGTGCGTCAATTTTTCATTGACACCATAAAGTTGACATCGTATAGCGTTGAGATTGACATAAATTCATAAATTGACAGAACATTTTCATATAAATGCGTTGGATTCAAAACTGTATTTCAGTAGGTAATATTCTGGTGTACTGCCGTTTCGCCAAAATATTTTTCGCCAAATTTCACTTCCCAAAAAATTTATCGCAATAGTTTCATTTCCCAAACGAATCTTTGGCATATTTACATTTCGCATTTTATTCATATGGTCAAATTATCATTTGGCATAATTTTAGTTTGTCAAATTTTATTACAACAAACGTTTTATATTGGCAAATATTGTATTCCAAAAAAAATGTTTGTTCAAAATGACATTTCGCACAAACCATCCACAAAAACCAACTGCTACCAGAAAAGTAGCTTATCTTAGAACTGCGTCTTCCAAAGAAACGAACTGCTATCAGAAAAGTAGATGAGGTTAGACTGCGTCCCCCACAGAAAACGGACTGCTACCAGAAAAGTAGGTTAGATTATAGGTTAAGACTGCGTCCCCCGCAAAAACGAACTGCTATCAAAAAAGTAGGTTAGGTTAGGTTAGAACTGCGCCCCTCCACAGAAACAAACTGTTCCCAGAAAAGTAGGTTATTATGTCATGTGATATTTTGGGAAGAGTATATTATGCCAAACGATACATTTTACCAAATATTAATTGGCAATATGAAACATGACTAAGTAATTATTTGCGAAACAATAATTTGCCAAATAAAAATTTATTAACTGTAAATTTGCGATAAGTTTTTTTGCCAAATGATAATTTGGGTAAAATTTTTTGGGATGTGATACTTTGGGAAAAGTTTTTTGGCCATACATTAGTAATCCTAATGTTCTACTTGGCGTTATTATCGCCAGGTTCGTTTGACTTCGACAATAGGGATGTTGACGCCATTAAAAAATAATTCGAAGGCATTCCATTAAAAAAATGCTTTATTTTAGTCCTAAAACCAGATTAATTTTCGATTTACTGTAAAATTAGATTTTTTGTTGCTTTAAATCAAATAAATAGTTAGTTGATTGAGTTGGCGGACAAATTGTACTATTGCCATTGAAACTCTATGGGAGAATTGTGTTTTGATAGCTCATAAAAAGTACGTCAGTTGATTGGTGGTGTCAACATTCCTTTTGCATCCCGTTTGTGATTGGTTACATAACTAAAGCAGTCGCTCGTTTGCAGCGACAAATCTGGGCAAGTGACCCCATTTTTAATGTGGTTTTGAATTACGCGCGACTCAAAAAAAATAGCGTCAAGCTCAGATCAAATAAAAAGTAAAGATAGAGCGCGGTGAACAGCTGAGTGAGGCCGGTTTTATAAATATGTGTGCAAACACCGGTGTTGCCATAATATTGTATTACACAGGCGGCTTTTACCCAATAATAAGGTAACTACAATTATTATAATGGCAACACTAGTGTTGACGTTTTGTGTCCTAAGCAAAATTACTTCGATTTTTATTGAAAATATTGGTTTTCAAGTTTACTTACGTGTGAAAAGTGATTCCATCCTGCTTTTTATTTTAGACGAATAGTTTATACACCCTTTCGCTGCGCAATTTGGCATTATTAGTGATATAAGCCGAAGTTAAAAATACATTGTACTCCACGAGAATGCGTTGCTAAGTAAAAAGGTTTTGGTACTTTTGGTGTAGTTTGGTTGCAAGTGTGTGCGTGCCACTGTGTAAGCACACGGATTGGTGTAGTTTGACCGGCCTCACTTCGTTGTTCGCAGCGCTCTATCTTTACTTTTTATTTGATCTGAGGCGTCAAGCAGCGACAAGATGGCTGCTTGCAGGAATGATCTTGGTTCTTAGCTTAGGTCTAGCAGTCGTGGCAGTGGTACAAATAAAAGAAATTAGAGTGGATGAAAATGAAGAGATTTTTTTTCCAGCGACAAAGCTCAACATTTGAAAACAGGTATATTAATGTTTTGTTTTCTGTATAATATTGCATATATTTAGGTGCTTAGGGTTTATATATGCATTTATATTAATTCAAATGTTTTGCTCTATTTGTCGATCCTTATTTTTTCGATTGCTCTTCTCTACCACTCAAAGGTTGACTGGCAGAGATCCCTTCAGGGATAAGTCCGCCTTTGTACTTAGAACTTTCTTTTTGTGTGATATTTTTGTATTTCCCTTTTGTACAATAAAGAGTATAAACAAACAAACATTTAAAGCTTTATCGCTATACGTCACGTGACCAGATTTGACGTTGGAAATGAGCGTCAAGCGACTTGTATGCGGCCGCACTTTTAAAATGACCCAATCGCAAAGACCGTAACGTCAAACAGACGTCGCTATTAACGCCATCTGGCGACATTTTGCCTCTCAAGAAACCCTCATTTCCACATTTACAAAATGCGATCTTACCCCCACTTTTGAGCACCTAAGGGGGCGTCCATAAATTACGTGAGGTGTTTTTTAAACTTTCTGTCCCTCCCTCCCCCCCTAGTGAGATGTCGTGAGATTTTGTTCAATCCCCGCCCCCATCCCCTAATCTCACGTTAGATGTTTTACGAGCTACACTGTACTGTAAATTCAGATTAAATTGACCTATTTGGTATAAAACAAATATGATGGTTTGACAATTATTTTCTTTCAAACGAATTAGTGAATATTACGTATTACGATTAAGATTAAATCGTAAGTATGTAAAATCTGGATTAAGTCTCAATCTCCCTCTCTCCAACGTAAGATTAGATGAGATTTGACTCGACCCCCTCCCCCCCTTAAACATCTCACGTAATTTATGGACGCCCCCTAATTAATGTAAAAGGCAGTACCGGGAAGACGAAATGCTCTAGTCTTCGGATAAAATAATAAAAAAAAAACAATGAAAATTTTGTTCCTAAAATTATACTAATCATTCGAATTTAATTCATTAATGTCTAACAGGGTCAAGCAAGTTTTTAGTGTTGCTATGGTAACGTCGCCTGGGGCACTTATTAAAGTTTGATTTTATGGCGTAGGAAACTACTAAAAGTAGGGATTTGTGACCAAGGCTCGGAACCGGTTTATAAATAGCGGTAAATACCGGTTTATTTCGGTTTAACTCCGAACTTTCATAAGAACGCGAACGTTTTTAAAAACTTAACTATAACCTAAATAAACCGGTATATTCGACGAGTGACAGCCGGCCGGCCGGCGGCGGGCGGCGACGTTTATCCTGCGCCGGAATAAACCGGTTTTTATTGTTCTAAACCGGTTAATCTGACAAGAACTTTATGAAAATGTTCCCTCATAAACCGGTTTAAAAATAACAGTTTCGCGAACGAAACCAAAATGAAAAGGTTTTGCGCCAAGTACATGATAACGGTTTGGAAATTTAACCGGTATCCGAGCCTTGTTTGTTACAGTTTTAATTTTATAGCAATCCCTTTATGGCTCTTCTCCTAAGTATGCTAGTATTGCAAACATTTTTCTAAAAAAGTGTTTCAATGATGTCTCCTGAGTAACGGTACAGAAAAACAACACTAAAAAGTTGATCGACTCATCAATCTTTTTCAATCATTACAAATGATTTTTTTACACATTTTTTATATTTTTTAAGTATCCTTTTGATAAAATAATATACCTAAAATAAGTACCGATTGGAGTTCTTTATAAAATACTGTTTCGTTCCTGTAGATAAGTTTGTTCACGTATTATTTTTATTCCGTTTTGCTTTTCCTCGCCATCATTTTGTTGTAGCTCTGAAACAAACGAGTTGTTATAAGTACATTTATTAAAATCTGATGACAAAATATTGGAACCGTTATTGTTTTGTCTATTACAAAAAAAAAAGATGTAGCCAGTTGAAATTCCGTGTGCCTCCACTCCCGTACTTTGACGACCAGATGGCCTAGTGGTTAGAGTCCCTGACTACGAAGCTTGAGGTCCCGGGTTCGATTCCCGTGTCGGGGCAGATATTTGTATGAAAAATACGAATGTTTGCTCTCGGGTCTTGGGTGTTTAATATGTATTTAAGTATGTATCTATCTATATAATTAAGGCTTAACTACTAAATCTAGATTTATTTTTCTCCTGCAAGACGACCTGAAAATTAGCGGACCTACTGAGTTTCATTTCTTAATTTCCATGACTCAGTTTAGCTCAAAGAACTTAAAAGACTCGAAAGGACTCAGAAGATTCAAAGGTCTTTGACTATGCTTAGAGCAACGCGGGTTTCCTACGGAAGGGAGTAGCCATGCGCCGCGTTCCCCTCTGTCAAAGTACAAGCCCAACTGGGCATACGAATGTTCTGTGAACCTAAGATTGGTTTTTTGGAATCTTTTTGTATTTTTTATTTTTATGCCGAGGACCTGGGTTCCATTCCCAGTGTTGGTCTTATTTTTCTGGCTTTTCTGCGCATCTAAATTTCAGTTTGTATTTTCAATTTAGGTTTCACGGGATGACAGTAAAAGTAAAAATTTGGAATTAAAATAAAAAATACAAAAAGATTTTGTTGAACAAACCAATCTTAATTTGATTGCTTAATAGCGACATCTCTTGTTCCGGTCAGCGGTTAGTTCCAATGGAGTACTGAAGGCTTCTCGTTGAGAGCTAGACAGTATAGATGGCGCTAGGTCACTGCTTAAGTGACTATATAATAAACAAAAACAAACTGAGATATGTGATGCATAGGGAAATTCGTGTCTGTGCCGTTGACCACGCCGTGTAGCCGTATAGCACGCGGCACGGAATGCCGAGGACCTCGGTTCGATTCCCAGTGTTGGTCTTATTTTTCTGGTTTTTCTGCGCATCTAAATTTCAGTTTGTATTTTCTAGTTCCGTGAGCCCTCACCTCTTCCGCCATCTCGTACAGCATGGCGGCGGTGTCCCGCCCGGTCTGTTCCACCAGCGACTTGAATATGCCGCCGCTCTCCGGCTCGCTCAGCTCCGACCTGCGAATAATACGCAATGTAAAATCAAAATCATTTATCAATCAGTAATTAGGGCGCAATGGGCACTTTTACACATTTTTTAAACTACCAGCACTTTCGGAAAGACCATCATTGCCAAGAAGAAAATAAAGTCATCTTCTCATAATAAAGATTGGTTTTTTGGAATCTTTTTGTATTTTTATTTTAACTCCAAATTTTGTTACTTACGACCATCCCGTAAATCCATATCGAAAATATGGTCCCAAAGGAAGAACAGCGCCGTTCGCGAGAACGGCAGATTGCTGATTTGGGACCATTTCGTGACATGCATAGCTATATATTTTTTTTGTTTTTTATTTAGGTATTTTATTTTTTTGTCACGAATAGATGTTTTCTTTCTTTCTTTCTTTCTTTAAAAAATACAAACTGAAATATAGATGCACAAAAAACCAGAAAAATAAGACCAGCGCTGGGAATTAAACCCAGGTCCTCGGCATTCCGTGCCGCGTGCACCGCTACACGACCGCTGGACAACGGTACAGACACGAATTTCCCCTATGCACCACATATCTCAGCTTATTTTGTTTCTTATTTAGCCACTTAAGCAGCGATACTAGCGACATCTATGCCGTAGCCCTCATCGAGAAACTTTCAGCATCCCTTCGGAACTAACCGCTCACCCGGACAAGAGAGGTCGCTATTAAGCAATCAAATAAGGATCTCAATTTTCTTAACTCTTAATTTATTATTTTTTTCTGGTTTTTCTGTGCATCTATATTTCAGTTTGTGCTCTCGAGTTTCAACAAAAAAGTTACAATAAAAGCCCCCGAAATCGTCACTTCAAAGTTCAATATGTCAAAAGCGGCTGAACCGATTTTGATGAAACATGTCTAAGAACCGTCGCAAGAAAACCTGTTTTCAAATAAAAAAACCGGCCAAGAGCGTGTCGGACACGCCCAAAATAGGGTTCCGGAGCCATTACGAAAAAATTAAGTAATATTTATCTAAGGATTTCGTACTTTATACGGAATCTTCGAAGTATAGGTATATTTTATACCTTACGCTGCTATTTACTCATAAACTACTAATAATTCTCAAGCAAACTTAGCCGCTATAGTTTTCCTTGGAAGTTTAATATACTGACTACCATCCTGAATTTTTTTAAATTTTTCCACCCACCGGTTTAGATTTTAGAGGGGGGGGGGGACGCTCGATTTTAATGAAAATTTGCACTTTAAAGTTGAATATTTCTCAAAAAATGACTGAATCGAAAAATAGTTTTAGCAAACCCCTAATGGTTTTAAAATACCTATCCAACGATATCCCACACTATAGGGTTGGATGCGAAAAAAAAAATCACCGCCACTTTACGTATATGGGAGGTACCCTAAAAAAAATTGTTTTTGAATTTTTAATTGTACTGTTTTGTCGGCATAGTTTACCTATATATTCGTGCAAAATTACAGCTTTCTAGCATTGATAGTCCCTGAGCAAAGCCGCGGACGGACAGACAGACAGACAGACAGACAGACATGGTGAAACTACAAGGGTTCCGTTTTTGCCATTTTGGCTCCGGAACCCTAAAAAACGTATTCAAATCGGCAACAAGTATACAGGCATGGAATAACATCACTGACGAGCAAGTGTGATGATAAAAATATTTGTACACATGATACACAACCTTTTTAGGGTTCCGTAGCCAAAATTACAAAAACGGAACCCTTATGGTTTCGCCATGTCTGTCTGTCTGTCTGTCTCTCTATCCGTCCGTGGCTTTGCTCAGAGACTATCAATGCTAGAAAGCTCTAATTTTGCACAAATATATGTAAATTATGCCGACAAAACAGTACAATAAAATATAAAAAAAATTTTTTTTGGAGTACAACCATAGAAGTAAAGTGGGGGTGATTTTTTTCTCATCCAATCTTGTAGTGTGGTTTATCGATGTATAGGTCTTTTAAAATCATTAGGCGGTTGCTAAAACGATTTTTCGATTTAGTGATTTGTTTGCAAAATATTCAACTTTAAAGTGAAAATTTTCATTAAAATCGAGCACCCCCCCCCCCTCTAAAATCTAAACCGGTGGGCGGGAAAATTAAAAAAAATTGAGGATGTTAGTAAATATATCAAACTTACAAGGAAAACTATAACGGCTAAGTTTTCTTCAGTATTATTAGTATTTTAAGAGTAAATAGCAGCCTAAGGTATAAAATATACCTAACATTTCTGATATCACTGTTGCAAGGCAAGTTGTTGGTAATCTAATACTACATGCAATTTGAAAAGTATAAAAGTTAAAATACATAATAGGGCCAATCAACTTTTTTACCGACACTAAATTTAATCTGGCCGCGACATTTTTCAAACAATCGCAGATTTTTGTAAGTAAACATGTTTTTTCTGTAATTTAATTGATGGTGTACATGAATACATGCCATCCTACGTAAGTTCAACCTATTAAACCGTGAAATATCTTGTTGGAAGTACGATTTTTTGGTAACGCAGGAGACGCCCAAAGTGTCGGTAAAATAATTGATTGGCCCCCGTATGTTCCCAGGCGGTGGTGCAGTAAATGAAGGAAGTTGTTGTATGGAGACCCAAGCATTAATTCCTCAGTCGATGAAATTTTGCTTGGTTATTGTGTAGTATGAGCCGTAACTAAAATATAAAAAAATCCAAAAAAAAAAACACCTAAGTTAGGTATTTATAAGCTAAAAATCGTCACTACTTTTAAAAAACTCGTATCTCGAAATGGATAATTTTTCCGAGTGCACTTTATGACCATTACGTCAAAGTTCAATTTCGTTCACGTATTGATTTGAGATACGAGATTTTTTCAAAGTAGTGACGAAACACAAATCTGTTTATATTAGTAATTTAATTTAATTTCTGCTGGGATATTTTTTTTATATCTATATATATATATAAAAGGCAAACCTGACTCACTGGGTTATATATCAACGCACAGCCCAAACCGCTGGGCCTAGAAACTTGAAATTTGGTACAAAGGTTATTTTTATGATGTAAGTGAGCACTAAGAAAGGATTTTTAGAAATTCATCCCCTAAGGGGGTGAAATGGGGGGGTGAAGCTTATATGGAACTTTCTCATTTCTGGACTTAGAAGTATGAAAATAGGTGTATAAGTTCTCGATTACCATTAAAAATTATCTGTGTAGGTAAAATAGATAAAATTTTCCCCTAAAGGGGTAAAATGGGGGGGTAAAGTTTGTATGGAAATTTTCTATTTTCTGGACTTAGAAGTATGAAAATAGGTGTATAAGTTCTCGATTACAATCAGAAATTATCTGTGTAGGTGAAATGGATGAAATTTCCCTCTAAAGGGATAAAAAAGCGCGCGATAACCGAATTCCACGCGGGCGAAGCCGCAGGCAAAAGCTAGTTTCATATATTGTTCCAATACGTTACATGAGTATGTCTATGTTGAAGAAAGTTTGAACGGAGCATTTTTTTTTTTTTGGATATTTATACAATACTCTTTATTTATTGATACTTTATCATACTGTCAAGTTTTTTCGGGCTGAGGAATTACTGTTGGGTCCACTACCTTTATTTACTGCACTACGGGCTCACCGGTTGGAGTAGGTTCGCGCGCGCTCGCGCCGCTCGGCCGTGACGATAGTCTCGTTGTGCTCGTCGCTTCGCTCGACAAAGTTCTCCGGGATAGCGAGCGGCGCCTGGAACCAAACATATACTCAGTTCAGAGGCCTTATTACCTAACGTTTCTGACAGTCGCGATCGCAATGAGGGCTATCGTTTTTTCTCTCACTAGATGGCGCCACTGTTGCGTGAGGGTTTTAAAAGTCTGTTATAACGGCCGTGAAAACAAAGTTTAGATTAAAATCATCCCTACTAATATTATAAATTCGAAAGTAACTCTGTCTGTCTGTCTGTCTGTTACGCTTTCACGTCGAAACCGCTGAACCGATTTTGATGAAATTTGGTATAGAGATAGTTTAAGCCCCAAGGATGAACATAGGATACTTTTTATTCCGGTAGAGGGCGCTACCGCGCGATAACGTAGGTCCACGCAGACGAAGTCGCGGGCATAAGCTAGTTATAAATAAACCCGCGTAGCTCACCCAAAAACTATGAAATTTGACATTTCGTTGACCTCACGCTACACTAGCGCCTCTAGCGGAAAATTCATTCGCGATAGCCCCCATTAAATGACAGTTTTTGTATGCCAAATATGGCATTTGATTGCGATCGCGAGTGTCAGAAACTTTAGGCAATACGGCCTCAGGTCTCATAACATGACTGTAACGGAAAGGCGTGAGGCATAAATATTTTTTTCATCTCTCCTGTTCGGAAAGTTTAATTTTCATGGATAGATAGCCGGGTGGAAAATTGCGTTTCCTCCTCTAGGGTGGAAAGTAATTTTTTTTTAATTTTTCGGCTAGCCACGACATCGAAGATAATTGAGTTACGTCAATGACTTTTTTTTCACGTTTCGGCATGGCCATCTAGATGCACGTCGTGACCAACTCGATTTTTTTTTAGTCTGCCATGGCAAGTGGCCAGTCGAAAAGGTACCGTTGGAGGTTGGATAGGTATAAGTAAATTAAATTTATTATTATTCTCGTTTTTTTGTAGTATTTTAGTTTCCTCACAGTCGAAATGAAAAGTAGTGTCTAACTCGGGTGAAATTACCCATTTCCCCTCGAACTATTGGCGCTGTCACTTCGTTCGAGCGCCAGAAATATCTCGGGTGAAATGGGTCACTTTCCACCCTTGGTTATCAATGTACTATTATCACCGTGGCATTACCTGGCTCTTGGAGAGCAGCGACCGCCTCAGCGGGGCATCCGAGCGGGGCGGGGCGTGCTGCGTCAGCAACTCGAACGGGTGCCCTGACTCCACAATGCGACCTCTGCAATAAATAAGAATAAGAATAAGAATAAGAAATCTTTATTTCGCATAAGTAAGGGTACAAACAGCATATAACAGCAAATAACAATAAATGAAAAATAAAATACTAATGCGAGAAAGGAGTCCACTCAGCACTTGTCGGGTCACTAAAGGTGGCTCGACGCTGATATTACGTGGATCCAGGTTGGCATCCGATACAGAACTACGCAACATACCACATAGTCCAAATATAACAACCACATATTTATATATACTACTATTGGTCCATCGGTCAACCTCATGTTTCATGCAAGTACAATAAAAAGAGATTCAGGTAGGTAATACAGTTCTTTTTAAGGGATAAGCTCGCCTTTGTACATGTTATTAACCTTTGTTCTGTCATATTAATATGTTTTTATGCACAATAAAGAGTTTTACAATACAATACAATACAGCCTGGCAACATTGGGACACAAACCGCAACACAGTAACTCCAACCGCCAACAGAGTCCCCTCCCCACCCTCAGGTACAACCACATCACATCTTACACAAAGGCGCTTATATAAAGACATTAGTATTAGCACACCTCTGAAAGAGTAAGCTATTATTATGCCGTTATAGGTCGAAAAATTTCAAAATTCAAAATTATTTAGTAAGGTGGCTAAAAGTACAATGTTTTACAATGGTTGGCACCTCTTTTTAAGTATAAAATACCTGTGCTAAGAGGCACCTTCTGTAGTAAAAGGTAAATTATAATTTGTACCAACTAATATTATTCTGTATTATTAGTTGTTTTAGTTAGATACATATGTACAATTTTATTTTCTTAAGAACCAAATCAATGACATGCATAGCTTATATACTACGTGTGTGTGAGTGCGTGGGTGCGTGCGTGCGTGCGTGCGTGTATGTGTGTTTGTGTATGTGTGTGTGGACATGAAACGAAACTGTAGCGATCATGTTGAAGATCTCATAATGTATAAGATTTAATAATATCATATTACTTAAACAATTTTAATGGATGTTCGTCGCCGCATTCGTTGAACATAAATAGCAATTAACAATTCCCACAAACGCCATTTCATGATGTGCCCAGGAATTTCGTGATCTGGCGGATTTTACGATCGGCCGCTTTTACCTTTTTTCTGTAATCGCTTGCTATACACGGTGACCTTATCCTCTGGACAAATAATGAAACCATGGATAAGACTGATACTTAGCAATATCTTAAAATATTTGCTTAATTAGACAAGAAAAAAAAAATCTATGAAATCAGATCACCCAAATACACAGGCAGCTCCAAAGTGATAAATTGAAAACCGTAAGTTTTTCAATAAATATTGGACTGATTGTTATGATATTTTGCAGATTGGTTTTAAATATCTTGCTAAACCAGTAGTAGTAGTAAGCTTAAGGAGCACTATCTGACATCTTGTAACAATTAGCTTTATAAAATTTTATCTATTTATTTGTTGCTGTTTATCTCCCTGCCTAGGTATATTTATTTTAGACGTATATTCGTTCGTAGATGTATTTTTGTTGTTTTAATTTTCTGATCTACTTTTGATGCACCACCTATTGAAATCTAGTCCTTCCTTCTTTCCGTAAAAAGGTTGCCTGGAAGAGATCGCTCTTAAGCGATAAGGCCGCCTATTGCTTACCGTGTATTTTTTTTCTCTGTGTATTTGTTTTCTGTATCACTTACTATTTCTGGTGTACAATAAAGAGTCTTTGTATTGTATTGTATTGTAGTATTCGTATTTGTCCAGTGGCTAAGGTCATCCAGTATGTTGGTGTGCAATAAAGAGTTATTGTATTGTATTGTATAAATAGTGAGTGAGACGGCTGACCTGTCCATGACGATGACGCGGTCGTAGTCCATGACGGTGTTGAGTCGGTGTGCGATGGTGAGCACCGTCGACGACGCGAACTTCGTGCGGATCGTGTGCTGGATGTGTTTGTCCGTCCTGCATAACAGTAAGTTTCTACTAAAAATGTCATTTTAAAAGGTAAACCAGGAATATAAAAAAACCTGACGCGAGGGCAGCGCTTCTACGTTTTATACTGCAATATTCTTTACACTTACTATAAGATACCTACCATAAATAACATTTTTAAATTTAGTATAATAATAATAAGGCGACAAAAAATCTTGTTTCTCTAGACACAGATATTAGACAATTTCAAGTTAACTTTCATACTAAAATTATTTGCGGGTAGGTAATTAATTAATCTAAAATAGACATCGACAACCCTAAGCGTCCTCGGAGTGTGCATACTCGTTCTATTTTACTAAGGTTAGTCTCCTGAGTCACTCTTTAAACCGTAAATTTATAGGATAAAAATTTGCCAAACACGCATATTTGTGGTAGTTTTACGACCCTTCTAAAATTAGTCATTTAATAAGCATTTATTTATTTATTTATTAGACATGCCAACAGTACATGAACAAGACATTTAAATTAATCTAAATTATAAGTTATAGCCCCCGCTCATGCACCAATAACAGGCATGCAACAGCATTGATCATGTTCGGGGAAATACACTAACAAGTAAAACTATAAGACGATGTAATTATACTAATTAAATTAATAACAAAAAAGGTAACTAATTTTGAGAGGCGTGCGATGGGTTCAGCATTTTTCGCTTAATTGAACACACATGAAGCATGTTAGTATAACATGAGTTTAGACCTTAGATTGATTTTTTCACAGCTCCACACGTTCCCACGAAAAAGGGTCTTGACAAAGACAAAGTCAAAAAGTGATCCTATAAGGGTTCCATTTTTTCCTTTCGAGGGACGGAACACTAAAAATGTAACTCACTCTGTATCGACGTTGGCCGTCGCCTCGTCCAGCACTAGCACGCTGGAGCGAGCGAGAGCGGCGCGCGCGAGGCACACCAGCTGTCTCTGTCCCGCGGAGAAGTTCCCGCCCCCGTCGCCGACCGTGGTGGACAGACCGGCTGGCAGGTTCGACACCATCTCTGTCAGTTCCACCTGTAAAAATATTAAAAATCCATACTAATATTATAAATGCGATAGTAACTCTGTCTGTCTGTCTGTCTGTCTGTTACGCTTTCACGCCAAAACCGCTGAACCGATTTGGATGAAATTTGGTACAGAGATAGAATAGACCTTGGGAAAGGACATAGGCTATCTTTTATCGCGAAAAAGAGGCTTTAAGGGGCTAAAATAGGGGGTGAAAGTTTATATGGTGGAAGTTCGTCGCTATCTCAGATAAAACTATGAAACTTGGCATTTAGGTATTTAATATGTATACTATCCATATCCATACTAATATTGTAAATGTCAAAGTGTGGTTGTATGTTTGTCCGTCTTTCACGCCGTAACGGAGCGACGGATCAACGTGATTTTTGGCATAGAGATAGTTTAAGGGCCCGAGAGTGACATAGGCTACTTTTTATCCCGGAAAAATGCACAGTTCCCGAGCGAACAGCGCGCGATAACCGAATACCGCGCGGGCGGAGCCGCGGGCAAAAGCTAGTAAATAAATAAGATTCGAAATATTATAAGACTAGAATATTATAAGACAGGTGGTAGGACCTTGTGCAAGGTCCGCCCGGATTGCTACCACCATCTTGCTCGCTAATCCTGCCGTGAAGCAGCAGTGCTTGCAATGTTGTGTTTCGGCGCGGAGAGTAAGACAGCCGGTGAAATTACTGGCACTTGAGGTATTCCAACTTAGGCCTCTAGGTTGGCAACGCATCTGTAATACCCCTGGTGTTGCAGATGTTTATGGGCGGTGGTGATCTCTTACCACCAGGAGACCCACTTGCTCGTTTGCCTTCCAGTCGTTTAAAAAAAAAAATGACTAGCTTTTGCCCGCGACTCCGCCTGCATGGTATTCGGTTATCGCGCGCTGTTCCCTCGAGAACTGTGCATTTTTCCGGGATAAAAAGTAGCCTATGTCACTCTCGGGCCCATAAACTATCTCTATGCTAAAAATCACGTCGGTCCGTCGCTCCGTTACGGCGTGAAACACGGACAAACACACTTTCGCATTTATAATATTATTATGGATATATATCCATTGATATATATCCTCGCACCCTGATTAAGATTTTAAATTATTAGTTTTATCGACTCAAGTTTCGACACTTTCACTCTCGATTCTGTGATAGATTCGATTTGTGGCATTCGAACATGGGGATGTAGACAATATCTAATTTTGCTATTTCTGTTTCTTTGGCTAGTTGAAGTATAATTTTGATAGTGTTTTATGCGGCGATTAACCTTAACAGTGAACAGTGATCACAAAATTCAATATTGCTCTCGTGTCTGACATTTTTTAATGCGCAAGTTGTCTCCACGTGGTTTCTGGAATTTTACTATCAAGTTCCAAAAACTACAATCACCGTACAACGTTGCCTCTCAAAGAGAGTACTTAGACACTGGCGAAATTGTCCTATTAATTAGGACAGAAAACCATATTTTAAAAGAGAAGATGAGAGAAGGTATACGAGTTGATCATTTCCGTAGCATTTTCTTTGGGAGTTTGTAATTCGTTTTGAGGGATTATTTCCAGCGAAAACGAGAAACGGCGGTCCGCTGGGCGGTTTTTTTTTTAATATAATGCAACTTTTCCAAAAATAGGCACTAATAACTCTTAGAAAAATCGATAGCTCACTCAATAAATGGTACATCTCTATAACTATCAAACTCAAAACGTCACAGAACTCATTATAGGTGAAAAATATTGTAGTCTGTGCTATTGACAGCTGTCACCCGCACCATGCTAGAATGAAACTACTGTAGCCGTATGTTTGTCATGTACGCCCCGCCCGGCGGAGCTCCTACGTCACCTCGTGCAGCGCGCCGTATATGTCCGCGTCGCTGTGCGCATGCTCGGGGTCCAGGTTGTCTCGCAGGGCTCCCGCGAACAGCGCGGGCCGCTGGGGGAGCGCCGCGAGCCGCTGTACTGTAGCTGTATGTCATGTACGCCCCGCCCGGCGGAGCTCCTACGTCACCTCGTGCAGCGCGCCGTATATAGGGCTCCCGCGAACAGCGCGGGCCGCTGGGGAGCGCCGCGAGCCGCTGTACTGTAGCTGTATGTTACGTGCGCCCCGCCCGGCGGAGCTCCTACGTCACCTCGTGCAGCGCGCCGTATATGTCCGCGTCGCTGTGCGCATGCTCGGGGTCCAGATTGTCTCGCAGGGCTCCCGCGAACAGCGCGGGCCGCTGGGGGAGCGCCGCGAGCCGCTGGCGCCACGCGCGGAGCCCCGCCTCGTCCGGGGACACCCCGTCCACGGTGATGCGCCCGCTCGTCTTGCCGAGTCTGGAAATTTATTTATTAATTTATTATTACACTAGCTTTTGCCCGCGGCTCCGCCCGCGTGGTATTCGGTTATCGCGCGCTGTTCCCTCGGGAACTGTGCATTTTTCCGGGATAAAAAGTAGCCTATGTCACTCTCGGGCCCATAAACTATCTCTATGCCAAAAATCACGTCGATCCGTCGCTCCGTTACGGCGTGAAAGAGGGACAAACATACAAACACACAAACACACAAACATACAAACACACTTTCGCATTTATAATATTAAGTATGGATACATACATACGTACATAAGTACTCCCATTGAGACCCTTTAGAAATCAACTGTTTCGTTGGCTTGTCGGAAAGTGTTTTTACTCACTGAAGGAATATTTTAACAAAATGTAGATGTTTATATTTAAGGCATGTTTATTGTAAAGATTGCATGCCACAAAAAATATTTGTATGACTTTTATAAGTTTAAATGTTTGAAACTAGAATAAGTTTAACATCATAATTGTACCCATAACATTTAATGCAAATAAAATATATTTCATTTCATTTCATACATAAAATCACGCCTCTTTCCAAACGAGGTAGGCAGAGACTATATCCTTCCACTTGCTACGATTCTGGCATACAACTCTCGCGTCCTCTACGTTCATCAATCTTTTCATGCAAGCACGTCGGTTTAGAGTACTCCTGACCCGACCTTTCTTCAGAATGTCCCCGATTTGATCGTGGTACGTTCGTCTAGGCCTTTCTCTCTTTTTATTATTTATTTATTTATATCAAAGAAACTCACACAGTATAACAGTTTAACACTAAGGCACTGCGCAAGACAAATTTAATACTGAGAAGAGTTAGTTCGACTGCGGATATCATCATTGCTGATTCTATCCCGCAGAGAAACCCCGAGCTAGCGCTTTGAGTGACTTTGAGCTTTCACATGAGGCCCATCGTTAGCGCCCACGTCTCACATCCGTATGTCATCCATCACTGTCACTGTCAACCCTAGTCTTGTGTAACAGCCCACCTGAACAGAGCCTGTATGAGCGAGCTCTTCCCAGCGCCGGTCCTGCCGACGACGGCGACCTTCTCCGCAGGCCGCACCACGAACGACACCCCGCGGATGGCGTACACGGGCTCCGCGACTTTGACCGGCTCCGTCTCCTTCTTAGGAGGCTTCTCGTACTCCAGTGAGACGTCCTCGAAGGCTATTTCACCTGTCGAAGTCAAAAATCAATATATCTTTATTCAATTTAGGCTATAACAAGCACTTATGAACGTCAAAAAAATCTACCACCGGTTCGGAAAAACCTCTGTTGAGAAGAATCCGGCAAAAAACTCAACGAGGTATTTTTTTTTCAAGTAGAGATTCACAATATTTATAAATGAAATCTATATACATATATATAAGTTCCCAGTCCGCACTGGGCCCGCGTGGGAACTATGGCCCAAGCCCTCTCATTCCGAGAGGAGGTCTGTGCCCAGCAGTGGGACGTATATAGGCTGAGATGATGATCTATATACATTACAAGTATTTAACATAACTTTATTTTTAACACAGTTGATGCAGGAAATGAAGAAAGTTTTTGTATGGAGACCCAAGCATTAATTCCTCAGTCGATAAAATTTTGCCTGGTTATTGTATAGTATGAGCCGTAACTAAAATATAAAAAATCCAAAAAAAAACACCTAAGTTAGGTATTTATAAGCTAAAAATCGTCACTACTTTTAAAAAACTCGTATCTCGAAATGGATAATTTTTCCGAGTGCACTTTATGACTATTACGTCAAGGTTCAATTTCGTTCACGTATTGATTTGAGATACGAGATTTTTTCAAAGTAGTGACGAAACACAAATCAGTTTATATTAGTAATTTAATTTAATTTCTGCTGGAATATTTTTTTTTATATTTCATATATTGTTCCAATACGTTACATGAGTATGTCTATGTTGAAGAAAGTTTGAACGGAGCATTTTTTTTATTTTTTTTTTTTTTATTTTTTTTTTTGGATATTTATACAATACTCTTTATTTATTGATACTTTATTATACTGTCAAGTTTTTTGGGCTGAGGAATTACTGCTGGGTCCACTACCTTTATTTACTGCACTAGTGAAACTCATCGTCATCATCTCGGCCGTAGGACACGGGCCTCTGAGCGGCCGAGAAAATTGTGTGAAATTTCATTATTGTATACCAGCGAATTAGGAATGTAACAAAGTAAAAATTCTTTTGTTTTTCTATTATTTTACACCGTGGCACAGTTTGACTTTATTCTCGAAACAATTAGATTCTAATTGCTTTATATCTAAAATACAAACTGAAATATAGATGCACAGAAAAAACAGAAAAATAAGACCAGCGCTGAGAATCGAACCCAGGTCCTCGGCATTCCGTGCCGCGTGCTATACCGCTACACCAAGTTAGTATACAGGTTTTACGGGATGACCGTAAATCATCTCAGCCTATATACGTCCCACTGCTGGGCACAGGTCTCCTCTCGGAATGAGAGGGCTTGGGCCATAGTTCCCACGTAGGCCCAGTGCGGATTGGGAACTTCACACGCACCATTAAATTTCTTCGCAGGTTTGTGCAGGTTTCCTCACGATGTTTTCCTTCACCGCAAAGCTCGTGGTAAATTGCGCACATAAATTTCGAAGAACTCAGAGGTGCAAGCCGGGATTTGAACCCACGACCCTCTGCTTGAGAGGCGATAGGACAAACCACTAGGCCACCACGGCTTATGACCGTAAAAATAACAAAAAATTGGAATTCAAATAAAAAATACAAAAAGATTCCAAAAACCAATCTTATCTAATCGCTTTGTCAATTTTTTTAAAAATACTTCTATGGTAGGCTTCAAGAGATTAATCCTCGAAATGAGAATTTATCACATCACTACTCATAAGGGTTCCGTTGTTTACTTTTTAAGGAGAAAACTAAGAAAAATTATGTAGGTTAAATTACCTTTGGCCGGCCAGTGGTCGAAGTCCAGACTGGGATGGTTTGTTTTCAACGCCTTCTCGTTCACATCGACGGGGGTCTCAGGCTCCAGATTCGTGTATTCCAACATTCTTTCCACCTGCAAAAGAACAACAAGAACAAATAATAAATAAATATAATAGGACACTTGACACCAATGAGGGCTATCGCGAATGGATTTTCCGCTAGAGGCGCTAGTGTAGCGTGAGGTCAACGAAATGTCAAATCTCATAGTTTCTGGGTGAGCTACGCGGGTTTATTTATAATTAGAATAATTTTGTGAATATTTTGCATTACCTGAAATTAATTATGGCAATTATGCGATAAGGGGCAATGAACGTCTGTAATTTGAGACAGTTTTGTCTTTCGAAAACTTTTGTCCTCCCTTTTTTCCGAACAAAACGGGATTATACAATACTGTGGTTGCTCAATATGTTTATGGTACTGTTTTACGATGTCTTAAATATGATTTTAATCTAAACTTTGTTTTCACGGCCGTTATAACAGACTTTTAAAAACCTCACGCAACAGTGGCGCCATCTAGTGAGAGAAAAAACGATAGCCCTCATTTCACCGGCTGTCTTACTTTCCACGCCGAAACACAACAGTGCAAGCACTGCTGCTTCACGGCTGGATTAACGAGCAAGATGGTGGTACTGGTACTCACCGACGTCATCTGATTCTCGACTTCTGCCGTCTGCCGCATGCCGTACTGGCACATGCCGACCAAACCGATCACCTGCGTTATGGCCAGACCGACGTTGCCACCGATCGTGTCTGTAAAAAATTTTAGATTACACAACGAGAGCATAAAACGAGCCATTTCACCCGAGACGTTCATATAGCCAGGATGGATAGACACGTCGAGGGGAAAATGGGTTTAATGCTCGAGTTTTACACTCTGCTTTTCAGTTTGATTGAGTGGAAATCAAATAGAAAGAGTGGAAATAATTGTTCACTTTCTAGGTAAGTGAGCGTTTTTAAAAAAAAATACCCTTTCTGTTTTTTTGGAATTTTGGATTTTTTTTTAAACCATCTGAACCGCTTGTGCTCTTGATTCTGAGTAGGAAAAACAACATTTATTTCAAAATTTCAAAAAAAAAGAAAGGGTGCACTTTTTTTTTAAAACGCCCAAGGTTTTACTTTTCATGGATTGCTACATAATTATAAATTTTAGTTTTATTGATTTATTTTGATTGATTTTATAAATTTTTACTTTTATATAGGTAAAATAGAAATTATTAAATAAAATACATATAAACTGTTTTGTTCGTGGTTGATGACACCTGATTTTAGACGAAGATTTTACTTTATGCACTAGAACATAAAAAGTCATTTTATGTCGCCTATATCCAGCAGTCATTTTTTTTTAACTACCAGCGCTTTGTCGGGCGACTTTCGGAAAGTCATTTCTTCAAAATATTCTAATTAAAAATAAAATACTTAAAAACTACAGTAAGCGATAAAACAAAAAAAATAAAAAAAGTAATAATAATATTGTATTGTTATTACTACAGGACTGATGGTCGATGGGGTCAAAAGGTTCTCGAATGGCGTCCGCGGACCGGGAGACGAGCTGTCGGTGCCTCCAACAAGATGGAGCGACGACCTGGCTAAGATCGCGGGATCGCGGTGGATGCGAAAAGCACAAGACCGGTCTGAGTGGAGAGCCTTGGGGGAGGCCTATGTCCAGCAGTGGACGTCTTTCGGCTGACATGATGATGATGATGATGATTGTTATTATTACCTTCGCTGGCGAAGAAGAAGAAGCTAAACGTGACGCACGCCAGATAGAGACAGCACACCATGTCCATCCAAAAGCCGAACGCTCGGTTCGTGTTCAGCACCAACGTCCACGCGGAGCTGTGGAGATCCTGGCGGCAAATACAAGCTAAATAAGTTTAAAAGTAAAAATATGAATGAATGAGTGAATGAACGAATGAATAAAAGAGTGAATGAGAGACTGGAAGTTTTATTTTTCAAAGACAAAACAAGTAAGATTAAAATAAGCTTTAAAGTAAAAAGATGAATCAAGGAACGAATGAATAACAGAGTGAATGAAAGAATGAAAGTTTCATTTTTCAAAGACAAAACAAGTAAGATTAAAATAAGCTTTAAAGTAAAAAGATGAATCAAGGAACGAATGAATAACAGAGTGAATGAGAGAATGAAAGTTTCATTTTTCAAAGACAAAACAAGTAAGATTAAAATAAGCTTTAAAGTAAAAAGATGAATCAAGGAACGAATGAATAACAGAGTGAATGAGAGAATGAAAGTTTCATTTTTCAAAGACAAAACAAGTAAGATTAAAATAAGCTTAAAAATAAAAAAGGTGAATGAATGAACGAATGAACAAAAGAGTTAATGAGAGAATGAAAGTTTCATTTTTCAAAGACAAAACAAGTAAAATTACTATAAGTAAAGTAAAAAATATGTGAACGAACGAATTAATGAGTGAACGAAATAATGTATGAATGTAATTATTCGTCAACAAAAACAAACTAGGTAAGTTTTAAAGTACCTATATGAATGAAGGAAAGAAAGATATTTTTATTTGTATAAAGCAAACAGAAGCTAGATTACTTTAAAAGTAAAAACAAAATAATGGATTAAATTTGAAAAGCGAATTAAAAAATGAATGACTGAAACATTTAATTTGTCAAAAATAGGTTTCAATGAACGGATAAGTGAATGATAGTTTTATTTGTATAAAACAAAGGCAATCAACAAAAAACAGTTAAATGGACTGAACTGAATAAAATAATAAACAAATAAAAGTTTCATTTGAAAATTATAATGAACGAACGAGTGTATGAGTGAACGAACGAATAACTTTTTACTTTTTTTTTTATTCTCCTGGATGGCAAACGAGCACGTGGGTCTCCTGATGGTAAGAGATCACCACCGCCCATAAACATCTGCAACTCCAAGTGTATTTATTACAAATGGCTTGCCAACCTAGAGGGCTAAGATAGGATACCTCAAGTGCCAGTAATTTCACCGGCTGTCTTACTTTCCACGCCGTAACAACAGTGCAAGCACTGCTCACGGCAGCAGCGAGTAAGATGGTGGTACCAATCCGGGCGGAGCTTGCACAAGGTCCTACCACCTAAAACTATACTACTTGTCAATGTCAAAAACAAGTTGTGTATATTAGTTAGGGGCGTCCATAAATTACGTGAGATTTTTTAAGGGGGGGAGGGGGTCGATTCAAATCTCATCTAATCTTACGTTGGGGAGAGGGGGGGTTTCGGAAAATATCACGCAATTTTTTTTCTGATTGAAACAAAAAAAAAATATACTATTTTGGTCCATTTAATCCAGATTGTACATGCTTAAGATTTAATCTTAAGCATAATCGTAATACGATTAAGATCATTCACTGATTCGTTACGATTTGAGTAGGTATTCTATTGTTAAATTTTTATTACACTTATAACTCTCAGCAATATTGATTACTAGTCTCAACTAGTCGTAAATAAAAGCACGAACCAAATTTTTCTTTTCTTTTTACAATAACAATCCAACGCGTTTACATAACAAACCGACATTTTGAAAAATCTCACGTGAGATTGGGGGATGGGGGAGGGGGTTGAATAAAATCTCACGACATCCCACCAAGGGGGGAGGGAGGGATAGAAAATTTAAAAAAACACCTCACGTAATTTATGGACGCCTAGGGCATACACACCTGTAGTTTGTCGAACTCCCGCGCTATTATGACGGGCGCGGCGCGTGTCGACCGTATCGTTGTCAGACCGGAAACCGTGGCCGTCGCGTGGTTCAAAGACTGGCTGCGGGCTGCAAAGGATATCCACATTATATTACTAGCTTTTGCCCGCGGCTCCGCCCGCGCGGAATTCGGTTATCGCGCGCTGTTCCTCGGGAACTGTGCATTTTTTCGGGATAAAAAGTAGCCTATGTCACTCTCGGGCCCATAAACTATCTCTATGCCAAAAATCACGTTGATCCGTCGCTCCGTTCGGCGTGAAAGACTGACAAACATACAAACACACTTTCGCATTTATAATATTATTAGTATGGATAAAAGCGAGTGTACCATTTCTTGCAAGGCCGGCAATGCATCTGCAGTCCTGATGGTGCTGCGGATGTCTATGGGCGACGGTAATCACTTAATATCAGGTGAACCGTCTGCTCGTTTGTCTGCTATTACAAAAAGAAAGTGTGTGTGTTTGTATGTTTGTGTTTGTGTCTTTCACGCCGTAACGGAGCGACGGATCGACGTGATTTTTGGCATAGAGATAGAGTATGGGCCCGAGAGTGACATAGGTTACTTTTTTCCCGGAAAAATGCACAGTTCCCGAAGGAACAGCGCGCGATAACCGAATACCACGCGGGCGGAGCCACGAGCAAAAGCTAGTATTACTTATATATGCAAAAAGTTAGTTTATAACCTGGATTAAAACAGAACGCTTTTTATCCCGATATTCCCACGGGATAGGGATAAAATCTCGAAATTACAACCGCTGGGGTTTGAGTCTTCTAATTTTGGTCAGTCTATTAACACAGCCAACCGTAAAACGGACAAACATACAAACAAACACAAACATTTACAACAATATAATATTTCGCATTATATATTTATAACATAACCGGATGATTCTTTGGAGCTAAGTTTACACAAATCATTATAGTAAGGAACAGGAGCTCCGCCGGGCGGAGCATCGACTCACCGATGGCCTCGATCCTCTTGAGCTCGCGACTGGTGCTGAGGAACAGGCTGCGCAACAGAAAGAGAAGGCACGCCACGAACGCGGTGGGCAGGAGAAGCCACCAGTTCACCAAACACACCACTATGAGGATGGACACTACCTCCAGGAAGAACTGTGGGCAAACATCGAAAATACAAACTGACAGATGCACAGAAGAACCAGAAAAATAAGACCAGCGCTGGGAATCGAACCCAGGTCCTCGGCATTCCGTGCCGCGTGCTATACCGCTACACCACCGCTGGACAACGGTACAGACACGAATTCTTCCTATGCACCACATATCTCAGCTTGTTTGTTTCTTATTTAGCCACTTAAGCAGCGACACTAGCGACATCTATCCCGTAGCGCTCATCGAGAAACTTTTTCGGCACTCCATCGGAACTGACCGCTCACCCGGACAAGAGATATCGTTTTCAAGCAATCAAATTAAGATTGATTTTTGTATTTTTCATTTCTATTCCCATTTTTACCCACGACGGAACGGAGAAGGTATATGCGTTTAGCGTGAGAGTGAGCGGTTGTTTATTTGTTTTTACTTTTACGGTCATCCCGTAAAACCTATATCGAAAATACAAATTGAAATATAGATGCACAGAAAAACCAGAAAAATAAGACCAGCGCTGGGAATCGAACCCAGGTCCTCGGCATTCCGTGCTGTACCGCTACACCACCAACCACCGTCCGTGGGATGACCGTAAAAGTAAAAAGAAGTGGGCAAACAGATAAATACAATCACCATCATCATCCCAGCCTCTATACGTCCCACTGCTGGGCACAGGCCTCCTCTCGAAATGAGAGGGCTTGGGCCGTACTTCCTAAGCGGGCCCAATGCGGAATGGGAACTTCATACACAGCATTAAATTATGGGTTCCGTAAAAATTTGTAGGCACCTAAGAATATCCAATCTTAATGAACTAAAATAATTACTTTTGCTCACCCGCTTCCTTACGATAGCTACGTTTGTACCTACAACAAACGTGTTCATATTCATGCAGCTCCACCTCTACACTGTAAGGACACACACACCACACAAACCCAACTATCACCACCGCCACACTATACCGACACGTTTCGAACTCAATCAGAGTTCATCTTCAAGACAACAATTTGTCTTACCCCGAGGCAATCGACGAGGGCGACCGGCAGCAAAGTGTCCACTTGCCCCATGTCCTTGGAGAAGCGATTCAGGATCCTCCCGGATGGGTTGTGGTGGAAGAACCACATCGGCGCGTTGGTCACACCCCTAGGAAGAAATGGATACAATCATTAACACGATTGAATGACTCAAGTGACCATTAATGACAAAATTTTTTAACAAAAAAGAATTTTGTAAATCGGTCCACAATTGACTGAGTAATCGGTGAAGATACATAAAAAATAATAATACAAACATTGGAACATAGAACCTCCTCCTTTTTTTGAAGTCGGTTAAAAGTGACTAGTTATTACTAAAGTGTCTACTACTAATTGCGTGTGTGTGTGTGTTTACTAATGACTAGTGTCTGCTAACGACTAAAACGAATACTAGCGACTGAAGTTTCTACTATTGACTAAAATAACTACTAATAACTAAAGATGCTACCGGGACTAAAGTTTCTACTAATGACTAAAACAACTACTAGTGACTGAAGTTTCTGCTAGTGTCAAAATTTTCTACTAATTGCTAAAGTAACTATAAATGACTAAAGCCACTACTAAAGTTACTACTAATGACTAAAGCGACTAACTAGTCATTAAATTATCTACTGATGTGATGACTGAATTGACTGTGTAGTGACAAAACCCACCTGAACATGGTGTCGTGCAGCGTCACGGACGCACGGATGCACGTGTTGTAGAACACTACCAGCTTGTTCCACGTGAAGAATATGCAGATGCCGATGAGACTCGCGTACACGTACACGCATTGGTTGCGCGTCAGGTTGAAGATGTTGCCTTTCACAGTCGTGAAGTCCACCACTGAAAACAAAGGTGAAAGGAGAAATTGACTAAGCGACGTGTTTTTAAGATAGTGAGTTATATAAAAACATACAAAAAAATATATACAAAAATATTTATTCGCTTAATCATTCACAAGTTTACAGTATAGTTATGTCCAGCGGACCCCAAACAATCCAGAAGTGACATTAAAAAAAAGACGACAAGTGCGCAAGCATTGTGCGTGCGTGTGCGCGGCGTGCGTGCGTGCGTGCGTGCGTGTGTGCAAGCCTGCGTATCGTAGGTGCGAGAAAACTGTGAAGTATATTACCATACAACAAAAAATGACATCGAAATTTAAACCTTAATGTCTTATACATAAAGTTAAATTTATTTTTTTGACAATTTGAATGATACAGAGAAAATGACACTCCTTTTTACAAAAGCTAAAAATTCTATTGCTAACAATATTTACTAAATTATGACGTCACTAACCTGGAGGTGGTGCTCCGGGCGTGTCATTCCTTAGCGCGATGACGGCAGCGCTGTTCGCTTCTTCCATATTTACCCTAAAAAAAAAAATACGAAAATTCAAATTCAAATTAAAATCATTTATTCAGTAAATAGGCCGCAATGGGCACTTTTACACGTCATTTTTTAAACTACCAGCGCTTTCGGAAACACTCTCACTGCCAAGAAGAATGCGCCGCAAGAAACTTGGCAGAAAGTAATTTTTTCATAATTAAATAATTACAAATAAAATACTTAAAAACTACAGTATACAATTAAAGAAAACAAATAATAAAAATAATAATAATACAGGGGAAAAATACAATAACCAAATAATAAATAACCAAAACAATTTCAAATATCATACTCTTCTAACAGGCAACAAACCTTTCGAGAACGGAAATCTAAAAATTATAGTGGTTGCCTGCGACTTCCTCTAGAAAGAATTCATTTATCGCCATCTCACAGGAACTATGCAGTTTTAAACTAGGTTCTTAAACACAAACTGTGACTATATGTGACTCAAATTTCTTCAATGATGCCTAGTCACTATGCCGATAACTAATTTTACTTTGAAGATTTAAAGTGACTGGGTGAGACTAAAATAACTATGGCGGTGACTAAAGTGACTATGTGTGAAGACCAAAAATTTTCACACCGTTAGTTGCGTTAGTAGGTAATTTTAATTTCCATTAACTTTTTCCATTGTGACACGAATATTAATCACACATCTGTATGGATTTGGATGGATGTAGTTATTTTAGTCACGTGTAGTTACTTTAGTCATTGCCATAGTCAATTACTCACGATTATGTAGTCACATTAATCGTCATAGTCACTTTAGTCGTCGTCATAAGAGTGAAGACCAAGAAGTTGCCCAGCGTTAAAGCTGCATTAGCACGTAGTTTTAATAATTTCCATTAACCTTTTTCCGTTGTGACACGAAAATTGATCATACATTTGTATGGATAATTTTTGTGTTAACGTAGCTTTAACGCTGTGCAACAACTTGGTCTTCACCGCTATGACGACGACTAAAGTGACTATGACGACTAACGTGACTAAATAACTGTGACTTAAATTACTATGGCTATGACTAAAGTAACTAAACGTGACTAAAATGACTAAAGCGACTACGACTAACCACTCCTTGAGCCAGATGTCGGTGGACGAGTAGAACACCTGCGCCAGCACGAACAGCGCGAACATTAGGGTCATGGACCACCGGCTGCCGCCGCTCTTTATGTACGCTATGTACACGCTGTTGTCTACTGAACCCTTGTGTTGGACTTCGCCTGTAAAAAAAAAAGGTTTATCTTTTATTTCTTTAATCGCAAAAATAATTTTTCACTTCTCATGCTCTTAAAATATTACGTTAAAGAAAGAAAGAAAGAAATCATTTATTCGTAACAAAGTAGCATAGCATAACAAAAAAAAAAGATATTAAAAAGTGCGAAATTGTTATGTCACGAAATGGTCCCAAATCATCAAAAATTGCCAGTCTTGCGAGCGGCGCTGTAAAGTTGCTTTAGTCTCGGCATATCGGGACTAACTCCTTTCTTTTTACTCGAATACGGCAAAGCCAAATAGTTCAGTACAATTAGATCAAAATTTGGCAAAATTAAAGCAAGAGGTTTATCTATCAGGATATGTAGGTTATAGAGAAAAAATAAATTTTACCCACTCTCCCCCCCCCTCCGGGGGGAGCGTCACCCCCCCGCGCCCTCGAATATGTCCCGGATCGCGGTATTTTCCATTATAAAAGAAAACCGTACACGATACATAAAAAGTGTGTAGGAACGAAATAATCCTTGATAAATTTACTATAAACCTTTCATACATTTAAAAGCGATATCACTTATAGTTCCAGCGCAATATGATACCAAATACTAAATTTTTTTTAAATTAATCTATTTTTTCGGCTAAAAGGTTAGTTTTCTCAAATACTTCACATTTTACCGCCAAGATATGTATGACAGAAGTAAAGAATAGAATATATTCTTTATAAAAAGGTATAATTAATTTCTAAAATCTTTCATTTACCATTGCTATGCTATTTTTTTAATTTAGTTCATTTGGCCATTCAGCGAAATATAAATGTTCATACTGGTTAAATGGTGTTACTTTAAATACCATTAGATTCACATATGTTTTCCTATAAGCTATAGGTATGGACCTATTTTCTGTATTTAAAAAAAAAATGTAGGCCCTGCTGGGCTTTTAGGAGATAGGGGCGGGGAAATGGTTAATTTTCACCTATTTTCTTAAATAACTTCAAAACGGATTAATTTAAAATAATGAAAAATATATATTTGAGATTTTCATAATGTACCCTTTCATTTGATATGTCACATGATATAGTTTCTACATTTTTTTTTCTAACCCTACCCTAAAAAATGTGTAATATTTTATTATAATCTTACTTACGGACTAAATAGTTTTTTTTTTTTTGGTACTTTTTCCTAAGTTAATGTCGCAGTAGCTGATTATGGTGAATTTTCAAAATAGCATAGCAGCGTCAAATGAATGAGTTTAGAAATGAATTATACATTTTTATAAAGAAGATATCCTGTTCTTTACTTTAGTCATACATATCTTGGCGGTAAAGTGTGAAATAATTGAAAAAACTAAACAATTAACAAAAAAAACTGGATAAATTATTAAAAATGTTCGTATTTGGTGCCAGATTGCGCTGCAACTGTAAGTGGTATCGCTTTTGTATGTATGAAAGGTTTATAGTAAATTTATCTAGGATTATTTCGTTCCTACACACTTTTTATGTATCGTGTACGGTTTTCTTTTATAATGGAAAATACCGCGATCCGGGACATATTCGAGGGCGCGGGGGGGTGACGCTCCCCCCGGAGGGGGGGGGGAGAGTGGGTAAAATTTATTTTTTCTCCATAACCTACATATCCTGATAGATAAACCTCTTGCTTTAATTTTGCCAATTTTTCCATACATTGCAATCTAATTTTCTTCAACTAAAAGGAAGATTAATGATTTTTTCATCTCTCCTGTTCGGAAAGTTTAATTTTCATGGGTAGATAGCCAGGTGGAAAATTGCGTTTTCTCCTCTAGGGTGGAAAGTAATTTTTTTTTAATTTTTCGGCTAGCCACGACATCGAAGATAATTGAGTTACGTCAGTGACATTTTTTTTTCACGTTTCGGCATGGCCATCTAGATGCACGCCGTGACCAACTCGATTTTTTTTTATAGTCGGCCATGGCAAGTGGCCAGTCGAAAAGGTACCGTTGGAGGTTGGATAGGTATATAAGTAAATTCAATTTATTATTATTCTCGTTTTTTGTAGTATTTTAGTTTCCTCACAGTCGAAATGAAAAGTAGAATGTCTAACTCGGGTGAAATAACGCATTTCCCCTCGAACTATTGGCGCTCTCACTTCGAGCGCCAGAAATATCTCGGGTGAAATGGGTCACTTTCCACCCTTGGTTATCAATCTACTATAGCAGTCCATGTATTTGTTCTCTAGGGATTAAAGTTTTTTTTTTACGTTGAATACCCCTAACCAGCCAAAACTCAACAACTCAGGGCGTGGAAATAGCCTCAAAACTGTTTGTGACTCTCTTTTAAGTCTCTTAAAGAATCTTAAGTTCTAAATGGGCGGGTATATTGATTTTCACGACACTAAGTGTCAATCTTGATTTCCGTTTTGGGTCACCTTTTCTTCTTGATAACAAAATTTCAAATTCTAATCAAAATGTGACGGGAGGTTGGTGCGAAAGTTCTGTGATATGGTGACTTACCTTCATATGTTGGATCCAAGTTGTTGTCCAAGTCGAGGTTGAAAGACAGCTGGGACGCCTCGGACATAGAACGCTGCGATCTTAGTTTGTGACTGTGTTCCTGTCACCAAATTAATAATAATAATAAATATCATGAGACACTTGACACCAATTGACCTAGTCCCAAACTATTATGTTCTCTGTGCCCAAACTAAGCAAAGCTTGTACTATGGACACTAGGCAACGGATAAACATACTTAAACATAGATAAATAAATACTTAAATTCATATTAAACATCCAAAACCCGAGAGCAAACATTCGTATTATTCATACAAATGTCTGCCCCGGCCGGGATTCGAACCCGGGACCTCAAGCTTCGTAGTCAGGTTCTCTAACCACTTAGCGATCCGGTCATCCGGTTTTATACATTAAATTCTACTAAATAAATAAATAAAAAGAACTAACTTAAGACAATTTAAAACGCATTTTAGGCTTCCGGAGCCAAAATAACAAAAACGGAACCCTTATTAGTTTCGTCAAGTCGGTCTGTCTGTCTGTCTGTCTGTCCGTCTGTATGTCATAGGCATTTAACTCAATATCACGATACATTTACTCAAATACCTAACATTTAAAATCTTAGGACATGAAATGTATCGATCATGATAAAAAATTACATAAACTATGTGAACCTACTATTCACTAATAAATGTAACACTATCATACGGGTTATTCCCATTTGTTACCACCAATTTTTACCAGTGGTAACAGCTGGGAATCTTTTACCCCTAAAGTACACAGTGGTAACTACTACGAAAAAAAACCAGTAGTTACCAGCAATTAGTGGTAACAAATAGGGAAAATATTCGCGATAAGATAAAATAACTCCATAAATACTGAATAGAATAGAACCTTTTTTAATAATTAATTAAAACCTTTGATAACAAACTGCTGAAAAATAAAATGAATGTGGTGGTAACTAATTGGATTTTTTTCCTATCTCATACCCACTAAAGAAATTGATGGTAACTATTGGGAAAAAAAATCCCAGTTGTTACCAGTGGTAACAGGTGGGAATAACACTATCATAATGTATGACACAGACAAATTTTCGAGTAACATCTACTCTAAAGTAATTATAACTTAGTGACTGAACTATAATACGAAATATTATTTCATACAAAGTGACGTACGCTTCTTTTGGCTTCAGCTTTGTAGTTGTCTATAGTTGTTATAACGTTGTACAATACCTTGGGAATTAAAGTATCAATTAATTATAGTATTGTGATTTACCAACAAATAATATAGATACTAAAAGGGTAATTTTTTAAAATCATGAAACTACCGTGAGACTCACTCATATTTAATGATATTATAACAGATAACTCACGTCTTAAATCGAGTTTAGCTCGACATGTTTCATGATTGTTTGTGATTGTTTGTGTTGTGTGCTCAGTCGCGCGAGCAGAGCGGTGGCGCGTGCTCAAGTGATGAAGGGTTTCGAAATAACCCGAAACATGTCGAGCTAAACTCGATTTAAGACGTGAGTTATCCGTTATAATATCATTAAATAAGGGTAATTTTTCTTAAATTTGCCCGTTAGTTTCGATCAAAATGGATATTTTGGAATACTTTGTCTTTTTGTACTTTTGTGTTTGTTCTACTTATTTTGTACAATAAAAACTTTACATACATACATGTAGAATTTTGAAAATAAAACCCCAAAATAATTATAAGTAACTTCTATTTAATTAATTTAAAACACTATATAAAAAACACACCAATTCGTTTTTCTGTCCTATCCCATGACATTTTGTTCACCCGACTTTTTTTTATTTTGCTAGTTCCATAGACATCCTTTCACATCCCACATACATACTTTGCCCACCGTTGTGAGGGCAAAGTATTCCATTATTTTCTGGATTGTGACCGGAAAATAACCTAAGATACGGAAAACAAACGTCAGAAGTGGGCAAAGTTACCAAGATTTATAGGTTTACAATCCTAACATCATCATCATCCCAGCCTATATACGTCCCACTGCTGGGCACAGACCTCCTCTCAGAACAAGAGGGCTTGGGCTACAATCCCTAAAATCTTGGCAACTTTAGATCTTACAATTCCAACTTACCACGCTCTCCTGTTTCTCATAGGCAACGGCGTTCTGCTTCTGCTTTTGTTCTTCGTTCTTTTCGCCCATCTCTATGAGGGTCTCGAACTCTGGCACCCCGTTTTGGAGCTCGTGGTACGTACCTTGGGCTACGATCTGCGTATAAATTAAATTAAAAACAAATTAAGGGCGATTCCACGAGCGTTTCAACTACTATCAGTCCCTTGCTTGAGATTTCAAGAATTGGAAGGCTGATTTTTTTTTATTATTTTATATTTATTTATATACTAGCTTATGCCCGCGACTTCGTCTGCGCGGATCTAGGTTATCGCGTGGTGGCGCCCTCTACTGGAATAAAAGGTATCCTATGTTGATCCTTAGGGTTCAAACTACCTATATACCAACTTTCATCAAAATCAGCTCAATGATTTCGACGTGAAAGCGTAACAGACAGACAAAGTTACTTTCGCATTTATAATATTAGTAGGGATAATAGCTGTTGCCCGCGGCTTCGCCCCCGTTGTATTTTTTTTTCTGCCATGAAAACCTTCTCCTGACAGTAGCGAACACAACAAAAAAAGAATTAGCGAAATCGGACCAGTCTTTCCCGAGTTATGCGCTTACCAACACATTTTGCGATTCATTTTTATATTATAGATATATATATATATATATATATATATATATATATATATATATATATATATATATATATATATATATATATATATATATATATATATATAATTATGACGTAAATATCTTCTGTACTTAGGCCAGGATCTATTTTAATACGAAAATCAATGCATATGAATTATGTACTTCTTAATATAAACTAGGGATCACCCTTAAATAGTCTCAGTGGATGCTCTAGGTCGTTATTTAGCAAAAAGCACTTTCGCCTTTTTAGCATCATTCTATACGTATACTCAGTGGCAGAAAACTTGGCCCACTCTACACACGAAATTACCTACTACTGCATAGTCAAAGTCAAAGTCAAAATGTCTTTATTCAATTTAGACTATAACAAACACTTACGAATGTAAAAAAAATCTACCACCGGTTCGGAAAAACCTCTGTTGAGAAGAATCCGGCAAGAAACTCAATGAGGTATATATATGTCGTAAGATAGGACTTAGAGAACCGGGATTCGACCCTGACATGATCAATGTGGGCATAACATGTGGGATTCGGGCAGAGAATGAAACAATTTTGAAGAACTAACAAAAGTCCGCTAATCGTAGTCAAGATAAAACCAAAACAATACGACACTCATTCACTGAAATCTTAGAAATGCAACTATCATAACGATTCACAATAATCTTAAGGAAAAGCCTAGTTAATAATAAAGAAACGCGAACAGTTCCTGAGATTGTCGACTCGGGCCAAACTTCTTTTACAAACTGACAATTGACGATCGCTTTTCCCGCGTCCAGATCTCAGGCTCTGTCAAGCGCGCCACGCATGGCAACACTGGCGTTTCGAAAGTGCTATAATGCCAATCCTTAATAAACCACGCATGGTAATGACCATACAAGGACAATACTCATAATTCTACACGGCCATCCTACAAGACACACGTCCTCGTGTGTTTAATCTGCAACAATCGACACAATAGCATCATAATATTCGCTCGGCCACTTCTGACCACAACACACACAAAACAAAACAAAATTACGCACACACACACACAAATCAAAACCAGTAACTATAGTATTAGACATTATTCTGATAAATTCCATATAGTATTACTTAAAGGTGAGAGAAAACGAAAGAGCGAGAGATTGAGAGAGAGAATGAAAGCCAACCATTATTCCATTCTGTGATTTAACTACCAGTCATTCTTATTTCAGCGGCCATTTTTATTTTTCTCTTTTCCTTTCATTCTTAAGGCTCTCCTTCGAGTCATCCCTGTGACTCTGCTATCAGTCATCCCTGTGACGTTCCTACAAGTCATCCCTGTGACTTCACAAGAAGTCATCCCTGTGACTTCCCTAGAAGTCATCCCTGTGACTTCCCTAGAAGTCATCCCTGTGACTTCCCTACCAGTCATCCCTGTGACGTTCCTACAAGTCATCCCTGTGACTTCCCTACAAGTCATCCCTGTGACTTATCTACCAGTCATCCCTGTGACTTTCCTACGAGTCATCCCTGTGACTTTCCTACGAGTCATCCCTGTGACTTCCCTAGAAGTCATCCCTGTGACTTCCCTAGAAGTCATCCCTGTGACTTCCCTACCAGTCATCCCTGTGACGTTCCTACAAGTCATCCCTGTGACTTCCCTACAAGTCATCCCTGTGACTTATCTACCAGTCATCCCTGTGACTTTCCTACGAGTCATCCCTGTGACTCCTACCAGTCATCCCTGTGACTCCTACCAGTCATCCCTGTGACTTTCCTACGAGTCATCCCTGTGACTCGCCTACCAGTCATCCCTGTGACTTTCCTACGAGTCATCCCTGTGACCCACCTACCAGTCATCCCTGTGACTTTCCTACGAGTCATCCCTGTGACTCTCCTACAAGTCATCCCTGTGACTCTCCTACGAGTCATCCCTGTGACTCTCCTACAAGTCATCCCTGTGACTTTCCTACGAGTCATCCCTGTGACTCTCCTACCAGTCATCCCTGTGACTGTCCTACGAGTCATCCCTGTGACTCTCCTACGAGTCATCCCTGTGACTCTCCTACCAGTCATCCCTGTGACTGTCCTACGAGTCATCCCTGTGACTCTCCTACCAGTCATCCCTGTGACTGTCCTACGAGTCATCCCTGTGACTCTCCTACCAGTCATCCCTGTGACTGTCCTACGAGTCATCCCTGTGACTCTCCTACCAGTCATCCCTGTGACTGTCCTACGAGTCATCCCTGTGACTCTCCTACCAGTCATCCCTGTGACTGTCCTACGAGTCATCCCTGTGACTCTCCTACAAGTCATCCCAGTGACTCGACCACTTTTTTTTTTTCTTTTTTTTTTTTTTTTCAATAGCACAACTAAAAAGTAAAGTAAAATGTTTATTAAAAATAAAGGTTATAAATCGTTTACAGTTTTATATTTGGGATTCAAAACATCAGAATGCTGAAATGACTAAAATTATTTAGTGAAACATGAAATCAAAAGCAAAACAATGTACTGTCTAGCGAACCCCAAACTAGGCTAACTTGTATCTTGGGGACCAGATGAGTTTCAAATAAATGAAATGAATAGTTAATGCAAATTTATTAGGACTGTTTTATTGCCAACTATAATTTTATAACAAGAGGAAAAAAAAATAACTAATTCAATATTACTTATTGATGAAAATAGCATAATACAATACTGTACGAGATAACAGGTAAAATACATTTTTTTTTTTTGTAACAGAAAACAACAGCTCCAACAGATACTCTACAATACTTAAACTTCTTGTCTTAAACCTTCAACATGAATTTAAGATCCAACATTTTCTGACTCATCTGAATGAATTGCCAGTGACAAGTTGTCACACTCACATCGTCCAGCACTTTACCCACAGACACCATCTCCAAATGGTCGCACACTCACAGGTGAGGCTTGAGCTTAGATCTCCATACATCTCCACAATTCAAAGTCAAAATCAAAGTCAAAACATTCCCACTCAATTCAGGCCACATCAAAGCACTTATGAAACCACCACCAATTATTTATTCTAAAACATTAATACCAAACCGCACTCTCTCATATCCAGCTGATCACATTTGTCTATATCATGTACTGCCATAACTCTATTTACATCAATATCTGTGTCCATCCACCGACCAACAAAATTATCAAATTGATTGCAAGGCAAACTATCATCATTATCCAGTACCCCTCAGGAAATGGTTAATTATTTACAGAAAACCATTATTGAAAAACAAAAATCCATAATCACTCAGAGCAAAAATTATGAGGAAATCATAGTGTCTCTTGATTAATTACCAACTCCACATGTCATTCAATTTCAGTACCTATATCACTAATAGAAAAAAAAAGTGAATTTCAGAAACCACACAATAGCTAGGTCTCAAAAACCTGTGCCCTAACAAGATCACTCCCATACTCTAACCAACAAGAATGAAGACAACCTCCGCTTAACCCTGGGACCACAACGGACCAGAGTTGCAGAGTGCAATGGAGGCAATTGCAGGAGGCCTATGCCAAAAGACACACAGAACTGGGACATTTTATAACAAAATACACAAAATAGTACAAGTAAACTACCAGTTCAGAATAAAAAAAAATGTTGTTATTATTATAACCAGATTACTATAAAGCCTTCTATGTAACCCAATCACAGTAAAGTACAGTAACTCAACTTGAAAAATTCCAACTAAACATTATTCATTATTTCTTAAGATTTTGATAGCAAATGTCACACATTCATAAAGAAACTTGAATAAAGCAATATCAATTTATTTAGCTTACACATTCAGCAGGTTCTTTTTATGTTTAAAAGTGTAATAACATTTTTAACTAACATTTAAACAACAGTTAAAATGAGAGTTTAACTTGCCATACTTGCAAACTAACTCACTGTACTTGTTTGTATTTCTCCTACCCACTTTGATTTTGTTAGCATGACCGTTTGCGAATTTAATTTAGTTCTTAAGAAAATATGTTTTCTCAGTAAGTGATTTTAAATCTTATGAGAAACAAATAATCTTAAACCCAAACCCTTTATTAAATTCAGAAACTGAGAATCACTAATTTGACAAAGCAGATGTTTTCCTGATAAGAAGCTAAGCTCTGTTTTAGTATTAAATTGAAAGATTTATCCTGTTTCAATATGTGAAATAATTTAACACAGATTTGCCAGAGTTGTGTGAACTTAGCACCCCGATTGGATTTATTTTTTATTTTTAATTTTTTGGTAGTAGCAGTTATTACATTTGTTGTAACTTGTATTGTTTACAGTAGAAGTACATAATTTATATTGTTTGTAATAACTTGATTTTGTTAGTAGTAGCAATAATTTAGTCTGTAGTAACTTTCTGTAAGCTCTCTTTACTCACGAGCAACACAAAACTGCATTATTTGATAGCACAAAAGTTCACATTGCACAGAAATTTCCATAGAAGACAAAACTCAGATAAATCAATGAGCCACATAAACTTTCTTTTTTTTTTTTTTTTACTAAGGAGTATATAATTTACAAAAATTAACAATTACTGAATTCTGTAATTGCTAATACCCATCAAAGATATCACACCATGACACTCTTGAATGTGTTATTGAGGTATCATATAAGCTAAACACGAACATGTTAATTACTCAAGGATTCTAGGGTAACAAGCAACACACTTTTGCTAAATATGCTTTAGAGTGTGAACCCTGAAAAGAAGCATTTGTTATCCAAAGTTTCACATTAATTTCAGGTTACATAATAGTTAAGTAATGGCCGTAGTAAATGTTTACTTGAAATACAACCACTGTTGTATGAAGGCGTGACCATAATGCATTGGTAACTCGAGTATTTATGAAGTCCTTAAGGGTGAGGCTTTTACTACAAATTGCAGTCTGCAATAACTGAAAATTACGCTGTCGTCTTTATAATAATGTAATTAATTAAGTGTGCATCCCGCAAACAACACTGATATTGCAAGTGTGCAGGCATGTACCAAGAAACAAGTACCACATCCATATTCATAATCTAAAGTTCTCTAAATAGGTACACTTACTGAAGAAGCTGAAGCAAACTGAAGTGGCAGTGTGTAGTATAGCATGAACTAATTGTTTTTGTTTTCGGCAACCAGTCGCTTAGAATGAATGAGCTTACGATTTCTTCAACGCGTAATTATATTACCAGCAAAGTATAATTTCTTACGCTAAATAAATGTTCACAGTATTGATCAATGCACTTATCACAATTCTTGGGTTAAACGGATAACCACGTGAAAGAAAAATAAGTTTAAAATAGTCGAATGGTAAAAAGAACTCACCAAATTTCCGATGTTACCTTATCCATCTCGTCATTCATACTGCCTGTAACCGCAAATAATGCCGCATACGCTACAAAATAGATCGCTACAAAAAAAATCACTATTCATAGCTTACACCGACTAAAAATTACGAAATATTCCAAATTTACCGGCATAACTTTGTTGTAAACAGTGACTTTGACGTTTAACTTCTTTTTTTTTTTAATCTGGCTGCAGAGAGACATTCCTGACAGACTAGAAGAATTGCCAGCGTAACTAAATATGATTTAATCTCTCGACGCATTTTTATGAAAAAGAAAAGACAAAATTGACTGTATTATTATCACAGATTTTAAATTACTATGCCTGTGCAATTCATAACAAAATTACGAATAAACACACAAGTGTGACACAAGAATACCGTTACATCAAAAACATGGCATAACTGCATGTACTAGATTTCTTTAACTTTTTTTTTGAACGATTACAATACCGAGACGAAAAAAATTAAATTCTTTGCACACTATTTGTCGATTTAACATAAAATTTAACCACATTTTATGCGTGTTAGTATCAAAGATTGTGTGCAATCAATACAAAGGGCAGTTGCATTCATTCGTTATAGTTTTAAAATGAGTAAAAAAAACACTTTGATAATGACACTGCGCGGCACTAACACACTCACAATTTCACACGATATGCGAAACTTTAGTTTCATTTGCCCGTTCGGACCACTTCTGATGTCGTAAGATAGGACTTAGAGAACCGGGATTCGACCCTGACATGATCAATGTGGGCATAACATGTGGGATTCGGGCAGAGAATGAAACAATTTTGAAGAACTAACAAAAGTCCGCTAATCGTAGTCAAGATAAAACCAAAACAATACGACACTCATTCACTGAAATCTTAGAAATGCAACTATCATAACGATTCACAATAATCTTAAGGAAAAGCCTAGTTAATAATAAAGAAACGCGAACAGTTCCTGAGATTGTCGACTCGGGCCAAACTTCTTTTACAAACTGACAATTGACGATCGCTTTTCCCGCGTCCAGATCTCAGGCTCTGTCAAGCGCGCCACGCATGGCAACACTGGCGTTTCGAAAGTGCTATAATGCCAATCCTTAATAAACCACGCATGGTAATGACCATACAAGGACAATACTCATAATTCTACATATATATATATTTTAAAACAGATTTACAATATTAATAAATGATATCTATATACTATACATCACAAGTATTTAATACAACTTTATTTTTTAACACAGTAGGTGTATTGGAAGGGATCGCTAATGCGGATCGTATCATACATTTATGGGCCACATTTTTTTGGCATTCAGTATATAATAAATAACCTTGTAAGAATGACTATTAGCTGTTTTTTTTATATTATTATTAAAATTGTACGCCTATTTTTAGGTAGAAAGTGGAGATCCAGAATAATTTTAAGATCGTTTCAACAAATAAATTATTCTTATAGTCCGCGCGACGGTTGAAGACGGCTCAGGGAATCTGGTGGGGGTAAATGGCGCATGGGTACAATCGCGCACAAAATCTTTTAACAAAATAATATATCAGAATAAAGAACACAACTAAATTTTAGGAAAGTGTAATTTTAATAAGATAATGTAATAATAGGTAAGTACTCGTAATAACGGAATATTATTAATTGAACTTTTTATATCGAATAAATTAAAATTATATTAAAATATGTAAATTTCGTATATGTTAGATCTTTCACGTCAATAGAGATACGAAATAAGTGTTTTATAGACAATGTTTAAAAAAAAAACAAAAATTAAGTATTAATTTTTTTTCAAAATCCGTTAGACAAAAATGAAGATAAAAGCTTGGAGAAGAAGAATAGTTCGCGTCGTAAACCAATTTTCTGGCTTGCCTAGTTAAAACTTTATGTTTTGGCATTTTTTCCACTACAACGAAATGAAAATAAAGTTAAACAATTTGTGCGCGACAGTCCGTAATGGAACACGAAACGCATACACTGAGCGCGGCCGGCGGAGAGCGACTGACAGCGACTGACAACGTGACAACCAATAACGTGTCCGCGTCGACGCCCACCTGCCCTTCCCCCCTGTGCCCCCGCAAAGCAGACCGAAGAAATTACTTCTGCGCATGCCCCTTCCACTTTTCCCGAGCCGTCTTAAACCGTCGCGCGGACTATATGATTATTATTATGTACCTTGCCCGAACGCATGACGCACACGTTGTCCGCGTGCCGCGCGTATTGTGCGTGGTGCGTCACCAACACAGTCGCCTTGTGTCGGAGGAAGCCGCGGATACATTCTTCGTAGATCGCTTGCGCTACCTGCGAAACACAAGAACTGAAGTGTAAACGAAGTAACAACTTTGCCCATCCGCAACCTTGCCCTATACGACGAAGTGCAAAATTTGGTCTTGTTGTCTTGCCGTTCCACTGACGTTTATCCTCCTAAGTCCGCGCGTACTTTATAAAGTAAAAATTTTTTCATTGAATAAAGAATTCTAAGAATTTTGAAATAAAATCGAAAATAACAAAGCAGGTCAACCAGGTCTTAAACGCTAAGTTTGTTAAAAAAATTCAGGACTCAGGAGGATATAATATTTAATACTAGTGAGAGGGACGGTATGGTGCGAACTTCGATTTTTGAATTTCATAGTAGCCCCCTTGAGGTGTAAACGAACAAAAAACTTTGCCCACCCGCGATCTTATGACAGTTACGTCTATACAACATGTGTGTTCATGTAGCTTCTTCACCTCCTCACTGTTACTACACGAAAAGTAAGACTAAATATGACAGTGTGGCGGCAAAATATTTACCATCAGCTTTAGCTCGTTTACATGTCATAAAACACTAATGCCAATAGAATTGTTTGTTAACTTGAAAGTTAAGTATAAAATCTCGACACAACAACCGATGGGCTTAGGGTCATGAAATTCGACCATGATTTGTTTTTAACGTAATGTCAATGAAAACAATGACTTAATTTTCGGAAATTCCCACGGGAATTTTTAAAATCCCCGAATTTCAATTCAGCTGTTGGACCTAAGGATTTACGCGTGCGAAGCCGCGGGTAAACACTAGTTACATATAAAGTGACACCTTACTAGGTCAATTGGTGTCAATTGTCCCACGATATTATTATTATAACTAGCTTGTGCTCGCGGCTCCGCCCGCGCGGTATTCGGTTATCGCGCGATGTCACCTTGGGAACTGTGCATTTTTCCGGGATAAAAAGTAGCCTATGTCACTCTCGGGCCCATAAGCTATCTTTATGCCAAAAATCACGTCGATCCGTCGCTCCGTTACGGCATGAAAGACGGACAAACATACAAACCCACAAACACACTTTCGCATTTATAATATTAGTATGGATAAATTAAAAGTCTCACCTTAGCGTCCACAGCTGCCAACGGGTCGTCCAGCAAGTAAACATCGGCGTGTTGGTAGACGCAGCGAGCGAGGGAGATCCTGGCGCGCTGGCCGCCGGAGAGCGACGCGCCTGGGGAGCAGATGTTGTGAGTAGTAGCAACTTTGCCCATGGGCCATTAAATCAGCGCTGCAGCTCTGGTTATAGGGCTACGGCACATGCTGAGCTGAGACCTTTTGGCATCACACTACAGCACAACGTCTAATTGTTCTCTCTTCTCCTATTTATGTTTTTACTGTTTTTGCTGTGATGTAGTGTGTTTTTGTTGTCAATAAATATTGAGTTTAAATCAAATAAATGTCGGTGTATTGGTAGACGCAGCGAGCGATAGAGAACCCAGCTTTATGTCAGAGAGAGACGAATCTGGGGAATAGCGGGTGTTGTGAGTAGTGGCAACTTTGCCCATGGGCCATTAGATCAAATAAATGTCGGTGTATTGGTAGAAGCAGCGAGCGATAGAGAGCCCAGCTTTGTGTCCGAGAGAGACGCATCTGGGGAATAGTGGGTGTTGTGAGTTGTGGCAACTTTGCCCATGGGCCATTAAATCAAATAAAAATGTCGGTGTATTGGTAAATGCAGCGAGCGATAGAGAACCCAGCTTTGTGTCAGAGAGAGAGAGAGAGAGAGACGCGTCTGGGGAATAGCGGGTGTTGCGAGTAGTGGCAACTTTGCCCATGGACAATAAAACTAAAAAAAAGCTTGTAATAATCTTTTGATTGTGATATCAAAAGCAGTCGAGATAAAGAGAGATAATTAAATATTGTCACCTCTTTCGCCAACGACGGTCTTGTCTCCGTGCGACAATATTTCCAAGTCGCTCTTCAGCTGGCAGCACTTTATGACTTGCTTGTACCTTCTGAGATCCATGTCTTGCCCGAAAAGTATGTTTTGTCGTACCTGAGGACAATATCTTAAATGACTGACTCATTATAATCACCAAAATCTTGGAGCTAGAAAGCGTAAATTTTAAAGCTTCAGTCGAATGTCGAGCACTAGCGACCCCTTGCGATCACTAAACCACTGCCAACCACTAGGGCACTGTCGACCACTGGGCCACCGTCGACCACTAGGTCACTGTCGACCACTGTGGCAATGTCGACCACTAGGCCACTGTCGACCACTGGAACACTGTCGACCACTGGGCAACTCACCGAAGCCTCAAACAGCCACGGGTCCTGCGGGGCGTACGCGATGACCCCATTCGCCTCCAGCCGGCCCTCGCTCGGCGGCAGCTCTCGCAGTATGCCCAGCAGCAGCGTGGACTTGCCGGCGCCCACTGTGCCCACTATAGTGGTCAGGGTCTCGGGTTTAATCTAGAAAAAAAAAATAGTCAGTGGCAGTCGAAAGAATGTCGGTAGAGGTAGTGCCTAGCTACAAAAACTGATTGCACATAATGCAATGTTTGTCATAATAGGGATGTTGACGCCATTAAAAAATAATGCGAAGGCACAACTCCAGTAAAAAAAAACGCTTTATGCCCTGAAAACCAGATTAATTTTCGATTTGCTGTAAAATTAGATTTTTTGTTGCTTTAAAACAAATAAATAGTTAGTTGATTGAGTTTGCGGATAATGACGTCATAATTCGCTATTGTCATTGAAACTCTATGGGAGAATTGTGTTTTGACAGCTCATAAAAAGTACGTCAGTTGATTGGTGGTTTCAACATCCCTATTCTGAAAAATAAATGGTTTCAGAGAAAAAAAAAATATGTGATACATTACATTATGACTAACAATTTTCGACCAATCGATATAGACCATTCTAACTGTTATAAACCATCAAATAGTACTTTATACACAAATTTATACGCGACCATGCTTGAGAAACTACAAGTTGTCTTCTATTAATTCTGATACTGATTAGTAGGCTCTTTTTTATAAGCATTAAGCATTCAATAATACTTACAACCAAGTTGATGTCGCTGAGCGCTAGTGTTTTCCTTTCTACTTCCGCATCCGAATTCTTCCAGTGCGCCGTATAATCCTTCATCTTCACTAAGACCGGTGGTTTGATCATTTTCTCCAGATTTGTCTCTGATTTTATGTAAGTTTGTTGGCTGAAAACAATATTGACCTTTTAAAAAAATCTTCAACTTTGATATTAATTAGCATAACGAGATATTCTTGATTCAAATTGGCATAACGTTATTTCAGATAAACTCGCGGACAAAAATTACGGGTCGGTACTAAAAACTAGAATATCTCCTAAAATAATAGAGCTAGGAGCATGAATTAAACTGTATATTGTAGATAATTCTGTAATTAATTAAACGAAATAAAAGGTTTGAAAGTTATTCATTTGTTTATTCAAATTACAAACAAAACAAAATATTTACAAATTTTACGTAGAAAAATTAACACTTGGTACCTCACATTACGACAGAAGAAAAAACTTTAAACCAAATTAGTTCTTCGTATTGCCTTCACGGGCTCTTCTTAAAGCTTCCAGACGATTGGGCATGCTCTTATTTAGGTTTCTTATGCGATTTTACGGGATATTGATCCATTCTTCCACTAACATGTTTCAGGTCTCTAAGCGTAGCTAGAGCGGAGTTTCGATTTCTTACACGCCTTCCAAGCTCGTCCCATACATGCTCGATCGGATTTAAGTCTGGACTTCTCGAGGGTCAGTTCATAAAAATGATACCAACGTCGTCAAAGTAATCATTTACAATCTGAGCTGTGTATGGCCTGGCGTTTTCATGCATGAACATGGGATTTTCACCCATATTAATGAAGTATGGGCCGACATGCTCATTAAGAATCTCTTCTACATATCTTGCACTAGTTAGAGTACCATTTTCTATGAACACTAACTCCATGTGAGTCTCTGAAGAGATTACAGCTCAGGCCACAATACACCCATCGTCAAACGACACTTTTTCCTCAAAATAATCTCGAGTAAAACGTTCACCTGGCCGTTTGTAAGCTCTTCGCCGCCCATCATGTGCATAGAGCATAAATCTGGATTCATCAGAAAACATATTTCTTGCCAATTCTTCGTCTGCCCACCATCTGTGTTCGCGGGCGTAAATCAATCTTGCTGTTCGCTGCCCCTTTTCAAGTTTTGGGCCATTTGCCGGTCTACGTGGGGTCAAATTAGCTTCTTGTAGCCGCCGCCTTACAGTCCACTCGCTTATGTCATCTTTTCGAGTCTCTCGAAGTTGATTTTGGACTTCAACAGCCGTGAGGTGCCGATTTCGGAGCATAGTTGTAACAATAAATTGATCTTCTCGAGCTGCAGTACATCTCGGTCTGCTGGTTCCTGGGCTTCTAATGTTCTGCCCAGTTTCTCGGAAACGTTGGACGACTCTCTGCACGGTAGAAAGTGACATGCCAACAGTTCTCGCTGTTCTTCTCTGAATTCCGCCTTCTTCTAACATAGTGACGATACGTGTACATTCTTCTGGTGTCAGCCACATGATAGTAAATCAAGAATGATCAAAAAAGGCAACAATGAATGCCTTTTATCATTATGCTTTGACAGATCGAAAATAAAAGTGAGAAAACAGGCAAAAGTAAAACAAGTGCAATTTTAATTTAGGCCCTAATTAGAGTTTTTTTAAATTTTAACTTTTTCCAGCAGCCATGTAAAACATTTGAAGGTTGTATTTAATACGATATTAAATTCTCTTTAATATAGAGTCAGTTTCGTATAAGTAAACCTTTTCATTTTCAAAATTTTAAGGTTTTCGTCACTGACCCGTATTATTTGACCGCGAGTGTAGTTAATGTTGTGTGACTTGGACGTTGACTTGTACCCACTAACGCATAAAGAATGTCCAGTCTAGTTACTGCGATTTCTTTATATTGTCCGCGTATTGATTCTCAACTTTTACTGGATAAGACTTAAGACTCAACATTCTTTATACGTGAGTGGGTACAAGTCAACGGCCAAGTCACACAACATTAACTATAATAATAAAGAAATCGCAGTAAGGAACCTTAGACTTCGCACGACTTTGTCTAGATTTCATTACTTTTTAAAGATAAACAAGCAGCTCCATCGAGACTTGGCTAGTTTTTACAGAATGTTTTTGGTGGGATTATTCTTTCGCTTAACTTCGAAACTAAATGACCTACAGACTTGAAATTTTGGATTTTAAGTATGTGATCATAGCTTACTGGATGACGAAAATTTCTGCGTTCTGGTCTTATCCAGAGGTTCTCAAATAGGGGCTTGAAAATGCGGCGAAATGGTTCCAGTAAAGAATGGTACTTTTTTTCTGGTAATAGATTTTAAGACTGTAGTAAGTGCTTTCATTCTGTTATAACGCACATAATATTACTTGATTTTTTTCGTAATGGCTACGGAACCCTATCTTAGGCGTGTCCGACACGCTCTTGGCCGGTTTTTAAAACTTGCAGCCTATTACTCTTTCCCGACCCAGACATGGAAATAACGACCCAGCAGGGCTATTCCGAAATTCGAAACTCGAAGTTCGTGTCTTGCGATCCCTCTCGCTCTCGTATTAAATAGTATAGTATAGTATAGTAGTTTTGATTGCGTCTAACGCTTCAGCATAATGCTGAGTCAGCGACCGTTTCACTTTCTCGGGGACACACAAAATTGTGTATATACTTATTTCATGTGCGATTTATTATTTTTATTTCTTTATTATTTTTTTGGTTCTGTTGTGTAAATTTTGCTGTATATGTGTGTCTTTTGTGTTAGTGAATAAATGTCTTCTTTCTTTCTTTATAAGTGTCAGAGGGACCTCACGACACGAACTTCGAATTTCGTGTTTCGGAGTAGCGCTTCTGTTTTTCGTGTACGCGCCCATAAACTGACATGAACTTCTACGGGCGTGTACACGAAAAACAGGGTCGGTATTATCCGAGCCGCGAAAGGATTTTCACCCATCTCTTTCCATTGTTATTTTAGCGGACACATCATATTTACGAGGAGGTGGACTACGCTAGAACCACGGCGAAGAAAACTTCCGAACCAGCAAAAGTTAGTACTTACTTTTTATAAAATTCCTTAGAATGTTTACACACACAGTAATTAATGTTTCATACAGTGTCCTGATAAGCTGAAAAGCGCTAACTCAACTCAACAGCAGCAGGAAGGATTGAAACCCATAGTATGTAGGTGAAGTCGACGACTATTGTTCCGCTCCTGCTGACTCGTGCTGAGGCACCGACTTCGAGCTAGTAGGGTACGGTCGAGTTCAGTGAGCAAAAATTTGATCAAAAAACCCGACTGCCTTAAAAAATACTAAAAAGAAGAAAACAAGTCTAGTGGGCTAGAACGGTGTTAAGTAGCTAACTAAAGTTCAACATTCGGGACCCATTAGGTAAGAATTTTCGAGCGTCACGATTTAAATGGGTCCCGACTGCTGAACTTTAAGTTAGCTACTTAACACAGTTCTAGCCCACTAGACTTGTTTTCTTCTTTTTAGTATTTTTTAAGGCAGTCGGGTTTTTTAAATTTTTTAATTTATTGTTTTATTTCACACTTTTCTGTGAAAATGGTCTATTAAAACGGTTATAACTTATATATTTTTTGAATGGGCTAATTATTAGCTTTCATTTGACCCTCCCTCTTCGCAGTCGGGTGAAAATATCTGAAGACGCTTCTATGCCGTTAACAATAGAGACGTGTTCAGATGTTTTTGATCAAAATTTTGCTCACAAGTTTATAAACTCAACTGTACCTATATACCCACGTCGACAAATATTTTCAAGGTTTTTGTAGTCGGTTTCTTTTGTTTTTTTTGGGGGTCGGTTTTACAATACAATACAATAACTCTTTATTGCACACCAACATATAGCAAACAATTTTTTTTACTTTATTGTTTAAAAAGATATATTTTGATTGTTGTATTATAATTAATTCTGACAATAAAATACCGGTGTCCTATACAACTATTTAAATTACACGCCCGACTGAGGTCCCGTCTCATCTTACAAGCGAGATTTTTGCAAATAAACACTACAATACAATACAATACAAATATTCTTTATTGATCACCAAAAACAGTACAGAGACATCACAAAAATAAAAAAACCGGCCAAGTAAGAGCGTGTCGGACACGCCCAAAATAGGGTTCCGTAGCCATTACGAAAAAATTAAGTAATATTTTTCTAGGGATTTCGTATTTTATACGGAATCTTCCAAGTTTAGGAAGCTATAATTTTGTACAAATAAAGATAAAAACGGAACTGTTGCAGGTTAGTTTTTAAGTCATTTAAATAATTTTTATGTCACTTCATTCAATGTCATCATCATTGTTTCTTATTTACTAAGCCGTGTATGTGTTGTGGAAATAAAGTTTTTTATCTATCTATCTACGCTGACAAAACAGTAGGTACAATAAAAAAATGACAAAAAAAAATCCTTTAAAGTTTGATATACTTATTACCATCCTGAATTTTTTCAAATTTTTCTACCCTCTAAATTTTAAACGCACTTTAAAGTTGAATATTTTGCAAACATAAATCACTAAATCGAAAAATCGTTTTAGAAACCCCCTAGTATTTTAAAAGACCTATACAACGATACCCCCCACTACAAGATTGAATAAGAAAAAAAAAATCACCCTCCCTTTTACGACTATAGCCTCCAAAAAAAAATTTTATTTTATTGTAGGTACCACTTTGTCGGCATAGGTTGACATATACATTCGTGCAAAATTACAGCTTTCTAGCATCGATAGTCTCTGAGCAAAGCCGCGGACGGACAGACAGACATGGCGAAACTATAGGTATTCCCTTGGCTTGTCTACAAACGTTTTGCATAATTTCACTTTGTCTAACAACTTTTACTATAATGAATAGTTTGTCTAAAGTCAATTTGTATAATTTCATTATACATAATTTTTATTTTGTCGAATTTTCATTTTAACTAAATTATCATTTGCATAACTCTTGTTTTGTCGAATATTATTTTATCGAAAACCCACATTGTCGATTGTCATTTTAACTAATCATCATCTAGCCGAATAACGTTTTAACTAATATTATTTTGCATAACGAATCGAATATTATTTTATCGAAAACTCATTTTGTCGATTCTTATTTTAACTAATCATCATGTAGCCGAATAACCTTTTAACGAATCCAAATATTCTTCTAACTTTTTATTAAGTTCAAGCAAATAACAATACTAAACATGCAGGGAATAGGTGCGACGACGAGCGAAGCGAGGAGGAGCGTTAGGTAGAACTGCGACCCCACAGCGCGCGAGCCGAGCGAGCGAAGCGAGCGTGCCGCGGCAGCGGCCGGCGAAGCGCCAGAATCGACTTTATTTTATAGAACTAATTTTTTTAGAATCAACTAACGATATCACAATGTATTTGGATTAACCGAGATTAGGACAATTGAAATTATGCGATATGTATGTTAGACAAAATATAATTATGTCAATCGAACTTTAAACAAAATAAGTTTATACAAAATGAAGTTTATGTGACATGTACGTTAGACAAAATATAATTATGTCAGTCAAACATTATATTAAATGAGTTTATGTAAAATGAAAATTAGGTAATTTAAAATTAGGCAAAACAAAATTATGTAAAATAAGTTGTACATAAAATGACTTTCATTGAAATGAAAATTAGGTAAAATGAAACATTAGGTTAAGTAATATTCGTTTATCTAACATTAGGCAAAGTGAAAATAGGAAAAAAGTTGTTATGCAAAACAAGGTACAACCGAAACTATAAGGGTTCCGTTTTTGTCATTTTGGCTCCGGAACCCTTGTTGTCCACCAAAAAATGCATTGTTAGAATTTTCATAAGCACAGACTAACATTATTAAATCTGTTTTTCAGAATATGAGCGACCGAAAAAGTGATCGAAATTTGAGTGGAAGCTCACGAAGTAGTCACGACGTCAGCCGTAGCGATGACCACGATGACCATAACACGCGTACGCGCCACGGAAGACATCGTGGGCCTCGATCTTCATGGATACGACCCATGGTCGAGCCAGAAACGAGCCAAAATCGTAACCGCAGTCGCCACCGAAGCCCGACTGTCAGCCGTACTGAGAGAGAGCTGACACGTAAACTGGAAGTTGTTAGGCCCAGCGCTGAGGGCAGCAGAGAAGAAACTGCGCGTCAAAACCTTCGTAACCCATGCCTGACAACACCAACAAAGGAACACGACTTTGTTGATCATCATCATAGATCTACATCAGACTCATTTGAAGAGTCTTTTAATGGAAAGCAACGACAAGGCATAACGGTTCGTTTTCTGGTTCGTCGTTAAAAGAGCAAACGACTCATAATTATCTGACTTGACAAAGTAATCTAGAGGCAAAATGTAAAGGGTCGTATAGAATTAAAAAGATATTAGATTCTTGTAGAGGACACTCCCCTAACCTAACTAGTTTTGTATACGCCCTAAGTGTTTTAAAAATTAATACTAACTTGGAAACAGCACTTTCGGCTTACATTGCCTTCGCACATTCATGGCTCCAGTATGGTGCGATACTGTGGGGGGCCAGTACCGATGCTCACCAACTGTTTGTGATGCAGAAAAAGTGCATCCGCATCTTAACTAACCCGCGAGTGCCACACAGTTGTCATACGCATTTCGTTCAGCTAAAGATCCTTACATTACCCTCACTGTATATCTTGGAAGCGGCTATTTTTGTAAGGAAAAATTCACACTTGTTTACAAAGCAGGTAGTTAAATCACAAAGAAGGCAAAATGAAAATAAACTGAAGTTACCGATAGCTAAATTAGCAATGTACAAAAATGGTCCTTATTTTAGATGTATATTAGTAGCAAATAAAATACCAGAATCAATAAAAGGTGAAACAAAAGATAATATATTTAAGGAAAAATTAAGAGAATTTTTGATCAATAAATGTTACTACTCAATAGATGACTTTATGAATGATACGTCAATTACTTAAATCACAGAGAAGATAATATACTTAAATGAAATCATAGGTGTAGGGAATTGACTTTACTAAATATGAATTGTATTATTATTATTATAAAATTTTTGCTCTTATAATTTAATTTGTTAATCTTGTATCTCTCGCATGTATCTAATATAATATAATGTAATACCTGTATAAATATAAAAATGTAATATTTAAATTGCTGTGCCCCTACATAGTTCACGTCTTGACACTATTTTTATTATAAGATCTTATGTACGATGTGATTTTATGCAATAAATGAATTATGAATTATGAAAATGAAATTAATTTATATTCTCATTTTTTTTTGTATTATTTTACTTTCCTCACAGTCGAAATGAAAAGTAGAGTGTTTAACTCGGGTAAAATTACCCATTTCCCCTCGAGCTATTAGCGCTCTCACTTCTTTCGAGCGCCAGAAATGTCTCGGGTGAAATGGGTCACTTTCCACCCTTAGTTATCAATCTACTATTTAACCGCCAATACGTTTCCGTTCGTACGTGCCCGTGTCGCCACCTACACCGAAACTATTATGACATTTTGTCTTAATTATAAGACTGCGGCGAAATGAGCTGGATAATTTCATTTGTCTTATATTATAATTCAGGTGTCTTCTGTGTTAGTGAATAAATGTCTTCTTTCTTTCTTTCTTTTTTTCTTTCGTTTACATAGAATAGAAATAAATACACCTATAGGTATTACAGAAATATAATGTCACATTGACACGACAGTTAACTAAGGCGGCCCCTAAACGGTCATTATTGTGCAATATCGCGAATTGTGCAATATTATTGACTGTTTAGGGTCAATATTGAAGATTGCACAATGATTGACCAAAAGTTTGAGCGAGTTTAATTTTTATTGCACCATATTTTATATATTGCATCGTGTAGGGGTCAGTATTGCACAATATTCAATACTATACTGAACACGAAAATATTGTGCAGTTCGTATTATTGTGCAATACAATTGCTCGTTTGGATTCAGAGCGCCTTTCAATGTTTCAATCTTATTGTGCAATAAAAAGTATTGTACAATGTTATTGTAGGTCTAGGGGGCCGCCTAACAAGGATCTTTTTACCACAGAAACTTTTGCTATGTAATTTATTTAATTAAAATAATGTTAAATTAAACTAGTAATTTTGATAGTGTTTTATTTCCTCGTAATAACCATTTTGAATATGAAACTATTTATTTGTATGAGGATTAATACAAAGGTATGGATAACATGGTTTGATTTTAGTCGGCATATCAGTCAACTTTTAAAATTAAAAAAATGGTCAAGTGCGAGTGGGACTCGTACATGAAGCCGCCGCTGCCGTGAAGCAGCAGTGCTTGCACTGTTGTGATTCGGCGTGGAGAATAAGACAGCCGGTGAAATTACTGGCAAGAGGTATCCCATCTTAGGCCTCTAGGTTGGCAACGCATCTGCAATCCCCCTGGTGTTGCAGTTTTGTCTATGGGCGGTGGTGATCTCTTAGGCGGCCCCTAAACGGTCAATTATATTGTGCAATATCGCGAATTGTGCAATATTATTGACCGTTTAGGGTTAATATTGAAGATTGCACAATGATTGACCAAAAGTTTGAGCGAGTTTAATTTTTATTGCACCATATTTTTATATTGCATCGTGTAGGTTCAGTATTGCACAATATTCAATACTATACTGAACACGAAAACATTGTGCAGTTCGTATTATTGTGCAATACAATTGCTCGTTTGGATTCAGAGCGCCTATCAATCTTATTGTGCAATAAAAAGTATTGTACAATGTTATTGTAGATCTAGGGGCCGCCTTACCCTCTTACCATCAGGAGACCCATTTGCTCGTTTGCCATCAAGTCGAAAAAAAAAATATTAACTAAGGGTTCCGTAAACATTTCAGTAAAAGTTTTTCTTAAGGCGGCCCCTAGACCTACAATAACATTGTACAATACTTTTTATTGCACAATAAGATTGAAAGGCGCTCTGAATCCAAACGAGCAATTGTATTGCACAATAATACGAACTGCACAATGTTTTCGTGTTCAGTATAGTATTAAATTAAAATTAAATTAAAAATTAAAAATTGTTTATTTAGCAAAGGACACTTGTTACAGTACATGAAATTTATCCATCAGACTCCAAACTAGGCTGAGCCTGTATCTTGGTAGCCTGCGAGTGTGTTTAACAAAATTAGCTGAAGTGTGACAGAATTTATTATATTTATTACAAACTAGTTATACATTAAAAAACAACGAATTTGCGATTGCAGTGTGTTTATGTTTGTGTACGTGTCGTGTGTTTGTGTATGTGTGTGAGGGGAAGGGGTGAGGAGGGGCTTGACTTGTAAAGAGGTAATTCTAATACATTTCAAACAAGGTTTTCGGTCTCAGAATATGAAATTGTTAGCAACCATTTATTCACCACTTTTTTGCATTAGCAAGGGAAAGCAGCTTGATGTCAAGAATCTTGCAGATGTTGTTATATACGTACGGGTGGCTGTAATCAGGGCATCTTCTGGCCATAGCAGATCTAAGTGGCGGCAGTGGGGCTTTAAAAATTCGCTTGCCCAGGAGTTCCACATACTTTGAAGACTTAAGGAGGCTTTTATGGGTTCGTGACACCGCCTTCATTATATGAAGCTGGCGTACAGTCAGCACTCCACTTTCTCTGTAAAGACTATCAGTGGGGTATCTAAACGGTTTCTTCATCATGACCTTTAATACCGCTCTTTGTGCCCGCTCTGCAGCCAGCATGTGACACTTGGCGGCGCTGCCCCAGATGGCCACTCCGTATTGCAGAATAGACTGACAGAGAGCGTAATATACCAGTCGAAGCACATCTGGTGCAGCGCAGCCTCGTAATCGCTTCATCACGTAGACCAGTTTCCTAGTTTTAGAAGCAAGTGAAGTCACATGTTGCTTAAAGGAGAGATGTTGGTCAAAAATAATCCCTAAGTACTTCACATGTTGCCGCCTTTCAACTTCTCTACAGGCACAGACACGTTTGGGCCCAGGAAATGGTAAAGCTGCAGTGTAGTGTACACATGAATGATATTTAATAGCTACATCCACAGGCGGTAATGACGCTGCTGTCTTTGAAAAAGCTACAAAGTTAGTCTTTTCTACATTCAAAGTCCGTAAGTTGGGGTTCAGCCACGACGCTACTTTAGCAAGAGCATTCTCAGCACGACAATATGTTTCCTCCCACGACTTTCCACAAACGATTATGACGGTATCGTCCGCATAGCAGATCAGCTTTACATTAGGGATATCAATGTTCAATATATCGTTGATATACAGTGTAAAAAGTGTCGGGCCGAGTACACTTCCCTGTGGGACACCAAAGACTGGGAGTCTGTCGCTGGTGTTATCCCCAATTTTTACCATCTGACCTCGATTGCTTAGATAGTTGTCAAACCAATTTAGAGCTGTGCCTCTTATACCCATGTGTTCCAACTTCTTAAGAAGGATGGTCACCGAGACCGTGTCAAAGGCTTTGGCTAAGTCTAGAAATATGCCAATACACCTGTTGCCACGGTCTAGATGACCAGAAACCATATTGGTGAGTAATATCGCCGCATCTTCAGTCGATACCCTCTTCCTAAATCCAAATTGGTAGTCTTCGATTAGATGGTGCCTTTCAATGAAATCAACCAGCCTGCTGTTAACTATTTTTTCAAGTATTTTTGAGAAAATGCTTAGTAGTGAGATTGGTCTGTAATTACAGGGCGTGTCCTTGGAGCCACTTTTAAAAATAGGAATTACAGATGCGGTCTTCCAGCAGGCTGGGAAAGTACCAGTCTCTATACTCAAATTACAAATGTGTGTGAGAGGTCCGAGTATAACATCCTTAACTTGTTTAATTAGTAAGAGTTTCACATTGTCCGGACCAGGCGCACTATTTAGTTTAAGCTGCAACAGCACCTTTTCCACTTCATTGCGATCAGTTGGACTTATGAAAAACGAATTAGCCAACTTTCTTTTGGGAGTATATTTAGCCGCCAGTGTAGCTTGTGTCCCGAATTATTTTTAAGTACACTATCTGCTAGCTTCTTACCAACTGATGAGAAATACTGATTACATCGGTTGAGTGATTCCTGTATTGTTTCTCCATCTTTACGCAGGAGTTCCCCCGCCTCAGTTTTACGGGTTGGATTTTGACTTATATCTTTAATAGATTCCCATAGCTTTTTAGTGTTAATACTACTTTCCTTCAGTTGCTGATTTTGATATCGATTTTTTAGGGAATATAATAAATTGTCACAAAAATTCCTGTACCTTGTATACGTAAGACGAAGTATTTCATTATGTGGCGATGCTCTCACTTTCGCGTGTAGTTTGTCTCTGTGTCTCATGGATCTCATCAGACCAGGCGTAACCCACGGTTTTAAATTGAATTTACTTCCACTTACCCTTACAGAAACTGTGTTATTGCTTATGGCCCGAGTAAACAGTTTACTAAAATTTTCCGCGGCAACTGTTGGGTCACTAGTGCTAGTAACAGGCGACCAGTCCACTGCTCCTAGCTCGTCGGCTACTTTTTTATAGTCAATTTTTTGCCTAAATCGATTTCGTTTCACGGTGTTGCGGCCAATAAGACCCACCATTGCCAAATATATATATATATATATATATATATATATATATATATATATATGGCAATGGTGGGTCTTATATATATTGTGGAAAAGCAATAAAATATTGAGTATTGAGTATTGAGTATCATGGTCAGTTACAGAGCATGGACAGGTAGCACCTACAACGCTATTACATGTTATAAAAATGTGATTGAGGCAGGCTTCTTTACGCGTTGGTTTTGTGATCACCGGAAGTAAACCGTGAGATGTTAAGAGACATAAGTATTCCGAAGGGCTGTTGGCTGATTCATTCAAGATATCTATATTTATATCGCCCGCTACAATGATAGTACGACTGGATTTAGCTTTGTTTAAAATATTATTTAGAGAATTAAGGAACAGGTCCGTATTAGTGAATGATGGAGATCGATAAACACCAAAGACTGATATTTCGTTTGATATACTTAAAAGGAGACAGTTGGCATCGTCAAACTGTGGTTCCACCGCTGAAACCTTGAGTTCTTCCTTGACATATATAACAACTCCGCCGCTCTTATTAATTACTTTAGTTGTGAAGAATGAGTGATAACCCGATAATTGGTCAATAATAGCGTCATCACCCAACCAACACTCGGTTAGAACTATGATATCAAATTCAATGCCTGTGTGCTTCAAGGCAATTGAAAAGGCATCGAAATTACGCTGTAAACTACGTATATTGAACGTTAATAATTTAAATGAATGGTTAGGTGTAAGGACATTTTTACATTCATTAAGGTCACTAAGGATATGACAATCAATCGAAAGTTCCTGGTCTATATCATCAACAAGGTTTGGTAACGTCATTTTCATAGAAGCGTGAAATAGTTATATGTCCGTAGTACTGTGTCATATCTATCGAAGATGTCACAGAAAGTGTAGTTAAATTTGAGACCAATCGTGCTGAATACCTCATAGACAACTCAAAGTGTTTATTGAATGTGTAGGGGTAAAGTGATTGGTGTAATTGAAGAGTGTTTTATTTATTTTATTAATGTAATACTGCAATCTTATTTTTTTATATGCAAATAAGAGGCAAAAATATAAAACTAATGAAACCAGGTACAAAAAAGTGGATAACAGTTCATTCACCCGTACTCTGCGAATCCGCATCACGTGCATCGAAGTCCTGGGATATCGCGGCGCCGGGGGCCTCAGGACCGGATGCGAGGCACTTCCGCAGGTCGGCAAAACTCCTGATAGGAATTTCATGGCTTCCTTGTTTCTTGCGAATGTATATGGTGCCGTTCCTAGTCCAGCAAAACTTGTATCCGGCGCTTTTCGACTGAATTCTAGCTTCACGAAATAAAAGCCGGTTGGATTTAGTAAGTCTCTCATTAAAAAATATTTTTCTTTCTGGGCCTGTTACTTCGATTGTCGAGGTTGTTACATTGCGTCTCGACCTGGCGGCTTTTAAAAATTCGTTCCGCAAGGCCCGACGAACAAATCTGACCACCAGCGGACGCGGTAATCTAGATTCTTTCTCTGTCCGCGCCTCAACACCTCGCCTTCCGCTGTTTTTGGGTCCGACCCGGGTAACGCTGTCCAGGTCTGTCTCTGACAAAGTCATGCCCATCTTCAAAGCCGCAGTGAGAACAATGTGTGTTTTGTTTTCGTTTGGCAATTCATTTACTCCCGCAATTTCCATCTCATTACTAAATCTGACCTGAGCTTGAGTATTGAGTTCCGCCTCGAGGTGAACTACCTGCTGACGAAGATGCTCGTTTTCTATTTCACGGTCTTCCAGCACACGAATTCGAGTGTCATAAAGTGATAAACGATTTTCTAACTCACCAAGGCGCGCGTTACTTTGTGCGTATGAGGTAGTGAGGGTTTGCAGGTGCTCGTTTATTTTGCTCATGTCTTGGCGGATTAGTTTTATCTCCGCAGCCAGCAAGTAAAGTGTATCAGAGTCCGTATTTACTGTCAGACCCGCGCCCTGACCTGCTACCTCCGGAGTAGTCTTCCGATTCTGTCCACGTAGCGTGACATTTTCGTGTGTAGCACTCGATTCGCCGGACGCGACGGGCGCGCGCACTGGGGTGTTCGAATTGCCTTTTTTTGGCAATTTACTTAGGCAGGTGGGACAGGCCCAGTCCTTCTTAAATTTATCACTTAGCTTCTTCGGCTCTTGCACATTTACACAAATATGATGGTATACGCTAACACATATGGTACACTGCATTCGTTGTGAAGGTAGGATTGTCTTGCAGCACTCCGCGCAGATTTTAGACATTGTTTATATACAAATTCGTTCACTATTTTTATAAGGATAAGTAAAGTGGGTATCGTAACGCTTGGAGATAACCAGTCGTGCGAGACACCGGCCGCCTGTACTTTCGCCGTAAGCAATGGGTCTTATTCACTGGTCGGTAAGCGGGGGCGTCCAGCGACGCTAGCCACTACAGGTAACTATTATAGTATTTTATGCAACAGTTGTATAATAGGGGCCAAAAAATGTGAGTGGCGTAAGTTACGATGTGAGCGAAGCGAACATCGTAAGAAAAAACGCCACGAGCTTTTTTTGACTTATTTATACAACGTTGCATACAATACTTTTTCTACGACTACCTACCTACTACGCTAGTAATACGTTCTCCGAAAATGACGAGGTCTGGTGTTCTAATGACACTCCACGACATGAAATTTTTGTAGGATTTGTCATATTTAGCGTCATTTTATTTTGGTATTTGTTCTTTGTTATTTTTTTTTATTGTTCATTTTTATTTTATTTTTATGGCGTTAAATAAATGTATTTTCTTTCTTCTTCTTTCTTTCTTTCTTTCATATAGGTGCCGTGATTTAGAAGGCAACAAACTTTCAGTCACTACTTGGGCTGCTGCGGATATTTCTTCGGGTGTAGAAATAATATTTTCATCTGCATCCATGTTTAATAAGTTTCACGTAAACTTGCTAAAAATCACTAGTTTCTAACTTTTAAAACTTTACTCAAACTAAAATATTAAGGCAAACAATAATGGCGGGAAAAATTTTAAATGTCAAAAGTTGTCTATGGTGAACTTTGTTTTTAATTGAAGTAACTTGCTAGCGACTATATTGAAAAAACCGGCCAAGAGCGTGTCGGACACGCCCAAAATAGGGTTCCGGAGCCATTACGAAAAAATTAAGTAATATTTTTCTAAGGATTTCGTACTTTATACGGAATCTTCGAAGTATAGGTATATTTTATACCTTACGCTGCTATTTACTCATAAACTACTAATAATTCTCAAGCAAACTTAGCCGCTATAGTTTTCCTTGGAAGTTTAATATACTGACTACCATCCTGAATTTTTTCAAATTTTTCCACCCACCGGTTTAGATTTTAGAGGGGGGGGGGACGCTCGATTTTAATGAAAATTTGCACTTTAAAGTTGAATATTTCGCAAACAAATGACTGAATCGAAAAATCGTTTTAGCAAACTCCTAATGATTTTAAAATACCTATCCAACGATACCCCACACTATAGGATTGGATGAGAAAAAAAATATCACCGCCACTTTACGTCTATGGGAGGTACCCTAAAAAAATTGTTTTTGAATTTTTAATTGTACTGTTTTGTCGGCATAGTTTACTTATATATTCGTGCAAAATTACAGCTTTCTAACATTGATAGTCTCTGAGCAAAGCCGCGGACGGACAGACAGACAGACAGACAGACAGACAGACAGACAGACAGACAGACGGACAGACAGACAGACAGACAGACAGACATGGCGAAACTATAAGGGTTCCGTTTTTGCCATTTTGGCTCCGGAACCCTAAAAATATGTGTTACTTATGTTGGCAGCTATGAATTATGTTCGGAAAGTTTTTGTTCTATATTAAAACCAAGTAAGTGGCTGCACTTTAGCTTGTCAAAACGGACGAATTAAAAAAAATTAAGTGGCTGCAGTATCGTTTTAGCAACATTACGATACAGTGCTGTTATGGGGAAAAGACTACAGATTTTGCCAGAGTCTTGTTAATTATGTTCTTATATTAGCGTTGGTGATTATGTAAGTCACAGATAACAGTATTGGAGTAGAAAAAAGCCGTAACGCAGAGGTCAAGTTAAACTGGCTACGTATCTCGCTCTGCGTGGACGCGTCTTATCTGTTCGGAGTTGCACTCCACACTGTTACATTACATATTATCAATTAATACAAAAATAATAAGTTTTTTAAGATGTGGCAATATAGTAGATTGTACAACAAGAGCATAAAACGAGCCATTTTACCCGAGACGTTCATATAGCCACCCGAGCCGGTACGGCGAGGGTGGATAGACACGTCGAGGGGAAAATGGGTTTAATGCTCGAGTTTTACACTCTGCTCTTCACTTCGATGGCGAGGAAATGAAATAGCAACAGTGGAAGCCATGATTCACTTTCTATGTACCTTTAATTTTTTATGCATTATTATAATAATTCCATTTTTTAATTTTACTGATTTATTATGATTGATTTTTAGTTTTATATCAATTAAAAATTAAAAAAAAAATATATAGAAACTTTTTTGTTTGTGCCTGTTGACACCTGATTACCTTGGTCTTTAGTTGGTCTTAGACGAAGATTTTATTTTATCCACTAGTGCATAAAAAGTCATTTTATGTCGTCTAGATACAGCATAAACACGAACTTTACGAGCATGAGAAATGAAAAAGATATTTTTATTTTATTTTATTACATTGCGATGTTATGGTTTTCCTTGATTGTTATTAAAGGGCTACGGAAAACCAAACTATAATTGAGCACATCGAAAAACAACTGAATCATTGGATAAAACCAACAGGTATATTATCCCAACAAAACTTAAATGTATCATGAGAGCCAAGTTCATACCATTCATGACTCTAAGCCCAGCGGTTGTTATTTCGAGATTTTATCCCTATCCCGTGGGAATGTCGGGATAAAAAGTATCCTATGTTTTAATCCGGGTTATAAACTAACCTTTTGCCAAATTTCATCGAAATCCGTTCAGCCGTTTCAGCATGAAGAAGTAACAAACATACTCACTCACATCCTCACTCACAAACTTTCACATTTAGGTATAATACAAGCTTTTACCCGCGGCTTCGCACGCGTAAACTAATCGGTCTGGTAGTTGCACTTGAAATTTTCGGGATTTTACCAAATTCCCCTGGCAATTTCCAAAATTTATATCGTGGTCTTCCTTCATTGAGGTTGTGTTGTGAATAGCTGTACAAAATTCAAGACACTAAACCCAGTGCTGAAATTTCAAAAATGTTCCCTATCCAAATTCAAATCATTTATTCAGTAAATAGGCCGCAATGGGCACTTTTACACGTCATTTTTTAAACTACCAGCGCTTTCGGAAAGACCATCATTGCCAAGAAGAATGCGCCGCAAGATAGGTACTTGGCAGAAAGTCATTTGTTTTCAAAATAGTTCAAAACTATCCCGTGAGAATATCCGGATAAAAAGTAGCGTATGTGTTATTCTAGACATCGAGTTACCTTCATACCAAATTTCATGACTCTAAGCCCAGCGGTTATTATTTCAAGATTTTATCCCTATCCCGTGGGAATATCGAGATAAAAAGTAGTTTTTCTATTATTCCAGAGGTCCAGCTTCCTACATACTAAATTTCATGGCTCTAAGCACAGCGGTTGTTATTTCTAGATTTTATCCCTAGGTATCCCGTGGGAATATTGGGCCAAAAAGTGGCCTATGTGTTATTCCAGACGGCCAACTACCTACATACCAAATTTCATGACTCTAAGCCCAGCGATTATTATTTCAAGATTTTAACCCTATCCCGTGGGAATATCGAGATAAAAAATAGCCTAATATGTGTTATTTCAAAGGTCCAGCTACCTACACACCGAATTTCATGGTTCTAAGCCCAGTGGTTGTTGTTTCGAGATTTCATCCCTAGGTATCCCGTGGGAATATGAATTTATAGGAAAAAATATTATGACGGTTGTATATTATTGCACATGAAATTCGGGCAAATGAAATTCGGTCTAGTAAAGGTATACCGAAATGGAATATAGGAAAAAACGACAACTACGAGGGGCGGCTGGAAAGTAATCTACCTAACTAAGAAAGAAAAGACTAGGGAAGATGTTTTTTTTTTATTTTTCTATGTAATCCCTTGTGAGAGAAATGCACTTGTTACACTTTTCAAATAGTGACATTAACCCGTTAAAAAAAATTTTTTTCGGTTTATCGTCAAAATACTCGTTTACCGCAGACTTCATGTCCTCATACGTCAAAAATCTGCGCCCCCTCAAATCTTTCTACAGGAATCTGAACAGAAAATAGTCGCAAGGGACCAGGTCTGGGCTGTAAGGAGGGTGATTGATTTCTTCGAAGCCATTTTTGTTAACCCCCGACGCAAAAAAAGGGGTGTTATAAGTTTGACCGCTATGTGTGTCTGTCTGTGTGTCTGTCTGTGTGTCTGTCTGTGTGTCTGTCTGTGTGTCTGTCTGTGGCACCGTAGCTCTTAAACGGGTGGACCGATTTGAATGCGGTTTTTTTTATATGAAAGCTGGTTTTCTAGCGATGGTTTTTAGACATGTTTTATCAAAATCGGTTCAGCCGTTTCAAGATCATCAGCTCTTTTGTTCGCTGCGGTAGGAATCTTAGACGCATAATGGGTATTTACTTTACTTTCAAACATATTTGGGACCTAAAATTTGAAACACCCATGTATGCTATCTAACTATGCAAGATTATGTAATTTTCGGCCTGATGCTGCAGCCAGGATATCCAGAACACTAGTCGGTACACTCTTGATAAAACCATAGCAGATATATCGTGTTTGGATTCGTTTTGATCAGTAATTGATTCTACATACAATGCAGTGGTGGCAACACGACGAGTTGATGCTGCAGCCAGGATATTCAGCATACCAGTATACTCTTGAAAAAATAATAGCAGACATGTCGTGGTTGATTCCTTTTGATCAGTATTTGATTCTACATACAATGCAATGGTGGCAACGCGATGAGCTGATGCTGCAGCCAGGATATTCAAAACACTAGTACACTTAAAAAAAATATGCCAAAGTTTAAAAATCGTGAAATAAAAAAACTTAAATTAAAAATTTAAAAAACCCCCGACAAAAAAACGCCAGCAAAAAAGGCCGCCAAAAAAAGACAACTAAAAAGTAAAAAATAATTATGCACTACCTAGCTGTTACCCGCGACTTCATCTGCGAACAATTCGTTTATCCTTATCCCGCTGGGACTATGCTGATTTCCCGCGAAATTAGCCTAAGTTAATTTAGTATAAATACCTAGTAATATTTTTTTATCTAAGCGTCGTCGGTGTCGGGGGACCGTTAAGGTTAATACTTTGAAAAATACAACATATGTACTTTGGTTTCCTGTTAAACCTTAGCGGTCCCCCGACACCGGCGACGCTTAGATAAAAAAATATTACTAGGTATTTATACTAAATTAACTTAGGCTAATTTCGCGGGAAATCAGCATAGTCCCAGCGGGATAACGATAAACGAATTGTTCGCAGATGAAGTCGCGGGTAACAGCTAGGTAGTGCATAATTATTTTTTACTTTTTAGTTGTCTTTTTTTGGCGGCCTTTTTTGCTGCCGTTTTTTTGTCGGGGGTTTTTTGGACATGGCCAGCTTTGTTGTGCGAGCAGTGTGCACTAGGGCATTGTCGTGCAACAGCAAAATTCATTTGCTCAGTTTGCCTGTTTGTTTTTCTTTTATTGATTATCTAAGCTGATGGTCTAAATTTGTGTAATAATCAGCATTCATTGTAGTTTTTTTTGGCAGGTAATCAATTAGTAAAATCCCACCCGTGTCCAAAAAAATTAATGCCATTAGTTTACCTGCCGATGGACGAACCTTGAACTTCCTCGGTGGCTTCTCATCTTTAAATTTCCACTGCAAAGACTCCTGTTTACTTTCGGGATACCATTGCCTAATCCAGGTCTTATCACAGGTAACTATTCTAGATAAAGTTTCCTCCTCCTTACCTCGACTCATTTTTATAAAGTCCTTACAACATCGAACTCGTCTCTCCATATCGAAAGAAGTCAGCATTCTAGGCACCCAGCGTGCACTAACTTTGGACATATTTAAATGTTCGTGAATTATTGTATTCACTTGTTCCTTGCTAATCCCCACGTCTCTGGCTATCTCCCACAGCTTCACTCGCCGGGTCTTCTAATATATTTTTTTTACGTGGGGAACATTTTCTTCGGTGGCTGCGAAAATTGGCCGCTCACTACAAAGATCATCTTTGAGGCCATCACTACCACACTTAAAATTGTTTTGACCAAAATTTGATGGTGAAATCAGACGGGCACAAATCACCAAATACAAATAACATACGCTGTTTTATCTGCGAGGGCGTACTTCCCTCTTTAGTGAGGAATTTATAACAGCACATTGCTCAATTTTCTTCAGTTTCAAATTTTCCTGCGACATGGTGCGAACAATCAAGTGACAAAGGAGAACGAGACACCATAAACAAATGAATGTCCTGGGTCAATCAACTTTTTCTTGTTTTTTGGCAAAGAACAAATCAAAATAAAAATGTAGTTCTATTTAAATAAATAAATGTTTTTATTGTAGGAAACATATTAAATTTTTAAAATTCGAGGGTTGCCGCGAACTTGTATGATTATTATATGTTTTATATAGCCTTAAACATAATTCGAGCTTAAAAGTAGTCCCCTGAGTAACCATGAAATAAATAAATAATACGGCTTGCTGATAAAGATCTAATCAGTGCAATACATAAATAAACACATTTATATCGGCTTTACATGTAAAATATTGTAAAACACATTTTTAATAGAATGTTACAACAACTAATTATGTCTCTTGAGTCACTGGTGACAAAAACCGTACAAATATTTTGCCTTTTATTAATTTTATCTAATTCAACTAAAACGTACATCATAAGTTTTATTTGCCCCTTTCATTTAACAACGAATCATGTAAAAAAAAAGCACGTAACATGAAACACTTGTGTGAAAAATTACAAAAACTAAGGCCTTTTTTTGGGGACAAGTTGGTCATCCAAGAGACAAAATGGTGACTCGAGAGACTTTTAAAGTTGACTAGGCCTACTTTTTGATCACCCAGACGAAATGATAACACCATAGACTTTTAAAGTGGAATGGACTAGAGCTGCCTGGAATGAACTTTTACATAATGGAACTTCATCATTAGAACTGAGCTCTTCATTAATACCACTGGTCAATAACTCGGTGTCGCCAATATTGAGTACAGGTGTGTCTCCAATATATAAGACATTTTTAAGTTCCTGGACTAAAGCGGACAAGGCATCAATGGCACATACATTTCTCATGTCTGTTTTGCCGACGAAATGCTGAATAGCCTCAATGATGCTTCCCGACGAGTGAGTCTCGGGATGAATAATTTAGACAAGACCAAGGTTGTTTTCAACAGTCATATCATTCCAAGACCAGTTACCGTCGGTGGCGCCACACTGGAAGTTCGTAACACTCGGTAGGAACAACTTTGAGAAAGAGGCTAATAGGATAGAAGCGAATACATTTGAGCTTTCGTGGAATTTCGGCATATCTTGTCGTCAGACATCCCTCAGTGCCTAAAAACGAAAGTCTTTAATCAGTGTGTCCTGCCAGTTTTTACCTACGGAGCTGAAACGTGAACGCTCGCGTGGAAGGTCGCTCAATGAGCTATGGAGAGAGTAATGCTAGGGGTTCCTTCGAAGGATAGAATCCGAAATCACCTTATTCGACAAAGGACGAAAGTCACCGACGTTGCTCGGAGAATTAGTTTGCTGAAGGGGCGTTGGGCTGGCCACGTCTGTCATAGGACCGATAAACGGTGGAGCAGACGAGTCCTCGAATGGAGACCATGGACGGGAAAACGTAGTGTAGGGCATCCTGAGGCACGGTAGACGGACGACCTTAAGAGGATCGCTGGCGGCGGATGGATGCAAGGGGCTGGAGATAGAGTGATGTGGCGTGCCATGGAAGAGGCATATGTCCAGCAGTAGACTGCTGTAGGCTAATGATGATGATGATGTGTCTCCAATGTTAAATGTCTTAGGTAGAGACATTGGCAAAAACCTCTTTCACAAAAACAACTCAAATTACGATATTGCAACTGACTTGACACATCCTATTGAAGAACTACAGGCTCATCTCGCTGTTGCGCCATGTTTATAAGCTCCAGGGTGCTATGAGGATGCCCAGGGTCATAGTAAATCGTCTCGAACCCAGACTCGATGTCTTCCAGCCACCCGAACAAGCCGGGTTCCGAAAGGCTATAGTACCGTATACCACATACATACGCTGCGGCAAGTCATACAGAAGACCGAAGAGTATAACTTGCCGCTATGTCTAGCGTTTGTGGATTACGAGACAGATTTTAATTTGGTTGAAACGCGGGCGGTGCTAGTGTCTCTCCAGCGATGTCGTATTCACTAATTATATATCGAAATGTTGAAATGATGGTATAAAAACGCCACTTTTTAGGTCCGAGTACAGGAACAGAGTTCGAAGGCAATTTCCCTTGAATAGAGGCTTCAGACAGGGAGATGTCATATCTCCGAAACTGTTTACTGCCGCTTTTGAAGACGCCTTTAAGCTTCTGGAATGGAAAGGACTAGGCATCAATATCAACGGCGAATACATCACTCACCTTCGGTCGTTTTGCCGACGATATCCTGGTCATGACAAAGTGGATGGAAGAACTCAGCTTGATGCTCGAAGACCTCAATCGACTCTCCCAAGTTCCAACGTGTGGGCTTCAAAATATTAAGGGACAAGACTAAGGTCTTGTCGAATATTCATGTAGTGTCTACCCTTGTTTTGGTTGAGAATTTGGTTCTTGAAGTTGTTGACGCGTATGTATACCTAGGACGAACTGACGAACCATTCAATTAGGTAGGTCCAACTTGGTCATAATCGCCAAATCCAACTCAGGAAACTCCGCAATGTCTTTTCGTCCACAATTCCTCAGTGCCTTAAGATGAAAGTCTTTGACTGATGTGTGTTGCCAGTGATGGCATATGGATCCGAGACGTGGTGCTTCACTATAGGTCTTATAAGTAAGATCAGAGTTGTACAGCGAGCTATGGAGAGAGCTATGTTTGGGGTTTCTCTACGGGATCGAATCAGAAATGAGGAGATACGAAGAAGAACAAGGGTCACCAATATTTAAAATCCTGAGAAATACGAAAATGTTAAGTTTGATAATGCTAAAATTATAGCTTTTAGTGAATCCAGTTACGGATTGCTTTAACAAACAGATCAATGTCTCATGACTCACCAAAAAAGTCTCTTGGGTCACCGAAAAGGTCAGCTAGGGGACGATGACTCAAGAGACAAATTCATGTGCAAACAAATAAAATGCATAATATAAACGAAAAAACAAAATAAAACTAGTTGCTTTAGAATATTAGACTGTCATGCCAAGTATTAAGCTCTATTTTGAACCACAATCATAAAAAAACTTATGAAATATCGCGGTAAGTTAGGAGAATTGGAATAAAGACACCGTACCTGTGCAAGAGCCCCAGACGACATTAACGATGCTAAAAAATGCCAAATCAATGGCGGACTGAGTTACGTGCCATTCAGATATGTTGTCTATTAGTCCAGCAACGGTCATGCGGCGTCATTACATTTACACCTACTTTTAGAATGGTAAGTTAGGGGACTTAGTATTTTTTACTTTCACAGGGACACTTTTTTAAACTGAGCTGTAAAAATAAATATTCAAGTTCTGTAGATTGGCACAACGTTTTAAGATACTAAAGGGTATATTTTATTTAAGTAACCCATAACATAAAATGCTCATGAATAATTTTTTTACACCACGACGAAATTAAACATTGAATATATCCACAGGGACACGAAATTTTTGTATGGAAGTGAAAATGTGTCCCCTAGAAAACCAATAATTTATCTATAAATTATAAAATGTATTATTCTATATTGTGTTCAGTTGTCGGTTGATAGTCTAATTCAATTACTAACATAGTAGAATCAAAGTATGTCTTACATTTTTTGAACTAAAATAGATTTACTAGTAGTCACACAGAAAAACAAGAAATTGTTGATTGACCCTCCTATATTTTGAAAATAGAATAACCAGTGAATACGAAATCATAGTGGCCAGATTTTTTTTCGCGTTATAAATAGGTGAGGTAGATTACTTTTCAGCCACCCCTCGTAAAAAGTAAAAAATAATTATGCACTACCTAGCTGTTGCCCGCGACTTCATCTGCGAACAATTCGTTTATCCCTATCCCGCTGGGACTATGCTGATTTCCCGCAAAATTAGCCTAAGTTAATTTAGTATAAGTACCTAGTAATATTCTTTTTATCTAAGCGTCGTCGGTGTCGGGGGACCGCTAAGGTTAACAGAAACTAAAGTACATATGTTGTATTTTTTAAAGTATTAACCTTAGCGGTCCCCCGACATCGACGACGCTTAGATAAAAAGTATATTACTAGGTACTTATACTAAATTAACTTAGGCTAATTTTGCGGGAAATCAGCATAGTCCCAGCGGGATAGGGATAAACGAATTGTTCGCAGATGAAGTCGCGGGCAACAGCTAGGTAGTGCATAATTATTTTTTACTTTTTAGTTGTCGTTTTTTGGCGGCTTTTTTTGTCGGGGGTTTTTAAATTTTAAATTTTTTTTTTTTATTTCATGTTTTTTAAACAGCTCGTCGTGTTGCTATCACTGCATTGTATGTAGAATCAATTACTGATCAAAACGAATCCAAACACGACATTTGTGCTATTATTTTTTATAGTGTAGGTACTAATATGCTGGATATCTTGGCTGCAGCATCAGCTCATCCTGTTGCCACTTTTGCATTGTATGTAGAATCAAATACTGATCGAAACGAATCCAAACACGATATATCTGCTATGGTTTTATCAAGAGTGTATCTACTAGTGTTCTGGATATCCTGGCTGCAGCATCAGGCCGAGAACTGCATAATCTTGCATAGTTACATAGCATACATGGGTGTTTCAAGTTTTAGGTCCCAAATATGCTTGAAAGTAAAGTAAATACCCATTATGCGTCTAAGATTCCTACCGCAGCGAACAAAAGAGCTGATGATCTTGAAACGGCTGAACCGATTTTGATGAAACATGTCTAAGAACCATCGCTAGAAAACCAGCTTTCAAATAAAAAAAACCGCATTCAAATCGGTCCACCCGCTTAAGAGCTACGGTGCCACAGACAGACACACAGACACACAGACAGACACACAGACACACATAGCGGTCAAACTTATAACACCCCTTTTTTTGCGTCGGGGGTTAATAAAAAAAAATGTTAACAAAAAAGTAAAACCGACTCCAAAAAAATAAAAAATAACAGAAAATTGAACCGACTACAAAACCCTTGAAAATATTTTTCTGGGTACCTACTAGCTCGAAGTCGGTGCCTCAGCACGACCCAGCATGCAAGAGTGATTGAAACGGGATCCTTTTGCCATTACGAACTCGATTACTTCTTTTGTTAAGACCGTTTGATTTTACTTGGTGACTTTAATATAAATTTTACGGACGAAACTGACACTAAGTTTGTTTGTTTGATGCATTTCTTAACTTCAGTTAACCTGACTCAACACGTACGCGACCCGACGCATTTTACCGATCACAGCGAGACGACCATAGACTTGATTTGCACTGACGCTCACATTATGAATGTGAACGTGAAGCACATTCCCGACCTAGGCAGACACGCATTCATTACCGCCGAGTTGAACATAAAAAAAACCGGCCAAGAGCGTGTCGGACACGCCCAAAATAGGGTTCCGTAGCCATTACGAAAAAATTAAGTAATATTTTTCTAAGGATTTCGTATTTTATACGGAATCTTCCAAGTTTAGGTATATTTTATACCCTACGCTGCTATTTACTCATAAACTACTAATAGTTCTCAAGCAAACTTAGCCGTTATAGTTTTCCTTGAAAGTTTGATATACTGACTACCATTCTGAATTTTTTCAAATTTTTCGACCCACCGGTTTAGATTTTAGAGGGGGGGGGGACGCTCGATTTTTATGAAAATTTGAACTTTAAAGTTGAATATTTCGCAAACAAATGACTGAATCGAAAAATTGTTTTAGCAAACCCCTAATGGTTTTACAATACCTATCCAACGATACCCCACACCATAGGGTTGGATGAGAAAAAAAAAATCACCTCCACTTTACGTGTATGGGAGGTACCCTAAAAAAAATTGTTTTTTAATTTTTAATTGTACTATTTTGTTGGCATAATTTACCTATATATCCGTGCAAAATTACAGCTTTCTAGCATTGATAGTCTCTGAGCAAAGCCGCGGACGGACAGACAGACAGACAGACAGACAGACAGACAGACAGACAGACAGACGGACAGACAGACAGACAGACAGACAGACATGGCGAAACTATAAGGGTTCCGTTTTTGCCATTTTGGCTCCGGAACCCTAAAAAACCGGCCAAGAGCGTGTCGGACACGCCCAAAATAGGGTTCCGTAGCCATTACGAAAAAATTAAGTAATATTTTTCTAAGGATTTCGTATTTTATACGGAATCTTCCAAGTTTAGGTATATTTTATACCCTACGCTGCTATTTACTCATAAACTACTAATATTTCTCAAGCAAACTTAGCCGTTATAGTTTTCCTTGGAAGTTTGATATACTGACTACCATTCTGAATTTTTTCAAATTTTTCGACCTACCGGTTTAGATTTTAGAGGGGGGGGGACGCTCGATTTTTATGAAAATTTGAACTTTAAAGTTGAATATTTCGCAAACAAATGACTGAATCGAAAAATCGTTTTAGCAAACCCCTAATGGTTTTACAATACCTATCCAACGATACCCCACACCATAGGGTTGGATGAGAAAAAAAAAATCACCGCCACTTTACGTCTATGGGAGGTACCCTAAAAAAAATTGTTTTTGAATTTTTAATTGTACTATTTTGTCGGCATAATTTACCTATATATCCGTGCAAAATTACAGCTTTCTAGCATTGATAGTCTCTGAGCAAAGCCGCGGACGGACAGACAGACAGACAGACAGACAGACAGACAGACGGACAGACAGACAGACAGACAGACAGACAGACAGACATGGCGAAACTATAAGGGTTCCGTTTTTGCCATTTTGGCTCCGGAACCCTAAAAACAGAAACCGACGCCGAGATGTATTACTTACAGACCTCTTAAAGACATTAACTTAAGTGAATTCGACAATGACCTTGAGACTATAAATTGGGACCAGATAATTTTACTTAATGACGTGAACGACATGGTTAGACAATTTAACACACTTATACTCCAACTGTTCGACAAGCACGCCCCGTTAAAAACAATCGTGGTAAAGGAGGCATTTAAACCATGGTTGACGAGCAATGTGAAGCTTATGATGCGTCTCAGGGACAAAGCCCACGCGAAATACAAGCAATCCAAGACCGATGCTCATAAGCAATACTACCTGGACCTAAAACACCTAGTGATTGCAGCCATCCACAGCGAGAAACGTGCCTACTTCGAACACCACATTAACGACGTTACCGACTCAAAGACTCTCTAGAAAAACTTGAAGCGCACTGTTCTTCCAGACTCGCAGACGCAGACTGACCTTCCGACTCACTTTAATGACCCTGACTTAATAAACCGTCATTTTTTAAATATACCTGGTAAACAAGCCGCAACCATATCTGACCTAACACGCTTTGAATTTGACAGGCACAGTGACAAAACATTTACTCTTTTACCAACAACAATAGGAACTGTGACAAAAATTATGACCTCCATTAAAACGAATGCAAAGGGACATGATTCCATTGCCATTGACATGTTACTCATGACTCTTCCGGTGACCTGTAAGGTACTGACATTTATCATCAATAAGAGTATTGAGACTATGACTTTCCCGACTGACTGGAAAATCGCTCAAGTGACCCCGTTACCCAAAAAACCTAACCCTGCTAACCTGTCCGAACTCCGTCCTATTAGTATCCTTCCCTGTGCATCAAAGATAATAGAAAGGGTGGTTTGCGACCAGCTGTCGGAATACTTGGAGAAATACAGCATCCTACCTGAACTGCAATCTGGTTTTCGCAAGGGTCGTTCGACAGTCACTGCGTTACTCGATGTAGTCGATAATATTTTGCAGGCTCGGGATGCTGGCAAAAGTACGATTTTAGTACTTTTAGATTTCTCCAGGGCTTTTGATTGCATTAGCATTCCTTTGCTGTTATCTAAGATGTCGTATTACGGGTTTGATGTCACGACAATAAAATGGTTTAGCAGTTATTTGACTGACCGTGCACAGACTGTCGTATTGCGGGGGCTGGATGGTTGTACTCTGCGGTCCTCTCTGTGCCCTGTGGCACGTGGAGTACCGCAGGGTTCGATACTGGGTCCTCTGCTCTTTATATTGTACAGTTCTGATATTGTCAACAGTATAAAGAGTAGTGGATACCATCTCTACGCGGATGATCTGCAATTGTACGTCTCTTGCGCGCCATCGGAAACGTCCATCGCTGTGAACGCCATAAACGCGGATCTCGATCGTGTTTCAGCGTGGTCGGAGAAGAACTGTTTAGTCCTCAATCCTGTCAAGTCGAAATACATTGTTTTTGGATCGAGACATCAAATTCGTAATACTAATGACGCTCTGACTGTCGATAATGTTGCCGTCATGGATGAACCAATAGAACAGGTGGTAGAAGCTAACAACCTTGGTCTCCTTATGGACGGCAAGCTGAGCTTTGAGAACCACATTTTAAAAGTTGTGAGTAACTGCTTCTCCCGTTCAAGATTCTGTACAATGTACGCGATTACCTTAGTGTCAATTTGCGTGTTGACCTTTGTGAATCGCTTATATTGTCCAGATTAAACTATTGTGATGTTGTTTATGACGGCTGCATTGTCGGCCGTTCTAAGAGACTTTTACAGCGAGTGCAGAACGCATGCGCTCGTTTTTGTTTCCGTATCCCTCCCCGCTCCCACGTCACTCCGTATTTGAACGCCGCTAACCTGCTGAATATGCCTGCACGCAGGCGTATGCACCTCGCCACTCTGCTGTTCGGTGTGAGACGGTATAGGACCCCATTATACCTCCACAATAAAATGGTTTGGTCGAAGAGTGAGCGCAGGAGTGATATGGTTCTTGTGCCTAAACATCGGACTGCGGCATTTCGCGGAAGTTTTAAGTTCGCGGCGTCCAAGTGCTGGAACGATATTCCTCCTCCTATCCAAGGAGCGTCTAGTGAGTACACCTTCAAGCGCAAGCTGAAGGAATACTTGTTGACGCTCCAAAAATCAATTCGCTAAACCAGCACTTTAAGTACGCCAGCCTGTTATTAGTGTTATTACGTATTCTTACTTATTTGTCCCTTGTTTTTTACTTATGGTTTATTATAATTTATTTATTTATATCTTGTTTCCTTAAATTAAATCTATTGTATGCCTTAATTTTATTTACACATACGTTTAGTATATTTATGTATCATTCCGTGAGTCACAGACGGTACTGACAGAATACCAGCGCTGCAGGCGTCTAACGCCTCAGCATTATGCTGAGTCAGCGGCCGTTTCACTTTTACGAGGACACACAAAATCGTATATTTTTATTTTAGTAAATACCTTTATGTTTTGTTTGTGTTTGCTGTCTATTGTTTTTTTTTTGTTGTTGTTGTATTTGTGTGTCTTTGTGAATGTGAATAAATGTCTTTCTTTCTTTCTTTCTTTCTTTTGTTTCTCATACATTTTTTTGTTCCAAATTTCGATGGCCAGAAATTGACATCCATTCGGCAACGCGCGAGTGATACTTCGGGTGTTGCAAGCGTTCCTAGGCGGCGGTAATTGCTTAACATCAGGCGGACCGCATGCCTGTTTGCCACCGACGTGGTATTAAAAAAAACTTCGATTTTCGAGTTTCGTAATAGTCCTGCTGGTTATGGGCTAGTTTTGATAGGGTTTTTGAAGTACCTACAAACCGATAACAAGTAGGTAAGCTTTAGTTTAGAACAATGCGTTCACGTAGAGAATGAATCATTATTTCATCATTAACGTCATTTTTATGAGGATAAGATCAAAATACACGCTTCAGTCATAATTGAACTGCGAGAGCATAGGTATATTTGTAAAGTAAATTATTCATATTCATGATGTACAAAATTGTGTATTTATTAGTGTTTTGTTCTATAACCAGAGGATATTCCGGTAAGTAGGTACTCTTAGGCCGTCTTGCAGGAAAAAATAAATCTAGATTTAGTAGTTAAGCCTGGCTTAAGCTTGACAGTTCCATACATTTTGACACTACTAAGCTGAGGTTAACGCTAACTCGAGATTTATGTGTTTCCAGCAAGTGGCCATTAGTAGAACTAACAGAATTTCATTGCTCTTCCGCGACCTTACGATAGCTAAGCTTATGCAAATATGCGTGTTCATGCAGTTCCTCCACCTCCACACTGTAAGAGCACACACAAATCAAACAAACCCATCTATCACGTGGTATTCGGTTATTGCGCGCTGTTCCCTCGGGATCTGTGCATTTTTCCGGGATAAAAAGTAGCCTATATCACTCTCGGGCCCATAAACTATCTCCATGCCAAAAATCACGTCGATTCGTCGCTCCGTTACGGCGTGAAAGACGGACAAACATACAAACACACTTTGACATTTATAATATTAGCATGGATATGGATAGTATATTACATGCCTAAATGCCAAATTTCATAGTTTTATCTTCGACAGCGACGAACTTCCACCATATAAACTTTCACCCCCTATTTTAACCCCTCAAAGCCTCTTTTTTTAACCCCCGACGGAAAAAAGGGGTGTTATAAGTTTGACCGCTACGTGTGTCTGTGTGTCTGTCTGTGTGTCTGTGTGTCTGTCTGTGTGTCTGTGTGTCTGTCTGTGGCACCGTAGCTCTTAAGCGGGTGGACCGATTTGAATGCGGTTTTTTTTATTTGAAAGCTGGTTTTCTAGCGATGGTTCTTAGACATGTTTTATCAAAATCGGTTCAGCCGTTTCAAGATCATCAGCTCTTTTGTCCGCTGCGGTAGGAATCTTAGACGCATAATGGGTATTTACTTTACTTTCAAGCATATTTGGGAAGTAAAATTTGAAACACCCATGTATGCTTTATGACTATGCAAGATTATGCAGTTCTCGGCCTGATGCTGCAGCCAGGATATCCAGAACACCAGTAGGTACACTCTTGATAAAACCATAGCAGATATATCGTATTTGGATTCGTTTCGATCAGTTTTTGATTCTACATACAATGCAATGGTGGCAACAGGATGAGCTGATGCTGCAGCCAGAATATCCAGCACACTAGAAGACTTTAAAAAATAATAGCACACATGTTGTGTTTGGATTCGTTTTGATCAGTAATTGATTCTACATACAATGAAGTGGTGGCAACATGACGAGCTGATGCTGCAGCCAAGATATCCAGCACACCAGTATACCTACTCTTGAAAAAAAAATAGCAGACATGTCGTGTTTGATTCCTTTTGATCAGTATTTGATTCTACATACAATGAAGTGGTGGCAACATGACGAGCTGATGCTGCAGCCAAGATATCCAGCACACCAGTATACCTACTCTTGAAAAAAAAATAGCAGACATGTCGTGTTTGATTCCTTTTGATCAGTATTTGATTCTACATACAATGCAATGGTGGCAACACGAGCTGAGCTGCAGCCAGGATATTCAACACACTAGTACACTTAAAAAAAAATATATACCAAAGTTTAAAAAACATGAAATAAAAAAAAACTAAAATTAAAAATTTTAAAAACCCCCGACAAAAAAAAGCGCTAAAAAAATTTAAAAAAAAACGAAAAAAAGGCGCCAGAAAAGGACAACTAAAAAGTAATAAATAATTATGCACTGCCTAGCTGTTGCCTGCGACTTCATCTGCGAAGAATTCGTTTATCCCTATCCCGCGGGGACTATGCTGATTTCCGGCAAAATTAGCCTAAGTTAATTTAGTACAAGTACCTAGTAATATTTTTTTTTATCTAAGCGTCGTCGATGTCGGGGGACCGCTAAGGTTTTAAAAAATACAACATAATGTATTTTAGTTTCCTGTTACCCTGAAAAAAATCCGTCTAGCCGTTTAGGCTGCAGCGAGGACCAAAGAAATGGACATACATACTCACCTAGATATTATCTTAAGTATTGTATTGTATCTTAAATATTAAGTTTGTACCGGTTTGGCTTTAGCTGTTAAGGTACAAATGTAATTTAAATAAATAAATACCCTGGAAAAACATAACTGTCCTTCGGGCAGTCGAGTAAAAAAACCGCATTCAAATCGGTCCACCCGTTTAAGAGCTACAGGGTCACAGACAGACGCATATAGCGGTCAAACTTATAACACCCTTCTTTTTGCGTCGGGGGTTATAATCTGTAGCTTATTAACGTACTCCAATTGAATAAAATCTTAAAATAACTTTTTTCCTGTATTATCAAGCAAATGGCAAAACGTTTCGTTTGTTCGCGCTAGCAGGCAAATGTCTCTCTAATGGTGACTCACGATGAGATACCGAATGAGGTAAAATAGCCAGTTGCGGAGTAGTTGCAGTGACTAACGTCCCGAACCCAAATAAATAAATAAAATAAAACCAGCCAAGAGCGTGTCGGACCCGCCCAAAATAGGGTTCCGTAGCCATTACGAAAAAATTAAGTAATATTTTTCTAAGGATTTCGTATTTTATACGGAATCTTCCAAGATTAGGTATATTTTATACCTTACGCTGCTATTTACTCATAAACTACTAATAATTCTCAAGCAAACTTAGCCGTTATAGTTTTCCTTGAAAGTTTGATATACTGCCTACCATTCTGAATTTTTTCAAATTTTTCCACCCACCGGTTTAGATTTTAGAGGGGGGGGGGGGGGGGGACGCTCGATTTTTATGAAAATTTGCACTTTAAAGTTGAATATTTCGCAAACTAAGTAATTACTGAATCGAAAAATCGTTGTAGCAAACCCCGTCAATCACGTATAAAACCCTAACTCTGTACCAAATTTCAGCTCTCTGAGTTGATGGGAAGTACTAGTTCTATTTTGATGATCATGAGTCAGTGTTTTGATGATCATGAGTGAGTGAGTGTCATAAATGCGAAACTTTGCTTTCGCTTAACTTCGGAACTAAATGACCTACAGACTTGAAATTTTGGATTTTAAGTATGTGATTATAGCTTTCTGGGCAACGAAAATTTCGGCGTTCTGGTCTTATCCAGAGGTTCTCAAATAGGGGCCTGAAAATGCGGCGAAATGGTTCCTGTAAAGAATGGTACGGCAGTGCTTGCTTCGCGCTCGACTTGGCGGGGGCACTACCGTGCCCCCAGATCCATACTAATATTATAAATGCGAAAGTGTGTTTGTATGTTTGTTTGTTTGTGTGTTTGCGTGTTTGTTTGTCTTTCACGCCGTAACGGAGCGACGGATCGACGTGATTTTTGGCATAGAGATAGTTTATGGGTCCGAGAGTGACATAAGCTACTTTTTAACCCGGAAAAATAACACGCGGGCGGAGTCGCGGGCAAAAGATAGTTTTTAATATTAACTTGTTTTTAGTTTCAGGTTTCGAAAAAGCGGCGCTCAAAATAGAAGGAATTCATTTAAATTCTTCAAAAGATTCGAATGCTACACACTTATATTACAGTTTTAGTGAACCAGAGGAAATATCTATGAAATGTTCTTTTAATAAACAGAAATATTACGCTGTGACGTTATTGGATGAAGAATCGCATCAAGGAGTCTCTTTAGGAACACGTAATGTATTTTTTAACTCCTAAACTGTAAATCTGTGATTTACTTAAACACGAATACCATAATAACATACTTATATTATGAAGATTCTGGAAAAGTCTAAGTTAATAGGTACAGGTAGTCTATTCCCCATAGACGACGATTGTATCATTATTACGTTGCTAAAAAGATACTCTGCAGCCACTAAATTAACAACAAGAACGTACGACATTAAATTACTTAATTCATATGGTTTTTAGGGTTCCGGAGCCAAAATGGCAAAAACGGAACCCTTATAGTTCCGCCATGTCTGTCTGTCTACAAAGTTAACCATGGACAATTAAGTTTTGTAATTTTTATGTTTTCGCACTCGCTTATTGCTGTTTACCTTTTATTCGCTTTTGCCACAAAATTGTATTAAAGTTTATGATGAAGTTCAGTTAACTACAGTTCAAATTTTGTATAAGTATAAGAAAAGACTTATGCAACATAGTATAATATATAAGTAGTAAAAAAAAAACTCATGGCGTCTTTTTGTTTTTTTCTTGCAATTTTCGCTACGGTCACATTAACTCACGTCACTCGCATGTTTTGACCCCTCTTATACAATTGTTACATAGAATATTATTTCAGGATTATCATCAAATTACCGACACTTAAATGATCGAATTTTATTTCAAAATCATTATTTCGAGTAGGTATTTTCAAGTAATTTCAATTTATATATTTTTAACTGTGCGATGATTCATTGCATAGTTGTATTATTAATCAGAAAACGTTTCGTAATTTATTCTTTCATTTTTTTAACTGACTTCAAAAAAAGGAGGAGGTTCTATGTTCCAATGTTTCTATTTTGTGTTTTTGTATTATTTTTCTTTGTTTTTGTAATAACGTATTTATTATTATTTACTGTAGGCATGTAGGTATATCGATTGTGTGTATATTAAATGGTTTTTTTATAGGTAATTCGACCGTAGTTTCGTATAACTTCACGCTGGAAAACTCTAACAGAACACTCATTTGTGAAGCGACAGAAAATGCCTCAGTAAATCCCAGACACTTTGAAATAAAAGTGTATTTTATATATGAACCAAGATTAGCTAACAAATCTGGTAAGTGGTTTTCAATATATATTTGGGTCACTCAACTTTTTAGTGTGTGTTATTCTGTCCCGTAAGCTCAGTACCCTTAGTGTAAGTTTTCGGTTGTAAAATACGTCTCGATCGCGTTCGCGTTAAAATCTCAATTTATATGGAAACACGAACAGCGCCTCTAGCGGAACGCTTGCGATGTTCGTGTTTTGTAACCGAAAACTTACACTAAGGGCACAGAATATAATAATAGTACTACGTACAGATGTTGCACTCCTTTGATACTGAAGAAAGCCGCCGTTTTAATAGCCTACAGCGCTGCCTTTTGTTCCAAACATACCTACCCCGCCAACTCGAGTGTAAGGGTTATAACTTTGTTAGAAAGTTAAAATAAAATAATCCAACTAAACGTTTAGAAATTTTATTTATCAAGCGACTTCAAAAAACTTCTTTTGGTGATGCGAAAAAAAGATAACTTCGAATTCTTTCTTTTTTTTGTTTCGACATTCGTCCACGCAACAGTTATTAAGTAGTATTACGATTCGCCGTTGTCACAAACGGTGCAGTGCAGTGTACCTACAAATGTAATTAGTAATGTTTTGCCATCGTATTTTGTCGGAAAAGTTCGTAATTATATTGCTTTCTCAACTAGCTTACTGAAGTTCACTGAAGCTAATTGAGAAAGCAAGATAAATATTAACTTATTCAACAAAACACGATGGAAAAACATTATTCAATAGATCTTTACTGATCGCACAAGCAATATTACACAGATATTTAGGTAAGGATCGAAATATTCAAAGCAAGTGTCGCGTCACGCGCGTGCTCGCAGGCGCGCGGCAGCCCCCGCTGCTTACAATCTCAAGTTGTCGCGCGCTGTATACTCCAATTCAATAGAATCTAACAATCCTGTAGACACTTCCAGCCTTCTAATATGAACACCGGGCTGCCTAAGGCTTTGTGATGTGACTATTATTCTTTTTTCATTCCTGTTAAATGATAATTGCAACAATAGGGACATATATAATCAAGCGTGCTCACGTCAGGGTGTGTTAAATGTGTAGAAAATTGTTAGATTCTATTGAATTGTACTTTAGATGTTTATCGCTGTAGGTATAGAGGAGTGACAGATGCCTGCTAAGGGTACAGGAGACATCAGTGACAGTGATACACTTTGTTAGAAAAATGTTCGCAATTTATACTATTAGCACACTTCGGAGATGAGCCATGAAGAAATTGCCTTTAAACTGTCACAACTCCGAAATGTTAGTGGTTGTACCCCGTAAAGCATACTTTTAACAAGTACAGTTACAGTAAAAAAAGGTTCGTTACCCTAATCTTTTGCTTAGTATGAGCGCTAATCTGCTTTACCGATTGAGTAGGACATACTGCGTCAACCTGTCAACCTGCTGGACGTAATCAGGTGACCATACCAACCCTACAACTACACCTTGGCACTGACAAACACTGACAAATTTTTAGTTTTGAACTGACTTTAGTTTTGTATTGATTTGAAACTAGATTAATGTTAGAGGTGTATACTATTTTGACCCTTGTTATTATGTCAAGGAAGTATAATTTGATATGCAATTGTCAACTTAGTACTTCGGTTTCAAAGTTTTTGACTTTGTAAAGGAGTCAATTTAATAACTGACGAAGGTTTTCCTACCCCCACTTTACCTACCTATCTCAGGAGACGTTGCCATGGCAACAAGCTACACTATTTGGTGGCGGCAGGCGAGAGCTTGCCTTCGGAACCCAAAAGCTTAATGGTTAGGTACTTGAACTAAAATGTACCTACATATCAGAACCATTTTTTTTTATTTATGACGGTCGAAGCATTCTACTCCATACTTCCACTGAACGTGTAGATATATTTAGTTACATATTATTATGTTTAGTTTTAGTTTTGTTACTAAGAAACCCCATACATCCCTTTGGTATTATTGCTCTTTTCTTGTATTTTTTCTTTAATTTTATACTTACAAGTAGCGGCACGAAAGTCTAGTGCTGAGTGAACCGTGGAAGGGATAGCTGCGCATGGGGGCATGGGCGCGGGGGACGTAATGCGACTGGAAAGCCAATCGGCGCTACGCACGCCCGCCCTTCCCCCTGTGATACCTTACTTTTGACTTCTGCGCAATAACGGTCAGCGCTAAACTCTCGTGCCGCTACTTGTACTGTAGTTTTTATAAATAAATAAATAATTTATATCATGGGACACTTGACACCAATTGACCTAGTAGAACCAAGCTAAGTAAAGCTTGTACAGTCAGCTGCAGAGAAAGGGTACCCCCCTGTAATGGCGGTAGTATGGATACCGCCGTTACAAGGGGGTACCTTTTCTCTGCAGCTGACTGTACTATGGACACTAGGCAACGGATAAACCGCACCTTTAATACCAAAGTGAAACAACTTTATAAATTCACATTTCCAAATTGAACTTTAAATTAAACACTATCTGGTTGAATTTTGAAATGAAAAAAAAACACATTATTTCACTTTGGTTTTAAAGGGGCGAAACATACTTATATAGATAAATACATACTTAAATAGATATTAAAAAACGTTTCGTTTGTTCGCGCTAGCAGGCAAATGTCTCTCCAATGGTGACTCACGATGAGATACCGAATGAGGTAAAATAGCCAGTTGCGGAGTAGTTGCAGTGACTAACGTCCCAAACCCAAATAAATAAATAAAACCAGCCAAGAGCGTGTCGGACCCGCCCAAAATAGGGTTCCGTAGCCATTACGAAAAAATTAAGTAATATTTTTCTAAGGATTTCGTATTTTATACGGAATCTTCCAAGTTTAGGTATATTTTATACCTTACGCTGCTATTTACTCATAAACTACTAATAATTCTCAAGCAAACTTAGCCGTTATAGTTTTCCTTGAAAGTTTGATATACTGCCTACCATTCAAATTTTTCCACCCACCGGTTTAGATTTTAGAGGGGGGGGGGGGACGCTCGATTTTAATGAAAATTTGCACTTTAAAGTTGAATATTTCGCAAACTAATTACTGAATCGAAAAATCGTTGTAGCAAACCACGTCAATCACGTATAAAACCCTAACTCTGTACCGAATTTCAGCTCTCTGAGTTGATGGGAAGTACTAGTTCTATTTTGATGATCATGAGTCAGTGTTTTGATGATCATGAGTGAGTGAGTGTCATAAATGCGAAACTTTGCTTTCGCTTAGCTTGGGAACTAAATGACCTACAGACTTGAAATTTTGGATTTTAAGTATGTGATTATAGCTTTCTGGGTAACGAAAATTTCTGCGTTCTGGTCTTATCCAGAGGTTCTCAAATAGGGGCCTGAAAATGCGGCGAAATGGTTCCTGTAAAGGATGGTACGGCAGTGCTTGCTTCGCGCTCGACTTGGCGGGGGCACTACCGTGCCCCCAGATCCATACTAATATTATGGTGTACTGCCTTTTTGGCGAAATATTTTTCGCAAAATTTCATTTGGCAACCAACCTTTCGGCGAAGTTTCATTTAGCAAACCAATTGTTAGCATAACCTTACTTCGCATTTTTCTTATTTCGCAACATTTTTATATTGCAAAATTTTAATTCGTCACACTTTTATGTGGCAAATAATTATGTAGCAAATGATTGGCTTAGACAAATAACAAATTGTCAAATAACATTTGACCAATTTTTATGTTACAAAGTTTTACTTTAAAATTTGTGCGAGCGAGCGAAGCGAGCGAGCAAGACGGTTCGGAGCAGAAGCGACTTGGATAATTTAGGTTCAGAAGGCTAAGGCGGGAGCGGATCGGAGCGTAGCTCCCGCCTTAGCCTTCGATGTTAGGTTTTTTTTTATAGCAGCCAGTATAACCTGCCATTAGGAAAATAGGTTGGATTCCATTCAATATGTTGCTAAGTTTAGATATGCCAATCAATACATTTTGACCAAAACATAAATGACATCTTAAAAAAAATTCCAGGTAATATTTTGCATAATAATAATTTATTAAATCACTAGTTGTGAAACGATATAGTTGCGAAACGTTGAGTTGGGAAATGAAATTTCGCCGAAATAAAAATATGGGATAAATAGTTTGGGAGCTAATAATTTGCTAAATAATTTTCGCCAAAACATCAGTAAACCTAATATTATAAATGCGAAAGTGTGTTTGTATGTTTGTTTGTTTGTGTGTTTGCGTGTTTGTCTGTCTTTCACGCCGTAACGGAGCGACGGATCGACGTGATTTTTGGCATAGAGATAGTTTATGGGTCCGAGAGATACATAGGCTACTTTTTAACCCGGAAAAATAACACGCGGGCGGAATCGTGGGCAAAAGATAGTTTTTAATATTAACTTCAATGATATTATATGTTACTAGTATGTAGAAGCTCACTGATTAACTTGTTTTTAGTTTCAGGTTTCGAAAAAGCGGCGCTCAAAATAGAAGGAATTCATTTAAATTCTTCAAAAGATTCGAATGCTACACACTTATATTACAGTTTTAGTGAACCAGAGGAAATATCTATGAAATGTTCTTTTAATAAACAGAAATATTACGCTGTGACGTTATTGGATGAAGAATCGCATCAAGGAGTCTCTTTAGGAACACGTAATGTATTTTTTAACTCCTAAGCTGTAAATCTGTGATTTACTTAAACACGAATACAATAATAACATACTTATGAAGATTCTGGAAAAGTCTAAGTAGGTACAGGTAGTCTATTCCCCATAGACGACGATTGTATCATTATTGGATGCGATTCTACGCGCACGTCGGCTAAATTGTCTAAATCTAAATTTTCTAAATTTTAATTGACATTTAGACGGCTGATTTAACAAGTGCTATTCCAGAAAGTCACGCTGACCGGCTAGATAGATCGGCTAAAATAAGAAACGTCAGATTAAATTAGCGTTGTCATTTGATTATGACAGGTGCTCATAGAATAGCAAAGTGATTTAGCGACGTCTAAATAAAATTAGGAATTTTAGCGGCCGCTGTAGAATCGGGTCCATTATGTTGCTAAAAAGATACTCTGCAGCCACTAAATTAACAACAAGAATGTACGACATTAAATTACTTAATTCATATGGTTTTTAGGGTTCCGGAGCCAAAATGGCAAAAACGGAACCCTTATAGGTTCGCTATGTCTGTCTGTCTGTCTACAAAGTTAACCATGGACAATTAAGTTTTGTAATTTTTATGTTTTCGCACTCGCTTATTGCTGTTTACCTTTTATTCGCTTTTGCCACAAAATTGTATTAAAGTTTATGAAGAAGTTCAGTTAACTACAGTTCTAATTTTGTATAAGTATAAGAAAAGACTTATGCAACATAGTATAATATATAAGTAGTAAAAAAAACTCGTGGCGTCTTTTTATTTTTTTCTTGCAATTTTCGCTACGGTCACATTAACTCACGTCACTCGCATGTTTTGACCCCTCTTATACAATTGTTACATAGAATATTATTTCAGGATTATCATCAAATTACCGACACTTAAATGATCGAATTTTATTTCAAAATCATCATTTCGAGTAGGTATTTTCATTTCATCAGCAATTCAGTTCGTGAATTGTCATTACAAGTAATTTCAATTTATATATTTTTAACTGTGCGATGATTCATTGCATAGTTGTATTATTAACCAGAAAACGTTTCGTAATTTATTCTTTCATTTTTTTAACTGACTTATAAAAAAGGAGGAGGTTCTATGTTCCAATGTTTCTATTTTGTTTTTGTATTATTTTTCTTTGTTTTTGTAATAACGTATTTATTATTATTTACTGTAGGCATGTAGGTATATCGATTGTGTGTATATTAAATGGTTTTTTTATAGGTAATTCGACCGTAGTTTCGTATAACTTCACGCTGGAAAACTCTAACAGAACACTCATTTGTGAAGCGACAGAAAATGCCTCAATACATCCCAGACACTTTGAAATAAAAGTGTATTTTATATATGAACCAAGCTTAGCTAACACATCTGGTAAGTGGTTTTCAATATATATTTGGGTCACTCAACTTTTTAGTGTGTGTTATTCTGTCCCGTTACCCTTAGTGTAAGTTTTCGGTTGTAAAATACGTCTCGATTGCGTTCGCGTTAAAATCTCAATTTATATGGAAACACGAACAGCGCCTCTAGCGGAACGCTTGCGATGTTCGTGTTTTGTAACCGAAATCTTACACTAAGGGCACAGAATAAAATAATAGTACTACGTACAGATTTTGCACTCCTTTGATACTGAAGAAAGCCGCCGTTTTAATAGCCTACAGCGCTGCCTTTTGTTCCAAACATACCTACCCCGCCAACTCGAGTGTAAGGGTTATAACTTTGTTAGAAAATTAAAATAAAATAATCCAACTAAACGTTTAGAAATTTTATTTATCAAGCGACTTCAAAAAACTTCTTTTGGTGATGCGAAAAAAAGATAAGTTCGAATTCTTTCTTTTGTTTGTTTCGACATTCGTCCACGCAACAGTTATTAAGTAGTATTACGATTCGCCGTTGTCACAAACGGTGCAGTGCAGTGTACCTACAAATGTAATTAATAATGTTTTGCCATCGTATTTTGTCGGAAAAGTTCGTAATTATATTGCTTTCTCAACTAGCTTACTGAAGTTTACTGAAGCTAATTGAGAAAGCAAGATAAATATTAACTTATTCGACAAAACACGATGGAAAAACATTATTCAATAGATCTTTACTGATCGCACAAGCAATATTACACAGATATTTAGGTAAGGATCGAAATATTCAAAGCAAGTGTCGCGTCGAGCGCGTGCTCGCAGGCGCGCGGCAGCCCCCGCTGCTTACAATCTCAAGTTGTCGCGCGCTGTAGATGTTTATCGCTGTAGGTATGGGCGAGTGACAGATGCCTGCTAAGGGTAATTGAGACATCAGTGACAGTGATACACTGTTAGAAAAATGTTCGCAATTTATACTATTAGCACACTCGGACGATGCAGGTGGTAGGATCTTGTGCAAGGTCCGCCCGGATTGCTACCACCATCTTGCTCGCTAATCCTGCCGTGAAGCAACAGTGCTTGCACTGTTGTGTTTCGGCGCGGAGAGTAAGACAGCCGGTGAAATTACTGGCACTTGAGGTATTCCAACTTAGGCCTCTAGGTTGGCAACGCATCTGCAATGCCCCTGGTGTTGCAGATGTTTATGGGCGGTGGCGATTTCTTACCACCAGGAGACCCACTTGCTCGTTTGCCTTCCAGTCGAATAAAAAAAAAAAAAAAAAACTCGGAGATGAGCCATGAAGAAATTGCCTTTAAACTGTTACAACTCCTAAGAGCTTGTCCAGATGAGGCGATTTACGCGCGAGTGCACTCGCGCGTTTCATTTTATATCGCGTCCAGATCGCGTCCAGTCGCGTTTTACGCGCGTTCCTACACTGGGAGGGATTGCCAGTTATAAAGACGGACTCGCCATGGAGTCGCGCGTGGTAGTGGACGCAGCAATAGCGCCTGGGTATCTCAACTCGCGCGGCGCTCGCGCGTAGTACGTGCGAGTCGAGAGTCGCGCTCATTGCACGCGATTTACGCGCGAGTTGAGAAACGCGCAGCATCATCTGGACGGGATATATGTAGCCCCAGTACCTCGGGAACGCGCGAGTGGACTCGCGCGAGTCCACTCGCGCGTAAATCGCCTCATCTGAACAAGCTCTAAATGTTAGTGGTTGTACCCCGTTAAGCATAGGTACTTTTAATAAGTACAGTCAGAGTAAAAAAAGGTTCGTTACCCTAAGATCTATTTTACTTTGCTTAGTATGAGCGCTAATCTGCTTTACCGACTGAGTAGGACATACTGCGTCAACCTGTCAACCTGCTGGACATAATCAGGTGACCAAAGCAACCCTACAACTACACCTTGGCAGTGACAAACACTGACAAATTTTTAGTTTTGAACTGACTTTAGTTTTGTATTGATTTGAAACTAGATTATATGTTAGAGGTGTATACTATTTTGACCCTTGTTATCATGTCAAGTAAGCATAATTTGATATTAATAAAACAAATATTCTCAGAACCAAATTTGTATTGAAGTCTATCAACAAATTTAAATCAACGTCAAGCAAAACACAATATCTGATGGCCAGTATAAAGAGGTTTCAACACTCCCCCTGCATCAGATCAGGCCTAATCATCAGTCCTAGTGAGGCTCGTGCTTTGAGAAAGCTTTCCTTTGGTAGGGCTTTCGTAAACGTATCTGCTACTTGTTCTCTAGAAGGTACGTAGAGGACATTGACCTTTTTCTCTTGATGCAACTCTCGCAAAAACTTATAGCGCGTATCTATGTGCTTTGTCTTAAAATGAAACACTGGGTTCTTGACAAGCTTGATAGCACTTTGGTTATCCACATAAACGGTAGGTATTACCTCGGTTCCTCGAACTTCCTTGTAAAGTCGATTAAGCCATATAACCGTCTGGGCTGCAAGGCTGGCCGCCACAAATTCCGCCTCAGTGGTTGAAAGAGTTACACATCTCTGTGTCTTTGAAGACTATGACACCACTCCCCCTGCGGCCAGACATACGTAACCAGAAGTCGACCTTCTTGTGTCTTTATCTCTGGCGTAGTCAGCATCGCTATAAGGTGCGAATGATTTCTCTTTAGTGGATAAAAAATCCTTGACCTGTCTCTTGTTTTGGTGACAGAGTCTCTTATGCCAAATCTGTAGGCTTTTTCCTTCTTTTACAACACAAGCATTAACAGTCCTCACTCTCATCAAAAGTTTATATAGATTACCATCTCTGATACTGACAGCTTTGACGTGGCCGCTCTTATCTTTGAAGATACGCTTATCCTTGTCAGCTATCTCTATATATCCATGGTCCAGTGCTGAACCAGATGAGAATAGATTTTGTCCTGCTTGAGGTACATACAAAACATTATTCAGATGAGCACGTTTCCATTTACCTTTTACCGACATTTCAACATCAATAACTCCTTGGCCATATGCATACATATTTCGATCATCTCCCAGTCGTAAAGCTCTTGGGTTATCGAAAGGTGTGTAGCTTCTAAACCAATTGGCGCTTGACGTGATATGGTGAGATGCTCCTGAGTCAACTATCCAATCTGAATTTGAGTTATAAAGTCGAGATAGGAATGCATCACCATCATTCGGAATGGCTTCGTTACCCTTATTCCGCTTCTTAAGCTTCTTCAGCAAAAAGCATCGTTTATGAGTATGTCCAATTTTGTTGCAATGTGAACACTTGACTTTTTCTTTCTTCTTATTTGATAAAAGAGCATTTTCAGACGTAACAGTGGAAGTAGAAGGTCTTGTATCCAAGTCTCCGAGACGTTGTTCGTGAAGACGAAGACGCTCCTTAAGAGTAGAAATACTTCTGTTCTCCTTAGGTACAGACTCCCAAGCATTCTTAAACTCAAGATATGCTGAAGGCAATGTGTTAAGAATCCTGTTCATCAACAATGATTGCGGGAGAGAACCTTCTTCCTTTAATTCGTCATTGAGTTGTTGCCATAATGCCTGCAGCTTAGAGACGTGCGTGGCAATGTCGTCAGCTTCATCTTTAGTGTAAGTGAACAGCTGGCAATACAACAAGTCTAGTCTTCTATCATTCTTCTGCTCGTATACTGAGTGAAGTATATCCCACATTTCCTTACCGGATTTAGCAGTGAGTATATGACGTTTAGGTTCTGCGGAGACGCTACAGCCGATGATACATTGGAGTAATGCGTCGCGTTCTTCATACTGGGTGAGTTTCCTTTGATAACTTGCAGTTTCGTCAGCCGATGCGTCTTTCTTTAGGGGTACAGGAACAGTTTCGACGCCTTTTACAACATCTTTCAATTTATGCATAGTTAGTTGAAGGTTTATATCGAATTTCCATACCAACCAGTTTTCGAGACCGCGTAGCTTTTCAATATTAAAGCGATCCAATTTTTGGACACTCATATTGCAAAACACAAATTAAAAAGGTAAAACTGATCCCAAAAATAGAAGAATATTGCTTATAAAAGGAATATTTGTAAAATTCCCATAACCTAATAAAACAAATATTCTCAGAACCAAATTTGTATTGAAGTCTATCAACAAATTTAAATCAACGTCAAGCAAAACACAATATCTGATGGCCAGTATAAAGAGGTTTCAACAGATATGCACTTGTCTACTTAGTACTTTGGTTTCAAAGTCTTTGACTTTGTAAAGGAATTAATTTAATAACTGACGAAGGTTTTCCTACCCCCAGTTTACCTACCTAACTCAGGAGACGTTGCCATGGCAACAAGCTACACTATTTGGTGGCGGCAGGCGAGAGCTTGCCTTCGGAACCCAAAAGCTTAATGGTTAGGTACTTGACCTAAAATGTACAGCCGGGGTAAAAAAAGGTTCGTCACCTTAAGATCTATTTTCCTTTGCTCAGTATGAGCGCTCATCTGCTTTACCGATTGAGTAGGTCATACTGCGTCAACCTGTCAACCTGCTGAACATAATCAGGTGACCATAGCAACCGTACAACTAAAGCTTGGCACTGACAAACATTGACAATCAAATAGAACATTATTTGATTGAAACTTTTACGTAGTTGTTTATTAAAAAGGTTTTGTATTGATATGAAACTAGACATATGTCAGAGGTGTATACTATTTTGATCCTTGTTGTCATGCCAAGTGAGTATAATTTGATATGCACTTGTCTACTTAGTACTTTGGTTTCAAAACGTACTAAGAGTTTATGACTTCGTAAAGGAATCAATTTAATAACTGACGAAGGTTTTTCTACCCCCACTGTACCTATATATCAGAATCATTTTTTTTTATGACGATCGATGCATTCTACTCCATACTTCCACTGAACGTGTAGATATATTTAGTTACATATTATTATGTTTAGTTTTAGTTTTGTTACTAAGAAACCCCATACATCCCTTTGGTATTATTGCTCTTTTCTTGTATTTTTTCTTTAATTTTATACTTACTGTAGTTTTTATAAATAAATAAATATATTTTTATCATGGGACACTTGACACCAATTGACCTAGTAGAACCAAGCTAAGTAAAGCTTGTACTATGGACACTAGGCAACGGATAAACATACTTATATAGATAAATACATACTTAAATAGATATTAAACATCCAATACCCGAGAACAAACATTCGTGTTCTTCATAAAAATATCTGCCCCGGCCGGGATTCGAACCCGGGACCTCAAGCTTCGTAGTCAGGTTCTCTAAACACTTGGCCATCCGGTCGTCCATTTTAAGAATTATATTCGTAATTATTTTATTTGAAAAAACGATTTTCTGCCAAGTTTCTTGCGGTGCAATCTTCTTGACAATGATGGTCTTTCCGAAAGCGTAGGTACAGTCAGCTGCAGAGAAAAGGTACCCCCCTGTAACGGCGCTGTCCATACTACCGCCATTACAGGGGGGTACCCTTCCTCTGCAGCTGACTGTACTTAAAAAACCGGCCAAGAGCGTGTCGGACACGCCCAAAATAGGGTTCCGTAGCCATTACGAAAAAATTAAGTAATATTTTTCTAAGGATTTCGTATTTTACACGGAATCTTCCAAGTTTAGGTATATTTTATACCTTACGCTGCTATTTACTCATAAACTACTATAGTTCTCAAGCAAACTTAGCCGTTATAGTTTTCCTTGAAAGTTTGATATAATGACTACCATCCTGAATTTTTTCAAATTTTTCCACCCACCGGGTTAGATTTTAGAGGGGGGGGGACGCTCGATTTTAATGAAAATTTGCACTTTAAAGTTGAATATTTCGCAAACAGATGACTGAATCGAAAAATCGTTTTAGCAAACCCCTAATGGTTTTAAAATACCTATCCAACGATACCCCACACTATAGGGTTGGATGAGAAAAAAATACAACCGAATTGATAACCTCCTCCTTTTTTTTACCCAAGCCTATTTTTAACCGACTTCAAAAAAAGGAGGAGGTTATCAAATTGGTTGTAAGTTTTTTTTTTTTTTTATTTTTTTTTTATGTTTGTTACCTCAGAACTCCGTCATTTATGAACCGATTTGAAAATTTTTTTTTGCGTTCGTCTAGGAATGCTTTCAATTAGGTCCCATAAGCACCAAATCAGGATCTGATGATTGGATCCTAAGGAAATCGAGGGAACTCTTCAAATGTTGTAGGGACACGTATGGTAATTTTGATATATTTAGTAGTAACTCGTGCATTTGCTCTTGAAAATCATTATTTGGTAAAGTGGAACTGATGATGAAGACCACAGTTGACCATCGGAGTTACTACTCAATAACAAGTATTTCATGGGTTGAATTTCAGTTACTTTAACACAGTTGCTAAGCAATTTATGCTCCTCGAAACGCATATGGTGAAATGGAATGGGTGGTGAAGTACCAGGACTCCTCAATAATGAACATCTCTGCATCGGAAAAAGCAATTTTTCGTAAAAGGTGATGAGCAGTTGACATTAAAGTATTAAATCTTAGATGCTTTACACTAAAAAGCGTGAAAAAAAAATTTTATAACAAAAAATAGAACCGACTACAAAAAACCATGAAAATAATTTTCTACCAGTCTGAAGTCGGTGCCTCAGCACGAGCCAGCAGGAGTGATTAAAGCCATTTACTCGTATAGTTGTAGGTGAGGTAGACGATTATGGTCCACTCCTGCTGGCTCGTGCTGAGGCACCGACTTCAGACTGGTAGAAAATTATTTTCATGGTTTTTTGTAGTCGGTTCTATTTTTTGTTATAAAATTTTTATCACATCAACCTGTATTTATCTGCAGATAAAATCTGTACCATATTTGTAGCGGCAGATGTTATACGCTGATCAACAGATAATAATCTGTGGCATCTGTCGATATATGTCGGTGCCCGCAGATGCTTGACGATAAAATATAAGTTATCTGCGCAGTGTGTGTTGGCTCATTGAATTGTATAGGGAGCGATATGGACAGATATGCGTGCAGATGCAGATATCTTACCGCATCTGCGTAGTCTGTGACGGCCTTTATAGTTTCGCCATGTCTGTCTGTCTGCCTGTCTGTCTATCTGTCCGTCCGCGGCTTTTCTCAGAGACTATCAATGCTAGAAAGCTGTAATTTTGCACGGATATATAAGTAAACTATGCCGACAAAATAGTACAATTAAAATTCAAAAACAATTTTTTTTAGGGTACCTCCCATAGACGTAAAGTGGCGGTGATTTTTTTTCTCATCCAACCCCATAGTGTGGGGTATCGTTGGATAGGTGTTTTAAAACCATTAGGGGTTTGCTAAAACGATTTTTCGATCAGTAATTTGTTTGCGAAATATTCAACTTTAAAGTGCAAATTTTCATTAAAATCGCCCCCCCCCCCCCTCTAAAATCTAAGCCGGTGGGTGGAAGATTCCGTATAAAATACGAAATCCTTAGAAAAATATGACTTAATTTTTTCGTAATGGCTACGGAACCCTATTTTGGGCGTGTCCGACACGCTCTTGGCCAGTTTTTATTTGTAATTTATAAGTTTTGTAAGTAATTTCTTTGGTTATTTTATTTATAATATTTGAATATTTCATAATAAAGACTTTCCAACGGCAAATGAAGTTAACTTATAAGTCATAAACCGGTCAAGAGCGTGTGGGACACGCCCAAAATAGGGTTCCGTAGCTATTACGAAGAAATAAGTGATAGGTACCTATTTTTCTGAGGATTTCGTATTTTAGGTAAATAAATAAATAATAAATAAATATCATGGGACACTTGACACCAATTGACCTAGTCCTAAACTAAGCATAGCTATCATTTGTACGGAATATTGCAAGTTTAGGTATACATATATTATAGCTATTTATGCAACTGTATCGCAATAGGGGTCCTTTTAATACGAGTGTGGTTTCATGAAACGAGGCGTAGCCGAGTTTCATAAAAGGGTCACACGAGTGTTATAAGGCCTAATTGCGTACAGTTGCATACAATATTTTATCTACGTTCATATATTAAATCCTCTATCATGTGTTCAAGAAACATTGAGAATTAATTACCTGCATTGCAACCAGAACTTATACTAGGACCTTCACTTTGCTGGTAAATTATGAGTCATTCCTTCGCCGAATCTAAAATATCGGGCGGAGTCAAATCTTCTTCGCATTCACTGATATCAGACATTTTTAAGCAAAAACAAAATTTTCTCACGAAAATTCGTACAACAGAATGACAACCTATGAACGGAATGGCGGTAAAACCAGTACATCACTGCGCATGTGCGGGATGTGCGCGCATGCGCTAAAGCAGGCACTGCCACAGACAAGTGAATATTGGAATCAAAACTTTTTGATATAAACTTTTTGGATTTGCCCTGTATCGTAATGGTTTAAAAAATTATATTATAACATTATTTTGTTAGAAGAGAAGTGTTATAAAGTAATTTTTTTTTAATATTTCGGTATTGTGTTTAAAAAGTATGTAAATATAAACTCGTTTTGAATTTGATAATTCGAATATTACGATGCGAGAGTAGATAAAAAATATTACTTAATTTTTTCCTAATGGCTACGGAACCCTATTTTGGGCGTGACCGACACACTCTTGGTCGGTTTTTTATTTTGGCATAGTGTCGTATCACATAGTTAGCATTTCTTATGTCGCATACCCTCGTTTGTACAAAACTCATATACTTACCATAATCTTGTTTGGCCTGACACCTCGTGTCATGTGAGTAAGGATGAAATGGAATGTTGTCTATTGTTTGACCGAAAGTTATATGCCATAATTTCATTATCCCGAACTTCACATGCCCGAAACTTCATTTGCTCGAAAGTTTCGTTTACTAGAAAATTTATTTGATGTATTCTTATTTTCCCGAAAATTAGATGCAATACGTGTTGTTTTCCATATTATTAAGTGCAATAATATCATTTAATAGAATATTCAAACGTCATACCAAATAAATAAATAGATAAATGTCGACGGAGTTCCGCTGTGCGGAGCTCCTATTCCGCGTAGTTGAGGCGCTTCGCGCCTTGTCGCAACTCTAACCTAACCTAATCTATATGAGTAAAATTTACCTAATTCAAAGGCTTGTTTGACGTATCGGATTTATAAGAATATAGTGTCGATAATCACCATTTACATGGATGGCAAATGTCAGTATGGCATGTGATACTTATGGATTACAATGATTATGAAAAATGAAATTATTGAAAGTAACTTTATGGGAAACAAAGATTCTGTCATTTAATTAATATTGTGCCATACTGACATTTGCCATCCATGTAAATGGTGATTATCGACACTATATTCTTATAAATTCATTTTTACTACTCATTTTTACCATATTATGGTAAAAATGAGTAGTGAAAATGAATTTATAGGAAAAAATATTATGACGGTTGTATATTATTGCACATGAAATTCTGGCAAATGAAATTCGGTCAAGTAAAGGTATACCGAAATGGAATATAGGAATAAAAAAAAAGTTAACAAAAAAGTAAAACCGACTCCAAAAAAATAAAAAATAACAGAAAATTGAACCGACTACAAAACCCTTGAAAATATTTTTCTGGGTACCTACTAGCTCGAAGTCGGTGCCTCAGCACGACCCAGCATGCAAGAGCGATTGAAACGGGATCCCTTTGTTTCTTATACATTTTTTTGTTCCAAATTTCGATGGTCAGAAATTGACATCCATTCGGCAACGCGCGAGTGATACTTCGGGTGTTGCAAGCGTTCCTAGGCGGCGGTAATTGCTTAACATCAGGCGGACCGCATGCCTGTTTGCCACCGACATGGTATTAAAAAAAAACTTCGATTTTCGAGTTTCGTAATAGTCCTGCTGGTTATGGGCTAGTTTTGATAGGGCTTTTTAAGTACCTACATACCGATAGCATGTAAGCTTTAGTTTTGAACAATGCGTTCACGTAGAGAATGAATCATTGTTTCATCATTAACGTCATTTTTATGAGGATAAGATCAAAATACACGCTTCAGTCATAATTGAACTGCGAGAGCATAGGTATATTTGTAAAGTAAATTATTCATATATATGATGTACAAAATTGTGTATTTATTAGTGTTTTGTTCTATAACCATAGGATATTCCGGTAAGTAGGTACTCTTAGGCCGTCTTGCAGGAAAAAATAAATCTAGATTTAGTAGTTAAGCCTGGCTTAAGCTTGACAGTTCCATACATTTTGACACTACTAAGCTGAGGTTAACGCTAACTCGAGATTTATGTGTTTCCAGCAAGTGGCCATTAGTAGAACTAACAGAATTTCATTGCTCTTCCGCGACCTTACGATAGCTAAGCTTATGCAAATATGCGTGTTCATGCAGTTCCTCCACCTCCACACTGTAAGAGCACACACAAATCAAACAAACCCATCTATCACGTGGTATTCGGTTATTGCGCGCTGTTCCCTCGGGATCTGTGCATTTTTCCGGGATAAAAAGTAGCCTATATCACTCTCGGGCCCATAAACTATCTCCATGCCAAAAATCACGTCGATTCGTCGCTCCGTTACGGCGTGAAAGACGGACAAACATACAAACACACTTTGACATTTATAATATTAGCATGGATATGGATAGTATATTACATGCCTAAATGCCAAATTTCATAGTTTTATCTTCGACAGCGACGAACTTCCACCATATAAACTTTCACCCCCTATTTTAACCCCTCAAAGCCTCTTTTTTTAACCCCCGACGGAAAAAAGGGGTGTTATAAGTTTGACCGCTACGTGTGTCTGTGTGTCTGTCTGTGTGTCTGTGTGTCTGTCTGTGGCACCGTAGCTCTTAAGCGGGTGGACCGATTTGAATGCGGTTTTTTTTATTTGAAAGCTGGTTTTCTAGCGATGGTTCTTAGACATGTTTTATCAAAATCGGTTCAGCCGTTTCAAGATCATCAGCTCTTTTGTCCGCTGCGGTAGGAATCTTAGACGCATAATGGGTATTTACTTTACTTTCAAGCATATTTGGGAAGTAAAATTTGAAACACCCATGTATGCTTTATGACTATGCAAGATTATGCAGTTCTCGGCCTGATGCTGCAGCCAGGATATCCAGAACACCAGTAGGTACACTCTTGATAAAACCATAGCAGATATATCGTGTTTGGATTCGTTTCGATCAGTTTTTGATTCTACATACAATGCAATGGTGGCAACAGGATGAGCTGATGCTGCAGCCAGAATATCCAGCACACTAGAAGACTTTAAAAAATAATAGCACACATGTTGTGTTTGGATTCGTTTTGATCAGTAATTGATTCTACATACAATGAAGTGGTGGCAACATGACGAGCTGATGCTGCAGCCAAGATATCCAGCACACCAGTATACCTACTCTTGAAAAAAAAATAGCAGACATGTCGTGTTTGATTCCTTTTGATCAGTATTTGATTCTACATACAATGAAGTGGTGGCAACATGACGAGCTGATGCTGCAGCCAAGATATCCAGCACACCAGTATACCTACTCTTGAAAAAAAAATAGCAGACATGTCGTGTTTGATTCCTTTTGATCAGTATTTGATTCTACATACAATGCAATGGTGGCAACACGAGCTGAGCTGCAGCCAGGATATTCAACACACTAGTACACTTAAAAAAAAATATATACCAAAGTTTAAAAAACATGAAATAAAAAAAAACTAGAATTAAAAATTTTAAAAACCCCCGACAAAAAAAAACGCTAAAAAAATTTAAAAAAAAACGAAAAAAAGGCGCCAGAAAAGGACAACTAAAAAGTAAAAAATAATTATGCACTGCCTAGCTGTTGCCTGCGACTTCATCTGCGAAGAATTCGTTTATCCCTATCCCGCGGGGACTATGCTGATTTCCGGCAAAATTAGCCTAAGTTAATTTAGTACAAGTACCTAGTAATATTTTTTTTTATCTAAGCGTCGTCGATGTCGGGGGACCGCTAAGGTTTTAAAAAATACAACATAATGTACTTTAGTTTCCTGTTACCCTGAAAAAAATCCGTCTAGCCGTTTAGGCTGCAGCGAGGACCAAAGAAATGGACATACATACTCACCTAGATATTATCTTAAGTATTGTATTGTATCTTAAATATTAAGTTTGTACCGGTTTGGCTTTAGCTGTTAAGGTACAAATGTAATTTAAATAAATAAATACCCTGGAAAAACATAACTGTCCTTCGGGCAGTCGTGTGAAAAAACCGCATTCAAATCGGTCCACCCGTTTAAGAGCTACAGGGTCACAGACAGACACACATAGCGGTCAAACTTATAACACCCCTCTTTTTGCGTCGCGGGTTAAAATCTGTACTTTATGAACGTACACCTCCAATTGAATAAAAGAAAGAAAGAAAGAAAAAAAATACAAAAATAGTTTATTTTACAGAAAACAGAGTTTTACAACAGTATGACTATCCGTCAGTGACCAAACTAGGCTGAGCCTGTATCTTGGCCAACTGCGAGTGTGGTTGACAGTAAAAATTGACTAATGATGAAACAATAATTATTAAATAAAAGTTAACAAAATATAACAAAAACTTGTAATACGTGTGTATGTGTGTGTGAGAAAGAAAGAAAGAAAAGTTTATTTTGGCTCCATAAGTATCACCTTCTAAGTAAAAGCTTAAAATAACTTGTTTCCTGTGTTATCAAGCAAATGGCAAAACGCAACGTTTCGTTTGTTTGCGCTAGCAGGCAAATGTCTCTCCAATGGTGACTCACGATGAGATACCGAATGAGGTAAAATAGCCAGTTGCGGAGTAGTTGCAGTGACTAACGTCCCGAACCCAAATAAATAAATAAAAAACTAATTAAAAGGATATCTCACGGGCGACCATTTTGAAAAATAGGTGTTTGAAGAAACTGTTGCCGTCGCTATTACCCGCATACAGTGCGAAAGGGACGACTGGAGCTTTAGCCGATTTTAGCTGTAAAAAACATCCGAAAATAGGGTTTCGTACTTAGTCCTCAATTTCCTCTTCCAAAACTGAACCGATTTTAATTTTTCGAGAATTTATTCTGATTTCCAGAAAAATCTTAACAATGCGATTCAATGGGGCTACAACGAAATTCGAAAATCTAAGTTCGTGTCGTTCCGTCCCTCTGACGCTTAGACTATTTAATACGAAAGTGAGAGGGACGGTACGATACTCTGATTTTCGAATTTCGGAGTAGTCCCGCAGGTTTTCGTTTAGATTAGATGAGATAGTGCGACGACCTGGCTAAGATCGCGGGATCGCGGTGGATGCGAAAAGCACAAGACCGGTCTGAGTGGAGAGCCTTGGGGGAGGCCTATGTCCAGCAGTGGACGACTTTCGGCTGACATGATTATGATGATGAGATGAGATAGTGACATCTATTGATACAAAAATAAATTAAGAGCACCGTTTAACAAATAGTTTACCCCTATTACCACAGTATAACAAGTTTCCCTAAGGAAAACTGGTTACACTGTGCCATTACTGTGTGTTTTACCCTAATTATGACCCTAATGTAACGTTAACAATTGTCATTGCAGGAAACTTTAATTTGTTAGTATTATCCTTTCATGATACATAATTGAATGTATCATTCGGCAAAACTAAAGTGTTTTATAATGTGTTATGTTATAATTATAACTTAAAAATGACAAAAATGAGTGATGTTCTTATAGTTTCTGTGATACTTTATATGTTTTGTGGAGTTGGTAAGCGAACAAGTTATTGATTGGTCCCGTATAGACAAAAATATATAATGTATCTACGATCTGGCCAATGATGAATGGAACCCTTGATGAGGGTATTTATAATTAAATGAAATAATTTATTTTGCTTGACATAGTTTATAGGTTGTTATAGGTAACAAATGGTTTTTATAAACGTGCTACAGTGCAGTGACACGTCTTAGCAAATACATTGGCAAATAATTATCTTATTAAATAAATTTATTATACATAAAGATGTTTTTATAATCTGGGGGCATGGTAGTGCCCCCGCCAAGTCGAGCGCGAAGCGATGACAAAAAATTATTCACTAAGTACATCTAAAGTTGTTTATATTTATTGATATGGACCTCCGCAAAGTAACGCCTGTGCCCTTAGTAGTACTATTATACTCGTATATTCTATGCCTTAGTGTAAGTTTTCGGTTACAAAAAATACGCCTGTACAGTAATGTACTATTAGATGACAATGCAAATGTCAGTAAAAAATACAATCAGCAAAAAAAATTGTAATAGGTATAAATTAAACCCTACTAATATTATAAATGTGAAAGTTTGTGAGTGAGTGAGTGAGTGAGTATGTTTGTTACTTCTTTACGCAGAAACGGCTGAACAGATTTGGATGAAATTTGGCAAAAAGTTAGTTTACAACCTGGATTAAACTTAGAATACTTTTTATCTCGATATTCCCACGGGATATGGATAAAATCTCTAAATAACAACCGTTGAGCTTAGAGTCATGAAATTTGGTATGTAGGTAGCTGGACGTCAGCAATAACACATAGGCTACTTTTTATCCCGATTTTCCGATAGGATAGGGATAAAATCTCGAACTTATAACGCGTGCGAAGCCGCGGGTAAACGCTAGTTTTTAATAAAGAAATGTTTTTAGTTTCAGGTTTCGAACCGGTGACGCTCAAAATAGAAGGAATAAATTTAAATTCTTTAAAAAATTCGAATGCTACGCACTTACATTACAGTTTTAGTGAACCAGAGGAAATATCTATGACATGTTCTATTAATAAATATAAATACGCTGTGACCTTACGGGATGGAGAAACGCATCAAGGAGACTCTTTAGGAACACGTAATGTATTTTTTTACTCCTAAACTGTAAATCTGTGATTTACTTAAATACGAATACAATAAGAACATAGGGGTGACAGTCTTACCGGCCCGGCTAACACCGACATGTAAATACCGACCCTGTTTTTCGTGTACTCGCCCGTAGAAGCTCCTGTCAGTTTGTATGGGCGTGTACACAAAAAACAGGGCCAGTATTTACATGTCGGTAGAAATATTTCGGTAAAGACTGTCACCCGAACATAGTTATGAAAATTCTGGAAAAATCGAAGTATTGGTAGTCTTTTTTTTTTTGTACTTAGTCTATTTCCCATAGACATTGCATCATTATTTTGTTACAAAACTATACTGTGCAGCCAATTAGTTCACAACAAGAACGAACGACTACCTATTTAACAAATTACTTAATTCATACTTAGGCGACCAGATGGCCTAGTGGTTAGAGACCCTGACTTTGAAGCTTGAGGTCCCGGGTTCGATTCCCGTGTCGGGGCAGATATTTGTATGAAAAATACGAATGTTTGTTCTCGGGTCTTGGGTGTTTAATATGTATTTAAGTATGTATCTATCTATATAATTAATGTTTAACCGTTGCCTTAGTACCCATAACACAATTTATTATATGGTTCTTATTTTATGTCACATCAAAACATAAATGTGAAATGAGAGCCATGTTTAATATCGTGATCACTGATCGGATAATCGGATGCATAAGTATTTACCTAAAGTTAATTTTTGGCTAGGATATTATGGAAGCGGCTTCTTAAAACATATATTGTTAAAATATAAACCCCGGGATCCCAGAAAATTCAGGAATGCGAAACTAGTCTGCTAATAATGAAAACACTAAATTTGTCGATTCCGAAATCCTGGCATTTTTTCGATATAAAAGTGCATTCCATAATTAGTCAGCACCTTAAAATAAGTAAATATATCCACTCCCGATTTGATTATTTAGTAAAAAAAAATTGTCAATGCCGAAATATCGGGTTTTTTTTTCAATTCAAAAGTACATTCCATAATAGCCAACACCTCAACATTAAGAAAATATTTTATGCATTCGATTATTATCCGATCACTGATCATGATATATGCCTTGGTTGTTGACATCAACGACAAAAAAGAAGTGCGATTTAAATGTGTACCAAGTTCAATGGTCAGTCCTGACATTTATTTATATAACAATAACATGTTCTGTTCTGTAACAATTTAAAATATAATTTCGTCTTATAACTTAAGAATATTGAAGCCTAAAGTCTGGCATGGCTAGTTCTCATACAAATCAGTAGGATTTTGCATTTTACAAAATAAGTAACTAGTGGTAGAATAGTAGATTGTTCAACAAGGAACTAAAACAAGCGAAAATGACACGAGATGTTTTGCCACCCGAGCAGAGCGAGGGTGGCTATAGTTCGAGTGTCATTATGGTTGTTTAGTCTCGCGTTAAACACTCTACTTTTCACTTTGAATGCTAGGAAAAAAACGACATCCAATAATTACAAAATTACATTTTTTTTTCAACAACGTACGCTCAATTCGAGTAATGGACTGTTCAAAATTCAATCAAATACTTAGCAAAAAAATATTCAATGATTTTTTTTTCTTTTATTTTTGTGTAAAGTGACGCTTTGAATGCCTTCATATACAGCCGATAGATTCAAACTTGAACACTATTTTAAAACTAATTGGACTGTGCATAATTAAATCAATTCGGACTTAATATAATTAAATAAGTATATTCATTTTCGTTCTCATTAATCGCGTTTCACGATTTTTTATAGTTTTTTTTTTTTATATTTTTGCACAGTTGTCATTTTGAGGTTATTTCCACGCCCTAAAAATTGTCTACAACTATTAATGAAAATGGCGATAATCCTCTCATAAACGCCGTGATTGGCTGTTTATGGGTTTCCAGAGTAAATTTTAAAAAATACTTTTAACCCTAGAGATTAATAAGGAGAGATTAAAGTAACATTTAAGAGCATGAGAAGTAAAAAATTTGGGATCCTTTCAACTGCCATAATTTTATAAGTCACTAGCAAACCCGGCGAACTCCGTTTCGCCACCAAATGGCGCTGTATGTGAAAAAGTATTTTCCCGCTTTTCTTTTTAAATTTTTCCTGAATTTTCTTTGCTATAAACCTCACGGAGCCCGAGACCTTTCCAACGAATGCAAAACCTTTGAAATCTTTTCTTGCGTTCTGGAGTTAAAGCGTCAGGAAGGAAAACCCGACTTATTTTTATATATTAGAAAGAAATAATGTAATGTTTGTCATAATTATTGTTACTCATAATGTTTTTTCTCGCTGAAACCGTGCATTTTTCATAACTTTTTAAATGATTTATAACAATTCTAAAAAATAAAAGATTTCAGAGAAAAAAAGAGTTATGTCAAACATAACATTATGACTAACAATTTTCTACTAGTCGATATAGACCCAAAAACAGTATATATGCAACAATTCAAATACTCTGTATTGTACACGAGAAATAGCGTTTATAAGCAGTAAAACCGGCCAAGAGCGTGTTGGATACGCCCAAAATAGGGTTCCGTAGCCATTACGAAAAAATTAAGTAATATTTTTCTAAGAATTTCGTATTTTATACGGAATCTTCCAAATTTAGGTATATTTTATACCTTACGCTGCTATTTACTCATAAACTACTAATAATTCTCAAGCAAACTTAGCCGTTATAGTTTTCCTTGGAAGTTTGATATACTGATATACCATCCTGAATTTTTTTTTAATTTTTCCACCCACCGGTTTAGATTTTAGAGGGGGGGACGCTCGATTTTAATGAAAATGTATGTATGTATGTATGTCAACTCTTTATTGTACAAAATAAGCAAAACACAATTGACAAAAAACAAATATGTACAATGGCGAACTTATCCCTTTAAGGGATCTCTTCCAGTCAACCTTTGAGTGGATGAGAGGAGCATTCAGTCAGGGACAGAAAATGTGCACTTTACAGTTGAATATTTCGCAAACAAATTACGGAATCGAAAAATCCTTAATGGTAAAGCAAACCCTTAATGGTTTTAAAATACCTATCCAACGATACCCCACACTATAGGGTTGGAAAAGAAAAAAATCACCGCCACTTTACGTCTATGGGAGGTACCCTAAAAAAAATTGTTTTTGAATTTTTAATTGCACTATTTTGTCGGCATAGTTTACCTGTATATCCGTGCAAAATTACAGCTTTCTAGTATTGATAGTATCTGAGCAAAGCCGCGGACGGACTGACAGACGGACAGACAGACATGGCGAAACTATAAGGGTTCCGTTTTTGCCATTTTGGCTCCGGAACCCTAAAAAAAAGATCGTATTGTCCGTTTCTTACAACCTGTCTGTATTATATATTGTATGTTATTTATTCTATGTACTTACCACAAAGTAGATAATATAAGTGCTCGCCTATGATATGTATACCTATATATAAATGTTTTTATTTTTTTATTTTATAGGTAATCCGGAATTGACTACAGTTACGTATAACTTCACGCTAGAAAAGTCTAACAGAATATTCATTTGTAAAGCAGTAGAATATTCCGAAAAGCCCAGAGAGCTTGAAATAACAGTCTATTTTTATTATAAATCGAACACATATAGCACAGACAGCACAGACAACACAGCAAGCACAGCTACCACAGTTAGCACACCTGGTAAGTGGTTTTTAATGTGTATTTAACCCTTTTCCAGGCCCCGCGAATTTTGATGTGCTACCACTAAAAAATTAACCACCATGTGTGGCCCCTAGTACGCCTGCTTTAGAAGTATCCTATTTCGGTTATTTCGTAGCCCTTCTTCAAGGGAGCACGCGACTCGGCGGCTGCCGTAACACGCGCCCTCGCCACCGCTCGCGTCACAATTGGTGCAGTAAATGAAGGAAGTTGTTGTATGGAGACCCAAGCATTAATTCCTCAGTCGATGAAATTTTGCTTGGTTATTGTATACAACTATAGTATGAGACGTAACTAAAATATAAAAAATCCAAAAAAAAACACCTAAGTTAGGTATTTATACCTAAAAATCATCACTACTTTTAAAAAACTCGTATCTCGAAATGGATAATTTTTCCGAGTGCACTTTATGACCATTACGTCAAGGTTCAATTTTGTTCGCGTATTGATTTGAGATACGAGATTTTTTCAAAGTAGTGACGAAATACAAATCTGTTTATATTAGTCCAAAATTATTTTACCAAATGAGTCATTCGTATCACTTTGTGATACTAGAAAAAAATCTGAAAATTTTCCGGTTCATAACACGCCAAAAAAAAATTATTTTTAATATTGGCATTTCTGCTGGGATTTTTTTTTTGATATTTCATATATTGTTCCAATACGTTACATGAGTATGTCTGGTGAAGAAAGTTTGAACGGAGCATTTTTTTTTTTACTTTTTTTTTGGATATTTATACAATACTCTTTATTTATTGATACTTTATCATACTGTTAAGTTTTTTCAGACTGAGGAATTACGGTTGGGGTCACTACCTTTATTTACTCCACTAAATACAATCCGTCCGTTCCAATATCATTTAATATGAGTGACTCTCACGGTAGTTTCATGTTCAAAACGTATACTGTTTTTAAAACATAGTACAGAGATACAGAACCGTTCTTGTAACTTATACTCAACTCAATATATTTTAATAAACAAACAAATAATATATACAATGATTAACAAAAATAAATAAAAAAAAATTTATAACAAATAAATGCGCGTGTGGATGAATTCCAATGTGAATTCACGGAAATTAAAAAAATCGTTGTTCTCGTCATTATAAAAAAAAATTTATAACAAAAAATAGAACCGACTACAAAAAACCATGAAAATATTTTTCTACCAGTCTGAAGTCGGTGCCTCAGCACGAGCCAGCAGGAGTGATTGAAGCCATTTACTCGTATAGTTGTAGGTGAGGTAGACGATTATAGGTCCACTCCTGCTGGCTCGTGCTGAGGCACCGACTTCAGACTGGTAGAAAATTATTTTCATGGTTTTTTGTAGTCGGTTCTATTTTTTGTTATAAAATTTTTTTTTCTCGCTTTTTAGTGTAAAAGATCTAAGATACAATAGTTTAATGTCAACTGCTCGTCACCTTTTACGAAAAATTGCTTTTTCCGATGCAGAGACGTTCATTATTGAGGAGTCCTGGTGCTTCACCACCCATTCCATTTCACCATATCCGTTCCGAAGAGCATAAATTGCTTAGCAACTGTGTTAAAGCAATTGAAATTCAACCCATAAAATACTTGTTATTGAGTAGTAACTCCGATGGTCAACTGTGGTCTTCATCATCAGTTCCACTTCACCAAATGATGATTTTCAAGAGCAAATGCTCGAGTTACTACTAAATATATCAAAATTACCATAGGTGTCCCTACAACATTTGAAGAGTTTCCTCGATTTCCTTAAGATCCAATCATCAGATCCTGATTTGGTGCTTGTGGGACCTAATTGAAAGCATTCCTAGACGAACGCAAAAAAACATTTTTCAAATCGGTTCATAAATGACGGAGTTCTGAGGTAACAAACATTAAAAAAAAAATACAACCGAATTGATAACCTCCTCCTTTTTTTGAAGTCGGTCAATAAAATAAGAACTTACAACTTTGTATGTAACTATCGAAGGCTATACAATTCGTATGTGAAAACTAGCCAAATCATACCTTAGGATTCAATACCAAATTTCCTTTTTATGGTTCCGGAGCCAAAGTGGCAAAAACGGAATACTTAAGGCTGTCACAGACTAGGTACGCAGATGCGGTAATATTTTATCTGCGTATAATAACTTAATGATCTGAAGCTATCACACACTACGCAGACGTGATAATATACGAGACGCATACATTCAGTCCAAATCCTTCAAACTGAGTAGACGTGTTTTTTGGTGCGGAATGTTTATACAGGATGTTTTCGTGTTTATCTCTTTTAGATTTACTAGACAGCTCGTCAAATGACGATTCTGATTATGAATTTGATGCTCGTGTTGCGAATATCGCTGATTTATATCGACACAAGCACGCGCACGCGCACTCGCACACAAGCACGCGCACAAGCACGCGTACAAGCACGCGCACGAACACGCGCATGCGCACAAGCACGCGCACAAGTAATTTCACCGGCTGTCTTACTCTCCGCGCCGAAACACTACAGTGCAAGCACTGCTGCTCACGGCAGGATTAGCGAGCAAGATGGTGGTAGCAATCCGGGCGGACCGTGCATAAGGCACACATTTTTTGATATATCGATTTTTTTTACCCAAGCCCATTTTATCACATCAACCTGTATCTATCTGCAGATAAAATCTGTACCATATTTGTAGCGGCAGATGTTATACGCTGATCAACAGATAATAATCTGTGGCATCTGTCGATATATGTCGGTGCCCGCAGATGCTTGACGATAAAATATAAGTTATCTGCGCAGTGTGTGTTGGCTCATTGAATTGTATAGGGAGCGATATGGACAGATATGCGTGCAGATGCAGATATCTTACCGCATCTGCGTAGTCTGTGACGGCCTTTATAGTTTCGCCATGTCTGTCTGTCTGCCTGTCTGTCTATCTGTCCGTCCGCGGCTTTGCTCAGAGACTATCAATGCTAGAAAGCTGTAATTTTGCACGGATATATAAGTAAACTATGCCGACAAAATAGTACAATTAAAATTCAAAAACAATTTTTTTTAGGGTACCTCCCATAGACGTAAAGTGGCGGTGATTTTTTTTCTCATCCAACCCCATAGTGTGGGGTATCGTTGGATAGGTGTTTTAAAACCATTAGGGGTTTGCTAAAACGATTTTTCGATCAGTAATTTGTTTGCGAAATATTCAACTTTAAAGTGCAAATTTTCATTAAAATCGCCCCCCCCCCTCTAAAATCTAAGCCGGTGGGTGGAAGATTCCGTATAAAATACGAAATCCTTAGAAAAATATGACTTAATTTTTTCGTAATGGCTACGGAACCCTATTTTGGGCGTGTCCGACAGGCCAGTTTTTATTTGTAATTTATAAGTTTTGTAAGTAATTTCTTTGGTTATTTTATTTATAATATTTGAATATTTCATAATAAAGACTTTCCAACGGCAAATGAAGTTAACTTATAAGTCATAAACCGGTCAAGAGCGTGTGGGACACGCCCGAAATAGGGTTCCGTAGCTATTACGAAGAAATAAGTGATAGGTACCTATTTTTCTGAGGATTTCGTATTTTAGGTAAATAAATAAATAATAAATAAATATCATGGGACACTTGACACCAATTGACCTAGTCCTAAACTAAGCATAGCTATCATTTGTACGGAATATTGCAAGTTTAGGTATACATATATTATAGCTATTTATGCAACTGTATCGCAATAGGGGTCCTTTTAATACGAGTGTGGTTTCATGAAACGAGGCGTAGCCGAGTTTCATAAAAGGGTCACACGAGTGTTATAAGGCCTAATTGCGTACAGTTGCATACAATATTTTATCTACGTTCATATATTAAATCCTCTATCATGTGTTCAAGAAACATTGAGAATTAATTACCTGCATTGCAACCAGAACTTATACTAGGACCTTCACTTTGCTGGTAAATTATGAGTCATTCCTTCGCCGAATCTAAAATATCGGGCGGAGTCAAATCTTCTTCGCATTCACTGATATCAGACATTTTTAAGCAAAAACAAAATTTTCTCACGAAAATTCGTACAACAGAATGACAACCTATGAACGGAATGGCGGTAAAACCAGTACATCACTGCGCATGTGCGGGATGTGCGCGCATGCGCTAAAGCAGGCACTGCCACAGACAAGTGAATATTGGAATCAAAACTTTTTGATATAAACTTTTTGGATTTGCCCTGTATCGTAATGGTTTAAAAAATTATATTATAACATTATTTTGTTAGAAGAGAAGTGTTATAAAGTAATTTTTTTTTAATATTTCGGTATTGTGTTTAAAAAGTATGTAAATATAAACTCATTTTGAATTTGATAATTCGAATATTACGATGCGAGAGTAGATAAAAAATATTACTTAATTTTTTCCTAATGGCTACGGAACCCTATTTTGGGCGTGACCGACACACTCTTGGTCGGTTTTTTATTTTGGCATAGTGTCGTATCACATAGTTAGCATTTCTTATGTCGCATACCCTCGTTTGTACAAAACTCATATACTTACCATAATCTTGTTTGGCCTGACACCTCGTGTCATGTGAGTAAGGATGAAATGGAATGTTGTCTATTGTTTGACCGAAAGTTATATGCCATAATTTCATTATCCCGAACTTCACATGCCCGAAACTTCATTTGCTCGAAAGTTTCGTTTACTAGAAAATTTATTTGATGTATTCTTATTTTCCCGAAAATTAGATGCAATACGTGTTGTTTTCCATATTATTAAGTGCAATAATATCATTTAATAGAATATTCAAACGTCATACCAAATAAATAAATAGATAAATGTCGACGGAGTTCCGCTGTGCGGAGCTCCTATTCCGCGTAGTTGAGGCGCTTCGCGCCTTGTCGCAACTCTAACCTAACCTAATCTATATGAGTAAAATTTACCTAATTCAAAGGCTTGTTTGACGTATCGGATTTATAAGAATATAGTGTCGATAATCACCATTTACATGGATGGCAAATGTCAGTATGGCATGTGATACTTATGGATTACAATGATTATGAAAAATGAAATTATTGAAAGTAACTTTATGGGAAACAAAGATTCTGTCATTTAATTAATATTGTGCCATACTGACATTTGCCATCCATGTAAATGGTGATTATCGACACTATATTCTTATAAATTCATTTTTACTACTCATTTTTACCATATTATGGTAAAAATGAGTAGTGAAAATGAATTTATAGGAAAAAATATTATGACGGTTGTATATTATTGCACATGAAATTCTGGCAAATGAAATTCGGTCAAGTAAAGGTATACCGAAATGGAATATAGGAATAAAAAAAAAGTTAACAAAAAAGTAAAACCGACTCCAAAAAAATAAAAAATAACAGAAAATTGAACCGACTACAAAACCCTTGAAAATATTTTTCTGGGTACCTACTAGCTCGAAGTCGGTGCGTCAGCACGACCCAGCATGCAAGAGCGATTGAAACGGGATCCCTTTGTTTCTCATACATTTTTTTGTTCCAAATTTCGATGGTCAGAAATTGACATCCATTCGGCAACGCGCGAATGATACTTCGGGTGTTGCAAGCGTTCCTAGGCGGCGGTAATTGCTTAACATCAGGCGGACCGCATGCCTGTTTGCCACCGACATGGTATTAAAAAAAAACTTCGATTTTCGAGTTTCGTAATAGTCCTGCTGGTTATGGGCTAGTTTTGATAGGGCTTTTTAAGTACCTACATACCGATAGCATGTAAGCTTTAGTTTTGAACAATGCGTTCACGTAGAGAATGAATCATTGTTTCATCATTAACGTCATTTTTATGAGGATAAGATCAAAATACACGCTTCAGTCATAATTGAACTGCGAGAGCATAGGTATATTTGTAAAGTAAATTATTCATATATATGATGTACAAAATTGTGTATTTATTAGTGTTTTGTTCTATAACCATAGGATATTCCGGTAAGTAGGTACTCTTAGGCCGTCTTGCAGGAAAAAATAAATCTAGATTTAGTAGTTAAGCCTGGCTTAAGCTTGACAGTTCCATACATTTTGACACTACTAAGCTGAGGTTAACGCTAACTCGAGATTTATGTGTTTCCAGCAAGTGGCCATTAGTAGAACTAACAGAATTTCATTGCTCTTCCGCGACCTTACGATAGCTAAGCTTATGCAAATATGCGTGTTCATGCAGTTCCTCCACCTCCACACTGTAAGAGCACACACAAATCAAACAAACCCATCTATCACGTGGTATTCGGTTATTGCGCGCTGTTCCCTCGGGATCTGTGCATTTTTCCGGGATAAAAAGTAGCCTATATCACTCTCGGGCCCATAAACTATCTCCATGCCAAAAATCACGTCGATTCGTCGCTCCGTTACGGCGTGAAAGACGGACAAACATACAAACACACTTTGACATTTATAATATTAGCATGGATATGGATAGTATATTACATGCCTAAATGCCAAATTTCATAGTTTTATCTTCGACAGCGACGAACTTCCACCATATAAACTTTCACCCCCTATTTTAACCCCTCAAAGCCTCTTTTTTTAACCCCCGACGGAAAAAAGGGGTGTTATAAGTTTGACCGCTACGTGTGTCTGTGTGTCTGTCTGTGTGTCTGTGTGTCTGTCTGTGGCACCGTAGCTCTTAAGCGGGTGGACCGATTTGAATGCGGTTTTTTTTATTTGAAAGCTGGTTTTCTAGCGATGGTTCTTAGACATGTTTTATCAAAATCGGTTCAGCCGTTTCAAGATCATCAGCTCTTTTGTCCGCTGCGGTAGGAATCTTAGACGCATAATGGGTATTTACTTTACTTTCAAGCATATTTGGGAAGTAAAATTTGAAACACCCATGTATGCTTTATGACTATGCAAGATTATGCAGTTCTCGGCCTGATGCTGCAGCCAGGATATCCAGAACACCAGTAGGTACACTCTTGATAAAACCATAGCAGATATATCGTGTTTGGATTCGTTTCGATCAGTTTTTGATTCTACATACAATGCAATGGTGGCAACAGGATGAGCTGATGCTGCAGCCAGAATATCCAGCACACTAGAAGACTTTAAAAAATAATAGCACACATGTTGTGTTTGGATTCGTTTTGATCAGTAATTGATTCTACATACAATGAAGTGGTGGCAACATGACGAGCTGATGCTGCAGCCAAGATATCCAGCACACCAGTATACCTACTCTTGAAAAAAAAATAGCAGACATGTCGTGTTTGATTCCTTTTGATCAGTATTTGATTCTACATACAATGAAGTGGTGGCAACATGACGAGCTGATGCTGCAGCCAAGATATCCAGCACACCAGTATACCTACTCTTGAAAAAAAAATAGCAGACATGTCGTGTTTGATTCCTTTTGATCAGTATTTGATTCTACATACAATGCAATGGTGGCAACACGAGCTGAGCTGCAGCCAGGATATTCAACACACTAGTACACTTAAAAAAATATATATACCAAAGTTTAAAAAACATGAAATAAAAAAAAACTAAAATTAAAAATTTTAAAAACCCCCGACAAAAAAAAACGCTAAAAAAATTTAAAAAAAAACGAAAAAAAGGCGCCAGAAAAGGACAACTAAAAAGTAAAAAATAATTATGCACTGCCTAGCTGTTGCCTGCGACTTCATCTGCGAAGAATTCGTTTATCCCTATCCCGCGGTGACTATGCTGATTTCCGGCAAAATTAGCCTAAGTTAATTTAGTACAAGTACCTAGTAATATTTTTTTTTATCTAAGCGTCGTCGATGTCGGGGGACCGCTAAGGTTTTAAAAAATACAACATAATGTACTTTAGTTTCCTGTTACCCTGAAAAAAATCCGTCTAGCCGTTTAGGCTGCAGCGAGGACCAAAGAAATGGACATACATACTCACCTAGATATTATCTTAAGTATTGTATTGTATCTTAAATATTAAGTTTGTACCGGTTTGGCTTTAGCTGTTAAGGTACAAATGTAATTTAAATAAATAAATACCCTGGAAAAACATAACTGTCCTTCGGGCAGTCGAGTAAAAAAACCGCATTCAAATCGGTCCACCCGTTTAAGAGCTACAGGGTCACAGACAGACGCATATAGCGGTCAAACTTATAACACCCCTCTTTTTGCGTCGGGGGTTATAATCTGTAGCTTATTAACGTACTCCAATTGAATAAAATCTTCAAATAACTTATTTTCTGTGTTATCAAGCAAATGGCAAAACGTTTCGTTTGTTCGCGCTAGCAGGCAAATGTCTCTCCAATGGTGACTCACGATGAGATACCGAATGAGGTAAAATAGCCAGTTGCGGAGTAGTTGCAGTGACTAACGTCCCGAACCCAAATAAATAAATAAAATAAAACCAGCCAAGAGCGTGTCGGACCCGCCCAAAATAGGGTTCCGTAGCCATTACGAAAAAATTAAGTAATATTTTTCTAAGGATTTCGTATTTTATACGGAATCTTCCAAGTTTAGGTATATTTTATACCTTACGCTGCTATTTACTCATAAACTACTAATAATTCTCAAGCAAACTTAGCCGTTATAGTTTTCCTTGAAAGTTTGATATACTGCCTACCATTCTGAATTTTTTCAAATTTTTCGACCCACCGGTTTAGATTTTAGAGGGGGGGGACGCTCGATTTTTATGAAAATTTGCACTTTAAAGTTGAATATTTCCCAAACTAATTACTGAATCGAAAAATCGTTGTAGCAAACCACGTCAATCACGTATAAAACCCTAACTCTGTACCGAATTTCAGCTCTCTGAGTTGATGGGAAGTACTAGTTCTATTTTGATGATCATGAGTCAGTGTTTTGATGATCATGAGTGAGTGAGTGTCATAAATGCGAAACTTTGCTTTCGCTTAACTTGGGAACTAAATGACCTACAGACTTGAAATTTTGGATTTTAAGTATGTGATTATAGCTTTCTGGGTAACGAAAATTTCTGCGTTCTGGTCTTATCCAGAGGTTCTCAAATAGGGGCCTGAAAATGCGGCGAAATGGTTCCTGTAAAGGATGGTACGGCAGTGCTTGCTTCGCGCTCGACTTGGCGGGGGCACTACCGTGCCCCCACTACATACTAATATTATAAATGCGAAAGTGTGTTTGTATGTTTGTTTGTTTGTGTGTTTGCGTGTTTGTCTGTCTTTCACGCCGTAACGGAGCGACGGATCGACGTGATTTTTGGCATAGAGATAGTTTATGGGTCCGAGAGTGACATAGGCTACTTTTTAACCCGGAAAAATAACACGCGGGCGGAATCGTGGGCAAAAGATAGTTTTTAATATTAACTTGTTTTTAGTTTCAGGTTTCGAAAAAGCGGCGCTCAAAATAGAAGGAATTCATTTAAATTCTTCAAAAGATTCGAATGCTACACACATATATTACAGTTTTAGTGAACCAGAGGAAATATCTATGAAATGTTCTTTTAATAAACAGAAATATTACGCTGTGACGTTATTGGATGAAGAATCGCATCAAGGAGTCTCTTTAGGAACACGTAATGTATTTTTTAACTCCTAAACTGTAAATCTGTGATTTACTTAAACACGAATACCATAATAACATACTTATATTATGAAGATTCTGGAAAAGTCTAAGTTAATAGGTACAGGTAGTCTATTTCCCATAGACGACGATTGTATCATTATTACGTTGCTAAAAAGATACTCTGCAGCCACTACAAATACAAATACAAATACAAATATTCTTTATTGCACACCATAAAGCAGTACAAAAACTTAAATATAGACACAGATACAGGGTAGACAATAGGCGGTCTTATCGCTTAAAAGCGATCTCTTCCAGACAACCATTTGGGTACAAGAAATTATGTGTTACAAAAATAGGTGGCGGAAACAGTAACAGAAAATAAAAACAAACAAAAAAAAACAATAATATTAAAATAAGTACAAATGATACAACTATATAAATACATACATGCAATACTTATACAATACATAAACAACTAACATAAAATAGCAATATAAATTGTCAATAAGGCCGTAATGGGAGAAAAAGGATAAGAAATTAGGAAATAAAATAGATAAACACGGAAAGACTGAGGACAGAGTTAAGAAGGCAGTGTCAAGAAGTGAGCCTTGACGAGATTTTTGAAAATAGGGAGAGATTTAGCTTTCCTCACATCTAGGGGAAGAGAGTTCCATAGAAGGATTGAAGTGCTAGTGAAGGAGTTATGATAGAACTTAGAGGAAGAAATTGGAACAGTGAGAAGTAAGTTTTGGGAAGACCGAATGGAAGACAGGAACTTAAAACGTTGTTGGAGATATTCTGGAGTTGTGGGGTTGAAAAGTATGCTGTATAAAAGAGAAAGAATATGAGAGTCACGGCGAAAACGAATGGGGAGCCACTTGAGATGCGTGCGATAGGCGGAGACGTGGTCATATTTCCGTAATCCGAATATGAACCGAATACAGACATTTTGGATACGCTCAAGCTTATTCAGTTGCTCCTCAGTGAGATCAAGATAGGATATGTCAGCATAATCCAAAATGGGCAGAAGAAGAGAATTTGCCAGCGCAACCCTGGTAGCAAATGGGAGAAAATTGCGAAGCCGTCTCAGAGACCCCACAGCAGCAAACATCTTCCTGCTTACCTCTTTAACTTGCGGCGCCCAAGATAAAGTCTGGTCCATAATGACACCCAAGTTTTTTACCTGGACCGAGAAAGGTATCTTAACACCATTAAAAAGTATAGACGGCAGATTATTGACATTTAATTTGGAGATAAAATAAGAGCTGCCGACTATGATTGCCTGGGTTTTTGCTGGGTTAACATTTAGACCATAACGTCTACTCCAATTTAAAATCCGGGCTAAATCGAGATTCGTGGCATCAATTACATTAGGTAGATCATCAAGTCTACCCTGGGAGTATATTTGGAGATCGTCAGCATAAAGGTGATAAGAAGAGAGAAGATTATGAGAAATAGAGTTAATAAATATGGAAAATAATAATGGGGAGAGCACTCCGCCCTGCGGTACACCCGCCGAGAGGGTACACCAAGAAGAACGGGAAACTTCCACCTTTATTCGTTGCCGACGCCCAACCAAGTAACTACGAAACCAATCAATTACCGCAGGAGATATGTTAAGGGAACCCAAAATCCCCAACAGTACGTCAAAATCAACGGCATTAAACGCGTTGCTGAAATCAAGCAGCGTCAACACCGTTAACTTTCTGCTGTCCATGCCTAGACGTATGTCATCTGTGATTTTAATAAGAGCGGTAGTCGTACTATGACCAGGACGGAAACCAGATTGGAGTGGGTTTAGAAGGTCATTACGTGTTAAAAAGGATGATAGTTGTCGATGCACGAGACGCTCCAAAACTTTAGACAGGAAAGGGAGTATGGATATAGGACGGTAATCAGAAAAGGAACTGGGATTTGCCTTTTTAGGCAGCGGGACTATCTCAGCATCCTTCCATAACAAAGGAAACACGTTTGAGGAAATTGAGTTGTTAAGGATACTAGTAATCACAGGAAGAAGCAAGTCAAGTAAAGGAAGGATCATTTTACGACTCACACTATCGACACCAACAGCATTAGACGCAATAGATAATATGCTCTCCCTAACATCACTGTCGGTAAATGATTTGAAACAGAAAGGAGTAGTGGTCGGAGTTGGGACTGATGAAAGATATTTAAGGGTCGCATCCTTTTCAGGGCCAGTAAAAACAGCAGACGAGGAGAAGTGTTGATTTAGCACATCAAAATCGATGTCACTGGAGATAGGACTGGATTGCGACTTCCCAACTCCTAACTTTTTGAGAAACTTCCATACTTTGGCGGGATCTCCATTTTCAACTGATTTGTGAATGTAACGTCTTTGAGCATCCCGACTACCACAGCACATCACATCACACACATCACAGCAGCATCCACTAAATTAACAACAAGAACGTACGACATTAAATTACTTAATTCATATGGTTTTTAGGGTTCCGGAGCCAAAATGGCAAAAACGGAACCCTTAAAGTTTCGCCATGTCTGTCTGTCTACAAAGTTAACCATGGACAATTAACAATTAAGTTTTGTAATTTTTATGTTTTCGCACTCGCTTATTGCTGTTTACCTTTTATTCGCTTTTGCCACAAAATTGTATTAAAGTTTATGAAGAAGTTCAGTTAACTACAGTTCTAATTTTGTATAAGTATAAGAAAAGACTTATGCAACATAGTATAATATATAAGTAGTAAAAAAAACTCGTGGCGTCTTTTTATTTTTTTCTTGCAATTTTCGCTACGGTCACATTAACTCACGTCACTCGCATGTTTTGACCCCTCTTATACAATTGTTACATAGAATATTATTTCAGGATTATCATCAAATTACCGACACTTAAATGATCGAATTTTATTTCAAAATCATAATTTCGAGTAGGTATTTTCAAGTAATTTCAATTTATATATTTTTAACTGTGCGATGATTCATTGCATAGTTGTATTATTAACCAGAAAACGTTTCGTAATTTATTCTTTCATTTTTTAACTGACTTATAAAAAAGGAGGAGGTTCTATGTTCCAATGTTTCTATTTTGTTTTTGTATTATTTTTCTTTGTTTTTGTAATAACGTATTTATTATTATTTACTGTAGGCATGTAGGTATATCGATTGTGTGTATATTAAATGGTTTTTTTATAGGTAATTCGACCGTAGTTTCGTATAACTTCACGCTGGAAAACTCTAACAGAACACTCATTTGTGAAGCGACAGAAAATGCCTCAATACATCCCAGACACTTTGAAATAAAAGTGTATTTTATATATGAACCAAGCTTAGCTAACACATCTGGTAAGTGGTTTTCAATATATATTTGGGTCACTCAACTTTTTAGTGTGTGTTATTCTGTCCCGTAAGCTCAGTACCCTTAGTGTAAGTTTTCGGTTGTAAAATACGTCTCGATCGCGTTCGCGTTAAAATCTCAATTTATATGGAAACACGAACAGCGCCTCTAGCGGAACGCTTGCGATGTTCGTGTTTTGTAACCGAAAACTTACACTAAGGGCACAGAATATAATAATAGTACTACGTACAGATGTTGCACTCCTTTGATACTGAAGAAAGCCGCCGTTTTAATAGCCTACAGCGCTGCCTTTTGTTCCAAACATACCTACCCCGCCAACTCGAGTGTAAGGGTTATAACTTTGTTAGAAAATTAGAATAAAATAATCCAACTAAACGTTTAGAAATTTTATTTATCAAGCGACTTCAAAAAACTTCTTTTGGTGATGCGAAAAAAGATAACTTCGAATTCTTTCTTTTGTTTGTTTCGACATTCGTCCACGCAACAGTTATTAAGTAGTATTACGATTCGCCGTTATTACAAACGGTGCAGTGCAGTGTACCTACAGATGTAATTAATAATGTTTTGCCCTCGTATTTTGTCGGAAAAGTTCGTAATTATATTGCTTTCTCAACTAGCTTACTGAAGTTCACTGAAGCTAATTGAGAAAGCAAGATAAATATTAACTTATTCGACAAAACACGATGGAAAAACATTATTCAATAGATCTTTACTGATCGTACAAGCAATATTACAGAGATATTTAGGTAAGGATCGAAACATTCAAAGCAAGTGTCGCGTCACGCGCGTGCTCGCAGGCGCGCGGCAGCCCCCGCTGCTTACAATCTCAAGTTGTCGCGCGCTGTAGATGTTTATCGCTGTAGGTATGGAGGAGTGACAGATGCCTGCTAAGGGTACAGGAGACATCAGTGACAGTAATACACTTTGTTAGAAAAATGTTCGCAATTTATACTATTAGCACACTTCGGAGATGAGCCATGAAGAAATTGCCTTTAAACTGTCACAACTCTTAAATGTTAGTGGTTGTACCCCGTAAAGCATACTTTTAATAAGTACAGTTAGAGTAAAAAAAGGTTCGTTACCCTAATATTTTGCTTAGTATGAGCGCTAATCTGCTTTACCGATTGAGTAGGACATACTGCGTCAACCTGTCAACCTGCTGGACGTAATCAGGTGACCATACCAACCCTACAACTACACCTTGGCACTGACAAACACTGACAATTTTTTAGTTTTGAACTGACTTTAGTTTTGTATTGATTTGAAACTAGATTATATGTTAGAGGTGTATACTATTTTGACCCTTGTTATCATGTCAAGTAAGTATAATTTGATATGCACTTGTCTACTTAGTACTTTGGTTTCAAAGTCTTTGACTTTGTAAAGGAATCAATTTAATAACTGACGAAGGTTTTCCTACCCCCACTTTACCTACCTATCTCAGGAGACGTTGCCATGGCAACAAGCTACACTATTTGGTGTAGCTTGAATTTTTTCAAATTTTTCCACCCACCGGTTTAGATTTTAGAAGGGGGGGGGGACGCTCGATTTTTATGAAAATTTGCACTTTAAAGTTGAATATTTCCCAAACTAATTACTGAATCGAAAAATCGTTGTAGCAAACCACGTCAATCACGTATAAAACCCTAACTCTGTACCGAATTTCAGCTCTCTGAGTTGATGGGAAGTACTAGTTCTATTTTGATGATCATGAGTCAGTGTTTTGATGATCATGAGTGAGTGAGTGTCATAAATGCGAAACTTTGCTTTCGCTTAGCTTGGGAACTAAATGACCTACAGACTTGAAATTTTGGATTTTAAGTATGTGATTATAGCTTTCTGGGTAACGAAAATTTCTGCGTTCTGGTCTTATCCAGAGGTTCTCAAATAGGGGCCTGAAAATGCGGCGAAATGGTTCCTGTAAAGGATGTTACGGCAGTGCTTGCTTCGCGCTCGACTTGGCGGGGGCACTACCGTGCCCCCAGATCCATACTAATATTATAAATGCGAAAGTGTGTTTGTATGTTTGTTTGTTTGTGTGTTTGCGTGTTTGTCTGTCTTTCACGCCGTAACGGAGCGACGGATCGACGTGATTTTTGGCATAGAGATAGTTTATGGGTCCGAGAGTGACATAGGCTACTTTTTAACCCGGAAAAATAACACGCGGGCGGAATCGTGGGCAAAAGATAGTTTTTAATATTAACTTGTTTTTAGTTTCAGGTTTCGAAAAAGCGGCGCTCAAAATAGAAGGAATTCATTTAAATTCTTCAAAAGATTCGAATGCTACACACTTATATTACAGTTTTAGTGAACCAGAGGAAATATCTATGAAATGTTCTTTTAATAAACAGAAATATTACGCTGTGACGTTATTGGATGAAGACTCGCATCAAGGAGTCTCTTTAGGAACACGTAATGTATTTTTTAACTCCTAAACTGTAAATCTGTGATTTACTTAAACACGAATACCATAATAACATACTTATATTATGAAGATTCTGGAAAAGTCTAAGTTAATAGGTACAGGTAGTCTATTTCCCATAGACGACGATTGTATCATTATTACGTTGCTAAAAAGATACTCTGCAGCCACTAAATTAACAACAAGAACGTACGACATTAAATTACTTAATTCATATGGTTTTTAGGGTTCCGGAGCCAAAATGGCAAAAACGGAACCCTTAAAGTTTCGCCATGTCTGTCTGTCTACAAAGTTAACCATGGACAATTAACAATTAAGTTTTGTAATTTTTATGTTTTCGCACTCGCTTATTGCTGTTTACCTTTTATTCGCTTTTGCCACAAAATTGTATTAAAGTTTATGAAGAAGTTCAGTTAACTACAGTTCTAATTTTGTATAAGTATAAGAAAAGACTTATGCAACATAGTATAATATATAAGTAGTAAAAAAAACTCGTGGCGTCTTTTTATTTTTTTCTTGCAATTTTCGCTACGGTCACATTAACTCACGTCACTCGCATGTTTTGACCCCTCTTATACAATTGTTACATAGAATATTATTTCAGGATTATCATCAAATTACCGACACTTAAATGATCGAATTTTATTTCAAAATCATAATTTCGAGTAGGTATTTTCAAGTAATTTCAATTTATATATTTTTAACTGTGCGATGATTCATTGCATAGTTGTATTATTAACCAGAAAACGTTTCGTAATTTATTCTTTCATTTTTTAACTGACTTATAAAAAAGGAGGAGGTTCTATGTTCCAATGTTTCTATTTTGTTTTTGTATTATTTTTCTTTGTTTTTGTAATAACGTATTTATTATTATTTACTGTAGGCATGTAGGTATATCGATTGTGTGTATATTAAATGGTTTTTTTATAGGTAATTCGACCGTAGTTTCGTATAACTTCACGCTGGAAAACTCTAACAGAACACTCATTTGTGAAGCGACAGAAAATGCCTCAATACATCCCAGACACTTTGAAATAAAAGTGTATTTTATATATGAACCAAGCTTAGCTAACACATCTGGTAAGTGGTTTTCAATATATATTTGGGTCACTCAACTTTTTAGTGTGTGTTATTCTGTCCCGTAAGCTCAGTACCCTTAGTGTAAGTTTTCGGTTGTAAAATACGTCTCGATCGCGTTCGCGTTAAAATCTCAATTTATATGGAAACACGAACAGCGCCTCTAGCGGAACGCTTGCGATGTTCGTGTTTTGTAACCGAAAACTTACACTAAGGGCACAGAATATAATAATAGTACTACGTACAGATGTTGCACTCCTTTGATACTGAAGAAAGCCGCCGTTTTAATAGCCTACAGCGCTGCCTTTTGTTCCAAACATACCTACCCCGCCAACTCGAGTGTAAGGGTTATAACTTTGTTAGAAAATTAGAATAAAATAATCCAACTAAACGTTTAGAAATTTTATTTATCAAGCGACTTCAAAAAACTTCTTTTGGTGATGCGAAAAAAGATAACTTCGAATTCTTTCTTTTGTTTGTTTCGACATTCGTCCACGCAACAGTTATTAAGTAGTATTACGATTCGCCGTTATTACAAACGGTGCAGTGCAGTGTACCTACAGATGTAATTAATAATGTTTTGCCCTCGTATTTTGTCGGAAAAGTTCGTAATTATATTGCTTTCTCAACTAGCTTACTGAAGTTCACTGAAGCTAATTGAGAAAGCAAGATAAATATTAACTTATTCGACAAAACACGATGGAAAAACATTATTCAATAGATCTTTACTGATCGTACAAGCAATATTACACAGATATTTAGGTAAGGATCGAAACATTCAAAGCAAGTGTCGCGTCACGCGCGTGCTCGCAGGCGCGCGGCAGCCCCCGCTGCTTACAATCTCAAGTTGTCGCGCGCTGTAGATGTTTATCGCTGTAGGTATGGAGGAGTGACAGATGCCTGCTAAGGGTACAGGAGACATCAGTGACAGTAATACACTTTGTTAGAAAAATGTTCGCAATTTATACTATTAGCACACTTCGGAGATGAGCCATGAAGAAATTGCCTTTAAACTGTCACAACTCTTAAATGTTAGTGGTTGTACCCCGTAAAGCATACTTTTAATAAGTACAGTTAGAGTAAAAAAAGGTTCGTTACCCTAATATTTTGCTTAGTATGAGCGCTAATCTGCTTTACCGATTGAGTAGGACATACTGCGTCAACCTGTCAACCTGCTGGACGTAATCAGGTGACCATACCAACCCTACAACTACACCTTGGCACTGACAAACACTGACAATTTTTTAGTTTTGAACTGACTTTAGTTTTGTATTGATTTGAAACTAGATTATATGTTAGAGGTGTATACTATTTTGACCCTTGTTATCATGTCAAGTAAGTATAATTTGATATGCACTTGTCTACTTAGTACTTTGGTTTCAAAGTCTTTGACTTTGTAAAGGAATCAATTTAATAACTGACGAAGGTTTTCCTACCCCCACTTTACCTACCTATCTCAGGAGACGTTGCCATGGCAACAAGCTACACTATTTGGTGTAGCTTGAATTTTTTCAAATTTTTCCACCCACCGGTTTAGATTTTAGAAGGGGGGGGGGACGCTCGATTTTTATGAAAATTTGCACTTTAAAGTTGAATATTTCCCAAACTAATTACTGAATCGAAAAATCGTTGTAGCAAACCACGTCAATCACGTATAAAACCCTAACTCTGTACCGAATTTCAGCTCTCTGAGTTGATGGGAAGTACTAGTTCTATTTTGATGATCATGAGTCAGTGTTTTGATGATCATGAGTGAGTGAGTGTCATAAATGCGAAACTTTGCTTTCGCTTAGCTTGGGAACTAAATGACCTACAGACTTGAAATTTTGGATTTTAAGTATGTGATTATAGCTTTCTGGGTAACGAAAATTTCTGCGTTCTGGTCTTATCCAGAGGTTCTCAAATAGGGGCCTGAAAATGCGGCGAAATGGTTCCTGTAAAGGATGTTACGGCAGTGCTTGCTTCGCGCTCGACTTGGCGGGGGCACTACCGTGCCCCCAGATCCATACTAATATTATAAATGCGAAAGTGTGTTTGTATGTTTGTTTGTTTGTGTGTTTGCGTGTTTGTCTGTTTTTCACGCCGTAACGGAGCGACGGATCGACGTGATTTTTGGCATAGAGATAGTTTATGGGTCCGAGAGTGACATAGGCTACTTTTTAACCCGGAAAAATAACACGCGGGCGGAATCGTGGGCAAAAGATAGTTTTTAATATTAACTTGTTTTTAGTTTCAGGTTTCGAAAAAGCGGCGCTCAAAATAGAAGGAATTCATTTAAATTCTTCAAAAGATTCGAATGCTACACACTTATATTACAGTTTTAGTGAACCAGAGGAAATATCTATGAAATGTTCTTTTAATAAACAGAAATATTACGCTGTGACGTTATTGGATGAAGAATCGCATCAAGGAGTCTCTTTAGGAACACGTAATGTATTTTTTAACTCCTAAACTGTAAATCTGTGATTTACTTAAACACGAATACCATAATAACATACTTATATTATGAAGATTCTGGAAAAGTCTAAGTTAATAGGTACAGGTAGTCTATTTCCCATAGACGACGATTGTATCATTATTACGTTGCTAAAAAGATACTCTGCAGCCACTAAATTAACAACAAGAACGTACGACATTAAATTACTTAATTCATATGGTTTTTAGGGTTCCGGAGCCAAAATGGCAAAAACGGAACCCTTAAAGTTTCGCCATGTCTGTCTGTCTACAAAGTTAACCATGGACAATTAACAATTAAGTTTTGTAATTTTTATGTTTTCGCACTCGCTTATTGCTGTTTACCTTTTATTCGCTTTTGCCACAAAATTGTATTAAAGTTTATGAAGAAGTTCAGTTAACTACAGTTCTAATTTTGTATAAGTATAAGAAAAGACTTATGCAACATAGTATAATATATAAGTAGTAAAAAAAACTCGTGGCGTCTTTTTATTTTTTTCTTGCAATTTTCGCTACGGTCACATTAACTCACGTCACTCGCATGTTTTGACCCCTCTTATACAATTGTTACATAGAATATTATTTCAGGATTATCATCAAATTACCGACACTTAAATGATCGAATTTTATTTCAAAATCATAATTTCGAGTAGGTATTTTCAAGTAATTTCAATTTATATATTTTTAACTGTGCGATGATTCATTGCATAGTTGTATTATTAACCAGAAAACGTTTCGTAATTTATTCTTTCATTTTTTAACTGACTTATAAAAAAGGAGGAGGTTCTATGTTCCAATGTTTCTATTTTGTTTTTGTATTATTTTTCTTTGTTTTTGTAATAACGTATTTATTATTATTTACTGTAGGCATGTAGGTATATCGATTGTGTGTATATTAAATGGTTTTTTTATAGGTAATTCGACCGTAGTTTCGTATAACTTCACGCTGGAAAACTCTAACAGAACACTCATTTGTGAAGCGACAGAAAATGCCTCAATACATCCCAGACACTTTGAAATAAAAGTGTATTTTATATATGAACCAAGCTTAGCTAACACATCTGGTAAGTGGTTTTCAATATATATTTGGGTCACTCAACTTTTTAGTGTGTGTTATTCTGTCCCGTAAGCTCAGTACCCTTAGTGTAAGTTTTCGGTTGTAAAATACGTCTCGATCGCGTTCGCGTTAAAATCTCAATTTATATGGAAACACGAACAGCGCCTCTAGCGGAACGCTTGCGATGTTCGTGTTTTGTAACCGAAAACTTACACTAAGGGCACAGAATATAATAATAGTACTACGTACAGATGTTGCACTCCTTTGATACTGAAGAAAGCCGCCGTTTTAATAGCCTACAGCGCTGCCTTTTGTTCCAAACATACCTACCCCGCCAACTCGAGTGTAAGGGTTATAACTTTGTTAGAAAATTAGAATAAAATAATCCAACTAAACGTTTAGAAATTTTATTTATCAAGCGACTTCAAAAAACTTCTTTTGGTGATGCGAAAAAAGATAACTTCGAATTCTTTCTTTTGTTTGTTTCGACATTCGTCCACGCAACAGTTATTAAGTAGTATTACGATTCGCCGTTATTACAAACGGTGCAGTGCAGTGTACCTACAGATGTAATTAATAATGTTTTGCCCTCGTATTTTGTCGGAAAAGTTCGTAATTATATTGCTTTCTCAACTAGCTTACTGAAGTTCACTGAAGCTAATTGAGAAAGCAAGATAAATATTAACTTATTCGACAAAACACGATGGAAAAACATTATTCAATAGATCTTTACTGATCGTACAAGCAATATTACACAGATATTTAGGTAAGGATCGAAACATTCAAAGCAAGTGTCGCGTCACGCGCGTGCTCGCAGGCGCGCGGCAGCCCCCGCTGCTTACAATCTCAAGTTGTCGCGCGCTGTAGATGTTTATCGCTGTAGGTATGGAGGAGTGACAGATGCCTGCTAAGGGTACAGGAGACATCAGTGACAGTAATACACTTTGTTAGAAAAATGTTCGCAATTTATACTATTAGCACACTTCGGAGATGAGCCATGAAGAAATTGCCTTTAAACTGTCACAACTCTTAAATGTTAGTGGTTGTACCCCGTAAAGCATACTTTTAATAAGTACAGTTAGAGTAAAAAAAGGTTCGTTACCCTAATATTTTGCTTAGTATGAGCGCTAATCTGCTTTACCGATTGAGTAGGACATACTGCGTCAACCTGTCAACCTGCTGGACGTAATCAGGTGACCATACCAACCCTACAACTACACCTTGGCACTGACAAACACTGACAATTTTTTAGTTTTGAACTGACTTTAGTTTTGTATTGATTTGAAACTAGATTATATGTTAGAGGTGTATACTATTTTGACCCTTGTTATCATGTCAAGTAAGTATAATTTGATATGCACTTGTCTACTTAGTACTTTGGTTTCAAAGTCTTTGACTTTGTAAAGGAATCAATTTAATAACTGACGAAGGTTTTCCTACCCCCACTTTACCTACCTATCTCAGGAGACGTTGCCATGGCAACAAGCTACACTATTTGGTGTAGCTTGAATTTTTTCAAATTTTTCCACCCACCGGTTTAGATTTTAGAAGGGGGGGGGGACGCTCGATTTTTATGAAAATTTGCACTTTAAAGTTGAATATTTCCCAAACTAATTACTGAATCGAAAAATCGTTGTAGCAAACCACGTCAATCACGTATAAAACCCTAACTCTGTACCGAATTTCAGCTCTCTGAGTTGATGGGAAGTACTAGTTCTATTTTGATGATCATGAGTCAGTGTTTTGATGATCATGAGTGAGTGAGTGTCATAAATGCGAAACTTTGCTTTCGCTTAGCTTGGGAACTAAATGACCTACAGACTTGAAATTTTGGATTTTAAGTATGTGATTATAGCTTTCTGGGTAACGAAAATTTCTGCGTTCTGGTCTTATCCAGAGGTTCTCAAATAGGGGCCTGAAAATGCGGCGAAATGGTTCCTGTAAAGGATGTTACGGCAGTGCTTGCTTCGCGCTCGACTTGGCGGGGGCACTACCGTGCCCCCAGATCCATACTAATATTATAAATGCGAAAGTGTGTTTGTATGTTTGTTTGTTTGTGTGTTTGCGTGTTTGTCTGTTTTTCACGCCGTAACGGAGCGACGGATCGACGTGATTTTTGGCATAGAGATAGTTTATGGGTCCGAGAGTGACATAGGCTACTTTTTAACCCGGAAAAATAACACGCGGGCGGAATCGTGGGCAAAAGATAGTTTTTAATATTAACTTGTTTTTAGTTTCAGGTTTCGAAAAAGCGGCGCTCAAAATAGAAGGAATTCATTTAAATTCTTCAAAAGATTCGAATGCTACACACTTATATTACAGTTTTAGTGAACCAGAGGAAATATCTATGAAATGTTCTTTTAATAAACAGAAATATTACGCTGTGACGTTATTGGATGAAGAATCGCATCAAGGAGTCTCTTTAGGAACACGTAATGTATTTTTTAACTCCTAAACTGTAAATCTGTGATTTACTTAAACACGAATACCATAATAACATACTTATATTATGAAGATTCTGGAAAAGTCTAAGTTAATAGGTACAGGTAGTCTATTTCCCATAGACGACGATTGTATCATTATTACGTTGCTAAAAAGATACTCTGCAGCCACTAAATTAACAACAAGAACGTACGACATTAAATTACTTAATTCATATGGTTTTTAGGGTTCCGGAGCCAAAATGGCAAAAACGGAACCCTTAAAGTTTCGCCATGTCTGTCTGTCTACAAAGTTAACCATGGACAATTAACAATTAAGTTTTGTAATTTTTATGTTTTCGCACTCGCTTATTGCTGTTTACCTTTTATTCGCTTTTGCCACAAAATTGTATTAAAGTTTATGAAGAAGTTCAGTTAACTACAGTTCTAATTTTGTATAAGTATAAGAAAAGACTTATGCAACATAGTATAATATATAAGTAGTAAAAAAAACTCGTGGCGTCTTTTTATTTTTTTCTTGCAATTTTCGCTACGGTCACATTAACTCACGTCACTCGCATGTTTTGACCCCTCTTATACAATTGTTACATAGAATATTATTTCAGGATTATCATCAAATTACCGACACTTAAATGATCGAATTTTATTTCAAAATCATAATTTCGAGTAGGTATTTTCAAGTAATTTCAATTTATATATTTTTAACTGTGCGATGATTCATTGCATAGTTGTATTATTAACCAGAAAACGTTTCGTAATTTATTCTTTCATTTTTTAACTGACTTATAAAAAAGGAGGAGGTTCTATGTTCCAATGTTTCTATTTTGTTTTTGTATTATTTTTCTTTGTTTTTGTAATAACGTATTTATTATTATTTACTGTAGGCATGTAGGTATATCGATTGTGTGTATATTAAATGGTTTTTTTATAGGTAATTCGACCGTAGTTTCGTATAACTTCACGCTGGAAAACTCTAACAGAACACTCATTTGTGAAGCGACAGAAAATGCCTCAATACATCCCAGACACTTTGAAATAAAAGTGTATTTTATATATGAACCAAGCTTAGCTAACACATCTGGTAAGTGGTTTTCAATATATATTTGGGTCACTCAACTTTTTAGTGTGTGTTATTCTGTCCCGTAAGCTCAGTACCCTTAGTGTAAGTTTTCGGTTGTAAAATACGTCTCGATCGCGTTCGCGTTAAAATCTCAATTTATATGGAAACACGAACAGCGCCTCTAGCGGAACGCTTGCGATGTTCGTGTTTTGTAACCGAAAACTTACACTAAGGGCACAGAATATAATAATAGTACTACGTACAGATGTTGCACTCCTTTGATACTGAAGAAAGCCGCCGTTTTAATAGCCTACAGCGCTGCCTTTTGTTCCAAACATACCTACCCCGCCAACTCGAGTGTAAGGGTTATAACTTTGTTAGAAAATTAGAATAAAATAATCCAACTAAACGTTTAGAAATTTTATTTATCAAGCGACTTCAAAAAACTTCTTTTGGTGATGCGAAAAAAGATAACTTCGAATTCTTTCTTTTGTTTGTTTCGACATTCGTCCACGCAACAGTTATTAAGTAGTATTACGATTCGCCGTTATTACAAACGGTGCAGTGCAGTGTACCTACAGATGTAATTAATAATGTTTTGCCCTCGTATTTTGTCGGAAAAGTTCGTAATTATATTGCTTTCTCAACTAGCTTACTGAAGTTCACTGAAGCTAATTGAGAAAGCAAGATAAATATTAACTTATTCGACAAAACACGATGGAAAAACATTATTCAATAGATCTTTACTGATCGTACAAGCAATATTACACAGATATTTAGGTAAGGATCGAAACATTCAAAGCAAGTGTCGCGTCACGCGCGTGCTCGCAGGCGCGCGGCAGCCCCCGCTGCTTACAATCTCAAGTTGTCGCGCGCTGTAGATGTTTATCGCTGTAGGTATGGAGGAGTGACAGATGCCTGCTAAGGGTACAGGAGACATCAGTGACAGTAATACACTTTGTTAGAAAAATGTTCGCAATTTATACTATTAGCACACTTCGGAGATGAGCCATGAAGAAATTGCCTTTAAACTGTCACAACTCTTAAATGTTAGTGGTTGTACCCCGTAAAGCATACTTTTAATAAGTACAGTTAGAGTAAAAAAAGGTTCGTTACCCTAATATTTTGCTTAGTATGAGCGCTAATCTGCTTTACCGATTGAGTAGGACATACTGCGTCAACCTGTCAACCTGCTGGACGTAATCAGGTGACCATACCAACCCTACAACTACACCTTGGCACTGACAAACACTGACAATTTTTTAGTTTTGAACTGACTTTAGTTTTGTATTGATTTGAAACTAGATTATATGTTAGAGGTGTATACTATTTTGACCCTTGTTATCATGTCAAGTAAGTATAATTTGATATGCACTTGTCTACTTAGTACTTTGGTTTCAAAGTCTTTGACTTTGTAAAGGAATCAATTTAATAACTGACGAAGGTTTTCCTACCCCCACTTTACCTACCTATCTCAGGAGACGTTGCCATGGCAACAAGCTACACTATTTGGTGTAGCTTGAATTTTTTCAAATTTTTCCACCCACCGGTTTAGATTTTAGAAGGGGGGGGGGACGCTCGATTTTTATGAAAATTTGCACTTTAAAGTTGAATATTTCCCAAACTAATTACTGAATCGAAAAATCGTTGTAGCAAACCACGTCAATCACGTATAAAACCCTAACTCTGTACCGAATTTCAGCTCTCTGAGTTGATGGGAAGTACTAGTTCTATTTTGATGATCATGAGTCAGTGTTTTGATGATCATGAGTGAGTGAGTGTCATAAATGCGAAACTTTGCTTTCGCTTAGCTTGGGAACTAAATGACCTACAGACTTGAAATTTTGGATTTTAAGTATGTGATTATAGCTTTCTGGGTAACGAAAATTTCTGCGTTCTGGTCTTATCCAGAGGTTCTCAAATAGGGGCCTGAAAATGCGGCGAAATGGTTCCTGTAAAGGATGTTACGGCAGTGCTTGCTTCGCGCTCGACTTGGCGGGGGCACTACCGTGCCCCCAGATCCATACTAATATTATAAATGCGAAAGTGTGTTTGTATGTTTGTTTGTTTGTGTGTTTGCGTGTTTGTCTGTCTTTCACGCCGTAACGGAGCGACGGATCGACGTGATTTTTGGCATAGAGATAGTTTATGGGTCCGAGAGTGACATAGGCTACTTTTTAACCCGGAAAAATAACACGCGGGCGGAATCGTGGGCAAAAGATAGTTTTTAATATTAACTTGTTTTTAGTTTCAGGTTTCGAAAAAGCGGCGCTCAAAATAGAAGGAATTCATTTAAATTCTTCAAAAGATTCGAATGCTACACACTTATATTACAGTTTTAGTGAACCAGAGGAAATATCTATGAAATGTTCTTTTAATAAACAGAAATATTACGCTGTGACGTTATTGGATGAAGACTCGCATCAAGGAGTCTCTTTAGGAACACGTAATGTATTTTTTAACTCCTAAACTGTAAATCTGTGATTTACTTAAACACGAATACCATAATAACATACTTATATTATGAAGATTCTGGAAAAGTCTAAGTTAATAGGTACAGGTAGTCTATTTCCCATAGACGACGATTGTATCATTATTACGTTGCTAAAAAGATACTCTGCAGCCACTAAATTAACAACAAGAACGTACGACATTAAATTACTTAATTCATATGGTTTTTAGGGTTCCGGAGCCAAAATGGCAAAAACGGAACCCTTAAAGTTTCGCCATGTCTGTCTGTCTACAAAGTTAACCATGGACAATTAACAATTAAGTTTTGTAATTTTTATGTTTTCGCACTCGCTTATTGCTGTTTACCTTTTATTCGCTTTTGCCACAAAATTGTATTAAAGTTTATGAAGAAGTTCAGTTAACTACAGTTCTAATTTTGTATAAGTATAAGAAAAGACTTATGCAACATAGTATAATATATAAGTAGTAAAAAAAACTCGTGGCGTCTTTTTATTTTTTTCTTGCAATTTTCGCTACGGTCACATTAACTCACGTCACTCGCATGTTTTGACCCCTCTTATACAATTGTTACATAGAATATTATTTCAGGATTATCATCAAATTACCGACACTTAAATGATCGAATTTTATTTCAAAATCATAATTTCGAGTAGGTATTTTCAAGTAATTTCAATTTATATATTTTTAACTGTGCGATGATTCATTGCATAGTTGTATTATTAACCAGAAAACGTTTCGTAATTTATTCTTTCATTTTTTAACTGACTTATAAAAAAGGAGGAGGTTCTATGTTCCAATGTTTCTATTTTGTTTTTGTATTATTTTTCTTTGTTTTTGTAATAACGTATTTATTATTATTTACTGTAGGCATGTAGGTATATCGATTGTGTGTATATTAAATGGTTTTTTTATAGGTAATTCGACCGTAGTTTCGTATAACTTCACGCTGGAAAACTCTAACAGAACACTCATTTGTGAAGCGACAGAAAATGCCTCAATACATCCCAGACACTTTGAAATAAAAGTGTATTTTATATATGAACCAAGCTTAGCTAACACATCTGGTAAGTGGTTTTCAATATATATTTGGGTCACTCAACTTTTTAGTGTGTGTTATTCTGTCCCGTAAGCTCAGTACCCTTAGTGTAAGTTTTCGGTTGTAAAATACGTCTCGATCGCGTTCGCGTTAAAATCTCAATTTATATGGAAACACGAACAGCGCCTCTAGCGGAACGCTTGCGATGTTCGTGTTTTGTAACCGAAAACTTACACTAAGGGCACAGAATATAATAATAGTACTACGTGTTTGAACTACGACATTTGAATATTGAAAATAATTAGCAAAACCGAATTGGGCAAGATATAGGTTTCACTTACAGTTTGTTCTGGCTCTATTCCTCAGTCCCAGGGACACATTTAAGACACAATCACAGCACTTTCAGAGTTTTTTATGAATAATTTAAAAGAGCGCGCGCCGGCCGGCATTCATTTCGAGCTGTCAATTTTGCGCAACTCACTGGTGGCGCCGCCGTGCGGGAGAAAGCGGAATGTTCATTCAGCCAGTATGTTTTTGATATGTGCAGGAGGTTTTAATGCACATATTACTAATTATATCTGCCCAATGTAACGTACATAAACCCCCCACCGGGAATCTACCCCAGATTCCCCAGTTTACAAACCAAACCAGGGATGGTATTGAATAAGGTAAGTGGACTGTATAGTGTAAGTATTTGTTGACTTAGTGAACTAAACACGTGTAGCTGTAAATTGAGTAAAATAAATGACTTATTTCGAACCTAAAATTGTCATAAATTTGACACCTTCTTGCGTCAAATTCATGCAAAGAAACAAAGAAAAATAAAAATTATGCTGAATCCAATTCCATGGGAAGTGGACTAAGCTTTACAACGGGTCGCGTGTATTCGCCATTCTGGGTTTTTACTTTTACCACCCGTACAACTCCATCAGCTCCTGGATAAAGTTCCGTCACATGACCGAGATGCCATTGAAGCGGAGGAGCGTCAGCATGCATAAGAACGAGTTCATCAACTTGAATATTACGACAATTCCTATGCCATTTTTGTCGCTGCTGCAGCGTGTGCAAATAATCGTTTAATTGCAATGTACGCGGACCGATATGTAAATAAATTTTATGAAAATAGTCGATAAGAATTTTTGTAAAGTTGCACTTTTTAGGAAGCAATAATGGATACTTCTTTTGATACGGTAGTTCGGCGAAAGACAACCTACCCCCCACCCTGAGAAAACCGAGGGGTTCGACATAAGGTGCTAACCTTTTAAGTGAAGAACTACAGCTGTAACCATTGGAAATTGCTTGGATATCAGCTGCAAAATGCTCTCGCTGAACGGATTTAATGAGCACATCGTGTGCGTTCTTTAAATCTGATAGAGACGAAGGACCTGTGTTCCTATTAGACTTCGTCGATCTACAATTGTTAATAAATTGAAAACAACGAGCTAAGACATTTTGAAGTTTGCTAAAACTCGAATATTTTTCAGTTAAATTATAAACAAGATTTGAGTCACGTGTTGTGTTTTGCACGCTAGTTTGAGCCAAAGTCGCGCATGGAATTTTGAGTTCTGGCACATTTGCCGATTTAAATTGATCAATTGATTTTACTGGCCAATTCTCTCTTGGTGCGTCTAGCCAGCTCGGTCCTCCGAGCCACTCCGCTGTCGATAACAGCACGGAAGGTAGCGCTCCGCGCGAGCACACGTCAGCGGGGTTGGACGCGCCGCTCACGTGAAACCAACAATCGCTTTGCACGGTCTCTAAGATTTTGGAGACACGCGAAGCCACAAAGGTTTTGAGGTTGTAACTGGGTGTATTCAACCAACTCAGCACCACAGAGGAATCGGTAAACAAGAGTATTTCATGAACAGGAATTCGTTCAGACAATATTGACTTCGTATATTTGACTAACTTGACTAACAAATGCGCAGCCATTAGCTCGAGACGTGGAATGGTCACTGTCTTCAAGGGTGCAACCTTGGATTTTGCAATGACTAGACTGACCTTCGAATTACCTTGATCGTTAAAACTACGCAAATAGATGATCGCAGCTATTCCTTGAACTGAAGCATCGCAGAATCCTAGTATCTGGTAGTAGCTGTGCTGTTTGACAGTAACCTGGCGCTCGTGGCTAAAATTCGACAACAGCGGGAGCTCTGACATGTAGGTGAGCCACTCCTTTTCTAGTTCCGGAGGCAGCCGCTCATCCCAACCCAGCTGTTGGAGCCAGAGTTTCTGCATGAAGCATTTCGCGTAGAATATGCAAGGAGCCACGAAACCTAAGGGATCATACTGACGACCTATCTGTGACAAGACACTACGCTTGGTGATCGCCTGTGAAGCTGGAAGTGGATGGAATACGAAGGAAAACACATCTTCGGCGGGTCGCCACTGCAGACCTAAAACTTTTATGGATAGGTCCTTGTCATCCTCGAATGCAATGGGCGTTTCGCGGTGATCAGCTGGAACCCGAGCCAGTACCTGGGGACAGTTGCTGGCCCACTTACGAAGCAGAAATCCTCCTCCACTCAGCAACTCTAACAGTTCATCCTGTAGCCTAGCTGCTTCATCATAGCTGCTCACTGACCACAGAAGGTCATCGACGAAGAAACCCTTTTTTAGAACCTTGCTCGCTAAAGGATACTTCTCGCAGTCGTCGTCAGCCAGTTGATGCAGGACTCGGATCGCTAGGTACGGACTGCTAGCAACGCCGTATGTGATCGTGTTTAACTCATACACCTTTAAAGGTTGATCAGGTTGAAACCTCCACAAGATGTGTTGGTAATTGCGTTGAGATTTTTCGATCAAGGTCATTCGAAACATTTTACAAATGTCACTTGACAAGCAAATTTCATGTATACGAAAATTTATTAAAATCTCATTAATATCTGCTTGAAGCTTAGGACCGGCGTAAACGACTGAATTTAAAGAATTATTATTTGTCGTTTTGCATGAGGCGTCAAAAACTACTCGGAGTTTTGTCGTGGTACTTGACGGTCGGAGAATACAAAAGTGAGGAATTATGTACTTAGAATCCACAGTACCAAAATCACCTACGCAAGTCATGTGACCAAGGCTTTCATATTCGGACATGAATTTATTATATTCTTCCTTAAGTTCCGGAAGACGATTCAGCTTTGTTTCTAAATTGTTGAAACGACGTAACGCTTGTGGAGTCGAATCGCCGAGATCAAAACTGGGTTTGAACGGGTACTTCACTGTATAACGTCCCGTAGTATCGCGACTGTGTTCGTTTTGGAACAATTGTTCGACATACAAATCTTCTGGTTTTTTAGTGACGTCATACGGCACGTTTTCAGTCTCCCAGAAAGAGTTCATGATTTTATCGATACTACTAGTTTTATTAGCAGAGAACAAGTTGAGCGAGGCTGTATTTGACTCACAATCGTCACTCAGTACTGTCTGACCAGTAATGACATATCCGAATATGGAATGCATCGCGACGGGCAAACCCGGGTCACGTGGTAGTATATTTTGACCGTCATAAATGTAGGGAAATAAGTCACCTGCGATCAACAAGTCAACTGGAGCCGCCGAAAAGTAGTTCGGGTCAGCTAACTCTAGATTTTTGAAATTATTGATAACTTTGTTTGATAAGGTTACTGTAGGTAAGTTGCTAGTTATATTACTTACGACAACAGTATCAGTGCTAAGCACCGGACCAAATGAGTTTCGTGGTTTAATTGAACATGTAACCAGACCGAAATCTTGCACTGGCGCACCTCCCAGACCCATGGGTTCAAACTGACACTTGCGTCGAGACAAACCCAGGCGCTGGGCACACTCTTTTGTCATATAACCGGACATGGCACCGCTGTCAATGACTGCACGTACGGCGTGGTAAGTTCCCCATCGATCTGCGACGTGCACCATGGCAGTGCCTAACAGCACGGTTGAATTTGACGAACAAGTCAAGCCGACGTTTGGCATTGACCTTTGACTTTGATTTTGACCATTTGAAACGTTTTGAATACTTGAAATGTTTTGACTATTTGAACCGTTTTGATTAATTGATGAATTTTGAACAGTTGGAACTGTATCTAAGTGAATACTGTGATGGTGCGGTTGTTTACACAGCACACAACGCACTTTTGACGTACACTCGGACAACGAATGCTGACGAAAGCAATTTTCGCATAATTGAAGCTGTTTCACTTTGTCAAGACGCTGCACCGGTGTTAAATCAAAAAACTCGAAACATCGATAAGTTGAATGCGGTTTGTCGCAAAATAGACATCTATTTGATCGTTCGCTATTATTCTTACTCACAGCTGACAAGCACGGCTTTTGGAACTGCTTCGGTGCACTACTGTAATTAGCAGCATTATTATTATTTGTTCGAACAAAATTCGGCTTTGCAGAGGTGTTAGGAACACTCTTAGGCGTAAACTGAATTTTTGATGTACTAATTTTAACCTCAGACATTTCCAAAACACGCGCCTGTTTCTCCACGAAATTAATCAGCTGTTCGTAAGTAGGTATATCGGTTTGATCTACAGATTGTTCGAATTCGCGCCTAGTGACGGGGTCTAAATTTCGCAATCCCATATAAAACAGTATGAAACTCGATAGGTTACTGATTTTCAAAAGTTTCAATGCTTTAACACACTCTTGATACGTTTGTAAAAATGTGTTTAGACCAGTAGCCGACTCAGTTGACAAAGGCTTAAATTGAAACAGCCGATCTAAATAGCTCGTAGCTAAGGCACGAGTGTTCTCAAATTTTTTGACTAGCAAAGCCCATACTATCGGATAATTATCGGCCGTCACTGGCATCCCTTTGACCACAGTCAATGCCGAACCGCTGACTGCGGAGAGCAGGTAATAAAACTTCTCAATGTTCGTAATATCATTGTTGTTATGAATTAAACTCGTAAACGTGTCATAGAATGTTTGCCAGTTTTCTAATTTGCTATCGAAATGGAACAATTCTAGTTTAGGCAGCCGCGGCTTAGCCGACCGCGAGTCTGGCCCGGCAGCGCCCGGGCCGCGGCCCGCGGAGCGCGACGAAGGTCCGCTACCGCTGCCGTCACACGATTGCCAAGTGTCGCTATTAGCCTCCGCTACACTCAGAATACGGAAATACATGTCGTCAAAGGTTTGAATTTCTTGATAATTTGGTTTAAATTTCGGGTTTTGTTTCTTATTATAAGAATTTAACTCGAATATGCATTGTTCGAAACATTCCCGAGTCGAATGAAGTTCTTTAAGTCGCAAATTAAATTCGGTTAAACGCTCTGGTGGAGTTGATTTGGATAGTTCAAATAACGTTTGACATCGTATAAAAAGCAGTTCTTTTTTGTTGATAAGTTGTTCGACATCGAATTCTTTTTCGTCCATTTCGAATTAAAAAACAAAAGACGCGCGCGACGCGTTGCAAAGAACGAAAATTGAAAACGTTTATTTTATACGTATTATTCTAGGTAAATAACTTAGATTAGAAATAAGCCTGTTACCTTAAAACTGCGTGAAATGTGTGTTTTATGTGTATGAATGTGTATTTAGTTTGCAAACTGAGGATGCGGTTCGATTGACCAAAATGTTTGAACTACGACATTTGAATATTGAAAATAATTAGCAAAACCGAATTGGGCAAGATATAGGTTTCACTTACAGTTTGTTCTGGCTCTATTCCTCAGTCCCAGGGACACATTTAAGACACAATCACAGCACTTTCAGAGTTTTTTATGAATAATTTAAAAGAGCGCGCGCCGGCCGGCATTCATTTCGAGCTGTCAATTTTGCGCAACTCACTGGTGGCGCCGCCGTGCGGGAGAAAGCGGAATGTTCATTCAGCCAGTATGTTTTTGATATGTGCAGGAGGTTTTAATGCACATATTACTAATTATATCTGCCCAATGTAACGTACACTACGTACAGATGTTGCACTCCTTTGATACTGAAGAAAGCCGCCGTTTTAATAGCCTACAGCGCTGCCTTTTGTTCCAAACATACCTACCCCGCCAACTCGAGTGTAAGGGTTATAACTTTGTTAGAAAATTAGAATAAAATAATCCAACTAAACGTTTAGAAATTTTATTTATCAAGCGACTTCAAAAAACTTCTTTTGGTGATGCGAAAAAAGATAACTTCGAATTCTTTCTTTTGTTTGTTTCGACATTCGTCCACGCAACAGTTATTAAGTAGTATTACGATTCGCCGTTATTACAAACGGTGCAGTGCAGTGTACCTACAGATGTAATTAATAATGTTTTGCCCTCGTATTTTGTCGGAAAAGTTCGTAATTATATTGCTTTCTCAACTAGCTTACTGAAGTTCACTGAAGCTAATTGAGAAAGCAAGATAAATATTAACTTATTCGACAAAACACGATGGAAAAACATTATTCAATAGATCTTTACTGATCGTACAAGCAATATTACACAGATATTTAGGTAAGGATCGAAACATTCAAAGCAAGTGTCGCGTCACGCGCGTGCTCGCAGGCGCGCGGCAGCCCCCGCTGCTTACAATCTCAAGTTGTCGCGCGCTGTAGATGTTTATCGCTGTAGGTATGGAGGAGTGACAGATGCCTGCTAAGGGTACAGGAGACATCAGTGACAGTAATACACTTTGTTAGAAAAATGTTCGCAATTTATACTATTAGCACACTTCGGAGATGAGCCATGAAGAAATTGCCTTTAAACTGTCACAACTCTTAAATGTTAGTGGTTGTACCCCGTAAAGCATACTTTTAATAAGTACAGTTAGAGTAAAAAAAGGTTCGTTACCCTAATATTTTGCTTAGTATGAGCGCTAATCTGCTTTACCGATTGAGTAGGACATACTGCGTCAACCTGTCAACCTGCTGGACGTAATCAGGTGACCATACCAACCCTACAACTACACCTTGGCACTGACAAACACTGACAATTTTTTAGTTTTGAACTGACTTTAGTTTTGTATTGATTTGAAACTAGATTATATGTTAGAGGTGTATACTATTTTGACCCTTGTTATCATGTCAAGTAAGTATAATTTGATATGCACTTGTCTACTTAGTACTTTGGTTTCAAAGTCTTTGACTTTGTAAAGGAATCAATTTAATAACTGACGAAGGTTTTCCTACCCCCACTTTACCTACCTATCTCAGGAGACGTTGCCATGGCAACAAGCTACACTATTTGGTGTAGCTTGAATTTTTTCAAATTTTTCCACCCACCGGTTTAGATTTTAGAAGGGGGGGGGGACGCTCGATTTTTATGAAAATTTGCACTTTAAAGTTGAATATTTCCCAAACTAATTACTGAATCGAAAAATCGTTGTAGCAAACCACGTCAATCACGTATAAAACCCTAACTCTGTACCGAATTTCAGCTCTCTGAGTTGATGGGAAGTACTAGTTCTATTTTGATGATCATGAGTCAGTGTTTTGATGATCATGAGTGAGTGAGTGTCATAAATGCGAAACTTTGCTTTCGCTTAGCTTGGGAACTAAATGACCTACAGACTTGAAATTTTGGATTTTAAGTATGTGATTATAGCTTTCTGGGTAACGAAAATTTCTGCGTTCTGGTCTTATCCAGAGGTTCTCAAATAGGGGCCTGAAAATGCGGCGAAATGGTTCCTGTAAAGGATGTTACGGCAGTGCTTGCTTCGCGCTCGACTTGGCGGGGGCACTACCGTGCCCCCAGATCCATACTAATATTATAAATGCGAAAGTGTGTTTGTATGTTTGTTTGTTTGTGTGTTTGCGTGTTTGTCTGTTTTTCACGCCGTAACGGAGCGACGGATCGACGTGATTTTTGGCATAGAGATAGTTTATGGGTCCGAGAGTGACATAGGCTACTTTTTAACCCGGAAAAATAACACGCGGGCGGAATCGTGGGCAAAAGATAGTTTTTAATATTAACTTGTTTTTAGTTTCAGGTTTCGAAAAAGCGGCGCTCAAAATAGAAGGAATTCATTTAAATTCTTCAAAAGATTCGAATGCTACACACTTATATTACAGTTTTAGTGAACCAGAGGAAATATCTATGAAATGTTCTTTTAATAAACAGAAATATTACGCTGTGACGTTATTGGATGAAGAATCGCATCAAGGAGTCTCTTTAGGAACACGTAATGTATTTTTTAACTCCTAAACTGTAAATCTGTGATTTACTTAAACACGAATACCATAATAACATACTTATATTATGAAGATTCTGGAAAAGTCTAAGTTAATAGGTACAGGTAGTCTATTTCCCATAGACGACGATTGTATCATTATTACGTTGCTAAAAAGATACTCTGCAGCCACTAAATTAACAACAAGAACGTACGACATTAAATTACTTAATTCATATGGTTTTTAGGGTTCCGGAGCCAAAATGGCAAAAACGGAACCCTTAAAGTTTCGCCATGTCTGTCTGTCTACAAAGTTAACCATGGACAATTAACAATTAAGTTTTGTAATTTTTATGTTTTCGCACTCGCTTATTGCTGTTTACCTTTTATTCGCTTTTGCCACAAAATTGTATTAAAGTTTATGAAGAAGTTCAGTTAACTACAGTTCTAATTTTGTATAAGTATAAGAAAAGACTTATGCAACATAGTATAATATATAAGTAGTAAAAAAAACTCGTGGCGTCTTTTTATTTTTTTCTTGCAATTTTCGCTACGGTCACATTAACTCACGTCACTCGCATGTTTTGACCCCTCTTATACAATTGTTACATAGAATATTATTTCAGGATTATCATCAAATTACCGACACTTAAATGATCGAATTTTATTTCAAAATCATAATTTCGAGTAGGTATTTTCAAGTAATTTCAATTTATATATTTTTAACTGTGCGATGATTCATTGCATAGTTGTATTATTAACCAGAAAACGTTTCGTAATTTATTCTTTCATTTTTTAACTGACTTATAAAAAAGGAGGAGGTTCTATGTTCCAATGTTTCTATTTTGTTTTTGTATTATTTTTCTTTGTTTTTGTAATAACGTATTTATTATTATTTACTGTAGGCATGTAGGTATATCGATTGTGTGTATATTAAATGGTTTTTTTATAGGTAATTCGACCGTAGTTTCGTATAACTTCACGCTGGAAAACTCTAACAGAACACTCATTTGTGAAGCGACAGAAAATGCCTCAATACATCCCAGACACTTTGAAATAAAAGTGTATTTTATATATGAACCAAGCTTAGCTAACACATCTGGTAAGTGGTTTTCAATATATATTTGGGTCACTCAACTTTTTAGTGTGTGTTATTCTGTCCCGTAAGCTCAGTACCCTTAGTGTAAGTTTTCGGTTGTAAAATACGTCTCGATCGCGTTCGCGTTAAAATCTCAATTTATATGGAAACACGAACAGCGCCTCTAGCGGAACGCTTGCGATGTTCGTGTTTTGTAACCGAAAACTTACACTAAGGGCACAGAATATAATAATAGTACTACGTACAGATGTTGCACTCCTTTGATACTGAAGAAAGCCGCCGTTTTAATAGCCTACAGCGCTGCCTTTTGTTCCAAACATACCTACCCCGCCAACTCGAGTGTAAGGGTTATAACTTTGTTAGAAAATTAGAATAAAATAATCCAACTAAACGTTTAGAAATTTTATTTATCAAGCGACTTCAAAAAACTTCTTTTGGTGATGCGAAAAAAGATAACTTCGAATTCTTTCTTTTGTTTGTTTCGACATTCGTCCACGCAACAGTTATTAAGTAGTATTACGATTCGCCGTTATTACAAACGGTGCAGTGCAGTGTACCTACAGATGTAATTAATAATGTTTTGCCCTCGTATTTTGTCGGAAAAGTTCGTAATTATATTGCTTTCTCAACTAGCTTACTGAAGTTCACTGAAGCTAATTGAGAAAGCAAGATAAATATTAACTTATTCGACAAAACACGATGGAAAAACATTATTCAATAGATCTTTACTGATCGTACAAGCAATATTACACAGATATTTAGGTAAGGATCGAAACATTCAAAGCAAGTGTCGCGTCACGCGCGTGCTCGCAGGCGCGCGGCAGCCCCCGCTGCTTACAATCTCAAGTTGTCGCGCGCTGTAGATGTTTATCGCTGTAGGTATGGAGGAGTGACAGATGCCTGCTAAGGGTACAGGAGACATCAGTGACAGTAATACACTTTGTTAGAAAAATGTTCGCAATTTATACTATTAGCACACTTCGGAGATGAGCCATGAAGAAATTGCCTTTAAACTGTCACAACTCTTAAATGTTAGTGGTTGTACCCCGTAAAGCATACTTTTAATAAGTACAGTTAGAGTAAAAAAAGGTTCGTTACCCTAATATTTTGCTTAGTATGAGCGCTAATCTGCTTTACCGATTGAGTAGGACATACTGCGTCAACCTGTCAACCTGCTGGACGTAATCAGGTGACCATACCAACCCTACAACTACACCTTGGCACTGACAAACACTGACAATTTTTTAGTTTTGAACTGACTTTAGTTTTGTATTGATTTGAAACTAGATTATATGTTAGAGGTGTATACTATTTTGACCCTTGTTATCATGTCAAGTAAGTATAATTTGATATGCACTTGTCTACTTAGTACTTTGGTTTCAAAGTCTTTGACTTTGTAAAGGAATCAATTTAATAACTGACGAAGGTTTTCCTACCCCCACTTTACCTACCTATCTCAGGAGACGTTGCCATGGCAACAAGCTACACTATTTGGTGTAGCTTGAATTTTTTCAAATTTTTCCACCCACCGGTTTAGATTTTAGAAGGGGGGGGGGACGCTCGATTTTTATGAAAATTTGCACTTTAAAGTTGAATATTTCCCAAACTAATTACTGAATCGAAAAATCGTTGTAGCAAACCACGTCAATCACGTATAAAACCCTAACTCTGTACCGAATTTCAGCTCTCTGAGTTGATGGGAAGTACTAGTTCTATTTTGATGATCATGAGTCAGTGTTTTGATGATCATGAGTGAGTGAGTGTCATAAATGCGAAACTTTGCTTTCGCTTAGCTTGGGAACTAAATGACCTACAGACTTGAAATTTTGGATTTTAAGTATGTGATTATAGCTTTCTGGGTAACGAAAATTTCTGCGTTCTGGTCTTATCCAGAGGTTCTCAAATAGGGGCCTGAAAATGCGGCGAAATGGTTCCTGTAAAGGATGTTACGGCAGTGCTTGCTTCGCGCTCGACTTGGCGGGGGCACTACCGTGCCCCCAGATCCATACTAATATTATAAATGCGAAAGTGTGTTTGTATGTTTGTTTGTTTGTGTGTTTGCGTGTTTGTCTGTCTTTCACGCCGTAACGGAGCGACGGATCGACGTGATTTTTGGCATAGAGATAGTTTATGGGTCCGAGAGTGACATAGGCTACTTTTTAACCCGGAAAAATAACACGCGGGCGGAATCGTGGGCAAAAGATAGTTTTTAATATTAACTTGTTTTTAGTTTCAGGTTTCGAAAAAGCGGCGCTCAAAATAGAAGGAATTCATTTAAATTCTTCAAAAGATTCGAATGCTACACACTTATATTACAGTTTTAGTGAACCAGAGGAAATATCTATGAAATGTTCTTTTAATAAACAGAAATATTACGCTGTGACGTTATTGGATGAAGACTCGCATCAAGGAGTCTCTTTAGGAACACGTAATGTATTTTTTAACTCCTAAACTGTAAATCTGTGATTTACTTAAACACGAATACCATAATAACATACTTATATTATGAAGATTCTGGAAAAGTCTAAGTTAATAGGTACAGGTAGTCTATTTCCCATAGACGACGATTGTATCATTATTACGTTGCTAAAAAGATACTCTGCAGCCACTAAATTAACAACAAGAACGTACGACATTAAATTACTTAATTCATATGGTTTTTAGGGTTCCGGAGCCAAAATGGCAAAAACGGAACCCTTAAAGTTTCGCCATGTCTGTCTGTCTACAAAGTTAACCATGGACAATTAACAATTAAGTTTTGTAATTTTTATGTTTTCGCACTCGCTTATTGCTGTTTACCTTTTATTCGCTTTTGCCACAAAATTGTATTAAAGTTTATGAAGAAGTTCAGTTAACTACAGTTCTAATTTTGTATAAGTATAAGAAAAGACTTATGCAACATAGTATAATATATAAGTAGTAAAAAAAACTCGTGGCGTCTTTTTATTTTTTTCTTGCAATTTTCGCTACGGTCACATTAACTCACGTCACTCGCATGTTTTGACCCCTCTTATACAATTGTTACATAGAATATTATTTCAGGATTATCATCAAATTACCGACACTTAAATGATCGAATTTTATTTCAAAATCATAATTTCGAGTAGGTATTTTCAAGTAATTTCAATTTATATATTTTTAACTGTGCGATGATTCATTGCATAGTTGTATTATTAACCAGAAAACGTTTCGTAATTTATTCTTTCATTTTTTAACTGACTTATAAAAAAGGAGGAGGTTCTATGTTCCAATGTTTCTATTTTGTTTTTGTATTATTTTTCTTTGTTTTTGTAATAACGTATTTATTATTATTTACTGTAGGCATGTAGGTATATCGATTGTGTGTATATTAAATGGTGTTTTTTATAGGTAATTCGACCGTAGTTTCGTATAACTTCACGCTGGAAAACTCTAACAGAACACTCATTTGTGAAGCGACAGAAAATGCCTCAATACATCCCAGACACTTTGAAATAAAAGTGTATTTTATATATGAACCAAGCTTAGCTAACACATCTGGTAAGTGGTTTTCGAAGAGCCAGAATCGTAACCGCAGTCGCCACCGAAGCCCGACTGTCAGCCGTACTGAGAGAGAGCTGACACGTAAACTGGAAGTTGTTAGGCCCAGCGCTGAGGGCCGCAGAGAAGAAACTGCGCGTCAAAACCTTCGTAACCCATGCCTGACAACACCAACAAAGGAACACGACTTTGTTGATCATCATCATAGATCTACATCAGACTCATTTGAAGAGTCTTTTAATGGAAAGCAACGACAAGGCATAACGGTTCGTTTTCTGGTTCGTCGTTAAAAGAGCAAACGACTCATATTCGATTTGACAAAGTAATCTAGAGGCAAAATGTAAAGGGTCGTATAGAATTAAAAAGATATTAGATTCTTGTAGAGGACACTCCCCTAACCTAACTAGTTTTGTATACGCCCTAAGTGTTTTAAAAATTAATACTAACTTGGAAACAGCACTTTCGGCTTACATTGCCTTCGCACATTCATGGCTCCAGTATGGTGTGATACTGTGCTGTGGGGGGCCAGTACCGATGCCCACCAACTGTTTGTGATGCAGAAAAAGTGCATCCGCATCTTAACTAACACGCGAGTGCCACACAGTTGTCATACGCATTTCGTTCAGCTAAAGATCCTTACATTACCCTCACTGTATATCTTGGAAGCGGCTATTTTTGTAAGGAAAAATTCACACTTGTTTACAAAGCAGGTAGTTAAATCACAAAGAGGGCAAAATGAAAATAAACTGAAGTTACCGATAGCTAAATTAGCAATGTACAAAAATGGTCCTTATTATAGTTAAGATTACGATTTGGGGTCTTTTTGTATTTCTTATTTCAACTCCAAATTTTTGTTTCTTTTACGGTCATCCCGTGAAAGTTTATATAAATTTCACACGAAAACACAAGCCGAAACATGAATGCACAGAAAAACCAGAAAAAATATACCAGCGCTGGGAATCGAACCCAGGTCCTCAGCATTCCGTGCTGCGTGCTATTCCCCTACACCACCACTGGACAGGAGACTAGACACGAATTTTTCCTATGCACCCATATTTCAACTTGGATTCTTATTAGTCACTTTAGCAGCGACACTAACGCCATCTATGATCTACGTTCTCAACGAGAAACATTTTTCACTCCCATCGAAACTATCCGTTCACCAGCACGGAATGCTGAGGACCTGGGTTCGATTCCCAGCGCTGGTATATTTTTTCTGGTTTTTCTGTGCATTCATGTTTCGGCTTGTGTTTTCGTGTGAAACTTATTATAGTTGTATATTAGTAGCAAATAAAATACCAGAATCAATAAAAGGTGAAACAAAAGATAATATATTTAAGGAAAAATTAAGAGAATTTTTGATCAATAAATGTTACTACTCAATAGATGACTTTATGAATGATACGTCAATTACTTAAATCACAGAGAAGATAATATACTTAAATGAAATCATAGGTGTAGGGAATTGACTTTACTAAATATGAATTGTATTATTATTAATTATTATTATAAAATTTTTGCTCTTATAATTTAATTTGTTAATCTTGTATCTCTCGCATGTATCTAATATAATATAATGTAATACCGGTATAAATATAAAAATGTAATATTTAAATTGCTGTGCCCCCCTACAGGGTTCACGTCTTGACACTATTTTTATTATGAGATCTTATGTACGATGTGATTTTATGCAATAAATGAATTATGAATTATGAAAATGAAATTTATTTATATTCTCATTTTTTTGTATTATTTTAGTTTCCTCACAGTCGAAATGAAAAGTAGTGTTTAACTCGGGTAAAATTACCCATTTCCCCTCGAGCTATTAGCGCTCTCACTTCTTTCGAGCGCCAGAAATGTCTCGGGTGAAATGGGTCACTTTCCACCCTTAGTTATGAATCTACTATTTAACCGCCAATACGTTTTCGTTCGTACGTGCCCGTGTCGCCACCTAAACCGAAACTATTATGACATTTTGTCTTAATTATAAGGGTTACGCATCTGAATATCGAATGTTACAATATCGAATATATTAAAATATCGAATGGGTCATAATATCGAAAAGGCATTTCTGATAAGACTGTATTTTTTATAGATTGTTATAAATCTAACCTAACCTAATCTAAGGGGTTCTATACGATGCCGTTTTAATCAATCCTGAAAAGTTTTCGGTATCAGGGAATAAACCTTCCGATATTATGACCCATTCGATATTTTAATATATTCGATATTTTAATTTAACATTCGATATTCAGATGCGTATCCAATTATAAGACTGCGGCGAAAGGAGCTGGATAATTTGTCTTATAATTCAGATATCTTCTGTGTTAGTGAACAAATGTCTTCTTTCGTTTACATAGAATATAAATAAATACACCTATATTACAGAAATATAATGTCACACTGGACACAACAGTTAACTAACAAGGATCTTTTTACCACAGAAACTTTTGCTATTTTTTTTTTATGTATTTTTTTTTTGTTAGCAATGTACTCTACTATTGTAGAGTTAAAAATAAACTTTTGTTTCATAAAATACATTAAATGGAAATAATAAAAATAACATCTAATCAACTTTTACTATGTAATTTATTTAATTAAAATAATGTTAAATTAAACTAGTAATTTTGATAGTGTTTTATTTCCTCGTAATAACCATTTTGAATATGAAACTATTTATTTGGATAAGGATTAATACAAAGGTATGGATTACATGGTTTCATTTTAGTCGGCATATCAGTCAACTTTTAAAATTAAAAAAATGTTCAAGTGCGAGTGGGACTCGTACATGAAGGGTTGGTAAACATTTCAGTAAAAGTTTTTCTTAAAATTCTTCTAATATATCAATAGTTTCCACAGTGCATGCGATGACACATGTTTTATGGTAACTTTTTTACACTTTGAGGCACATTATTGAAGTTTTTTTTTATTCGACTGGAAAGCAAATGAGCAAGTGGGTCTCCGGGTGGTAAGAGATCACCACCGCCCATAAACATCTGCAACACCAAGGGTATTGCAGATGCGTTGCCAACCTAGAGGCCTAAGACGGAAAGTGCCAGTAATACTCTCTCTCTTTACGCCTTACTCTTCACGCCGAAACACAACAGTGCAAGCACTGCTGCTTCACGGCAGGACTAGCGAGCAAGATGGTGGTAGCAATCCGGGCGAACCTTGCACAAGGTCCTACCACCTGCAAAACCCTAGTGCGGAACCCTATTTTTTCTGGTAAAAAATATTATAACCTACGGCACTTTGGAATAATTTAGCATTCTAATAGTGAAAGAGTTGTTCAAATCGGTCCAGTAGTTTTTAAGTTAATTCTTAACAAACATCCAAATCTTTCGTCTTTATAATATTAGAAGGGCCACTCTGAAACACAAAATTCGAAGTTCGTGTCCTGCGATCCCTCTCGCTCTCGTATTAAATAGTATAAGTGTGAGAGGGACCGCACGACACGAACTTGTCTTTTGTGACAATTTTTACCGTACTTTTTTCTTGTTTCTTACATTAACAAAATACACCGTGTTGTTTCAGATTTCCGTTAAGTTTACGGGAACATTTAGTATTGTATTATATAACTCTTTACTGTAGATAAAACATACGACAATAACAGTTAAAAAGACAAAGAAAGGGGATTCATTTAACACGTCAAATTAAGTTATTTATCTAAGGCAATAGTGGCCTAACTCTTACTGTTAAAAATAAACTAGAACTAAAAATAATAATGTGCAGTAAAATAGTGCAGTGCGTCCTTAATTAACGTAATATTAACTTTTTTGAAGTTCGTAACTAGTGTTTCTCTTACGTATCAAATTTGTGTATTTTGCAATTTGAACTTTAAATATGACTGAATTCAAAGTGTTTTTTTTTTTCCGTTTAACCAGAAACTTATATTACCACCTGGTAACTGTCACTATTAGCATCTATCGAAATGAACAGAAATCAATAAAAACACGGTGTAGATTTAAATTATTTTTAAGAGGAAAATAAGGTTTATTCTTTTAAGTACATTTTTAGCATAATCTCAATATCTTGGAAAGTAAACATATTAATGGAATGAGCTTAATTAAAATAGTTGCCTATTTATAAGTAACATAGCACCTAACATTTCTGATTATCACTGTTGCAAGGCAAGTTGTTGGTAATCTAATACTACATGCAATACATGCAATTTGAAAAGTATAAAAGTTAAAATACATAATAGGGCCAATCAACTTTTTTACCGTAATTTTCTGTAATTTAATAGATGGTGTACATGAATACATGCCATCCTACGTAAGTTCAACCTGTTAAACCGTGAAATATCTTGTTGGAAGCACGATTTTTTGGTAACGCCAGAGACAATTTTGGTAACGCAGGAGACGCCCAAAGCGTCGGTAAAAAAGTTGATTGGCCCAATAACCATTATGCCAACTGATCATTATGTCAAACGACTATTATGTCGAAGGATCATTATGTTTTTCAACAATTATTATGTCCAAACTGTATGAAACTTGTCACTTAACCGTTTAAAGCTAGGAATTTTGGAAGCAAGCTATGCTTCTGAAAGGCATCGAGTCGCTATTTGTTACAAATATATTTCAAAGTCAAAGTATGCATGCTGCTTTAGACATATTCGTTACGTGGTATAGACTAAGATATTTATAAAGGTACTAGCTTTTGCCCGCGGCTCCACCCGCGTTGTATTCGGTCATCGCGCGCTGTTCCCTCGGGAACTGTGCATTTTTCCGGGATAAAAAGTAGCCTATGTCACTCTCGGAACCACAAACTCGCTCCGTTACGGCGTGAAAGACGGACAAACACACAAACATACAAACACACTTTCGCATTTATAATATTAGTATGGATAACATTGGGTGGTACATTAAATACTGGATATAATATAATTAAGTAGGATATTAAGTACTATTTGATATATAAAATACATGAGTATATATCAAAATGTTGTCCCATCATGAAATTGACAAGAAATCAGTTTTGTCAATAAACTATTAACCCTAAGGACGAGATCATAAAACAAACTACATAAAACATCCAAAATTTCTTGCCGTTAGGAAAACGTCACGAAATCAATACTTTCTATTGGATCCAACAACAGAGATTATCATACTTTTTAATCACTTTTACCACAAGGTTTTGTATACAGCGTGTATTTTTAATACTACCTCAAACTTTAAGGCCAGTTAGTGAAGGCCCTAATAATCACATTTTATTACGTTTTAGTAAAAAAGTTAGACTTAATATTTTCCTTACAAAATTAATTAGCACGCAATGTATCGTTACGCGATACTACCTTGTTTTTATTCAAAACGTCGCACTCGTTGACGTGACAGCTGTCACAGAACGCTTCTCTCTTCTTGTACGCATTACATTGCTGCTCAAAAATATTTCAAACTTAATTACGTTCTGTTAGTTAATTCTAAATTAACAATTTGTTTTGATATCGGTTCACATCACTTAAATCTTCGTCTGGTTACAGTTTGAGGTAGTATAAAAAATACACGCTGTATATTTAAAAACAATATTCCTTTTTTTGTTTTTTAACAAAAAGAGGATTTTTTAAATAGGTGAACAACTGAAAAATCTAAAAATGGACAACATTTTGATAAGCAATCATATACTTTACACTTTGACCTTGCAAATTATAACAAATAGCGATTCCACATGGACTCTAGAACCGCCCAGTGCGTCAATTTTCCATTGACACCATAAAGTTGACATCGTATAGCGTTGAGATTGACATAAATTCATAAATTGACAGAACATTTTCATATAAATGCGTTGGATTCAAAACTGTATTTCAGTACGTAATGTTCTGGTGTACTGCCGTTTCGCCAAAATATTTTTCGCCAAATTTCACTTCCCAAAAAACTTATCGCAATAGTTTCATTTCCCAAACGAATCTTTGGCATATTTATATTTCGCATTTTATTCATATGGTCAAATTATCTTCTTCTTCTTCTTCTTCTTGCGGTGCCTCTCCACTACATATGATTCATATGGTCAAATTATCATTTGGCATAATTTTAGTTTGTCAAATTTTATTACGACAAACGTTTTTTAAGCAAACGTTTTATATTGGCAAATATTGTATTCCAAAAAAGAATGTTTATTCAAAATGACATTTCGCACAAACCATCCACAAAAACCAACTGCTACCAGAAAAGTAGCTTATCTTAGAACTGCGTCTTCCAAAGAAACGAACTGCTATCAGAAAAGTAGATGAGGTTAGACTGCGTCCCCCACAGAAAACGGGCTGCTACCAGAAAAGTAGGTTAGATTATAGGTTAAAACTGCGTCCCCCGCAAAAACGAACTGCTATCAAAAAAGTAGGTTAGGTTAGGTTAGAACTGCGCCCCTCCACAGAAACAAACTGTTCCCAGAAAAGTTGGTTATTATGTCATGTGATATTTTGGGAAGAATACATTATGCCAAACGATACATTTTACCAAATATTAATTGGCAATATGAAACATGCCTAATTAATTATTTGCGAAACAATAATTTGCCAAATAAAAATTTATTAACTGTAAATTTACGATAAGTTTTTTTGCCAAATGATAACTTGGGTAAAATTTTTTGGGATGTGATACTTTGGGAAAAGTTTTTTGGCCATACATTAGTAATCCTAATGTTCTACTTGGCGTTATTATCGCCAGGTTCGTTTGACTTCGACAATAGGGATGTTGACGCCATTAAAAAATAATTCGAAGGCACAACTCCATTAAAAAAATGCTTTATTTTAGTCCTAAAACCAGATTAATTTTCGATTTACTGTAAAATTAGATTTTTTGTTGCTTTAAATCAAATAAATAGTTAGTTGATTGATTTGGCGGACAAATAGCGACTTATGACGTCATAAGTCGCTATTGCCATTGAAACTCTATGGGAGAATTGTGTTTTGACAGCTCATAAAAAGTACGTCAGTTGACTGGTGGTGTCAACATCCCTTTTGCATCCCGTTTGTGATTGGTTACATAACTAAAGCAGTCGCTCGTTTGCAGCGACAAATCTGGGCAAGTGACCCCATTTTTAATGTGGTTTTGAATTACGCGCGACTCAAAAAAATAGCGTCAAGCTCAGATCAAATAAAAAGTAAAGATAGAGCGCGGTGAACAGCTGAGTGAGGCCGGTTTTATAAATATGTGTGCAAACACCGGTGTTGCCATAATATTGTATTACACAGGCGGCTTTTACCCAATAATAAGGTAACTACAATTATTATAATGGCAACACTAGTGTTGAAGTTTTGTGTCCTAAGCAAAATTATTTCGATTTTTATTGAAAATATTGGTTTTCAAGTTTACTTACGTGTGAAAAGTGATTCCATCCTGCTTTTTATTTTAGACGAATAGTTTATACACCCTTTCGCTGCGCAATTTGGCATTATTAGTGATATAAGCCGAAGTTAAAAATACATTGTACTCCACGAGAATGCGTTGCTAAGTAAAAAGGTTTTGGTGTAGTTTGGTTGCAAGTGTGTGCGTGCCACTGTGTAAGCACACGGATTGGTGTAGTTTGACCGGCCTCACTTCGTTGTTCGCAGCGCTCTATCTTTACTTTTTATTTGATCTGAGGCGTCAAGCAGCGACAAGATGGCTGCTTGCAGGAATGATCTTGGTCTTAGCTTAGGTCTAGCAGTCGTGGCAGTGGTACAAATAAAATAAATTAGAGTGGATGAAAATGAAGAGATTTTTTTTCCAGCGACAAAGCTCAAAATTTGGAAACAGGTATATTAATGTTTTGTTTTCTGTATAATATTGCATATATTTAGGTGCTTAGGGTTTATATATGCATTTATATTTATTCAAATGTTTTGCTCTATTTGCCGATCCTTATTTTTTCGATTGCTCTTCTCTACCACTCAAAGGTTGACTGGCAGAGATCCCTTCAGGGATAAGTCCGCCTTTGTACTTAGAACTTTCTTTTTGTGTGATATTTTTGTATTTCCCTTTTGTACAATAAAGAGTATAAACAAACAAACATTTAAAGCTTTATCGCTATACGTCATGTGACCAGATTTGACGATGGAATGAGCGTCAAGCGACTCGCATGCGGCCGCACTTTTAAAATGACCCAATCGAAAAGACCGTAACGTCAAACTAACATCAATATTAACGCCATCTAGCGATATTTTGCCTCTCAAAAAACCCTCATTTCTACATTTACAAAATGCGATCTTACCCCCACTTTTGAGCACTTAAATATGTAAAAGGCAGTACCGGGAAGACGAAATGCTCAAGTCGTCGGATAAAACAATAAAAAAAAATCAATGAAAATTTAGTTCCTAAAATTATACTAATCATTCGAATTTAATTCATTAATGTCTAACAGGGTCAAGCAAGTTTTTAGTGTTGCCATGGTAACGTCTCCTGGGTCACTTATTAAAGTTTGATTTTATGGCGTAGGAAACTACTAAAAGTAGGAATTTGTGACCAAGGCTCGGACCCGGTTTATAAATAGCGGTAAATACCGGTTTATTTCGGTTTAACTCCGAACTTTCATAAGAACGCGAACGTTTTTAAAAACTTAACCATAACCTAAATAAACCGGTGTATTCGAATGCGCCGGAATAAACCGGTTTTTATTGTTCTAAACCGGTTAAACTGACAAGAACTTTATGAAAATGTTCCCTCATAAACCGGTTTAAAAATAACAGTTTCGCGAACGAAACCAAAATTAAAAGGTTTTGCGCCAAGTACATGATAACGGTTTGAATTTAACCGGTATCCGAGCCTTGTTTGTTACAGTTTTAATTTTATGGCAATTCCTTCATGGCTCTTCTCCTAAGTAGCTTATAGTATTGCAAACATTTTTCTAACAAAGTGTTTCAATGATGTCTCCTGAGTAACGGTACAGAAAAACAACACTAAAAAGTTGATCGACTCATCAATCGTTTTCAATCATTACAAATGATTTTTTTACACATTTTTTATATTTTTTAAGTATCCTTTTGATAAAATAATATACCTAAAATAAGTACCGATTGGAGTTCTATATAAAATACTGTTTCGTTCCTGTAGATAAGTTTGTTCACGTATTATTTTTATTCCGTTTTGCTTTTCCTCGCCATCATTTTGTTGTAGCTCTGAAACAAACGAGTTGTTATAAGTACATTTATTAAAATCTGATGACAAAATATTGGAACCGTTATTGTTTTGTCTATTACAAAAAAAAAAGATGTAGCCAGTTGAAATTCCGTGTGCCTCCACTCCCGTACTTTGACGACCAGATGGCCTAGTGGTTAGAGTCCCTGACTACGAAGCTTGAGGTCCCGGGTTCGATTCCCGTGTCGGGGCAGATATTTGTATGAAAAATACGAATGTTTGCTCTCGGGTCTTGGGTGTTTAATATGTATTTAAGTATGTATCTATCTATATAATTAAGGCTTAACTACTAAATCTAGATTTATTTTTCTCCTGCAAGACGACCTGAAAATCAGCGGACCTACTGAGTTTCATTTCTTATTTTCCATGACTCAGTTTAGCTCAAAGAACTTAAAAGACTCGAAAGGACTCAGGAGATTCAAAGGTCTTTGACTATGCTTAGAGCAACGCGGGTTTCCTACGGAAGGGAGTAGCCATGCGCCGCGTTCCCCTCTGTCAAAGTACAAGCCCAACTGGGCATACGAATGTTCTGTGAACCTAAGATTGGTTTTTTGGAATCTTTTTGTATTTTTTATTTTTATGCCGAGGACCTGGGTTCGATTCCCAGTGTTGGTCTTACTTTTCTGGCTTTTCTGCGCATCTAAATTTCAGTTTGTATTTTCAATTTAGGTTTCACGGGATGACAGTAAAAGTAAAAATTTGGAATTAAAATAAAAAATACAAAAAGATTTTGTTGGACAAACCAATCTTAAATTGATTACTTAATAGCGACATCTCTTGTCCCGGTGAGCGGTTAGTTCCAATGGAGTACTGAAGGCTTCTCGTTGAGAGCTAGACAGTATAGATGGCGCTAGGTCACTGCTTAAGTGACTATATAATAAACAAAAACAAACTGAGATATGTGATGCATAGGGAAATTCGTGTCTGTGCCGTTGACCACGCCGTGTAGCCGTATAGCACGCGGCACGGAATGCCGAGGACCTCGGTTCGATTCCCAGTGTTGGTCTTATTTTTCTGGTTTTTCTGCGCATCTAAATTTCAGTTTGTATTTTCTAGTTCCGTGAGCCCTCACCTCTTCCGCCATCTCGTACAGCATGGCGGCGGTGTCCCGCCCGGTCTGTTCCACCAGCGACTTGAATATGCCGCCGCTGTCCGGCTCGCTCAGCTCCGACCTGCGAATAATACCAAATGGTCGATTCATCCTTCCGTGTCTTATCATGTAAACAAACACTTCTCGAAGACACAGTAACAGTTTTCTCTTGGATTACACAATAACCATCACTTAAAATGTTCCTGTATACTTAAAGAAACTCACAAAGTATTGAAATCAACCGAGTAACCACTGAAAAATATCATTTCTAATAAGATTGCCTTCAATAATTGACGGAACGAATGAATAACTTCAAAAATGTCTGACATTGCAATGTCTACATTGTCTTTGGAACGGATTGCAAAGTATTGATGGGAAACGACAACTTATCGAAATGGTAATGGTATTAAACCTTTACCTTTTCCACTAGAGGAAAATTATATTAAATAAAAAGAGTTGAATCTAGAAATGTCATTCGTTTTGCTAATTCGCTCAATGTCATACGTTACGTGTGCCCTTTTTGTGATATTTCTGACGACTTGGCTTACTTATGGATTTATTTATGTTAATAGCAAAATAATCGGTCACGTTTTATGTATATTTTATCGACTTTTCCAATCACTAGTCACTGTCTATCATCTCCTGTGACCACGTTTGTTTACATGATAAGACACGGAAGGATGAATCGACCGTAAGCAAACGAACGTTTACTTTTTACAAAAAATATAAGAAAAAAAAAAGAAAAAGTTACAATACCTCCCATAGACGTAAAGTGGGGGGATTTTATTTCTCACCCAACCTTGTAGTGTGGGGTATCGTTGGATAGGTCTTTTGAAAGCATTAGGGGGTCGCTAAAACGATTTTTCGATTCAGTGATTTGTTTGCAAAATATTCAACTTTAAAGTGCAAATTTTCATTCAAATCAAGCGTCCCCCCCCCCCCCCCCTCCTCTAAAATCTAAACCGGTGGGCGGAAAAATTTGAAAAAATTCAGGATGGTAGTAAGTATATCAAACTTACAGGGAAAACTATAACGGCTAAGTTTTCTTCAGTATTATTAGTAGTTTAAGAGTAAATAGCAGCCTAAGATATAAAATATACCTAAACTTGGAATATTCCGTACAAAATACGAAATCCTTAGAAAAATATTACTGAATTTTTTCGTAATAGCTAGGGAACCCTATCTCGGGCGTGTCCGACACGCTCTTGGCCGGTTTTTATATTCCTGTGGGCCAATCAACTCTTTTACCGACACTAATCTGTCCGCGGCATTTTTCAAACAATCGCAGATTTTTGTAAGTAAACATGTTTTTTCTGTAATTTAATTGATGGTTACTAAAAATAAAATAAAGTTACAAATTAAAGGGGGTCGTCATACAAGAAACGTGTTTTTTTTAGCGTTTTTTGGTTGCTAGGCGTATTTAGCCGTTGCTAAGGCGGCCGAATCACCTAGCAACGGCTAGCGCTATATCTTTTGAATATTTACCTTTAGGTTTGCAATTTTAATGATGTTTTATAAAAGTTTCGATAATAATAATTAGTGACTGTCTGATTTATTCGTTTTTCTGCAAAATTAATGAAGCAATTTATGAACCACAAACCTCAATGAAGCCAACTTTGAGCGCTCGTCAAATCTGCACGGTACCATGGGCTACCAACTCATACAAGATATATTTAGTACTAAAAAACGGCAATAGATGGCACTACTATTAACATCTGTAAAGTATAAAATGTAAATAAGCCGAATTAAGTAGAAATATTGATATTAAAATAAAGAATAGCATATTTTATAAACACAACTTCACATCAACTTTATTTCAACTCCTTAATTTGAAGATAAGAAACATCATAAATAATAAATTGAGAATACGAAAGTATAGGCTACATGTGACTACGTTTCAGCTATGAGGTTTTCGTAGTAGTTTGCAAAAGTAACGCTAGATGGCGTAAAACCGGTATGCGCATGCAGCGGGCTACTATGTAATTCGAAACACGAAGTTCGTGTCGTGCGGTCTCTTTCGCTCTCGTAATAAATAGTATAAGTGTCAGAGGGACCGCACGACACGAACTTCGAGTTTCGATTTTCAGAGTAGCCTGCCTATATGCTGAAGGGCTACTCCGAAACACGACGTTCGAAGTTCGTATCGTGCGATCTCTCTCACACTTATACTATTTAATACGTGAGCGAGAGGGATCGCACGACACGAACTTCGAACGTTGTGTTTCGGAGTAGCCCCGTTCCGGAGCTATAGGCCCTGGAAGTTTTTGCTACCCTTGGATCAGGGGTCTGGTTAGGCTGGTCAATGTGCTAAAAGTGGGGGGGGGGGATGAAATTTTGGGGTTGGGTCCGGGGTAGTCCCGTAGGGGGTGGGCTTGGGAGGGGGTTGAAAATTTGGCTATTTTTGAGCTAGGACGCACCGTTTCTGAGATATTAGAGGATTTTGAAAAACACCAAACCAAGTATATACACTACACAACATATATTTATATACTATAATTGCATAATCGCATAATAGCAGGTGGTAGGACCTTGTGCAAGGTCCGCCCGGATTGCTACCACCATCTTGCTCGCTAATCCTGCCGGGAAGCAGCAGTGCTTGCACTGTTGTGTTTCGGCGCGGAGAGTAAGACAGCCGGTGAAATTACTGGCACTTGAGGTATTCCAACTTAGGCCTCTAGGTTGGCAACGCATCTGCAATACCCCTGATGTTGCAGATGTTTACGAGCGTCGGTGATCTCTTACCACCAGGAGACCCACTTGCTCGTTTGCCTTCCAGTCGAATAAAAAAAAAATTAAAACTACATATCGCCACTACTCTACTACGAAACTTGAAGTTCGTGTCGTGCGATCCCTCTCGCTCACGTATTAAATAGTATAAGTGTGAGAGAGATCGCACGATACGAACTTCGAACGTCGTGTTTCGGAGTAGCCCCGTTCCGGAGCTATAGGCCCTGGAAGTTTTTGCTACCCTTGGATCAGGGGTCTGGTTAGGCTGGTCAATGTGCTAAAAGTGGGGGGGGGGGGGGGGATGAAATTTTGGGGTTGGGTCCGGGGTAGTCCCGTAGAGGGGTGGTTTGGGAGGGGGTTGAAAATTTGGCTATTTTTGAGCTAGGACGCACCGTTTCTGAGATATTAGAGGATTTTGAAAAACACCAAACCAAGTATATACACTACACAACACTTATATTTATATACTATAATTGCATAATCGCATAATAGCAGGTGGTAGGACCTTGTACAAGGTCCGCCCGGATTGCTACCACCATCTTGCTCGCTAATCCTGCCGGGAAGCAGCAGTGCTTGCACTGTTGTGTTTCGGCGCGGAGAGTAAGACAGCCGGTGAAATTACTGGCACTTGAGGTATTCCAACTTAGGCCTCTAGGTTGGCAACGCATCTGCAATACCCCTGATGTTGCAGATGTTTACGGGCGTCGGTGATCTCTTACCACCAGGAGACCCACTTGATCGTTTGCCTTCCAGTCGAATAAAAAAAAAATTAAAACTACATATCGTCACTACTCTACTACGAAACTTGAAGTTCGTGTCGTGCGGTCCCTCTGACACTTAAACTATTTAATACGAGAGCGAGAGGGACGGTACGATACGAACTTCGAGTTTCGTAGTATAGCCCTAAGCTGTAGATAATCTATAAACTAATATGGCTGACAGCGTTTTCAGCAGATTACGAATAGGTTTGGATCTACGAAACCTCGATTGCTTACGCACTGACCAGCGGCCGTGAGTAGGTTATATAACGTAGCGCCATCTACCAACCCTGTCATGTCCTAGTCAAGCTATAGATTGGGCTAACAAGCGACACCCGTATCATTAGTGTCTCGCTAGATGGCATATAGGTATCGTGTTATTTGTGTTCTCAGTGGTGCCTTCTATTGTAAAATAAAGAAAAGAAAAATAGCCAGTTGTATAGCCAGTATTAGGGTGATACCGTTTGCTTGTACTAGGTGGTGTCTCTGTATATTATGTTCTCTGTGACGGTACTAATCACTTTGTTTGCCTATTGTTTTTTACACTAAAAAAAATCATAGTAAGTATTTAACACTATTTACAAGGTTAATAATACAGTTTAAAATTTATTCACACTAAGTCGAGCTTCTTATTATTTAACTAGCTTTTGCCCGCGACTTCGTCCGCGTGTACTTTAGTTATCAGGCCATATGTTTTATTTAATTAACCTCTATATTGTATGAAAAACCCCCTCCCCTATTGAAGTCGTCAACACCATACGGATCATTTTAAATTGTGATCAGCCATATTTTTAGTGTAGAAATAAGGAAGTCCCATAAAAACCCCCCTAATAAATCGAAAGCTACTTCTTCTTTCTTTATCTTTGCCTACACAGATAATTTTTATTTGTTATCAGGACCCTTAATACCAATATATGTATACTTAATAGCAATTTCCATACTACTAAGTCCAAATCAGAAAATTTCAATACAAACGTTACCCCCCATTTTACCCTTTTAGGGGGGAATTTTATTCATTTCACTTGCACAGATAATTTTTAATTGTAATCGAGAACTTATAAACCTATTTTCATACTTCTAAGTCCAGAAAAGCGAAAAGTTCCATACAAACTTTACCCCCCTCCCCCCATTTTACCCTTTTAGGGGTAATTTTATCCATTTCACTTACATAGATAATTTTTTATTTTAATCGAAAACTTGCACCCAGACCTATATTTTTCATACATCTAAATCCAGAAATGAGAAATTTTCCATACAATCTTTACCGCCCATTTTACCCTTTCAGGGGATAATTTTATCTATTTCACCTACACAGATAATTTTAAATTGTAATCGAGAACTTGTATACCTATTTTCATACTCCTAAGTCCAGAAATAAGAAAATTTCCATACAAACTTTAGCCCCTCATTTTATCCCCTTAGGGGGAAATTTCATCCATTTCATATACGCAGATAATTTTTGATTGTAATTGAGAACTTATATACCTCTTTTCATAGTTCTAAGTCCAGAAATGAGAAAATTTCCATACAATCTTTACCCCACATTTTATCCCTTTAGGGGGGAATTTTATCCATTACGCAGATAATTTTTGATTGTAATCGAAAACATATATACCTATTTTCATAGTTCTAAGTCCAGAAATAAGTAAACTTCCATACAAACTTTACCCCCCCATTTTACCCTTTTAATTTTATCCATTTTACTTACACAGATAATTTTTAATTGTAATCGAGAACTTAAACACCTATTTTCATAGTTCTAAGTCCAGAAATGGGAAAATTTCCATACTAACTTTACCCCCCCATTTTACCCCATTAGGGGGGAATTTTATCCATTTCATATACTCAGATAATTTTTGATTGTAATCGAGAACCTATATACTTATTTTCATAGATCTAATTTCAGAAATGAGAAAAATTCCATACAAACTTTACCCCCCCATTTTACCCCTTTAAAGGGGAATTTTTTCCATTTCACCTACACAGATAATGGTTAAATGTAATCGTAAACTTATATACCTATTTTCATACTTTTAAGTCCAGAAATGAGAAAAATTCCATACAAACTTTACCCCCCCATTTTACCCCTTTAGGGGGGAATCTTATCCATTTCACATAAACAGATCAATTTTAATTGTAATCAAGAACTTATGTACCCATTTTCATACTTCTAAGTCCAGAAATGAGCAAATTCCATATAAGCTTCACCCCCCCATTTCACCCCCTTAGGGGATGAATTTCCAAAAATCCTTTCTTAGTGCTCACTTACATCATAAAAGGAACCCCTGTACCAAATTTCAAGTTTCTAGGCCCAGCGGTTTGGGCTGTGCGTTGATATATAACCCAGTGAGTCAGGTTTGCCTTTTATATATATATATATAGATATAGATTACACAACATACGAAGTACGCCGAATTTCCTGCGAATGAACTGCGCATGACGAACATATTTTTTAATCCAATGAGCGGGCAATGGTTTCAGAAGCAAACAGCCAGAACCAAAGAGGATGAGAATTCAAATTATTTTTTATTCGAAATACTTGCACAGGTGCTTACATTTCGGCGATATTTTTAAATTATAAATCATAAATCATTTATTTACATAAAAATATGGTACATATTTTGTGGTAAGAAAGAAAGAGAAGCTTTTCTTTAGCTTGCCCTGTTTGTTTATTTATTTATTTATTGTTTTTTTGGGTCAGATCCTTAGAGATTTCATCCACTTCCAAGGGTCCGATTGACTTGAAATTTGGCATACTTATGTAAATTTGGAGACAATATAATAATCTGGTAGTGACATCTTGGTGGTCCTGCCAGAATCGCCTCTGCAGGAGGGAACTCCTCAATAGTTAATAGTACGGACTTGAAATTTGGTACAAATATATAGTTTAGATGACAATGCAAGTACAGTCAACAAAAAGTACTTTCGGCAAAAAAAGCTTGTATTAAAAATGAAGTTTTAACGAAAACTTATTATATTTATACAAGCATTATATTTATTTGCAGTGTGATGTAACTAGGTATCTTTGCTCTGGTGGAATCTTTCAACTCAAATTTGAAGTGGATATCTTCAACCGATTGAGTTGAAATTTTATACGCATGTATAAATCCGATGCCAATGCAATATTATGATGACATAGAGTTGATCTGATAATTAGGCTAGCGGGTGACCATAGGAACTCTGTGATAAACGACATGACCGCATCGAGTTTGGATTCGTTTGATTCGTCTTGACGAGTACTTTGGTAACCAGGGACAAAAAGTACCGCTAGCAAAAAAACCTTGTATTAGATTTTTTTTGAAAAAAATATTACGGAACTATTTGTTTTTAAACATTGTACGGAGGTGCGGAACCCTTTAAGCGCGAGACGCTCGCACTCGCACTTGACCGATTTTTAATAAACAACTATGTAAAAGTTTCAATTAAATATTGTTCTATTTAATTGTCAATGTTTGTCAGTGCCAAGGTTTAGTGGTAGGGTTGCTATGGCCACCTGATTATGTTTAGCAGGTTGACAGGTTGACGCAGTATGTCCTACTCAATCGGTAAAGCAGATGAGCGCTCATACTGAGCAAAGGAAAATAGATCGTAAGGTGACGAACCTTTTTTTACTCCGACTGTACATGAACACATGCCATCCTACGTAAGTTCAACCTATTAAACCGTGAAATGTCTATTATTCTATTATTTGACGACCGGATGGCCCAGTGGTTAAAGCACCTGACTACGAAGCTTGAGGTCCCGGGTTCGAATCCCGGCCGGGGCAGATATTTGTATGAATAATACGAATGTTTGTTCTCGGGTCTTGGATGTTTAATTATGTATTTAAGTATGTATTTAAGTATGTATTTAAGTATGTATTTAAGTATGTATTTAAGTATGTATTTAAGTATGTATTTAAGTATGTATTTAAGTATGTATTTAAGTATGTATTTAAGTATGTATTTATCTGTTGCCTAGTGTCCATAACACAAGCTTTGCTAAGCTTACTTTGGGACTAGGTCAATTGGTGTGAATTGTCCCGTGATATTTATTTATTTACTAGCTTTTGCCCGCGGCTCCGCCCGCGTTGAATTTGGTTATCGCTCGCTATATTGGTTTGTAGTACATGCTATGTATCAGAGATGGCGCTGTATGTGAAAAAATATTTTCCCGCTTTTCTTTTTAAATTTTTCCTGAATTTTCTTTGCTATAAACCTCACGGAGCCCGAGACCTTTCCAACGAATGCAAAACCTTTGAAATATTTTCTTGCGTTCTGGAGTTATAGCGTCAGGAAGGAAAACCCGACTTATTTTTATATAGTAGAAGATTTATTTATCTTGTTGGAAGTACGATTTTTTGGTAACGCAGGAGACGCCCAAAGTGTCGGTAGAATAGTTGATTGGTATGTCCCCACTCCCCAGCCCCGCTCACCGGTTGGAGTAGGTTCGCGCGCGCTCGCGCCGCTCGGCCGTGACGATGGTTTCGTTGTGGTCGTCGCTTCGCTCGGCGAAGTTCTCAGGGATAGCGAGCGGCGCCTGAAAACAAACATATACTCAGTTCAGAGGCCTTATTGCCTAACGTTTCTGACAGTCGCGATCGCAATTTAATGACAGTTTTTGTATGCGAAATATGGCATTTGATTGCGATCGCGAGTGTCAGAAACATTAGGCAATACGGCCTCAGGTCTCATAACATCACTGTAACGGAAAGGCGTGTGGCATAAATATTTTTTTCATCTCTCCTGTTCGGAAAGTTTAATTTTCATGGGTATATAGCCGGGTGGAAAATTGCGTTTTCTCCTCTAGGGTGGAAAGTATTTTTTTTTAATTTTTCGGCTAGCCACGACCTCGAAGATAATTGAGTTACGTCAATGACATTTTTTTTTCACGTTTCGGCATGGCCATCTAGATGCACGTCGTGACCAACTCGTTTTTTTTTTTTAGTCGGCCATGGCAAGTGGCCAGTCAAAAAGGTACCGTTGGAGGTTGGATAGGTATAAGTAAATTAAATTTATTATTATTCTCGTTTTTTGTAGTATTTTAGTTTCCTCACAGTCGAAATGAAAAGTAGAGTGTCTAACTCGGGTGAAATAACCCATTTCCCCTCGAACTATTGGCGCTCTCACTTCGTTCGAGCGACAGAAATATCTCGGGAGAAATGGGTCACTTTCCACCCTTGGTTATCAATGTACTATTATCACCGTGGCATTACCTGGCTCTTGGAGAGCAGCGACCGCCTCAGCGGGGCATCGGAGCGGGGCGGGGCGTGCTGAGTCAGCAACTCGAACGGGTGCCCTGACTCCACAATGCGACCTCTGCAATAAAGACATTAGTATTAGCACACCTCGGAAAAGGGTAAGCTATGATTGGTTTTTTGGAATCTTTTTGTATTTTTTATTTCAATTCCAAATTTTTACTTTTACGGTCATCCCGTGAAACCTAAATTGAAAATACAAACCGAAACATAGATGCACAGAAAAACCAGAAAAATAAGACCAACACTGGGAATCGAACCCAGGTCCTCGGCATTCCGTGCCGCGTGCTATACCGCTACACCACTGCTGGTCAACGGCACAAACACGAATTTTCCCTATGCATCACATATCTCAGCTTGTTTATACTTTTACTTTGTAACTTAAGCAGTTACCTAGCGCCATCTATATTGTTTTAACTCTCAACGAGAAGCCTTCAATATCTCCTTCGGAACTAACCGTTCACCCGGACAAGAGATGTCGCTACTAAGCAATCAAATTATGATTGGTTTTTTGGAATCTTTTTGTATTTTTTATTTCAATTCCAAATTTTTACTTTTACGGTCATCCCGTGAAACCTAAGCCCTAAGGGTAAGCTATTATTATGCCGTTATAGGTCGAAAAATTTCAAAATTCAAAATTATTTAGTAAGGTGGCTAAAAGTACAATGTTTTACAATGGTTGGCACCTCTTTTTAAGTATAAAATACCTGTGCTAAGAGGCACCTTCTGTAGTAAAAGGTAAATTATAATTTGTACCAACTAATATTATTCTGTATTATTAGTTGTTTTAGTTAGATACATATGTACAATTTTATTTTCTTAAGAACCAAATCAATGACATGCATAGTTTATATACTACGTGTGTGTGTGCGTGCGTGCGTGCGTGTATGTGTGTTTGTGTATGTGTGTGTGGACATGAAACGAGACTGTAGCGATCATGTTGAAGATCTCATAATGTATTAGATTTAATAATATCATATTACTTAAACAATTTTAATGGATGTTCGTCGCCGCATTCGTTGAACATAAATAGCAATTAACAATTCCCACAAACGCCATTTCATGATGTGCCCGGGAATTTCGTGATCTGGCGGATTTTACGATCGGCCGCTTTTACCTTCTTTCTGTAATCGCTTGCTATACAAGGTGACCTTATCCTCTGGACAAATAATGAAACCATGGATAAGACTGATACTTAGCAATATCTTAAAATATTTGCTTAATTAGACAAGAAAAAAAAATCTATGAAATCAGATCATCCAAATACACAGGCAGCTCCAAAGTGATATATTGAAAACCGTAAGTTTTTCAATAAATATTGGACTGATTGTTATGATATTTTGCAGATTGGTTTTAAATATCTTGCTAAACCAGTAGTAGTAGTAAGCTTAAGGAGCACTATCTGACATCTTGTAACAATTAGCTTTATAAAATTTTATCTATTTATTTGTTGCTGTTTATCTCCCTGCCTAGGTATATTTATTTTAGACGTATATTCGTTCGTAGATGTATTTTTGTTGTTTTAATTTTCTGATCTACTTTTGATGCACCACCTATTGAAATCTAGTCCTTCCTTCTTTCCGTAAAAAGGTTGCCTGGAAGAGATCGCTCTTAAGCGATAAGGCCGCCTATTGCTTACCGTGTATTTTTTTTTCTCTGTGTATTTGTTTTCTGTATCACTTACTATTTCTGGTGTACAATAAAGAGTCTTTGTATTGTATTGTATTGTATTGTAGTATTCGTATTTGTCCAGAGGCTAAGGTCATCCAGTATGTTGGTGTGCAATAAAGAGTTATTGTATTGTATTTTATAAATAGTGAGTGAGACGGCTGACCTGTCCATGACGATGACGCGGTCGTAGTCCATGACGGTGTTGAGTCGATGTGCGATGGTGAGCACGGTCGACGACGCGAACTTCGTGCGGATCGTGTGCTGGATGTGTTTGTCCGTCCTGCATAACAGTAAGTTTCTACTAAAAATGTCATTTTAAAAGGTAAACCAGGAATATAAAAAACCCGACGCGAGGGCAGCGCTTCTACGTTTTATACTGCAATATTCTTTACACTTACTATAAGATACCTACCATAAATAACATTTTTAAATTTAGTATAATAATAATAAGGCGACAAAAAATCTTGTTTCTCTAGACACAGATATTAGACAATTTCAAGTTAACTTTCATACTAAAATTATTTGGGGGTAGGTAATTAATTAATCTAAAATAGACATCGACAACCCTAAGCGTCCTCGGAGTGTGCATACTCGTTCTATTTTACTAAGGTTAGTCTCCTGAGTCACTCTTTAAACCGTAAATTTATAGTATAAAAATTTGCCAAACACGCATATTTGTGGTCGTTTTAACCCTTCTAAAATTAGTCATTTAATAAGCATGTTATACCTAGTTTCACCTTAGTTGAGGTCACGCACACAACAACATTGTCGTGTAATGACAGCGAGATTTTGAAATTACTGTTCCTTTATTGTACCGATAGCAAACTCAACAGCGAATTGCAAGATAGAATTATATAGAGCATTTCGTCGACTTTAAATAAAACAGAAAATGCAACATTTTGATTAATTTTATTTACATTAATTCAAATAAAGGTCACATTTGCGTAGGTAGGTGTACATGAATATAATATTAATCGTAGAAACGAAAGAGAATAAGTAGTAAATTGCATTGTCTTTATTTATGTAGCTATTAAAATTGTATTCACATATAAGCGTATAAGCGTTTTTGTTTACATTCACTCACTCATTTCATTCATTTACTTTTTTGCAATGAGTACTTCATGTAGCTGTGTGTGTAATCATTCACATCAACTAAAGTGGAATTATCTATAGTATAACATGAGTTTAGACCTTAGATTGATTTTTTCACAGCTCCACACGTTCCCACGAAAAAGGGTCTTGACAGACAGACAGACGGTCAAAAAGTGATCCTATAAGGGTTCCATTTTTTCCTTTCGAGCGACGGAACACTAAAAATGTAACTCACTCTGTATCGACGTTGGCCGTCGCCTCGTCCAGCACTAGCACGCTGGAGCGAGCGAGAGCGGCGCGCGCGAGGCACACTAGCTGTCTCTGTCCCGCGGAGAAGTTCCCGCCCCCGTCGCCGACCGTGGTGGACAGACCGGCTGGCAGGTTCGACACCATCTCTGTCAGTTCCACCTGTAAAAATATTAAAAATCCATACTAATATTATAAATGCGAAAGAAACTCTGTCTGTCTGTTACGCTTTCACGCCAAAACCGCTGAACCGATTTGGATGAAATTTGGTACAGAGATAGAATAGACCTTGGGAAAGGACATAGGCTATCTTTTATCGCGAAAAAGAGGCTTTAAGGGGCTAAAATAGGGGGTGAAAGTTTATATGGTGGAAGTTCGTCGCTATCGCAGATAAAACTATGAAACTTGGCATTTAGGTATTTAATATGTATACTATCCATATCCATACTAATATTGTACATGTCAAAGTGTGTTTGTATGTTTGTCCGTCTTCACGCCGTAACGGAGCGATGGATCGACGTGATTTTTGGCATAGAGATAGTTTAAGGGCCCGAGAGTGACATAGGCTACTTTTTATCCCGGAAAAATGCACAGTTCCCGAGCGAACAGCGCGCGATAACCGAATACCGCGCGGGCGGAGCCGCGGGCAAAAGCTAGTAAATAAATAAGATTCGAAATATTATAAGACTAGAATATTATAAGACAGGTGGTAGGACCTTGTGCAAGGTCCGCCCGGATTGCTACCACCATCTTGCTCGCTAATCCTGCCGTGAAGCAGCAGTGCTTGCAATGTTGTGTTTCGGCGCGGAGAGTAAGACAGCCGGTGAAATTACTGGCAGTTGAGGTATTCCAACTTAGGCCTCTAGGTTGGCAACGCATCTGCAATACCCCTGGTGTTGCAGATGTTTATGGGCGGTGGTGATCTCTTACCACCAGGAGACCCACTTGCTCGTTTGCCTTCCAGTCGTTTAAAAAAAAAATTGACTAGCTTTTGCCCGCGACTCCGCCTGCATGGTATTCGGTTATCGCGCGCTGTTCCCTCGAGAACTGTGCATTTTTCCGGGATAAAAAGTAGCCTATGTCACTCTCGGGCCCATAAACTATCTCTGTTTGAACTACGACATTTGAATATTGAAAATAATTAGCAAAACCGAATTGGGCAAGATATAGGTTTCACTTACAGTTTGTTCTGGCTCTATTCCTCAGTCCCAGGGACACATTTAAGACACAATCACAGCACTTTCAGAGTTTTTTATGAATAATTTAAAAGAGCGCGCGCCGGCCGGCATTCATTTCGAGCTGTCAATTTTGCGCAACTGGTTGGTGGCGCCGCCGTGCGGGAGAAAGCGGAATGTTCATTCAGCCAGTATGTTTTTGATATGTGCAGGAGGTTTTAATGCACATATTACTAATTATATCTGCCCAATGTAACGTACATAAACCCCCCACCGGGAATCTACCCCAGATTCCCCAGTTTACAAACAAAACCAGGGATGGTATTGAATAAGGTAAGTGGACTGTATAGTGTAAGTATTTGTTGACTTAGTGAACTAAACACGTGTAGCTGTAAATTGAGTAAAATAAATGACTTATTTCGAACCTAAAATTGTCATAAACTTGACACCTTCTTGCGTCAAATTCATGCAAAGAAACAAAGGAAAATAAAAATTATGCTGAATCTAATTCCATTGGAAGTGGTCTAAGCTTTACAACGGGTCGCGTGTATTCGCCATTCTGGATTTTTACTTTTACCACCCGTACAACTCCATCAGCTCCTGGATAAAGTTCCGTCACACGACCGAGAGGCCATTGAAGCGGAGGAGCGTCAGCATGCATAAGAACGAGTTCATCAACTTGAATATTACGACAATTCCTATGCCATTTTTGTCGCTGCTGCAGCGTGTGCAAATAATCGTTTAATTGCAATGTACGCGGACCGATATGTAAATAAATTTTATGGAAATAGTCGATAAGAATTTTTGTAAAGTTGCACTTTTTAGGAAGCAATAATGGATACTTCTTTTGATACGGTAGTTCGGCGAAAGACAACCTACCCCCCACCCTGAGAAAACCGAGGGGGTCGACATAAGGTGCTAACCTTTTAAGTGAAGAACTACAGCTGTAACCATTGGAAATTGCTTGGATATCAGCTGCAAAATGCTCTCGCTGAACGGATTTAATGAGCACATCGTGTGCGTTCTTTAAATCTGATAGAGACGAAGGACCTGTGTTCCTATTAGACTTCGTCGATCTACAATTGTTAATAAACTGAAAACAACGCGCTAAGACCTTTTGAAGCTTGCTAAAACTCGAATATTTTTCGGTTAAATCATAAACAAGGTTTGAATCACGTGTTGTGTCTTGCACGCTAGTTTGAGCCAAAGTCGCGCATGGAATTTTGAGTTCTGGCACATTTGCCGATTTAAATTGATCTATTGATTTTACTGGCCAATTCTCTCTTGGTGCGTCTAGCCAGTTCGGTCCTCCGAGCCACTCCGCTGTCGATAACAGCACGGAAGGTAGCGCTCCGCGCGAGCACACGTCAGCGGGGTTGGACGCGCCGCTCACGTGAAACCAACAATCGCTTTGCACGGTCTCCAAAATTTTGGAAACACGCGAAGCCACAAAGGTTTTGAGATTATAACTGGGTGTATTCAACCAACTCAGCACCACAGAGGAATCGGTAAACAAGAGTATTTCATGAACAGGAATTCGTTCAGACAATATTGACTTCGTATATTTGACTAACTTGACTAACAAATGCGCAGCCATTAGCTCGAGACGTGGAATGGTCACTGTCTTCAAGGGTGCAACCTTGGATTTTGCAATGACTAGACTGACCTTCGAATTACCTTGATTGTTAAAACTACGCAAATAGATGACCGCAGCTATTCCTTGAACTGAAGCATCGCAGAATCCTAGTATCTGGTAGTAGCTGTGCTGTTTGACAGTAACCTGGCGCTCGTGGCTAAAATTCGACAACAGCGGGAGCTCTGACATGTAGGTGAGCCACTCCTTTTCCAGTTCCGGAGGCAGCCGCTCATCCCAACCCAGCTGTTGGAGCCAGAGTTTCTGCATGAAGCATTTCGCGTAGAATATGCAAGGAGCCACGAAACCTAAGGGATCATACTGACGACCAATCTGTGACAAAACACTACGCTTGGTGATCGCCTGTGAAGCTGGAAGTGGATGGAATACGAAGGAAAACACATCTTCGGCGGGTCGCCACTGCAGACCTAAAACTTTTATGGATAGGTCCTTGTCATCCTCGAATGCAATGGGCGTTTCGCGGTGATCAGCTGGAACCCGAGCCAGTACCTGGGGACAGTTGCTGGCCCACTTACGAAGCAGAAATCCTCCTCCACTCAGCAACTCTAACAGTTCATCCTGTAGCCTAGCTGCTTCATCATAGCTGCTCACTGACCACAGAAGGTCATCGACGAAGAAACCCTTTTTTAGAACCTTGCTCGCTAAAGGATACTTCTCGCAGTCGTCGTCAGCCAGTTGATGCAGGACTCGGATCGCTAGGTACGGACTGCTAGCAACGCCGTATGTGATCGTGTTTAACTCATACACCTTTAAAGGTTGATCAGGTTGAAACCTCCACAAGATGTGTTGGTAATTGCGTTGAGATTTTTCGATCAAGGTCATTCGAAACATTTTACAAATGTCACTTGACAAGCAAATTTCATGTATACGAAAATTTATTAAAATCTCATTAATATCTGCTTGAAGCTTAGGACCGGCGTAAACGACTGAATTTAAAGAATTATTATTTGTCGTTTTGCATGAGGCGTCAAAAACTACTCGGAGTTTTGTCGTGGTACTTGACGGTCGGAGAATACAAAAGTGAGGAATTATGTACTTAGAATCCACAGTACCAAAATCACCTACGCAAGTCATGTGACCAAGGCTTTCATATTCGGACATGAATTTATTATATTCTTCCTTAAGTTCCGGAAGACGATTCAGCTTTGTTTCTAAATTGTTGAAACGACGTAACGCTTGTGGAGTCGAATCGCCGAGATCAAAACTGGGTTTGAACGGGTACTTCACTGTATAACGTCCCGTAGTATCGCGACTGTGTTCGTTTTGGAACAATTGTTCGACATACAAATCTTCTGGTTTTTTAGTGACGTCATACGGCACGTTTTCAGTCTCCCAGAAAGAGTTCATGATTTTATCGATACTACTAGTTTTATTAGCAGAGAACAAGTTGAGCGAAGCTGTATTTGACTCACAATCGTCACTCAGTACTGTCTGACCAGTAATGACATATCCGAATATGGAATGCATCGCGACGGGCAAACCCGGGTCACGTGGTAGTATATTTTGACCGTCATAAATGTAGGGAAATAAGTCACCTGCGATCAACAAGTCAACTGGAGCCGCCGAAAAGTAGTTCGGGTCAGCTAACTCTAGATTTTTGAAATTATTGATAACTTTGTTTGATAAGGTTACTGTAGGTAAGTTGCTAGTTATATTACTTACGACAACAGTATCAGTGCTAAGCACCGGACCAAATGAGTTTCGTGGTTTAATTGAACATGTAACCAGACCGAAATCTTGCACTGGCGCACCTCCCAGACCCATGGGTTCAAACTGACACTTGCGTCGAGACAAACCCAGGCGCTGGGCACACTCTTTTGTCATATAACCGGACATGGCACCGCTGTCAATGACTGCACGTACGGCGTGGTAAGTTCCCCATCGATCTGCGACGTGCACCATGGCAGTGCCTAACAGCACGGTTGAATTTGACGAACAAGTCAAGCCGACGTTTGGCATTGACCTTTGACTTTGATTTTGACCATTTGAAACGTTTTGAATACTTGAAATGTTTTGACTATTTGAACCGTTTTGATTAATTGATGAATTTTGAACAGTTGGAACTGTATCTAAGTGAATACTGTGATGGTGCGGTTGTTTACACAGCACACAACGCACTTTTGACGTACACTCGGACAACGAATGCTGACGAAAGCAATTTTCGCATAATTGAAGCTGTTTCACTTTGTCAAGACGCTGCACCGGTGTTAAATCAAAAAACTCGAAACATCGATAAGTTGAATGCGGTTTGTCGCAAAATAGACATCTATTTGATCGTTCGCTATTATTCTTACTCACAGCTGACAAGCACGGCTTTTGGAACTGCTTTGGTGCACTACTGTAATTAGCAGCATTATTATTATTTTTTCGAACACAATTCGGCTTTGCAGAGGTGTTAGGGACACTCTTAGGCGTAAACTGAATTTTTGATGTACTAATTTTAACCTCCGACATTTCCAAAACACGCGCCTGTTTCTCTACGAAATTAATCAGCTGTTCGTAAGTAGGTATATCGGTTTGATCTACAGATTGTTCGAATTCGCGCCTAGTGACGGGGTCTAAATTTCGCAATCCCATATAAAACAGTATGAAACTCGATAGGTTACTGATTTTCAAAAGTTTCAATGCTTTAACACACTCTTGATACGTTTGTAAAAATGTGTTTAGACCAGTAGCCGACTCAGTTGACAAAGGCTTAAATTGAAACAGCCGATCTAAATAGCTCGTAGCTAAGGCACGAGTGTTCTCAAATTTTTTGACTAGCAAAGCCCATACTATCGGATAATTATCGGCCGTCACTGGCATCCCTTTGACCACAGTCAATGCCGAACCGCTGACTGCGGAGAGCAGGTAATAAAACTTCTCAATGTTCGTAATATCATTGTTGTTATGAATTAAACTCGTAAACGTGTCATAGAATGTTTGCCAGTTTTCTAATTTGCTATCGAAATGGAACAATTCTAGTTTAGGCAGCCGCGGCTTAGCCGACCGCGAGTCTGGCCCGGCAGCGCCCGGGCCGCGGCCCGCGGAGCGCGACGAAGGTCCGCTACCGCTGCCGTCACACGATTGCCAAGTGTCGCTATTAGCCTCCGCTACACTCAGAATACGGAAATACATGTCGTCAAAGGTTTGAATTTCCTGATAATTTGGTTTAAATTTCGGGTTTTGTTTCTTATTGTAAGAATTTAACTCGAATATGCATTGTTCGAAACATTCCCGAGTCGAATGAAGTTCTTTGAGTCGCAAATTAAATTCGGTTAAACGCTCTGGTGGAGTTGATTTGGATAGTTCAAATAACGTTTGACATCGTATAAAAAGCAGTTCTTTTTTGTTAATAAGTTGTTCGACATCGAATTCTTTTTCGTCCATTTCGAATTAAAAAACAAAAGACGCGCGCGACGCGTTGCAAAGAACGAAAATTGAAAACGTTTATTTTATACGTATTATTCTAGGTAAATAACTTAGATTAGAAATAAGCCTGTTACCTTAAAACTGCGTGAAATGTGTGTTTTATGTGTATGAATGTGTATTTAGTTTGCAAACTGAGGATGCGGTTCGATTGACCAAAATGTTTGAACTACGACATTTGAATATTGAAAATAATTAGCAAAACCGAATTGGGCAAGATATAGGTTTCACTTACAGTTTGTTCTGGCTCTATTCCTCAGTCCCAGGGACACATTTAAGACACAATCACAGCACTTTCAGAGTTTTTTATGAATAATTTAAAAGAGCGCGCGCCGGCCGGCATTCATTTCGAGCTGTCAATTTTGCGCAACTGGTTGGTGGCGCCGCCGTGCGGGAGAAAGCGGAATGTTCATTCAGCCAGTATGTTTTTGATATGTGCAGGAGGTTTTAATGCACATATTACTAATTATATCTGCCCAATGTAACGTACAATCTCTATGCCAAAAATCACGTCGGTCCGTCGCTCCGTTACGGCATGAAACACGGACAAACACACTTTCGCATTTATAATATTATTATGGATATATATCCATTGATATATATCCTCGCACCCTGATTAAGATTTTTCATCTCTCCTGTTCGGAAAGTTTAATTTTCATGGGTAGATAGCCGGGTGGAAAATTGCGTTTTCTCCTCTAGGGTGGAAAGTAATTTTTTTTTAATTTTTCGGCCAGCCGCGACATCGATGATATTGAGTTACGTCAATGACTTTTTTTTTCACGTTTCGGCATGGCCATCTAGATGCACGTCGTGATCAACTCGATTTTTTTTATAGTCGGCCATGGCAAGTGGCCAGTCGAAAAGGTACCGTTGGAGGTTGTATAGGTATAAGTAAATTTAATTTATTATTATTCTCGTTTTTTGTAGTATTTTAGTTTCCTCACAGTCGAAATGAAAAGTAGAGTGTCTAACTCGGGTGAAATAACCCATTTCCCCTCGAACTATTGGAAATACCTCGGGTGAAATGGGTCACTTTCCACCCTTGGTTATCAATCTACTATTAAATTATTAGTTTTATCGACTCAAGTTTCGACACTTTCACTCTCGATTCTGTGATATTGACAGCTGTCAACCGCACCATGCTAGAATGAAAGTACTGTAGGATTCAATTTGTAGCATTCGAACATGGGGGATGTAAACAATATCAAATTTTGCTATTTCTGTTTTTTTGGCTAGTTGATATTGATATTTTGATAGTTAGTGTTTTATGCGGCGATTAACCTTAACAGTGAACAGTGATCACAAAATTCTGTATTGCTCTCGTGTCTGACATTTTTTAATGCGCAAGTTGTCTCCACGTGGTTTCTGGAATTTTACTATCAAGTTGCAAAAACTACAATCACCGTACAACGTCCCTCTCAAAGAGAATACTTAGACACTGGCGAAATTGTCCTATTAATTAGGACAGAAAACCATATTTTAAAAGAGAAGAAGAGAGAAGGTATACGAGTTGATCATTTCCGTAGCAATTTCTTTGGGAGTTTGTAATTCGTTTTGAGGGATTATTTCCAGCGAAAACGAGAAACGGCGGTCCGCTGGGCGGTTTTTTTTTAAATATAATGCAACTTTTCCAAAAATAGGCACTAATAACTCTTAGAAAAATCGATAGCTCACTCAATAAATGGTACATCTCTATAACTATCAAACTCGAAACGTCACAGAACTCATTATAGGTGAAAAATATTATAGTCTGTGATATTGACAGCTGTCACCCGCACCATGCTAGAATGAAACTACTGTAGCCGTATGTTTGTCATGTACGCCCCGCCCGGCGGAGCTCCTACGTCACCTCGTGCAGCGCGCCGTATATGTCCGCGTCGCTGTGCGCGTGCTCGGGGTCCAGATTGTCTCGCAGGGCTCCCGCGAACAGCGCGGGCCGCTGGGGGAGCGCCGCGAGCCGCTGGCGCCACGCGCGGAGCCCCGCCTCGTCCGGGGACACCCCGTCCACGGTGATGCGCCCGCTCGTCTTGCCGAGTCTGGAAATAACAGGGGAATGTTAGTGTGCCAGGGCTGGCCTGGCACATGACTTATCTGAATCGTGCCGATAGAAGTATGTTATTGATCTCACGCGCATTGATTCAGATAGGTCTCCATAGATTAGTAGCGTAGCCAATAGATTAAGGTTAACTATATAAGCTTGTAAATAAGTGTTCGGTTTAGTTCAGTAAGGAGTCCAGTTAGGAGTCAGTACAGTTTAAGTCCTGTTCCCCTAAAATTAGTTATAAATTATTCTACTAATATTATAAATGTGAAAGTTTGTGAGTGAGTATGTTTGTTACTTCTTCGTGCTGAAACGGCTGGACGGATTTGTATGAAATTTTGCAAAAAGTAGGTTTAAAACCTGGATTAAAACATAGGATACTTTTTATCCCGATATTCCAACGAGATAGGGATAAAATCTCTAAATAACAACCGCTGAGCTTAGAGTCATGAAATTTGGTATGTAGGTAGCTGGATGTCTGCAATAACACATCTACTTTTTATCCTGATATTCCCACGGGATAGGGATAAAATCTCGAAATAATAACCGCTGGGCTTAAGAGTAATGAAATTTGGTATGCAGCTAGCTGGACGTCTGGAATAATACAAAAGCTGCTTTTTGACCCGATATTCCCACGGGATACCTTAAAGACCGAATAGTTTACGCGTGCGAAGCCGCGGGTAAAAGCTAGTTGTAAATATTACACTACAACAGGGATGACGACTGGGTTAAAAATATATCATTCTATTTAGTCCGACAGTTAAATTATGGAAACATATGGAACACGTATTATTTGGTTTATCTCATTCATCAGTCAGTCATTGGTATCAGTTTGGCAGAAGTTTATATTTTTAAGTATTTCTGTACTTGTTTTTATTTGAGTAAATAAATAAATTAAATAAAAAAAAGGCCAACGGGACGGACCCCTCCGCTCTTCTGTAACAGCCCACCTGAACAGAGCCTGTATGAGCGAGCTCTTCCCAGCGCCAGTCCTGCCGACGACGGCGACTTTCTCCGCAGGCCGCACCACGAACGACACCCCGCGGATGGCGTACACGGGCTCCGCGACTTTGACGGGCTCCATCTCCTTCTTAGGAGGCTTCTCGTACTCCAGTGAGACATCCTCGAAGGCTATTTCACCTGTCGAAGTCAAAAATCAATATATCTTTATTCAATTTAGGCTATAACAAGCACTTATGAACGTCAAAAAAATCTACCACCGGTTCGGAAAAACCTCTGTTGAGAAGAATCCGGCAAAAAACTCAACGAGGTATTTTTTTTTCAAGTAGAGATTCACAATATTTATAAATGAAATCTATATACATATATATAAGTTCCCAGTCCGCACTGGGCCCGCGTGGGAACTATGGCCCAAGCCCTCTCATTCCGAGAGGAGGTCTGTGCCCAGCAGTGGGACGTATATAGGCTGAGATGATGATCTATATACATTACAAGTATTTAACATAACTTTATTTTTAACACAGTTGATGCAGGAAATGAAGAAAGTTTTTGTATGGAGACCCAAGCATTAATTCCTCAGTCGATAAAATTTTGCCTGGTTATTGTATAGTATGAGCCGTAACTAAAATATAAAAAATCCAAAAAAAAACACCTAAGTTAGGTATTTATAAGCTAAAAATCGTCACTACTTTTAAAAAACTCGTATCTCGAAATGGATAATTTTTCCGAGTGCACTTTATGACTATTACGTCAAGGTTCAATTTCGTTCACGTATTGATTTGAGATACGAGATTTTTTCAAAGTAGTGACGAAACACAAATCAGTTTATATTAGTAATTTAATTTAATTTCTGCTGGAATATTTTTTTTTATATTTCATATATTGTTCCAATACGTTACATGAGTATGTCTATGTTGAAGAAAGTTTGAACGGAGCATTTTTTTTATTTTTTTTTTTTTTATTATTTTTTTTGGATATTTATACAATACTCTTTATTTATTGATACTGTATTATACTGTCAAGTTTTTTGGGCTGAGGAATTACTGCTGGGTCCACTACCTTTATTTACTGCACTAGTGAAACTCATCGTCATCATCTCGGCCGTAAGACACCTCTGAGCGGCCGGGAAAATTGTGTGAAATTTCATTATTGTATACCAGCGAATTAGGAATGTAACAAAGTAAAAATTCTTTTGTTTTTCTATTGTTTTACACCGTGGCGCAGTTTGACTTTATTCTCGAAACAATTAGATTGCTTTATATCGAAAATACAAACTGAAATATAGATGCACAGAAAAAACAGAAAAATAAGACCAGCGCTGAGAATCGAACCCAGGTCCTCGGCATTCCGTGCCGCGTGCTATACCGCTACACCAAGTTAGTATATAGGTTTTACGGGATGACCGTAAAAATAAAAGGATTCCAAAAACCAATCTTATCTAATCGCTTTGCCAATTTTTTTCAAAATCTATATATATAAAAGGCAAACCTGACTCACTGGGTTATATATCAACGCACAGCCCAAACCAGTGGGCCTAGAAACTTGAAATTTGGTACAGAGGTTCCTTTTATGATGTAAGTGAGCACTAAGAAAGGATTTTTAGAAATTCATCCCCTAAGGGGGTGAAATGGGGGGGGTGAAGCTTATATGCAATTTTGTCATTTTTGGACTTAGAGGTATGAAAATAGGTGTATAAATTCTTGATTACAATTAAAAATGATCTATCTAGGTGAAATGGATAAAAAACCCCCTAAAGGGGTAAAATGGGGGGGGGTAAAGTTTGTATGGAAATTTTCTTATTTCTGGACTTAGAAGTATGAAAATAGGTATATAAGATTTCGATTACAATTAAAAATTATTTGTGTAAGCGAAATGGATAAAATTTCCCCTTAAAAGTGTAAAATGGGGGGTAAAGTTTGTATGGAAATTTTCTCATTTCTGGAATTAGATCTATGAAAATAGGTATATAGGTTAACGATTACAATCAAAAATTATCTGAGTATATGAAATGGATAAAATTCCCCCCTAATGGGGTAAAATGGGAGGGTAAAGTTTGTATGGAAATTTTCCCATTTCTGGACTTAGAACTATGAAAATAGGTGTATAAGATCTTGATTACAATTAAAAATTATCTGTGTAAGCGAAATGGATAAAATTCCCCCCTAAAAGTGTAAAATGGGGGGGTAAAGTTTGTATGGAAATGTTCTCATTTCTGGAATTAGATCTATGAAAATAAGTATATAGGTTCTCGATTACAATCAAAATTATCTGTCCAGATGAAATGGATAAAATTCCCCCCCTAAAGGGATAAAATGGAGGGTAAAGATTATATGGAAATTTTCTCATTTCTGGACTTAGAAGTATGAAAATAGGTATACAAGTTCTCGATTACAATTTAAAATTATTTGTGTAGGTGAAATAGATAAAATTATCCCCTAAAGGTGTAAAATGGGGGGTAAAGATTATATGGAAATTGTCTCATTTCTGGATTTAGATATATCAAAAATATAGGTATACAAGTTTTTGATTACAATTAAAAAGTATCTATGTAAGTGAAATGGATAGAATTACCCCTAAAAGGGTAAAATGGGGGGTGAAGTCTGTATTGAAATTTTCTGATTTCTGGACTTAGCAGTATGAAAATTGCTATTAGGTAAGTATACATATACCTATTGGTGTTAAGGGTCCTGATAACAAATAAAAATTATCTCCGTAGGCAAAGATAAAGCAAGAAGAAGTAGCTTTCGACTTATTAGGGGGGAGTTTTTATGAGACTTCCTTATTTCTACACTAAAAATATGGCTGGTCACCACCATTTAAAATGATCCGTATGGTGTTGACGACTTCAATAAGGGAGGGGGTTTTTCATACAATATGGAGGTTAATTAAATAAAACATATAGCCTCATAACTAAAGTACACGCGGACGAAGTCGCGGGCAAAAGCTAGTATTTCTATATTAGGCTTCAGGAGATTAATCCTCGAAATGAGAATTTATCACATCACTACTCATAAGGGTTCCGTTGTTTACTTTTTAAGGAGAAAACTAAGAAAAATTATGTTGGTTAAATTACCTTTGGCCGGCCAATGGTCGAAGTCCAGACTGGGATGGTTTGTTTTCAACGCCTTCTCGTTCACATCGACGGGGGTCTCAGGCTCCAGATTCGTGTATTCCAACATTCTTTCCACCTGCAAAAGAACAACAAGAACAAATAATAAATAAATATCATAGGACACTTGACACCAATGAGGGCTATCGCGAATGGATTTTCCGCTAGAGGCGCTAGTGTAGCGTGAGGTCAACGAAATGTCAAATCTCATAGTTTCTGGGTGAGCTACGCGGGTTTATTTATAATTAGAATAATTTTGTGAATATTTTGCATTACCTGAAATTAATTATGGCAATTATACGATAAGGGGCAATAAACGTCTATAATTTGAGACAGTTTTGTCTTTCGAAAACTTTTGCCCTCCCTTTTTTCCGAACAAAACGGGATTATGCAATACTGTGGTTGCTCAATATGTTTATGGTACTGTTTTACGATGTCTTAAATATGAATTTTAATCTAAAATTTGTTTTCACGGCTACACAGACTTTTAAAAACCTCACGCAACAGTGGCGCCATCTAGTGAGAGAAAAAACGATAGCCCTCATTTCACCGGCTGTCTTACTTTCCACGCCGAAACACAACAGTGCAAGCACTGCTGCTTCACGGCTGGATTAACGAGCAAGATGGTGGTACTCACCGACGTCATCTGATTCTCGACTTCTGCCGTCTGCCGCATACCGTACTGGCACATGCCGACCAAACCGATCACCTGCGTTATGGCCAGACCGACGTTGCCACCGATCGTGTCTGTAAAAAATTGTAGATTACACAACAAGAGCATAAAACGAGCCATTTCACCCGAGACGTTCATATAGCCAGGATGGATAGACACGTCGAGGGGAAAATGGGTTTAATGCTCGAGTTTTACACTCTGCTTTTTAGTTTGATTGAGTGGAAATCAAATAGAAAGAGTGGAAATAATTGTTCACTTTCTAGGTAAGTGGGCGATTTAAAAAAAAATTACCCTTTCTGTTTTTTTGGAATTTTGGATTTTTTTTAAACCATCTGAACCGCTTGTGCTCTTGATTCTGAGTAGGAAAAACAACATTTATTTCAAAATTAAAAAAAAAAAGAAAGGGTGCACTTTTTTTTTTAAAACGCCCAAGGTACCTTTTACTTTTCATGGATTGCTACATAATTATAAATTTTAGTTTTATTGATTTATTTTGATTGATTTTATAAATTTTTACTTTTATATAGGTAAAATAGAAATTATTAAATAAAATACATATAAACTGTTTTGTTCGTGGTTGATGACACCTGATTTTAGACGAAGATTTTACTTTATGCACTAGAACATAAAAAGTCATTTTATGTCGCCTATATCCAGCAGTCATTTTTTTTAAACTACCAGCGCTTTGTCGGGCGACTTTCGGAAAGTCATTTCTTCAAAATATTCTAATTAAAAATAAAATACTTAAAAACTACAGTAAGCGATAAAACAAAAAAAATAAAAAAAGTAATAATAATATTGTATTGTTATTACTACAGGACTGATGGTCGATGGGGTCAAAAGGTTCTCGAATGGCGTCCGCGGACCGGGAGACGAGCTGTCGGTGCCTCCAACAAGATGGAGCGACGACCTGGCTAAGATCGCGGGATCGCGGTGGATGCGAAAAGCACAAGACCGGTCTGAGTGGAGAGCCTTGGGGGAGGCCTATGTCCAGCAGTGGACGTCTTTCGGCTGACATGATGATGATGATGATGATTGTTATTATTACCTTCGCTGGCGAAGAAGAAGAAGCTAAACGTGACGCACGCCAGATAGAGACAGCACACCATGTCCATCCAAAAGCCGAACGCTCGGTTCGTGTTCAGCACCAACGTCCACGCGGAGCTGTGGAGATCCTGGCGGCAAATACAAGCTAAATAAGTTTAAAAGTAAAAATATGAATGAATGAGTGAATGAACGAATGAATAAAAGAGTGAATGAGAGACTGGAAGTTTTATTTTTCAAAGACAAAACAAGTAAGATTAAAATAAGCTTTAAAGTAAAAAGATGAATCAAGGAACGAATGAATAACAGAGTGAATGAAAGAATGAAAGTTTCATTTTTCAAAGACAAAACAAGTAAGATTAAAATAAGCTTTAAAGTAAAAAGATGAATCAAGGAACGAATGAATAACAGAGTGAATGAGAGAATGAAAGTTTCATTTTTCAAAGACAAAACAAGTAAGATTAAAATAAGCTTTAAAGTAAAAAGATGAATCAAGGAACGAATGAATAACAGAGTGAATGAGAGAATGAAAGTTTCATTTTTCAAAGACAAAACAAGTAAGATTAAAATAAGCTTAAAAATAAAAAAGGTGAATGAATGAACGAATGAACAAAAGAGTTAATGAGAGAATGAAAGTTTCATTTTTCAAAGACAAAACAAGTAAAATTACTATAAGTAAAGTAAAAAATATGTGAACGAACGAATTAATGAGTGAACGAAATAATGTATGAATGTAATTATTCGTCAACAAAAACAAACTAGGTAAGTTTTAAAGTACCTATATGAATGAAGGAAAGAAAGATATTTTTATTTGTATAAAGCAAACAGAAGCTAGATTACTTTAAAAGTAAAAACAAAATAATGGATTAAATTTGAAAAGCGAATTAAAAAATGAATGACTGAAACATTTAATTTGTCAAAAATAGGTTTCAATGAACGGATAAGTGAATGATAGTTTTATTTGTATAAAACAAAGGCAATCAACAAAAAACAGTTAAATGGACTGAACTGAATAAAATAATAAACAAATAAAAGTTTCATTTGAAAATTATAATGAACGAACGAGTGTATGAGTGAACGAACGAATAACTTTTTACTTTTTTTTTTATTCTCCTGGATGGCAAACGAGCACGTGGGTCTCCTGATGGTAAGAGATCACCACCGCCCATAAACATCTGCAACTCCAAGTGTATTTATTACAAATGGCTTGCCAACCTAGAGGGCTAAGATAGGATACCTCAAGTGCCAGTAATTTCACCGGCTGTCTTACTTTCCACGCCGTAACAACAGTGCAAGCACTGCTCACGGCAGCAGCGAGTAAGATGGTGGTACCAATCCGGGCGGAGCTTGCACAAGGTCCTACCACCTAAAACTATACTACTTGTCAATGTCAAAAACAAGTTGTGTATATTAGTTAGGGGCGTCCATAAATTACGTGAGATTTTTTAAGGGGGGGAGGGGGTCGATTCAAATCTCATCTAATCTTACGTTGGGGAGAGGGGGGGTTTCGGAAAATATCACGCAATTTTTTTTCTGATTGAAACAAAAAAAAAATATACTATTTTGGTCCATTTAATCCAGATTGTACATGCTTAAGATTTAATCTTAAGCATAATCGTAATACGATTAAGATCATTCACTGATTCGTTACGATTTGAGTAGGTATTCTATTGTTAAATTTTTATTACACTTATAACTCTCAGCAATATTGATTACTAGTCTCAACTAGTCGTAAATAAAAGCACGAACCAAATTTTTCTTTTCTTTTTACAATAACAATCCAACGCGTTTACATAACAAACCGACATTTTGAAAAATCTCACGTGAGATTGGGGGATGGGGGAGGGGGTTGAATAAAATCTCACGACATCCCACCAAGGGGGGAGGGAGGGATAGAAAATTTAAAAAAACACCTCACGTAATTTATGGACGCCTAGGGCATACACACCTGTAGTTTGTCGAACTCCCGCGCTATTATGACGGGCGCGGCGCGTGTCGACCGTATCGTTGTCAGACCGGAAACCGTGGCCGTCGCGTGGTTCAAAGACTGGCTGCGGGCTGCAAAGGATATCCACATTATATTACTAGCTTTTGCCCGCGGCTCCGCCCGCGCGGAATTCGGTTATCGCGCGCTGTTCCTCGGGAACTGTGCATTTTTTCGGGATAAAAAGTAGCCTATGTCACTCTCGGGCCCATAAACTATCTCTATGCCAAAAATCACGTTGATCCGTCGCTCCGTTCGGCGTGAAAGACTGACAAACATACAAACACACTTTCGCATTTATAATATTATTAGTATGGATAAAAGCGAGTGTACCATTTCTTGCAAGGCCGGCAATGCATCTGCAGTCCTGATGGTGCTGCGGATGTCTATGGGCGACGGTAATCACTTAATATCAGGTGAACCGTCTGCTCGTTTGTCTGCTATTACAAAAAGAAAGTGTGTGTGTTTGTATGTTTGTGTTTGTGTCTTTCACGCCGTAACGGAGCGACGGATCGACGTGATTTTTGGCATAGAGATAGAGTATGGGCCCGAGAGTGACATAGGTTACTTTTTTCCCGGAAAAATGCACAGTTCCCGAAGGAACAGCGCGCGATAACCGAATACCACGCGGGCGGAGCCACGAGCAAAAGCTAGTATTACTTATATATGCAAAAAGTTAGTTTATAACCTGGATTAAAACAGAACGCTTTTTATCCCGATATTCCCACGGGATAGGGATAAAATCTCGAAATTACAACCGCTGGGGTTTGAGTCTTCTAATTTTGGTCAGTCTATTAACACAGCCAACCGTAAAACGGACAAACATACAAACAAACACAAACATTTACAACAATATAATATTTCGCATTATATATTTATAACATAACCGGATGATTCTTTGGAGCTAAGTTTACACAAATCATTATAGTAAGGAACAGGAGCTCCGCCGGGCGGAGCATCGACTCACCGATGGCCTCGATCCTCTTGAGCTCGCGACTGGTGCTGAGGAACAGGCTGCGCAACAGAAAGAGAAGGCACGCCACGAACGCGGTGGGCAGGAGAAGCCACCAGTTCACCAAACACACCACTATGAGGATGGACACTACCTCCAGGAAGAACTGTGGGCAAACATCGAAAATACAAACTGACAGATGCACAGAAGAACCAGAAAAATAAGACCAGCGCTGGGAATCGAACCCAGGTCCTCGGCATTCCGTGCCGCGTGCTATACCGCTACACCACCGCTGGACAACGGTACAGACACGAATTCTTCCTATGCACCACATATCTCAGCTTGTTTGTTTCTTATTTAGCCACTTAAGCAGCGACACTAGCGACATCTATCCCGTAGCGCTCATCGAGAAACTTTTTCGGCACTCCATCGGAACTGACCGCTCACCCGGACAAGAGATATCGTTTTCAAGCAATCAAATTAAGATTGATTTTTGTATTTTTCATTTCTATTCCCATTTTTACCCACGACGGAACGGAGAAGGTATATGCGTTTAGCGTGAGAGTGAGCGGTTGTTTATTTGTTTTTACTTTTACGGTCATCCCGTAAAACCTATATCGAAAATACAAATTGAAATATAGATGCACAGAAAAACCAGAAAAATAAGACCAGCGCTGGGAATCGAACCCAGGTCCTCGGCATTCCGTGCTGTACCGCTACACCACCAACCACCGTCCGTGGGATGACCGTAAAAGTAAAAAGAAGTGGGCAAACAGATAAATACAATCACCATCATCATCCCAGCCTCTATACGTCCCACTGCTGGGCACAGGCCTCCTCTCGAAATGAGAGGGCTTGGGCCGTACTTCCTAAGCGGGCCCAATGCGGAATGGGAACTTCATACACAGCATTAAATTATGGGTTCCGTAAAAATTTGTAGGCACCTAAGAATATCCAATCTTAATGAACTAAAATAATTACTTTTGCTCACCCGCTTCCTTACGATAGCTACGTTTGTACCTACAACAAACGTGTTCATATTCATGCAGCTCCACCTCTACACTGTAAGGACACACACACCACACAAACCCAACTATCACCACCGCCACACTATACCGACACGTTTCGAACTCAATCAGAGTTCATCTTCAAGACAACAATTTGTCTTACCCCGAGGCAATCGACGAGGGCGACCGGCAGCAAAGTGTCCACTTGCCCCATGTCCTTGGAGAAGCGATTCAGGATCCTCCCGGATGGGTTGTGGTGGAAGAACCACATCGGCGCGTTGGTCACACCCCTAGGAAGAAATGGATACAATCATTAACACGATTGAATGACTCAAGTGACCATTAATGACAAAATTTTTTAACAAAAAAGAATTTTGTAAATCGGTCCACAATTGACTGAGTAATCGGTGAAGATACATAAAAAATAATAATACAAACATTGGAACATAGAACCTCCTCCTTTTTTTGAAGTCGGTTAAAAGTGACTAGTTATTACTAAAGTGTCTACTACTAATTGCGTGTGTGTGTGTGTTTACTAATGACTAGTGTCTGCTAACGACTAAAACGAATACTAGCGACTGAAGTTTCTACTATTGACTAAAATAACTACTAATAACTAAAGATGCTACCGGGACTAAAGTTTCTACTAATGACTAAAACAACTACTAGTGACTGAAGTTTCTGCTAGTGTCAAAATTTTCTACTAATTGCTAAAGTAACTATAAATGACTAAAGCCACTACTAAAGTTACTACTAATGACTAAAGCGACTAACTAGTCATTAAATTATCTACTGATGTGATGACTGAATTGACTGTGTAGTGACAAAACCCACCTGAACATGGTGTCGTGCAGCGTCACGGACGCACGGATGCACGTGTTGTAGAACACTACCAGCTTGTTCCACGTGAAGAATATGCAGATGCCGATGAGACTCGCGTACACGTACACGCATTGGTTGCGCGTCAGGTTGAAGATGTTGCCTTTCACAGTCGTGAAGTCCACCACTGAAAACAAAGGTCGACGGTGAAAGGAGAAATTGACTAAGCGACGTGTTTTTAAGAGAGTGAGTTATATATATATACATACAAAAAAATATGTACAAAAATATTTATTAGCTGAATAATTCACTAGTTTACAGTAATAGTTATGCCCAGCTGACCTCAAACTATTTTTTTCAGTCCAGAAAAATTTAGTCTTGACAACGTAAGTTACATTAAAAAAAAGACGACAAGTGCGCAAGCATTGTGTGTGTATGTGTGTGTGTGTGTCTGTGTGTGTGTGTCTGTGTGTGTGTGCGTGCGTATACTTATAAGTGATGGAAAATTCATGCTCATTCTAATCGGCTCCTATCGTAGGTGCGAGAAAACTGTGAAATATATTACCATACAACAAAAAATTACATCGAAATTTAAATCTTAATGTCTTATAGATTAAGTTGAATTTATTTTTTTGTTAATTTGAATGATACAGAGAAAATGACACTATTCCCTTTTACAAAAGATATAAATTCTATTGCTAACAATATTTACTAAATGATGACGTCACTAACCTGGAGGTGGTGCTCCGGGCGTGTCATTTCTTAGCGCGATGACGGCAGCACTGTTCGCTTCTTCCATATTTACCCTGAAAAAAAATTACGAAAATTCAAATTAAAAATTAAAATCATTTATTCAGTAAATAGGCCGCAATGGGCACTTTTACACGTAATTTTTTAAACTACCAGCGCTTTCGGAAACACCATCACTGCCAAGAAGAATGCGCCGCAAGAAACTTGGCAGAAAGTAATTTTTTCATAATAAAATAATTACAAATAAAATACTTAAAAACTACAGTATACAATTAAAGAAAACAAATAATAAAAATAATAATAATACAGGGGAAAAATACAATAACCAAATAATAAATAACCAAAACAATTTCAAATATCATACTCTTCTAACAGGCAACAAACCTTTCGAGAACGGAAATCTAAAAATTATAGTGGTTGCTTGCGACTTCCTCTGGGAAGAATTCATTTATCGCCATCTCACAGGAACTACGCAGTTTTAAACTAGGTTCTTAAACACAAACTGTGACTATATGTGACTAGAATTTCTTCAATGATGCCTAGTCACTATGCCGATAGCTAATTTTACTTTGAAGATTTAAAGTGACTGGGTGAGACTAAAATAACTATGGCGGTGACTAAAGTGACTATGGGTGAAAACCAAAAATTTTTACACCGTTAAAGTTGCGTTAGCAGGTAATTTTAATTTCCATTAACTTTTTCCATTGTGACACGAATATTAATCACACATCTGTATGGATTTGGATGGATGTAGTTATTTTAGTCACGTGTAGTTACTTTAGTCATTGCCATAGTCAATTACTCACGATTATGTAGTCACATTAATCGTCATAGTCACTTTAGTCGTCGTCATAAGAGTGAAGACCAAGATGTTGCCCAGCGTTAAAGCTGCATTAGCACGTAGTTTTAATAATTTCCATTAACCTTTTTCCGTTGTGACACGAAATTTGATCATACATTTGTATGGATAATTTTTGTGTTAACGTAGCTTTAACGCTCTGCAACAACTTGGTCTTCACCCCTATGACGACGAGTAATGTGACTATGACGACTAACGTGACTAAATAACTGTGACTTAAATGACTATGGCAATGACTAAAGTAACTAAACGTGACTAAAATGACTAAAGCTACTACGACTGACCACTCCTTGAGCCAGATGTCGGTGGACGAGTAGAACACCTGTGCCAGCACAAACAGCGCGAACATTAGCGTCATGGACCACCGGCTGCCGCCGCTCTTTATGTACGCTATGTACACGCTGTTGTCTACTGAACCCTTGTGTTGGACTTCGCCTGTAAAAAAAGGGTCCAACTTTTATTTTTTTAATCGCATAAATTATTTTTCACTTCTCATGCTCTTAAAATGTTACGTTAAAGAAAGAAAGAAATAAATCATTTATTCGTGACAAAGTAGCATAGCATAATAAAACGCGCGCGTATTTTTAAAAAAATGCTTTTAAACAACCTTCCCAACTAACATATTAGGTACTATATGATACCAAACAATTTATGTAATTTACTTTTGCCATTGACTTATTATTGGGTGGTGAAACAGCCCTTTAAGTCATAAACTTTGTTTTTTATAATTTGATTATAATTAGATTCGATAAAATCTTTAAATATTAAGATAAGAGTCTAAGCGGAAGATTTTTTTGTTACTTTATGAAATAAACAGTATATTTTTTTTTATTTTATAACAAAAAAAAAAGATATTAAAAAGTGCGAAATTGTTATGTCACGAAATGGTCCCAAATCATCAAAAATTGCCAGTCTTGCGAGCGGCGCTGTAAAGTTGCTTTAGTCTCTGCATGTCGGAACTAACTCCTTTCTATTTACTCGAATACGGCAAAGCCAAAGGAAGATTAATGATTTTAGCAGTCCATGTATTTGTTCTCTAGGGATTAAAGTTTTTTTTTTTTTTACGTTGAAAACCCCTAAACAGCCAAAACTCAACAACTCAGGGCGTGGAAATAGCCTCAAAACTGTTTGTGACTCTCTTTTAAGTCTCTTAAAGAATTTTAAGTTCTAAAGGGGCGGGTATATTGATTTTCGCGACACTAAGTGTCAAGTCTTGATTTCCGCTTGAGGTCTCCTTTTCTTCTTGATAACAAAATTTCAAATTCTGATCAAAATGTGACGGGAGGTTGGTGCGAAAGTTCTGTGATATGGTGACTTACCTTCATATGTTGGATCCAAGTTGTTGTCCAAGTCGAGGTTGAAAGACAGCTGGGACGCCTCGGACATAGAACGCTGCGATCTTAGTTTGTGACTGTGTTCCTGTCACCAAATTAATAATAATAATAAATATCATGAGACACTTGACACCAATTGACCTAGTCCCAAACTAAGCAAAGCTTGTACTATGGACACTATTCAACGGATAAACATACTTAAACATAGATAAATAAATACTTAAATTCATATTAAACATCCACGACCCGAGAACAAACATTCGTATTATTCATACAAATGTCTGCCCCGGCCGGGATTCGAACCCGGGACCTCAAGCTTCGTAGTCTGGTTCTCTAACCACTTAGCCATCCGGTCATCCGGTTTAATACATTAAATTCTACTAAATAAATAAATAAAAAGAACTAACTTAAGACAATTTAAAATGCATTTTAGGCTTCCAGAGTCAAAATGGCTAAAACAGAACCCTTATAGTTTCGTCAAGTCTGTCTGTCTGTCCGTCCATCCGTCTGTATGTCACAGGCATTTTACTCAAATACCTAATATTTAAAATCTTAGCACATGAAATGTACCGATCACGATAAAAAATTACATAAACTATGTGTACCTACTATTCGCTAATAAATGCAACACTATCATACGGGCTATTCCCACCTGTTACCACCAATTTTTACCAGTGGTAACAGCTGGGAATCTTTTTACCTCTAAAGTACTCAGAGGTAACTACTGGGGAAAAAAATCCCAGCAGTTACCACCAATTACTGTACTGGTAACAGATAGGAAAAATATTCGCGATAAGATAAAATAACTCCATAAATACTGAATAGAATAAGTAGAACTTTTTTTAATAATTAATTAAAACCTTTGATAACAAACTGCTGAAAAATAAAATGAATGTGGTGGTAACTAATTGGATTTTTTTCCTATCTCATACCCACTAAAGAAATTGATGGTAACTATTGGGAAAAAAATTCCCAGTTGTTACCAGTGGTAACAGGTGGGAATAACACTATCATAATGTATGACACAGACAAATTTTCGAGTAACATCTACTCTAAAGTAATTATAACTTAGTGACTGAACTATAATACGAAATATTATTTCATACAAAGTGACGTACGCTTCTTTTCGCTTCAGCTTTGTAGTTATCTGTGGTTGTTATAACGTTGTACAATACCTTGGGAATTAAAGTATCAATTAATTATAGTATTATGATTTACCAACAAATAATACGGGTGTGGCCTGTAATACGAGCAAAAAATTAAAACATAGATCGTCCTCGTCAAACTGAACAACATTAGTTGAGCGACTTTCAAAAATAATGAAGTCTTTGAATTTTCCTTTTTTCATACAAATTAAATACTGCCATCAATGTACGCCATCCTAGAACACAACTGACGTCGCCTGTCACGCTACAAACATCAAGCATTTTGCTTTACATTGCTTCTGCGAATAAACTTAATAGTGTAATAAAAAATAAAAAACTAATTATTTTTAAAATTCGCTGAACTAATGTTGTTCAGTTCATGTTGTTGTTGTTCATGTTTTAATTTTTTGCTTATATTACAGGCCACACCAGGTATAGGTAATGGGGTCATTTTACTTAAATTTGCCCGTTATTTTTGATTAAAATGGACCTATTACCTATTTTCTGCATTGTGACCGGAAAATGACCTAAGATACGGAAAACAAACGTCAGAAGTGGGCAAAGTTACCAAGATTTATAGGTTTACAATCCTAACATCATCATCATCCCAGCCTATATACGTCCCACTGCTGGGCACAGGCCTCCTCTCAGAACAAGAGGGCTTGGGCTACAATCCTAAAAATCTTGGCAACTTTAGATGTTACAAGACCAACTTACCACGCTCTCCTGTTTCTCATAGGCAACGGCGTTCTGCTTCTGCTTTTGTTCTTCGTTCTTTTCGCCCATCTCTATGAGGGTCTCGAACTCTGGCACGCCGTTTTGGAGCTCGTGGTACGTACCTTGGGCTACGATCTGGGTATAAATTAAATTAAAAACAAATTAAGGGCGATTCCACGAGCGTTTCAACTACTATCAGTCCCTTGCTTGAGGTTTCAAGAATTGGAAGGCTGATTTTTTTTTAATTATTGTATATTTATATTAATTATGACGTAAATATCTTCTGTACTTAGGCCAGGATCTATTTTAATAAGAAAATCAATGCATATGAATTATGTACTTCTTAATATAAACTAGGGATCACCCTTAAATAGTCTCAGTGGATGCTCTAGGTCGTTATTTAGCAAAAAGCACTTTCGCCTTTTTAGCATCATTCTATACGTATACTCAGTGGCAGAAAACTTGGCCCACTCTACACACAAAATTACCTACTACTGCATAGTCAAAGTCGAAGTCAAAATGTCTTTATTCAATTTAGGCTATAACAAACACTTACGAATGTCAAAAAAATCTACCACCGGTTCGGAAAAACCTCTGTTGAGAAGAATCCGGCAAGAAACTCAATGAGGTATATATATATTTTAAAACAGATTTACAATATTAATAAATGATATCTATATAATATACATCACAAGTATTTAATACAACTTTATTTTTTAACACAGTAGGTGTATTGGAAGGGATCGCTAATGCGGATCGTATCATACATTTATGGGCCACATTTTTTTGGCATTCAGTATATAATAAATAACCTTGTAAGAATGACTATTAGCTGTTTTTTTTATATTATTATTAAATTTGTACGCCTATTTTTAGGTTGAAAGTGGAGATCCAGAATAATTTTAAGATCGTTTATACACATGCTTTCGACAATTAAATTATTCTTATGATTATTATTGCGCCCCAAAAACCGCGTTACAGATGTGGGTGCTAAGACCGCGAAGCTGAAGTGGGACTGGGCTGGTCATGTCTGCCGCATGCACTCACAGCGATGGGCCCAAATTACTACCCATTGGGTTCTGTCGGATGGCCATCGTAACAGAGGCAGACCAAAGAGATGGCGAGATGACTTAGACGCATATCAAATAGAGTGGCAGGAGCATGCTCTCGAGAGGGACGAGTGGAAAGAAGGGGAGGCCCTTGCCCAGCAGTGGGACACTTTAATAGGCTAATAAAAAAATAAAAAGTAAAAATGATTATTATTATTATGTACCTTGCCCGAACGCATGACGCACACGTTGTCCGCGTGCCGCGCGTATTGTGCGTGGTGCGTCACCAATACAGTCGCCTTGTGTCGGAGGAAGCCGCGGATACATTCTTCGTAGATCGCTTGCGCTACCTGCGAAACACAAGAACTGAAGTGTAAACGAAGTAACAACTTTGCCCATCCGCAACCTTGCCCTCAAAGTCAAACTCAAAGTCAAAATCTCTTTATTCAATTTAGGCTGTAACAAGCATTTATGAACGTCAAAAAATCTACCACCGGTTCGGAAAAAACCTCTGTTGAGAAGAATCCGGCCAAAAACTCAACGAGGCTTTTTTTTAAACAGATTCACAATATTTATAAACTATACGACGAAGTGCAAAATTTGAACTTGTTGTCTTGCCGTTTCGCTGACGTTTATAATATTTAATACGAGTGAGAGGAACGGTATGGTGCGAACTTCGATTTCTGAATTTCATAGTAGCCCCCTTGAGGTGTAAACGAAGAAAAAACTTTGCCCACCCGCGATCTTATGGTAGTTACGTCTATACAACATGTTCATGCAGCTTCTTCACCTAATCACTGTTACTACAGGAAAAGTAAGACTAAATATGACAGTGTGGCGGCAAAATATTTACCATCAGTTTCAGCTCGTTTACATGTCATAAAACACTAACGCCAATAGAATTGTTTGTCAACTTGAAAGTTAAGTATAAAATCTCGACACAACAACCGATGGGCTTAGATTCGACCATGATTTGTTTTTAACGTAATTTCAATGAAAACAATGACTTAATTTTCGGAAATTCCCACGGGAATTTTTAAAATCCCCGAATTTTAATTCAGCTGTTGGACCTAAGGATTTACGCGTGCGAAGCCGCGGGCAAACACTAGTTACATATAAAATGACACCTTACTAGGTCAATTGGTGACGATTGTCCCACGATAAGTAGCCTATGTCACTCTCGGGCCCATAAACTATCTCTATGCCAAAAATCACGTCGATCCGTCGCTCCGTTACGGCGTGAAAGACGGACAAACATACAAACACACAAACACTTTCGCATTTGTAATATTAGTATGGATAAATGACAAGTCTCACCTTAGCGTCCACAGCTGCCAACGGGTCATCTAACAAGTAAACATCGGCGTGTTGGTAGACGCAGCGAGCGAGGGAGATCCTGGCGCGCTGGCCGCCGGAGAGCGACGCGCCTGGGGAAGAGATGTTGTGAGTAGTGGCAACTTTGCCCATGAGCCATTAAATCAAATAAATGTCGGTGTATTGGTAGATACAGCGAGCGATAGAGAATCCAGCTTTGTGTCCGAGAGAGACGCGCCTGGGGCAACTTTGCCCATGGGCCATTTAATCAAATCAAAGTCGGTTTATTGGTAGAAACAGCGAGCGATAGAGTGCCCAGCTTTGTGTCCGAGAGAGACGCATCTGGGGAATAGTGGGTGTTGTGAGTTGTGGCAACTTTGCCCATGGGCCATTAAATCAAATAAATGTCGGTGTATTGATAGATCCAGCGAGCGATTGAGAACCCAGCTTTGCGTCAGAGAGAAACGCATCTGGGGAATAAAGGGTGTCGTGATTAGTGTCAACTTTGCCCATGGGCCATTAAATCAAATAAATGTCGGTGTATTGGTAGATACAGCGAGCGATAGAGAACCCAGCTTTGTGTCAGTGAGAGAGAGAGAGAGAGAGAGAGAGAGAGACGCGTCTGGGGAATAGAGGGTGGTGTGAGTAGTGGCAAGTTTGTCCATGGGCCATTAAATCAAATAAATGTCGGTGTATTGGTAGATACAGCGAGCGATAGAGAACCCAGCTTTGTGTCAGAGAGAGAGAGAGAGAGAGACGCGTCTGGGGAATAGAGGGTGGTGTGAGTAGTGGCAAGTTTGTCCATGGGCCATTAAATCAAATAAATGTCGGTGTATTGGTAGATACAGCAAGCGATAGAGAACCCAGCTTTGTGTCAGAGAGAGAGAGAGAGAGAGAGACGCGTCTGGGGAATAGAGGGTGGTGTGAGTAGTGGCAAGTTTGTCCATGGGCCATTAAATCAAATAAATGTCGGTGTATTGGTAGATACAGCAAGCGATAGAGAACCCAGCTTTGTGTCAGAGAGAGAGAGAGACGCGTCTGGGGAATAGCGGGTGTTGCGAGTAGTGGCAACTTTGCCCATGGACAATAAAACTGAAAAAAAGCTTGTAATATTCTTTTGATTGTGATATCAAAAGCAGTCGAGATAAAGAGAGATAATTAAATATCGTCACCTCTTTCGCCAACGACGGTCTTGTCTCCGTGCGACAATATTTCCAAGTCGCTCTTCAGCTGGCAGCACTTTATAACTTGCTTGTACCTTCTGAGATCCATGTCTTGCCCGAAAAGTATGTTTTGTCGTACCTGAGGACAATATCTTAAATGACTGACTGACTCATTATAATCACCAAATTCTTGGAGCTAGAAAGCGTAAATTTTAAAGCTTCAGTCGAATGTCGAGCACTAGCGACCCCTTGCGATCACTAAACCACTGCCAACCACTAGGGCACTGTCGACCACTGGGCCACTGTCGACCATTGGGACACTGTCGACCATTGGGACACTATCGACCACTGGGCCCCTGTCGACCACTGGGCAACTCACCGAAGCCTCAAACAGCCACGGGTCCTGCGGGGCGTACGCGATGACCCCATTCGCCTCCAGCCGGCCCTCGCTCGGCGGCAGCTCTCGCAGTATGCCCAGCAGCAGCGTGGACTTGCCGGCGCCCACTGTGCCCACTATAGTGGTCAGGGTCTCGGGTTTTATCTAGAAAAAAAAAATAGTCAGTGGCAGTCGAAAGAATGTCGGTAGAGGTAGTGCCTAGCTACAAAAACTGATTGCACATAATGCAATGTTTGTCATAATAGGGATGTCGACGCCATTAAAAAATAATTCGAAGGCAAAACTCTAGTAAAAAAAACGCTTTATGCCCTGGAAACCAGATTAATTTTCGATTTGCTGTAAAATTAGATTTTTTGTTGCTTTAAAACAAATAAATAGTTAGTTGATTGAGTTTGCGGATAATGACGTCATAATTCGCTATTGCCATTGAAACTATGGGAGAATTGTGTTTTGACAGCTCATAAAAAGTACGTCAGTTGATTGGTGGTTTCAACATCCCTATTCTGAAAAATAAATGGTTTCAGAGAAAAAAAGAGTTATGTGAAACATTACATTATGACTAAAAAATTTCACCCAATCGATATAGACCATTCTAACTGTTATAAACAGTCAAATAGTACTTTATACACAAATTTATACGCGACCATGCTTGAGAAACTACAAGTTGTCTTCTATTAATTCTGATACTGATTAGTAGGTTCTTTTTTATAAGCATTAAGCATTCAATAATACTTACAACCAAGTTGACGTCGCTGAGCGCTAGTGTTTTCCTTTCTACTTCCGCATCCGAATTCTTCCAGTGCGCCGTATAGTCCTTCATCTTCACTAAGACCGGTGGTTTGATCATTTTCTCCAGATTTGTCTCTGATTTTATGTAAGTTTGTTGGCTGAAAACAATATTGACCTTTAAAAAAAATCTTCAACTTTGATATTTATTAGCATAACGAGATATTCTAAATTGAAATTGGCATAATGTTATTTCACATAATTATTTATTTTTGACTCATAATCATAATACGTATGTATGTTATGATTAAGTGTCATAGTTATGAATACTCCTAACGTTAATGCGCATAATGTAAATTGGCATAACGATGAGTTAGCATAAATTTAATAAGCATAAAGTTACTTTGCGCAAATATTAAAAATAATAATTAGATTAAAATTATAACTTAGATCTGAAAATTTTATCAGACTTCAACAACAAAATACCTAACAAACTGACCTAACCCAGTCTATTTTACCTTGACCCATTTGATTCGCACACTTGATAGAATTATGCACTCATTTTGTAACAATTAACATTATACATATTTCAATTATACGAATTCAATATTATGCTAAATAAACGTTATGCTTTTTATTACTATGCCAAAACTCTTATGCGAATTTATATTATGACAATAAATATTATGCGAAATAAGTAGCACCCGCTGGATCTAATGAGTGATGCGTGGGAAGCTATAAGTTATCATCATCATCATCGTCATCTCAGCCGTAGGACGTCCATTGTTGGACATAGGCTTCTCTCATACGCTATAAGTAAATACTAGTAAATAGCTAAACTTACCCATTACCAATCTTCTCAAAGACCCCATTAGCTTTAACTTTCTCTTCAATCTTCAACAAATCGACTTCACTACTATTATCGACTTCCGGCATCAGAAGAAACTCTTGCATCCTCTTCACACTCACGTAAGCCTCCAACGTGAACGTTATGGCCAGAGGGAGAAAGTCTACGAGCGTATACTTCAGTATTTCGTAGTACGAGAATATGACAAACACTTTGGCAGCTGTCAGATCGTTGTTGAATGACAGGAAGGAGATGATCGAAAGGAAGATGGCGACTTTCGTGTTCAGTTTCACGCAGGATATCATCACTGCTCGTAGCCAGGACATTTTTTTTATTATGTTCATTTCTTTTCTGTAAAAAAAAAATATTTCAGAAATGGGCCAACCAACTTTTTTACCGACACTAATCTGTCCGCGAAAATAGGGATGATGACACCACCAATCAACAGACGTACTTTTTATGAGCTGCCAAAACATAATTCTCCCATAGAGTTTCAATAGCAATAGCAAACTACTATCCGGCAAGTCAGTCAACTAACTATTTATTTGTTTTAAAGCAACAAAAATTCTAATTTTACAGTAAATCGAAAAATAATATGGTTTTCAGGGCTAAAATAAACGTTTTTTTACTAGAGTTGTGCCTTCAAATTATTTTTTAATGGCGTCATCATCCCTATTTTTAAACAGTTGCAATGTTTTGTAAGTAAGCATGTATTGTCTGTAATTAAATAGATGGTGTACGTGAATACATGCCCTCCTACGTAAGTTCAACCTATTAAACCGTGAAATATCTTGTTGGAAATACGATTTTTTGGTAAGGCGAGAGACAATGTTGGTAACGCGGGAGACGCCCAAAGTGTCAGTAAAATAGTTATGAACCAAACAATGCTTTAACAGATGTTTATAGCCAAACGGATGTTTCAGGTAATGAATATACGTGGATGATCTTATTCATACTTACTTCCTCGCCTCCCCGATGATTCTGGCGAACGCTTTCTCCCACGCATACATCTTGATGGCCTCTATGCTTTGTATGACCTCGTTCATGAGTCGTATGCGATTGTCTGTTCGTACAGCTGTCTTGCGACGGAGCTTGCTGGATATTTTACCTAGGTAACCTGTGAACGACACACACGTGGATATCGTTAACCCCCATAGTCAAAATACCATACAAAATACATACGGGACTTATCACGAGTACACTCGTGACCACGGCAACTGTAACGTTGCCGAAACGTCGAGGTAAATATTACTTGTGTAAAAATAGCTTGTGTGAAATAACGGTTTCGCAAACGAAACCAAAATGAGAAGGTTTTAGGTTAGGTACAGTGGGAGTAGGAAAACCTTCGTCAGTTATTAAATTGATTCCTTTACAAAGTCATAGACTCTAAGTACGTTTTGAAACCAAAGTACTAAGTAGACAAGTGCATGCCAATTATACTTACTTGACACGAGAACAAGGGTCAAAATAGTATACACCTCTAACATATATCTAGTTTCATATCAATACAAAACCTTTTTAATAACAACTTCTTAAAAGTTTCAATCAAATAATGTTATTATTATTATTATTCCCCTTGATGGCGGCCTTAAGGATCAAATAATGTTCTATTTAATTGTCAGTCACATTGTCAGTGTTTGTCAGTGCCAAGGTGTAGTTAAAGGGTCGCTATGGTTACCTGATGTTTAGCAGATTGACAGGTTGACGCAGTACGTCGCACTCAATCGGTAAAACAGATTAGCGCTCATACTGAGCAAAGGAAAATAGATCTTAGGGTGACGAACCTTTTTTTACTCCGACTGTACATGATAACGGTTTGGAAATTTAACCGGTATCCGAGCCTTGTTCACGAGACAGAGACAGGGAGAGAGGCACTCATTGGAGTCTCTTATCGCGTCGAAGGTCAAAACCCTCTACCTGCTATGTAAGCTAAAAGGGATCTAGCTAGCCTGAAGAGGTGAGACGTATTTACTGGGATAGGTTTTTGGAACAGGTTTTGGCTTGGACGCGTGAGTACGCGTTCCCGCCCGCGATTCCTTTAGCGTACGAGTATTTAGGAGTATGGCGGCTGACAACGTTCTGCCAACTTGAAAACCAGCATGTATACACTTTTTAATTGAAAAATTTATAAAAATTGCTGACAGCCCTAAGCCTGTGTAAAGTATAAAGGGAGGTTTTTACTCGGTATTTAATATAAAGTTAGAATTAAAAAAATATGAAGTGTGAAACTGAACTGTGACGTGGAATTCGGTTCGATAAAACTAGTACGGTGGTATACGCAATCACGGGACCGCATTTACGGGAATCATTTTGTATGTGCAACGAGTCAATTGAGTTAAGTACTCGTAGATACTCGTGGACCTAGTCTTTGGATCTAGTCTTTTTGTGGACGCGTACTCGCAAAACTCAGTCCGCGTTTTGCCTAGTACGTCTCACCTCTAGCCTGAGTCAACGGGGACAGGCTGAAAACCAGCGCTGGCAGCTTCTGAGCAAGCGCAGCATAAGCTGAGCCTGTTCCTTTTGTCACAGTGCAAGGAACTGGCAACATAAGAACTATATAAGTTTATTCTTTATTTGTATTCTGTGTGCCTATCCTGTATTGTTCATGTTGGCAAATAAACCAATCTTCTTCTTCTTCTAAAACCATACTCACCCTGCAGCGGTATAAAGAGCAGCAGAAAAGCGACCCCCACTAACGTGGCCACGCCTATCTGCCGGTACATCAGGTATACGATGAGCACGCTCTCTATCGGCGTCCGCACCAGATCGACCATGAACAAGCAGGCCATGTCGAAACGGGGCGCGTCCGCTGTCAGCAGGGTGAGCACTCTGCCCGCCAGGCCGCCAGAGCCATGTTCGGCTACTATTACCTGTTAACATAAAGGATGGTTAACAATCATGGATGAATCCAGAGGATGGGGGGGTCATGGCCCACCCTTGGACCACAAAACACAGATAAAGATTGGTCTTTTGGAATCTTATTAAATGATATTGTAACGGATAACTCACGTCTTGAATAGAATTTAGCTCGACATGTTTCGGGCTGTTTCGAAACCCTTCTTCTCAGGAGCACGCGACTCGGCCGCTATACATTACAATATCATTTAATATGAGTGAGTTTCACGGTAGTTTCATGATTTTGGAATCTTTTTGTATTTTTTATTTCAATTCCAAATTTTTGTTACTTTTCTCCGTTCCCGTGAAACCTAAATCGAAAATACAAAATGAAATATAGATGCACGGAAAAACCAGAAAAATAAGACCAGCACTGGGAATCGAACCCAGGTCCTCGGCATTCCGTGCCGTGTACTATACCGCTACCGCACCAATGGACAACGGTACAGACACGAATTTCTCCTATGCACCACATATCTCAGTTTGTTTGTTTCTTACTTAGCCACTTAAGCAGCGATGCTAGCGACATCTATGCCGTAGCCCTCATCGAGAAAATAAGTAAAAATTTGGAATTGAAGTAAAAAATACAAAAAGATTACAAAAAAACAATCTAAATTTGATTGCTTAGTAACGATATCTCTTGTCCGGGTGAACGGTTAGTTCCAATGGAGCGCCGAAAGTTTTTCGATGAGGGCTACCGCATAGATGTCGCTAGTGTCGCTGCTTAAGTGGCTAAATAAACAAACAAACTGAGATATGTGGTGCATAGGAGAAATTCGTATCTGTACCGTTGTCCAGCAGTGGTGGAGCGGTAGTTATATAGCACGCGGCACGGAATGCCGAGGACCTGGGTTCGATTCCCAGCGCTGGTCTTATTTTTCTGGTTTTTCTGTGCATCTATATTTCAATTTGTATTTTCGATTTAGGTTTTACGGGACGACCGTAAAAGTAACAAAAATTTGGAATTGAAATAAAAAATACAAAAAGATTCCAAAAAACCGATCTTAATTCACCTTATAGTGTTTAACCTTACCTTCCTGTATATGAGCGAGCAGCAACCCACTCTGATTTTCATACTCATGTCTAATAGCCATAACAGCATGGGGTGCATCATGGTAGCATTTATCGCCATGAAACTGTAAAAAAATAATATAATCCATTAATGATTCCATAAGTGTTTCTTTTAGAAACAAGAGAAGGTGTGGTAACGCCATTTAATCTAATGTATTTTTATGTGTATCTAAATCTCGCTCTCTCTCTCTCTCTCTCTCTCTCTCTCTTCCTGTCCCTTTCCCTCCCTCCCTCCTATTATACAGAGTGGCCCATTTATATCGGTCAGTATGGGAAAGTCTGAAACTAGGTATACGACATACGAAAATTTCTTCTTAGGAACCATGACATCGATTTTAACAACTAGAAAAACTGCATTCATGCATTTAAAAAAAAACCTGTACTCAGCTCGGGAATCAAACCCGGTTGTTTTGAAAAAAAAAAAAAACTTACACTATTTCTATTTAGATATCGATTGTGTACGTCTTAAGCAGTAAATGTCTCCATGAAACATTGTCTAAAATGAATAAAATGCATTGTTTTCACATACTTTAATTTATTTTGGTAGGTGTTCGAAGTTTCCACCGTTACAATATTCAACAAATTCTGGCATGTAAAATTGTCTCTATGGTTGTTTGTACCTCTTTGCTGGTAAAGCAAAGCTGCTGCCAGATATCTGGAAAAGATCTCTGGTAGCGCCCATCCACAAAGGTGGCGATAAACACAGTGTTAAAAATTATCGCGGTATCTCTAAATTATCTGTGATTCCCAAACTGTTCGAGAAAATTGTTTACGACCAAGTTTTTCCAGCTGTTAAACCTCTATTGACTCCATACCAGCATGGGTTTGTGAGTGGTCGCTCGACAGAGACTAATCTGTGCGAGTTTCTTGACATTGTCCTTGAAGCCATGAGCAACGGCTATCAGGTGGATACAGTGTATACAGACTACTCGAAAGCCTTCGATAAAATATCCCATTCTTTGCTAATAATAAAGCTCGAAGCAGTCGGTATACACGGTGACCTCCTGAGATGGCTCGAGTCATATCTCCGTAACAGAACTCAAGCTGTAGCGGTGAAGGGCTACCTATCTAGTTTTGTCCCCATTACCTCTGGTGTCCCTCAAGGTTCCCACTTGGGACCTTTGCTGTTTAACATTTTTATCAATGACGTCACAGGTTGTATACTAAATTCTCACATTTTACTTTACGCTGATGATACCAAGATCTTCAAGATAGTAAAGAATGAGCAAGATTGCTTAGACTTTCAACAAGACCTGGACCGCCTAGGACATTACTGTGTTGACAATAAGCTAGTTTTAAATATTGATAAATGTTGCTCCATATCCTATTCTCGGAAACGGATACCTATCACATATGATTATAAATTACTTAATGAGAAACTGAAAAAAGTAACCGAGATTAGAGATCTCGGAATCTTACTAGATCAAGGACTATTATTCTCATCTCACATTCAGAAAATTACTGCGAAGGCTTATAAAATGCTGGGATTTATGTTCAGGCAAGGAAATGACTTTAAAAACATTGATACTTTTAAACTTTTATATAAAGCTCTTGTACGCTCTCAATTGGAATATGCGTCTACAACCTGGAGTCCACAATATCACTGTTATATTGACTCTATTGAACGCATCCAACGAAAGTTCATAAAACGACTAAGCTATAGGTTTAGGGGTGCCACTCTTGACGATATTATTCCTCTTCAAAAACGTAGGGAACACAATGACCAGGTCTTATTGTACAAAATTATTAATAATATTGTTGATTCCCCATACCTACTAGGTAACATATCACTTAAATGCTCTGGCCTGCGTACTCGATCCAAATATACTTTTGCCGTTAAGTCCTGTAGATGTAACTATGCAAAGAATCGTTTTCTTATAAGAGCTTGTTCCACACATAATAGTGATTATAACCATACTGATATTTTTCACCAAAAGTATAATAGTTATGTGGCCGCAATAAGAAGCACTTTATAGTTGTTAAGTATTTTCTGCATGTTTTCAAGGAATTATTGTCGTCATTCCTTTCATTTGTTGTTTACTTTGTGCATAATATTTTCTTAATAAGTGTAGACATATCAGTGAAAACTTTACTGGCTCATGAATTACCTGTATGTATACTAGCTTCATGTATGATTGTATTGCTGTTTGTTTTCCTCAATAAAGAAAATAAAAATAAAAAATCGATGCCGATGTCATGGTTCCTAAGAAGAAATTTTCGTACGTCGTATAGTTTCAGACTTTCCCATACTGACCGATATAAATGGGCCACCCTGTATATTCTGTGGCAGTATACAAAGATCAATATCTTACCCTACTACACCTGCGGCATACAAATACGCTGTATTGGTACTGATGCCGTTGTGGGACGGTGAAAAATAATTGATTAAACCTTCAAGGCACATCGGTATTGATAATCTGAAAACAAACAGATAATAAAATTATATTAGGATTCATTCAAGCGTCCAAGTGTGTTTAATTTAAGAGGATATCCAATGACATTTAAACCAGGACGCACATTGCCGAACGAAATCCCCTTCAAAGAATGTCAGAACTATTGATTTGTTTGCGTGACAAATAAAATCATCTCACACAAAATAATTAAAATAATACGAGACGAAATTTGAACCTAGTCTTTACTCTATTACGGGCGAATTTCGCTAGCGGCAAAACTCCACAACGCTTGACACTTGACAACAACGTACTGAGAAAAAAGAAGGCCACTTTTACCAAAGTGGCAGGCGAGCATTCTACCAACCTATCCACCTACTATCGACCTACCGATCGACCTATCGACCAACCTATCGACCTCACCTATCCCGGTGATCTGAACCAGTGATTTTAGGCCAGTGATTCAAAGTGGCGCTCATTTGGCTCGGACATATTTGGGCGCGCGATTGTGAATCTACAGGTATAATTCATCAAAGAGGATATCCCACGGCGAGCATTTTGAAAAATAGGTATTTGAAACTATTGCCGTCGCTATTACCCGCATATAGTGCGAAAGGGACGACTAACTTAACTTGATTAACCTTAGTTCCTAATATTAAATTAAAAAGATTGTTGAGTTGATCATAATTTCATAATCCTTCCTAATATTCCTAATTTAATTCCCTAGTAGCGACATCTCTTGTCCGGGTGAGCAGTTAGTTCCGATGGGGTGCGGAAAGTTTCTCGATGAGGGCTAAAAACATAGATGTCGCTAGTGTCGCTGCTTATGTGACTAAATAAGAAACAAACGAGCTGAGATATGTGGTGCTTAGGAGAAATTTGTGTCTGTACTCCTGTCCAGTGGTAGCGGTATAGCACGCGGCACGGAATGCCGAGGACCTGGGTTCGATTCCCAGCGCTGGTCTCTTTTTCTGGTTTTCCTGCGCATCTATGTTTCAGTTTGTATTTTCAACAAGATATGAAGTTTAAATAAATATTTTTTATTTATTTTATTCAAAAGTTTACTCACCTAATACTGGCATCGCAAAACGCGAACAATATGTTTCCTATGATAAACTTTAGACCGTAAATTCTAACAATAGCTCGCAGGAGGGACGGCCGCTTTCCTTTTTCTGAAACAAAAACATTTTTAATTAAATATAGCAAAATCAGGATCCGGCCCATTCTAGTCTAGTAATCAGGGATGTAACGAATATTTGTATTTGTATCATCATCATCATGTCAGCCGAAAGACGTCCACTGCTGGACATAGGCCTCCCCCAAGGCTCTCCACTCAGACCGGTCTTGTGCTTTTCGCATCCAACGCGATCCCGCGATCTTAGCCAGGTCGTCGCTCCACCTTGTTGGAGGCACCGACAGCACGTCTCCCGGTCCGCGGACGCCATTCGAGAACCTACATATTAGCTACGAACCTACGTATTTGCATTACGTAGTATAAAAATATCCCCCCAGCTACATTAGCCCCGGGTCTCCCTATACCTAGTGTAAAGAATAGGTAGATTAAGAATGTAGTTTTTAGACAATAAGTAGGTTTAAGTTAGTCTGTAGTATTAGAAATTAGATTGTTTATATTATATTCCATATTAGATTAAGTAAATTATGTAAAGTGTCTGTTTTTATGTTATGTTTTGATTATTTGATAAATAAATGATGACTACCTGGAGCTTGCTTCTATCGACGCTCTCATTGGTTCATAGCACCCGCGCGTGCTACAGGGGGCACCGCCCCACCCGCGCGGCGAGCGCGAGTATAAATACAACACGCTCGCCGTAGCGCGTTTACTCCCACGCCAGAAGCTACACGAGAAGCACGCGCCACTCCGTCCACCTCGTCCAAATATCGGGTGTTTTATTTCGTTGGATATACCCATTAGACATCCCCAACAATGGTCCTTCAGTAGCCGAATCAATGTACGAGCGAAGAAATATTCCAGTTATTGCAGTCGAAGTCTCAAGCAACTGGGCGAGGACGCCGAAGAGAATTTGAAGAAATTCCTTCGCGTTTATTTCATCGTGTTTATGCATCGTTGCGTACGCCGTTTTCGCCGTGTTTTCACCGATTGCCTCCGAGTATCGCCGTGTATTTCATCGCGTTTTTCGACGTGAATTATCGTCAGGAAGAAAGAAAAACGAACGCGCGAGTTCTATCACTGGGGCTTAGACCAGTGATAGTATACTTGGAAGCAACCTCTCACGTGGTCACCTAACGGTGTCAACGACCTATACGTGAGGCTAAGCAAAGTTGGATACGGGCGAATCCACGTGCCTTACGGCGCTCGCAGCCCAGCCGTCGTCGGTACGGAATCGAAAGCAAAGGGACCACAAGTTGGTACTTCCGAGGGGTGCGGTCGTTCCCACCGTGCCCTGAGAAACCCTGAGCCTAGGTTCCCTCTGCCGGGAGGTTTCCTACCTATCCATATCCCGCACATTCCCATTCCTGGTACGGCATCACCGCGGTAGGAGTCCGTCCAGGCTGATAGGGCCGGTTAGGTAGGTAGGGACATTAAGTTAGGGCCCCCCGTGCGCGAGAAGATGTCAGAAGAAGGAAGAACCCTACGATCGGGTAAGAAGACACCCGTCTCCGAAGTTTCCACACCTGCATCAGGTGAAACGACCACAACGGAGACGAATACGTGGGGTACAGGCACCGGCACAGTTGAAGAGGGCGACAGCAGAAGTACGCAACAGAATAGGACGGAGTTAGGTATAGGATTAGGATTAGGCGTAGGCATAGGTATAGGTGTAGATATGGGAGTCACGTCAGACCGGGTATTGGCGTCACAGGTAAATGGTGCATCGGGCACCGCGGTCAGTATACCTACTAGGCAGGCGAGTAGTCAGTTAGAATTGTTACAAGCCGAACTTGACGCACAGGACGCAGAACTAGCTAGGGCTCAGGCGGCAGCCGCAGCGGCTCGGAGTCGATTAGAGATCGCGCGCATCGTGCAGGCGTCGAGCTCTATCGACGCGGCGCCGTCGCACGAGTCACGGTTAGAAAGCTGGTTATCTGACAGTCGCGGTCAGGATAGGCGGCAGGCTATCGCAAGTAGGCAGCGGGCACCCGAAATAGATGGTAGGCATCGACACTTATCCGGCGGGCGTATAGACCCGCCCGCGGCGGCGGCCGCGGGCGCGGGCGCGAGCGCGAGCGCAGGCGCGAACGACATGGCGCTGTTAGCTAGCGCAATCGTGCAAGCGATCAATGCAAATAAAAGCCAGCCAGCTCCGAAATTCATACATGAGCTCCCACACTTCGACGGAGCAATTTCGGAGTGGATGGCTTTCAAGGCGGTTTACGAAGACACAAGAGACGCATTCTCTAGCATACAAAACGTTGCACGGTTGCGCAAAGCTTTACGCGGCGCCGCGAGAGAAACGGTCAGGGCGCTTTTATACACAACGAACGAACCTTTCGAAATTTTGGACGCACTCGAAAGGCGTTACGGACGGCCGGAAATGCTCATCCTCACAGAGCTCGAAAACATAAAACGTATGCCGCGCATGAGCGAGGACGGAAAAAACATCGCGTCTTTCGCTAACAAGGTCGCGAACACCGTAGCCGCAATAAAATCACTGAACCAACCGCAATACTTATACTCGCCGGACCTAGTAAATCGTATAGTAGACAAATTAAATCTCATTTTAAAATATAAATGGTTCGAGTATAAGTCTGTGCGCGCGGGAGCCCCCGAGTTGGTTCTGTTGTCGCAATTTTTAAATAGCGTTGGCGATCAATGCAGCGGCATGTTCGCGTACGAGTCGACACGCGAAGAACGTCGGGCAAAAAATAGAATAAATTTCACGCGAGAAAATGAGTGCGCCGCGCGAGCTCGTACATATAGTGATAGCTCGGATACCGAGTCCGAGGACGAGCGCGAGCCGCGGAAGAACGCCGTAACTGCTAGTATACAACCGAGCCGTAAACCGACAAATCGCGCACGCCAACCGGCGCCGGCAAAGAAAACACAAGCCCCGCCCCCCGTCCCCCCCCCGGCTAGACCCGCGACATTAGTTTCAAAATGCGTGATTTGTAGCGGAAATCATGCGACCGCAGAGTGCGCAGATTTCCTCGCGTTGAATGTCGCGGATAGGTGGGCGGCCGCGAAACGATACAAGTTGTGTTTTCGTTGCCTAAGTGACGTACATAGACGTCAACCTAAATGCAAATACATACCGTGCGGAGTCGAAGGATGCGAAGCGGCGCATAGTAAATTATTGCACGCGGGTAATAAAGGCGATACTCGCGCGTCGTCCTCAGCATCCGCGCGCGGATCAGTAGGTTCAATTAACCACGTGACACAGGCCAGTACCTACCTACAGATAGCACCTGTGGAAGTCAGCGGTCCTTTAGGTACTGTCACTACCTACGCATTGTTGGACAGCGGGTCCACAATGACGTTGATGGAAAAGGGAGTGGCAGAGTTGGTAGCACCTAAGGGTCCGTCTGAGTTGCTATCTATAGAAGGGGTGGGGGGCAATAGGCTGGACGACTCTAGCTCCAGCAGAATCAAAGTGTCCATACGTGGCTTATGTAATCGTAATTTCGAAAACATGTACGCGCATACGATCGAACGGTTGAACCTAGGCTCCCAGGAAATAAAACGGGAATTCGTTAAAAAATTCGAACATCTCGTCGAAATCGAGGATGAGCTATGCTATGACCGCGCGAAGCCGACTATTCTCATCGGCCAAGATAATTGGCACCTCATAACGACGCGTAAATTGAAGGAAGGGAAAAAGTCTGAGCCAGTAGCTTCATTAACGAGCCTAGGGTGGGTTCTACACGGGCCAGACTCGTTTACGCGTAGCAGCACCGTCGCGTTCGTGAATCACGTGAGGGCAGGCGAGGGCGTTGACCCGGTTCTAGAGCTGATAAGAGAACATTTCAGTATTGATTCGTTAGGGATCGAGCCCCGTAGGCCGAAAGCCGACCCGAACGAGCGCGCGCGCCAGCTGTTGAATACGACATGTAAAAAAGTAGGTAGTAGGTTCGAGGCCGGTTTGCTTTGGCGTACGGACGACGAAACAATGCCGATGAACCGGGGCCAAGCGCTCCATCGTCTGTACAGCCTCGAATCTAAGCTAGATAAAAACACCGCTACGAAAGCTGAGTACACCAAACAGATCGAAAATCTCATCAAAAACGGTTACGCCGAAAGGGTAGAGACCACGCCCACTTCACCGCGAAGTTGGTACTTACCGCATTTCGCGGTGGTACACCCGCAGAAGGGCAAGTTGCGTGTCGTCTTCGACGCCGCTGCTAGGACGGGAGGTAAATGCCTCAATGACGCGCTCTTAGCAGGTCCGGACCTACTTCAATCGTTGTTCGGTGTACTGATTAGATTCCGCGAAGGTAGGATAGCGGTCGTTGCCGACATCAAAGAAATGTTCCTTCAAATAAAAGTTGTCGAGAAGGATCGTGATAGTTTACGTTTTCTATGGCGGGGAGAAGATCGCGCGATAGCACCGCAGGAGTATAGGATGACGTCACTCATTTTCGGAGCGGCGTCATCGCCGTGCATCGCGATACACGTCAAGAATAGAAACGCAAACGATCACGCCGAACAGTATCCACTAGTTGCCCGGGCAACAGAGCGCAATTTTTATATGGATGACTATTTAGGGACATTTGACGACGAAAAGATAGCGAAACAAGTAGTCAACGATATGCACAAAGTGCATCTAGGCGCCTCGTTTGAATTACGCGGATGGGCTTCGAACGTGCCCGACGTTATTAGCGGCGTAACAGACACGAGAAGCAGCGATTCGACTACGCTAGGAAAGAACGAGACAGAACGCACGCTCGGTCTCATGTGGAACCACAAACGCGACACGTTGAGCTTTAACGTTAATTTGCGCAATACGCCGCCAGAGGTCGTAAGCGGCGAGGCCCCGCCCACCAAGCGACAAGTGACGAGCGCGGTTATGTCTCTGTTCGATCCGTTAGGTTTCGTATCTCCGGTAACTGTAGTAGGTAAAGCTCTCATACAAGAGCTGTGGCGTAGCGGAATAGGCTGGGATGACGCCGTGTCCCCGGAACACAATGAAGCGTGGCGCTCTTTCGTAGCGAGTTTACAATGCCTTAAGGACCTAGAAGTAGGTAGGTACGTACCCGCTACAGCGTCAAAGGAGGGAGAGCTCCACACGTTCGTCGACGCGAGCGAAAAAGTTTACGCGGCCGCGGTCTATTTCGTGAGCACCGACTCTGCTAACAAGAAAGTTGCGCGGTTAGTGGCGGGCAAAGCCAGAGTGGCCCCGCTTAAGCCGATTTCGATACCTCGACTAGAATTGCAGGCGGCGGTATTAGGTAGTCGGTTGGCAGATTCGGTGAAGCGCGAGTCTGATTATATAATTAAAAATAATTATTTTTGGTCAGATTCCAAAACGGTCTTAACTTGGATAAAATCAGACCCGCGCTGCTACAAGTCGTTCGTAGCTCATAGGTTAGCCGAAATAGAGAGCTTGACATCGCCTATAGAGTGGCGGTGGGTACCTTCGGCGGAGAATGTTGCGGACGACGCAACAAAAGGTATCCCCGCCAAGTTTAACAGTAAGCATAGGTGGTTTTTCGGCCCGGCCTTTATTAGGAGCGACCCCGGAGCATGGCCCAAAGAGCGGCCCGCTCCGGCGCCGCCACTCGTGGAAGAGGAAAAGCGATCGGTAAAAGTCAACGTTGTAAATAGGCATGAACATTTTTTACCGCAAATCGAGCGTTTCTCTAAATATAATAGGTTGTTGCGTGCTACGGCTGTCGTCCTTCTCACCGCTGAGGTTTTTAAAGCCAGTTTACTCAAGAAAGAGACACAGAAAAAGATCACAAATGATCACTTGAGGCTCGCAGAGCTGCTACTGATAAGGCGGAGCCAACACATGTCATTCGCAGAAGAAATGAGAAAACTAAAGGCAGGACAGCCAATACCGAAGGGATCGAAAATTAACAAGATCGCCGTGCTGTTAATCAACGGGACCCTGTATTTGAATAGCCGCATAACAGAACAGAGAGTACGACGCCTGCCAGTCCTTCATGCCAAAGAGGCCTTCACACGGTTGTTGATCCACCACACTCATGCCACTCTCAATCACGGCAACCACAACACCGTGCTGAATGAATTACTTCAGAACTATTACATCATAGGACTGCGCAGCGCGCTTCGCTACATTTGCAGTACATGCCAGTGGTGTCGGACCTATAAGGGGGTACCCCACAAAACCCCCGTAGGCGACTTACCAGCAGAAAGGCTTGCCAGTAATCAACCGCCCTTTACCGCTACTGCGGTCGATTACTTTGGCCCGATGCAAATCACCGTCGGTCGCCGCCATGAGAAGAGGTGGGGCGCCTTATATACCTGCCTCACGACCCGCGCCGTGCACCTCGAGCTGGCCCCATCACTCTCGGCCTCCTCGTTAATACTAACCTTGAGAAGAATGATGGCACGACGCGGCACGCCGACCGTGATATACAGCGACAACGGGACAAACATGGTTGGAGCAGAAAGAGAGATAACAGAAGCCCTCAAAGAAGCCGACGGTGAGCTAGAAGCGTTCGCGAGCAGCAAAGCGATAGTATGGAAAAAGATACCCCCCGGCTGCCCAAATCAGGGTGGGGCTTGGGAGCGGCTGGTCCGCAGTATTAAGACCGCCCTCCGCACCACCCTCAAAGAGAGATTTCCATCAGAAGAAACGCTCCACACGTTGCTACTAGAAGCAGAGCACGTGGTGAACTCGAGGCCCTTGACCCCGGTCAACCCGAACTTAGACGAAGAGGCGTTGACCCCGAATCATTTCCTAATCGGGAGGTCAAGCGGTATGACATCCTTTGGGTCGTTTCGAGATGAAGAAATGACAGCTCATTCTTGGAGAGCGTCACAGGCTGCCGCGGACAGATTCTGGAAGAGATGGATTATGGAATATAAGCCCACCTTACAGGCCCGCATTGAACCTAACAAACAGCATTCAAATCTACAAGTCGGAGACGTCGTATTAGTGGTCGACCAAACGATGCCCCGAAGTACGTGGCCGCGCGGCATAATCCGTTCCGTTTTGCCAGGCCCGGACGGCCGCGTTCGAATAACGGAGGTTATGACCCGCGCGGGCGTAATGCGCCGCCCAGCTTCACGACTTATTCTTTTGTACCGAAGTTAAAGTGCTCGCGCACGGGGGAGAGACTGTAAAGAATAGGTAGATTAAGAATGTAGTTTTTAGACAATAAGTAGGTTTAAGTTAGTCTGTAGTATTAGAAATTAGATTGTTTATATTATATTCCATATTAGATTAAGTAAATTATGTAAAGTGTCTGTTTTTATGTTATGTTTTGATTATTTGATAAATAAATGATGACTACCTGGAGCTTGCTTCTATCGACGCTCTCATTGGTTCATAGCACCCGCGCGTGCTACAGGGGGCACCGCCCCACCCGCGCGGCGAGCGCGAGTATAAATACAACACGCTCGCCGTAGCGCGTTTACTCCCACGCCAGAAGCTACACGAGAAGCACGCGCCACTCCGTCCACCTCGTCCAAATATCGGGTGTTTTATTTCGTTGGATATACCCATTAGACATCCCCAACACCTAGTATTTAACCTTTAACCTTCCTTAAACAAAGCAGCAGTACTTGCACTGTTGTGGTTCGGCGCGGAGAGTAAGACAGCCGGTGAAATTACTGGCACTTGAGGTATTCCAACTTAGGCCTCTAGGTTGGCAACGCATCTGCAATACCCCTGGTGTTGCAGATGTTTATGGGCGGTGGTGATCTCTTAGCACCAGGAGACCCACTTGTTCGTTTGCCTTCCAGTCGAATAAAAAAAAAACAGACAGACAGACAGACAGTTACTTTCGCATTTATAATATTAGTAGGGATTATTATTACCACTTGCTACGTAAAACATTCCACCTGACGGAAAACCACGAGCTTTGCGGTGAAGGAAAACATCGTGAGGAAACCTGCACAAACCTGCGAAGCAATTCAATGGTGCGTGTGAAGTTCCCAATCCGCACTGGGCCCGCGTGGGAACTATGGCCCAAGCCCTCTCATTCCGAGAGGAGGCCTGTGCCCAGCAGTGGGACGTATATAGGCTGAGATGGTGGTGGTGTTGGTGACGGAAAACTGTCATTACTCACCCTGTTTTTCCAGTTCCTCTTTCCATTTCTCCCCGAGGGCGTCGCCCCGGGGCGCTGCTCTATGACCCGGCGTACATCTGCAATATAATTGTTAAATTATGTACATTATTATCCATACTAATATTACAAATGTGAAAGTGTGTGTGATTGTATGTTTGCCAAAAATCACGACGATCCGTCGCTCCATTTCGACATGAAAGACGGACAAACATACAAACACACACACTTTCAGCTTTATAATATTAAGTACTAGCTTTTGCCCGCGGCTCTCTCTCGGGAACTGTGCATTTTTCCGGGATAAAAAGTAGCCTATATAGTAGACGTGATGCCAAAGCATAGAGATAGTTTATGGGCTAGAGAGTGACATAGGCTACTTTTTAACCCGGGAAAATGCAGTAATAAATGGCGTTTCTATTTCTACATAAACCGATTTCTTTATTTATACATCACACTAACTTTTGCCTGCGGCTTCGCCTGCGTAGTATTCGGTTACTGCGCGATGTTCCCTCGGGAACTGTGCTTTTTTCCAGGGTAAAAAGAAGCCTATGTCACTCTCGGGCCCATAAACTATGTCTATGCTAAAAATCACGTCGAAACGGAGCGACGGACGTGTAAAATTACAGCTTTCTAGCATTGATAGTCCCTGAGCAAAGCCGCGGACGGACAGACAGACAGACAGACTGACACGGCGAAACTATAAGGGTTCCGTTTTTGCCATTTTGGCTCCGGAACCCTAAAAGCGGTGCTTTCACACTACAATCTGTCTGCAACTTTACCAACCTGTACACATCTGATATGCTGAGTTGTCCTTTCCGACCTTTCACGAAGAGTTCTCTAGTGTACCTGTCAAATAAAAACTCGCCATAACATTCATCATACATTCAAATCAGCGCTGAGGTGTTTATTATTAATGCTTCAGCATTATGCTGAGCCAGTGTCCGATTCACAACCGCAATGACGCATAATTTCCTATGTGTTGTATATTTGTACTTAATGCCATTGTTGTGTCTTGTGTTGTGAATAAATGTATTTTCTTTCTTTCTTTTTCTTTCTTTCTTTTACATTCATATTCGAAATCAAGGCTCGAAACCGGTTTAGAAAATCAAAAAAAAAAACAAAATAACAATTTGTACGTCAACATTGTTTAATGGCTGGAGCCTCCTTTTAAGCTTGATAAAGCCATAAAAAAATAACAAAACAAAAAACAATTAAAAAAAAAATAGCGGTAAAAACCAATTTGTTTCGGTTTAACTCCAAATTTTCATAAGAACGCGAACGTTTTTAAGAACTTAACTATAACCTAAATAAACCGGTTTATTCGACGAGTAACAGCTGGCCGGCCGGCGGCGGGCGGCGACGTTTATCCTGCGCCGGAATAAACCGGTTTTTATTGTTCTAAACCGGTTAATCTGACAAGAACTTTATGGAAATGTTCCCTTAAAAACCGGTTTAAAAATAACGGTTTCGCGAACGAAACCAAAATGAAAAGATTTTGCGCCAAGTACATGATAACGGTTTGGAAATTTAACCGGTATCCGAGCCTTGTTCGAAATTATAAAATAAATAAATAAATATCATGAGACATTATATAGGTTGAAATTAAGAGCGTAATACAAAATTAGTGTTTCGTGCTCAGTTATTGCTGGGTAATCATCATCATCATCATCCCAGCCTATATACGTCCCACTGCTTGGCACAGGCTTCCTCTCAGAATGAGAGGGCTAGGGCCACAGTTCCCACGCGTGCCCAGTGCGGATTGGGAACTTCACACGCACCATTGAATTGCTTCTCAAGTTTGTGCAGGTTTCCTCACGATGTTTCCCTTCACCGCAAAGCTCGTGGTAAATTTCAAATGTAATTCCGCACATGAATTTCGAAAAACTCAGAGGTGCGAGCCGGGGTTTGAATCCACGACCCTCTGCTTGAGAGGCGATAGGTCAAACTAGGCCACCACGGCTTTGCTGGGTAATATAATGCTTTAACTCTTTTGTTGAAATTTGCGGTCTGATGAAATTTCCGGTTTCCATACATTATTCACGATTTCGTATTTCAAAAATGTATAGAACTATCCCACATCAGGCTTAAGTCTAAGATAGATTAATAATGTTAACCGACTTACCAATAAGTGAGCTTCGACAGCAGACCCGCCTGCTCTCTGGGATTTTGTTTCCTCTCGATATCGAAGTACCCCGGATCCATATTGGGCACCAAGCCACTTGTTCTCTTATAAATATATCAACAATCTTATGCTTATAGTTTTTGGCACCTTTTTGTAACGCTAGGCGGCGCTAGGGCGCCATTTTGGGTAACTGAAACAATAGAAAGTTCGTGTCAAAATCCATCATGGAAATGGAGGACAAAACCGGACATAGTTAGGCTTTTTCAATGCTTATTCGGCCAAATCCTACTAATATTATAAATGTGAAAGTTTGTGAGTGAGTGAGTGAGTGAGTGAGTGAGTGAGTGAGTGAGTATGTTTGTTACTTCTTCACGCTGAAACGGCTGGACGGATTTTGATGAAATTTGCCAAAAGTTAGTTTATAACTTGGATTAAAACATAGGATACTTTTTATCCCGATATTCCCACGGGATAGGGATAAAATCTCAAAATAACAACCGCTGGGCTTAGAGTAATGAAATTTCGTATGTAGGTAGCTGGTCGTCTGGAATAACACAGGCTACTTTTATCCCTATGTTCCCATGGGATAGGAATAAAATCTTGGACTAATAACGCGTGCGAAGCCGCGGGTAAACGCTAGTTAATAATAAATTAATAATATTGTTATGTCTTGTGTGTGTGTCTATTGCTGTGTTGTGAATAAATGTATTTCTTCCTTTTCTTTCTTTCAAATGAAACGGTGTCCGGCATGTCCGGGCTTTGTTAGGCTTTTTACAATTGACCAGTGATTATAGGTAAGTTCATAAAATTAATAAAGAAATTATTTAACAAAAAAGTTAAACTGACTCCAAAATAACCTAACCAACAAAAAGTTGGAAAACCCCCGACTTTGTTACTTTAAAGTTCAATATCTCAAAAACGGCTGAACCAATTTTGATGAAACATATCTAAGAACTATCGCTAGAAAACCTGCTATCGAATAAAAAAAACCGCATTCAAATCGGTCCACCCGTTTAAGAGCTACGGTGCCACAGACAGACACACATAGCGGTCAAACTTATCACACCCCTCTTTTTGCGTCGGGGGTAAAAATAAAAAAATAACAAAAAATGGAACCGACTACGTAACCCTTGAAAATATTTTTCTATGTACCTACTAGCTAGAAGTCGGTGCCTCAGCACGACCCAGCAGGAGTGATTGAAACCCATTGTATGTAGGTGAAATAGACGCCTATTGCTCCACTCCTGCTGGGTCGTGCTGAGTCACCGACTTCGAGCTAGTAGGCACCTAGAAAAATATTTTCAAGGGTTTTGTAGTCGGTTCCATTTTTTGTTATTTTTTTATTTTTAACCCCCGACGCAAAAAGAGGGGTGTTATAAGTTTGACCGCTATGTGTGTCTGTCTGTGTGTCTGTATGTGTGTCTGTCTGTGGCACCGTAGCTCTCAAACGGGTGGACCGATTTGAATGCGGGTTTTTTTATTTGATAGTAGGTTTTCTAGCGATGGTTCTTAGACAAGTTTCATCAAAATTGGTTTAGCCATTTTTGAGATATTGAACTTTAAAGTGACAAAGTCGGGGGTTTTCCAACTTTTTGTTGGTTAGGTTAGGTTATTTTGGAGTCAGTTTAACTTTTTTTTTTTTAATTTTCTTTTACTCTGTCAAATCAACACATTGTCAATCTTGTATGGCGCTAAGTACGTGGCTGTGATACGACAAAGTACAAAAGTAACCAGCTACTTTTTATACTGATTGTAACCCTACTCATATCAGATATTTCATGCACGGTTTGTAGTGCAGTAAATGAAGGAAGTTGTTGTATGGAGACCCGAGCATTAATTCCTCAGTCGATGAAATTTTGCTTGGTTATTGTATAGTATGAGCCGCAACTAAAATATAAAAAATCCAAAAAAAAACCACCTTAGTTAGGTATTTATACCTAAAAATCGTCACTACTTTTAAAAAACTCGTATCTCGAAATGGATAATTTTTCCGAGTGCACTTTATGACCATTACGTCAAGGTTCAATTTTGTTCGCGTATTGATTTGAGGATACGAGATTTTTTCAAAGTAGTGACGAAACACAAATCTGTTTATATTAGTAATTTAATTTAATTTCTGCTGGGATATTTTTTTTTTATATTTCGTATATTGTTCCAATACGTTACATGAGTATGTCTATGTTGAAGAAAGTTTGAACGGAGCATTTTTTTTTATTTTTTTTTTGGATATTTATACAATACTCTTTATTTATTGATACTTTATCATACTGTCAAGTTTTTTCGGGCTGAGGAATTACTGTTGAGTCCACTACCTTTATTTACTGCACTAAAAAGTAACCAGCTACTTTTTATACTGACTATAACCCTACTCAAAGTCAAAGTCAAAGTCAAAATCTCTTTATCAGACTCGTGTCAGATATCTCATGCACGTTTTGCCGTGAGTGAGATATTGCTTCTGGAACTGTACCTATGGTGACATTCTATGAATGGGCAATAAACTACTGTAATACCACGACCAGGTAAAATAATAATAGTTTTCCTGTTATTGCCGTTGAAGGCGAGTTAGAATACAAATAAAACATCCATTTAGAAATAATTTAATCTATTGTTCAAACAAGTCCTAAAAAAACTGGGAATTATTCGGTGCGGTTAGATTATAATTAAATATAAATAAATAAATATCATGGGACACTTGACACCAATTGACCTAGTCCCAAACTAAGCAAAGCTTGTACTATGGGCACTAGGCAACGGATAAACATACTTATATAGATAAATACATACTTAAATACATATTAAACATCCAAGACCCGAGAACAAACATTTGTATTATTCATACAAATATCTGCCCCGGCCATGGTTACGTCCCCTGGACAACTGTTTGTCCCCTGGACTACTTAAGTTTGTATTTTCGATATAGTTTTACGGGATGACCGTAAAACTAGCAACTTTGGAGTTGAAACAAAAAATACAAAAATACTCCAAATAACCAATCATATTTTTTTAGTTTTTTTTTCCTGTACTATGACTTTAGCCTCTGGACAATTATGAATACTATTGACTTAGCAAGATATTTAGGCATTTTGCCACTAAGACTTAATGCGATTTAGGTAATTTGCAAAGCAGACATAATGCATTTCAGGCATTTTGCCGCTAAGACTTAATGCGATTTAGGTAATTTGCAAAGCAGACATAATGCGTCTAAGGCAATAAGATACTTCGGCGTTTTGCGTTTTAGATGACCAGCTCAGGAGGGATCAAAAATACACGCTGTATTGCTAAGTATCAGTCTTATCCCATGGCTTCATTATTTGTCCAGAGGCTTGTATTTTCTGTGTAATTTTTAAAAAGTGTTTTCAATAAACAGACACGTTGAGATCGCTTACCTCCTCTTTAATGCTAAAATAAAGACACACACGCATAGACGAGTGCTTTTATACAAAACCTCGCACCAACTGACTCACATATGTTTGTGATAAAGATAAATTATCATACAATAGTACACGCTAGATAAGACTTATCTCCAAACAAGGTAATATTAGCTCAGATATAATATCTATTCTTATTTGTATCTCACATATTGACTACTACGTAGATAATAATACTGGTGTAATCTTAAGTAGTTTCAAGTCATTTCTTGGTATCATCGAAGGATTTTACAGATTTTTAGGGTTCTCGAATCCAGCAAAGAAATCTTTTAGATAGTATTATCTATTGTAGTCTGTCTGTTTATTAATTTACTAGCTTTTGCCCGCGGCTCCACCCGTGTGGTATTCGGTTATCACGCGCTGTTCCCTCGGGAACTGTGCGTTTTTCCGGGATAAAAAGTAGCCTATGTCACTCTCGTGTCCATAAACTATCTCTATGCCAAAAATCACGACGAGCCATCGCTCCGATTTTTCCTCAACGGCCACAGAACCTTATCTCGGACGTGTCCGACACGCTCTTGGCCGGTTTTCTACAATCGTACTTTGCATTATAACGCCTGGGCACCAGTCATCGAAGACCTGTACAGACATGTGATTCGATAACAATGACTCGTTATATTATATACTTATCAGCAGATAGAAACAAAACATAAAATTACGCGAACGTGACACGTACAACCAAAAGCGTCTGGACTTGTCTAATTCTAAGGCCGATTACACACACAAGGTGCCGTCATGTATGAAAAAAAAAATCACAAAACTGTCATTTTTAGGGGGAAATTTTTTTAAACTATCTGAATCGATTGTGCTCTTGATTCTGAGTAGGCATAACTATATTTTTTCCAAAAAAAGAAAAAGAAAAGGTACACCATTTTATGAAAATGCTTAATCGGGTCAATCAACTATTTTACCGACACTTTGGGCGTCTCCTGCGTTACCAAAATTGTCTCTGGCGTTACTAAAAAATCGTACTTCCAACAAGATATTTCACGGTTTAATAGGTTGAAGTACGTAGGATGGCATGCATTCATGAACACCATCTATTAAATTACAGAAAAAACATGTTTATTTACAAAAATCTGCAATTTTTTTAAAAATGTCGCGGACGGATTAGTGTCAGTAAAAAAGTTGATTGGCCCAATTAACATTTTTTTAGGTTACCTAGCCTAATGCACATTTTAAACTATAAGATTAGAGCATTTTAATAGAGTGTAGATACCGCGCAAGTGGTAGTGCCAGTGTACTGCCGTTTCGGCAAAATATTTTTCGACAAATTTCTCTTCCCAGAAAACTTATCGTAGTAGTTACCCAAACGAATTTTCAGGATCTTTACGAAAATTTCGCATTTAATTCACCTGGCATAATTCCACATTATCAAATTTTATTATGACAATCGTTTATTTGGCAAACGTTTTCTTTTGGCTAATATCATTTTCCAAAAAATTTCATTTCATTTCATTTAGGTTAGAACGGCGTCCCTCACAGAAACGAACCGCTTTCAGATAAGTAGGTTAGGTTAGGTTACAACTGCGTCCCACTCCCACCCAGAAATGAACCACTGTCAGAAAAGTAGGTTCTAGGTTAGAAGTCGTTGTGTGCAACCAACCTAAAATATCGTGCGTCATGAGATCATTCTTAACAGTGGAATATAAACAAATACCTACTGATAAAGTTATCACGTATGTTGCAATCTCACGAATCGGTCTCGACTTGTCCAAATCTGTCATTTATAAAAGAAGCGCGCTCTTTTAAGTCCACTCCACATCGTCATTTGCCATTTGCCATGCGGCGTGATTGTGTTACAACGTTTCTATATAAAAAAATCCAAGATACTGTATTTAAGTCGTAAATTACCAATATAGTCGGGAAACTCACGTCTTAAATTGAGTTTAGCTCGACCTGTTTCAGACTATTTCGTAGCCCTTCTTCAAAACGATACAGAGCAGTGGCGCGTGCTCCTTTGAAGGGCTACGAAATAGCCCGAAACATGTCGAGCTAAACTCGATTTAAGACGTGATTTAATATGAGTGAGTCTTACTGTAGTTTCATGTTCAAAATACAGTTGGGAAAAAAACAAAAAACCTTAAATGACTGCCTTAAAAACTTTTTAATAAAAAGCAGTAAGAAAAGAACAATAGTGGTCATGGACATGGTAAGTAACTTAAAGTTCATCAGTCGGGTTTAGGGTTGCCAGGTCCCCAAACGTAATAACCCGACAGACGAGCCGTTTCGGCCGGACTATTTGGCGAAAAGGCCGGACACCCCAATTATTAAGGACTCTCCTATGACTGCGGCTGCGAACGAGTCAAAAAAAAATTTTTTTTTTCCTTGTCAATGGTAGCCTTTATACTTCCCAGTTATAATAATAAACTCTATACCAAATTTCATCTTAATCGGTTTCGTAGTTTAAGCGTGAAGAAGTAACAGGCAAGCAGATAGACTGAGTTACTTTAGGATTATGTGTCTTCTACTAGCTCGAAGTCGGCGACTCAGCACGAGCCAGCAGGAGTGGAAAGAGGTATGGGCATAAAGCGGGGGGGCGAGCCCCAGCAATAAAGAAAACCCAGGAACATGATTGCTCAACTATAGGTTAGGTTAGGTTAGTATTTTGTCAAGGCGTCAAGCATCTTAATTAGGCGGAATAGGAGCTCGTTCGTTAAATTCATATGATTATTTGCTTTCGAGACATAAAATTGGTGTTACATTAAGTACTTATGCCGAAACTGTTTTCGCATAACAGTTTACGCAGAATTATTTTACGCATAACCAATGTAAGCCGAATGGGCTTTACGCATAATTTGTGAATCGCGAATATTGTTTAGGCAGAAAATTACTTACGCATAAATTAGTTACGCAGAAAGTTACTTTCGCATATTTAATGTAATACCAATTCTATGTCTGGAAAGCAAATATTCATATGAATTTAACGACTCTGAGGCGAAGTCGACGGAGCTCCGCTCCGCGGAGCTCCTATTTCACCTAGTTAAGGCGCTCCGCGCCTTGACAAAATACTAACCTAACCTAACCTATAGTTGAGCAATCATGTTACCTGGATTTTCTTTATTGCGTGGGGGCTCGCCCCCCGTCCCTTTATGCCCATGCCTCTTTTACTGGTGGCTGTTCGTTCCGTTACAAACATAATTCTAACCTAACCTAATAACCTATTTTTCTGGTCATAAATAGTAATTAGGTACCTAATTTATTTTCGGACATAGATTTGGACAGGATTTCAGCGTATCAAAATTTGGCATATCAAAAGTATGCTAAACAAGATTATGCATAATAAAATTCGGCCATGTTAATATTATGCTACAATAAATTCGGCTAAACCATTACTCAGCTTATACAGAATTATGCCGAACTAAATTTCGGCAAGTTTAAGATTCGGCGTAAATAAATTATGCGAATCCTGTTATGCGTAATCAGTTTCGGACATTAAAAAGTATGCGAAATAGAGGGCACCCTCGACCGAGTGCTCTGTCTCGCCAGGTCTCGTAGTGCAGTAAATAAAGGTAGTGGGCCCAACAGTAATTCCTCAGCCCGAAAAAACTTGACAGTATGATAGTGTCAATAAATAAAGAGTATTGTATAAATATCCAGAAAATAAAATAAAATAAAAAAAATGCTCCGTTCAAACTTTCTTCAACATAGACATACTCATGTAACGTATTGGAACAATATATGAAATATAAAAAAAAATATCCCAGCAGAAATTAAATTAAATTACTAATATAAACAGATTTGTGTTTCGTCACTACTTTGAAAAAATCTCGTATCTCAAATCAATACGTGAACAAAATTGAACCTTGACGAAATGGTCATAAAGTGCACTCGGAAAAATTATCCATTCCGAGATACGAGTTTTTTAATAGTGACGATTTTTAGCTTATAAATACCTAACTTAGGTGTTTTTTTTTTTGGATTTTTTTATATTTTAGTTACGGTTCATAGTATACAATAACCAAGCAAAATTTCATCGACTGAGGAATTAATGCTTGGGTCTCCATACAACAACTTCCTTCATTTACTGCGCCATCGCCCGTTATCTCGGTGCGTTCGATCAAGGCAATAAACACTACCCTATCTTCACCCCATGCTATTAAATCAAGCCAGCCATTGCGTCACCGGGTCACAGTTAACATTCAAAGGTCAGAGGTAGGTCAATGCCAGCTTTCAGCAATGGTTGGCTGTGCCGAATCGATTTGGTGTACCGATTCGAGTGACCCGGCCATGGCGGTGACTACAGGATTCAGTGCCATTGTGTAAAAACTTGATTTCAAATAAAAAAAAAAATTATAACAAAAATAGAACCATGACAATAATTTTCTACCAGTCTGAAGTCGGTGCCTCAGCACGAGCCAGCAGGAGTGGACCTATGATCGTCTACCTCACCTACAACTATACGAGTAAATGGCTTCAATCACTCCTGCTGACTTCAGACTGGTAGAAAATTATTTTCATGGTTTTTTGTAGTCGGTTCTATTTTTTGTTATAAATTTTTTTTTTCACGCTTTTTATTGTAAAACATCTAAGATACAATATACAACTGCTCGTCACCTTTTACGAAGAATTGCTTTTTCCGATGCAGAGACGTTCATTATTGAGGAGTCCTGGTACTTCACCACCCATTTCATTTCACCATATGCGTCACGAGGAGCATAAATTGCTTAGCAACTGTGTTACAGCAATTGAAATTCAACTCATAAAAATACTTGTTTCTAAATTCCTAGACGAACGCAAAAAAAAACACGTTTGTATGTTTGCCCGTCTTTCACATCGAAACGGAGCGACGGATCGACGTGATTTTTGGCATAGAGATAGTTTATGGCCCAGAGAGTGAGATAGGCTACTTTTTATCCCAGAAAAATGCACAGCTCTCGAGGGAACAGCGCGCGATAACCGAACACCGCGCGGGCGGAGCCGCGGGCAAAAACTAGTTGACTATATATGGGTCAGAATCAGAGAGGTGAGCATTGTGCTTCCGACAAAGTTTTTCTTAATAAAATACGTAATATTACTACAATATTTCATTTCAAAATAAAGGTACTGTGCATAATTACAAGGCACTTATAACATTTATTGATTTATTATAATATTTTACTTGATTTTAAACAAAAACAGGCCTAAATAGTCATTTCGGGAATGCGTCCTTATACCATGTCTCATAGTTCAGACAAGTCAAGAATGTTTACAATTACGACTTAAAAATGACATATCTTAATATTGGCTTTAAAAATCTTCAAATTAAAAATATATGTATAAATTAAATTCATATCAGTTTACTTTCTTCATAATTTGGCTATTCAAACGCTGTCTGACATTTAGCAAATCATTCCGTGAACGCGATGCATGTTGGTTGATGTAATTAAAGCAACTCACCCTAGTTGGCGAATAGGAGCAACAGTGTGAATTTCGCTAGTGAAAGCAAACGGCGTATGTCGTGTTTACGGAAAAAAATGATTGATTTTGTTGGTAAGTACCTTTTCGTTTAATATGTGTGAGGCGTACTTTAATTCCTTGTCACTACGGGAACACTCTTTGGTGATTAATTTTTCGAAAAATTGCATACTTTTTGCAAAATTATTATAAATATTATAGCTCACTTGTTCATAACCTCTGAAACCGATGTCTTACATGGCAGCGTCAAGCGTCACACGAAAATAATTATCGAATAATCATTTTGGGAACGGTCATTTCGGGAACGTTCTCGTATGTGACGGACATTCCCGGAATGATACTCTGTGACAAGAATGATACTCTACTGTTTTTAAATCATGCCAAATTTTGTTTTAAGTATCCGTTTAGTACGAGTAACATGGAAAGCGATAAAAATAAAGAGAAAGGGAATTCAAAAAACGAATAAAACAGGACAGTATAGCTTATAAAAGGCACCGTAAAAGGGCTAATGCAAGGAAGCGCTAGTTTTTAGATAAAATGGCACCTGAACAAAAAGAGATGAAGAGACTGAAAGATAGGCAATATTACCAAAGAAAAAAAGCTGAAAAAAAAGTTAAGACTGTTGATGATATGACTGAAAGAGATAAGAGGAAACAGAGAAAGTTGTGGAGAAAAAAATCACAAAAGTACAGACAGAAGAAAAAGATAATGGCAAATATTTTAGTCTGTTTTAGCTAGTTAACATTCGCGTGTTGAGGAAGAAATCAGGAAGAAAACAAGTTAAAAAGGATAAAGCGCAGACTTACAGAACCGTTAAAAAACAGAAACATAAAATACAAAAAATACAAAGAATAATAGATCAATTGCGAAAAAAAGTGGAGAGAAGCAGAAGACGTGAAGAAAGAGCATCGCAAAATCGTGCTGATACACCTACTCCCAAAGTTGATGAATTGACAAGAGGATGTTCTGTTACTCCGGAAGTTTATAAACTACAAAGTTTATTACTATTATATTTTGAGTTTAAATTTTGATACTCGTGTTCCTCATTCCTTAAGTACAAATAAAAGGTACAATACTGCAAACTTATATTAATTTCATGCATAAAATATGTCAAAAACCGAGTGTTGCCTTTATTCAGCGAACGTAGACGTCATTTTGAGAACACCCCCGTCATTTACGGGAACATCGCAAAAACGTCAAATAAATTACTAAAATGTAATGTTATAGTTAAATCTTGTATACATAAGATGAAATCATCTTTAAAATTTCATATTTATATTATAAATATACCCTGTAGTGCAAGAATGTATACAATAAATAGAAAATTAGGAGCAGAATTTACATAAATTGAAAATTTATGGAAAGTAATTTCAAAAATACGTGTTTTTACTTTAAAAACATACAAAATAATGTCATTTTTAGATTTAGGAACAGGTATACTTAAATTTATTGAAGGTTATTCTTAAATACGTTGCTTATTTTATTATTAAAAAAAATATTTAAAAGTGTTCCCGAAATGACTTATGACTCTGTCATTTTTCATTAAAATAGGTAGAACTTCTAAAATATATATTTTTGTGCGTGCCTTTTAACAGGAAAGATACATGACAAATGATAGAATAGATTTCTCTTGCTAGTTTTCTTCAAAAATAAACTTAATTTCTCAGATATTTCAAAATCAAAAATACTCACCTCTCTGATTTTGACCCATATGTATGTAAGCTAATTTATTGAATCAGGCGTTACTTTGCGGAGGTCCATATCAATGAACTAAAAGAATTTCCTTGCTCACCCGCGACCTTGCGATAGCTAAGCTTATGTAAAATATGCGTGTACGGTTCGTGCAGTTCAGTGTTTTTAACCTCCGCCGCAAAAAGAGGTGTTATAAGTTTGAACGCTATGTGTGTCTGTCTGTCTGTCTGTGGCACCGTAGCTCTTAAACCGGTGGACCGATTTGAATGCTGTTTTTTTATTTGATAGCAGGTTTTTTAGCGATGATTCTTAGATATGTTCCATCAAAATCGGTTCAGCCGTTTTTGAGATATTGAACTTTAAAGTGACAAAGTCGGGAGTTTTCCAACTTTTTGTTGGTTAGGTTATAGTTCAATCCCTACTAATATTACAAATGCGAAAGTAACTCTGTCTGTCTGTCTGTTACGCTTTCACGTCGAAACCACTGAACTGATTTTGATGAAATTTGATATAGAGATAGTTTAAACCTCAAGGATCAACATAGGATACTTTTCATTCCGATAGAGGGCCACTACGCGATAACCTACATCCGTGCAGACGAAGTCGCGGGCATAAGCTAGTTACCTACAGGGTGTCCCAGAAGTACCACGTCACAGTGACACCAGAGGTAGGCCAGCTCAAGACGCACCTAACCAACCTAACATGACCCCAGTAAAAGTTGGACGGTTTTCGAGTTATTACCGAAATAAAGATTTTTGGGGATACTCCCCTTTCTCTTGACATTTTTAGTACCAGCATCGGCTTGGAAAGCTCTTAATAACAGTTTTTTATGTGTATCGAATCCTGAATAGTTACTTCAGAAGTGCAGTGTGTTATTTTGTCAGTAACTACCTTAAAATGCTGAAAAAAACTTCATTAATCTTGATTTAAGTTGTTTCAAAAATATGAATTTCAACTTTAACCATCTGCCATGAAAAAAAAATACTAGAAACGAAACAAATAAATAACGTAAATAAATTAGGCATGTTATGCAGATTTAGAAATAGTATCACACATGTATCTTACTCCAAGAACATTAGACATTCTTATCACTTTAGCGAAGCCCTATCGAACCAACTTAAAACTGGAACTCCGGTAGCAGTCCCTGCTAAGTGGTACAAAAATGCTGTGTAAAGCGATGGCTCATCTAATATCTGATACAATTATTTTACCAAATGCACGAAGGCTAAATATTAATGTTTGTCTCCCTTTTCAATGCTAGGACTGGATCATAAAGAACCGGATATAACCTGCTTTCAAAAAAAAAACGCATTCAAATCGATTTACGCGTTTAAGAGCTACAGTGGCACAGGCAGACACACAGACAGACAGACTCACATACCGGTCAAACTTACAGTATCCCTCTTTTTGCATCGGGGGTTAAAAATGTCAATTAATGGTCTAACCAACAAAAAGTTTTTGCAACCCCCAATATTGTCACTTCAAAGTTCAATATCTCAAAAACGGCTGAACCAATTTTGATAGAAACGTCTAAGAACAATTGCTAGAAAACCTGCTTTCAATTAAAAAAAACGCATTCAAATCGATTCACTCGTTTAAGAGGTACTGTGCCACAGATAGACAGACATAGCGGTCAAACTTATAACACCCTTCTTTTTGCGTGGGTGGTTAAAAACATGTTTATCTTTCATTCATTTATTGGAATAAATTTAGTTCACAATAAATGTTCAAATTGTCTCCCATGGGCTCTGATGCACAAAAAACATCGTTTAATACGGCTCAATTTTCGTAAACCTACTTCCGATATGGTACGGACCGCGTCGAATACTCGTTGCCGCAATTCTTCTTCAGAGCGCATTGATTTCGCGTAAACTTTGTATTTTAAACATCCCCAATAAAAAAAATCTAGTGAGTTTAGATCCGGGGAACGCGGTGGCTATAAAATTGGTCCCAGTTGACCAATCCATCCAAGGTCCGTACACTTTGACCTTAAAGATGTCCAGATTATAGCGTTAACCAAATAATATTATCTATCGTTTTAAACTTTCGTGATTTTCATTCGTAGTCAAAATACCACCAACGGGACTTATCATACTAACACACACGAGTAATATTTACCTCGTCATTTCGACAACATTACAGTGGCCGTGGTCACGAGTTCACAAGTAGACTGAAGTGTGGGGTGTTAAGTCTACCTAGCAGCGCGAGTCCTTCGAACTGCCCTGTACTTTTGCAGTGTAGAGAAGGAGGAACTGAATGAACACACATTTCTAGTATAAACGTAGCGATCATAAGGTCGCGGGTGAGCAAAGTAGGTGATTGTTTTAGTTCATTAATATGGACCTCGGCAAAGTAACGCCTGATTCAATTAATTAGTAATGTAACATGTTTTTACTTAACAGTGACGGCTTGCGGTATCAGCAAAGTGATAAGAATGCCTAATGTTCTTGAAGTAAGGTACATGTGTTATACCATTTCTAAATCTGCATAACATGCCTAATTTATTTACGTTATTTATTTGTTTCATTTCTAGTAATTTTTTTTCATGGCAGATGGTTAAACTTGAAATTCATGTTTTTGAAACAACTTATCGATACACATAAAAAACTGTTATTAAAAGCTTTTCAAGCCGATGCTGGTACTAAAAATGTCAAGACAAAGGGGAGTATCCCCAAAAATCTTTATTTCGGTAATAACTCGAAAACCGTGCAACTTTTACTGGGGTCATGTTAGGTTGGTTAGGTGCGTCTTGAGCTGGCCTACCTCTGCTGTCACTGTGACGTGGTAATTCTGGGACACCCTGTATAAGTATGTAAGCTGTTCCGGGAACGCCACACCTTCGCGAATATTATTAAACATTGAATTAAAACGTAATTAAAATTAGCGTCGGCTGCAAAGCATTCACGTACGACCTTCAGAACTGCATAACACAGCGGCATGCGACCTAACAATGCAAGTTGCACTTGCTCCTTGCTTTGCTCTTGAAAATCATCATTTGGTGAAGTGGAACTGATGATGAAGACCACAGTTGACCATCGGAGTTACTACTCAATAACAAGTATTTCATGGGTTAAATTTCACAGGTTTCTTTCACTTTAACACAGTTGCTAAGCAATTTATGCTCCTCGTAACGCATATGGTGAAATGGAACGGGTGGTGAAGCACCAGGACTCCTCAATAGAGAAAGTCTCTGCATCGGCAAACGCAATCTTTTGTAAAAGGTGACGAGCAGTTGACATGAAGCTATTGTATCTTAGATTATTTACACGAAAAAGGGTGAAAAAAAAATTATAACAAAAAATTGAACCGACTACAAAAAAACTCTGAAAATAACTAGCTTTTGCCCGCGGCTCCGCCCGCGCGGTATTCGGAATTTTCTTTGCTATAAACCTCACGGAGTCCGAGACCTTTCCAACGAATGCAAAACCTTTGAAATCTTTTCTTGCGTTCTGGAGTTATAGCGTCAGGAAGGAAAACCCGACTTATTTTTATATAGTAGATTTTCTACCAGTCTGAAGTCGGTCGGTGCCGCAACACGAGCCAGCAGGAATGATTGAAGCCATTTACTCGTAAAGTCATAGGTGAGGTAGACGATTATAGGTCCATTCCTGCTGGCTCGTGCTGATGCAACGACTTCAGACTGGTAGAAAAATAATTTCATGGTTTTTTTAGTCGGTTCTATTTTTTGTTATAAAATTTTTGTAACCGAAAACTTACAATAAAGGCACAACAGGGTTTAAGTTCATTTACCTATACGTAACCTGTTCCGCGAAGGCCACACCTTTGCGAATAAACAATTGACAAGATTTCATTTTTTCAACACCTGTAAATTACTACAGGAATCGAAAGAGTTTTGCCTCCTGAACATGGCAAAATATTTATTATAATTTATTTCTCCATATTTAAAAAAATACAAAATAATTAAAAAATGTATCTGAATTTGCCAATACTACGACAGAATAGATAATTGTTTCCTTTGCCTTTTGCACCAGAAAAAGGAGCTGTCATAATTTTGACAACGTCTACTTCAGATTTACGCATGATTTACGTGATCTTTTTTTTAATAGAGACTAGACAAAAGTAATGGATCTATTATATCGTAGTTTTGGAGTTAAACCCTTTTCGAATAAGCACATCTTAAAAAATTTGTAACAAATTAATTAATAATCGTAGCGAAATTTTAAAAATATCAGCGTCTTTCTATTTCCAAGCAGAATACAGAGAACGAATCAAATTATGGTTTTAGAAATATGAAATGTTGTCAATTAAACATTTAATTAAAACGTAATTAAAATTAGCGTCGGCTGCAAAGCATTCACGTACGACCTTCAGAACTGCATAACACAGCGGCATGCGACCTAATAACGCAAGTTGCACTTTGTCCAGCCAATTCCACGATATTATAAATGCGAATAGGGTTGCCAGGTCCTCATACCGAAAAGCCGGGCAGACCTGCGAGTTTAGCCTGACATTTGGGTAAAAAAGCCTAACACCTTGCATTTTTAACCATATTCCATCTTCATGTATAAATAAAAACGGACCAAGAGCGTGTCGGACACGCCCAAAATAGGGTTCCGTAGCCTATGTCCGGCTTTATCCGGACACCTGGCAACACTAAATGCGAAGTTGTAAAAGTATGTTTCTTAGACTAGTTTTAGTGTCACGCGTACCGTCAGTACGGATCGCTCCGCACAGGCTGATCTATATGAGCTTCCTGGGAGCGTTTTAGAGTAATACGGAGGGGTCCGTACGGACGACCGACCGCGCGGATAGGAAGCTCATATAGATCAGCCTGTGCAGAGCGATCCGTACTGACGATACGCGTGACACTATAACCAGCCTTACCTCTTCGCGTCTAAACCGCTGAACCGATTTAGATCAAATTCGGTATACAGATGGTTTAAGCCCCGGGGAAGGACATAGGATAGTTTTTATCCCGGAAAATTGCATAGTTCTCGAGGGATAAAACGAATTCTACGCGAGTCGCTGGCAACATTAGGGCCAATCAACTTTTTAGTGTGTACAGTACACACATTATTCTGTTCCGTAATCCGTACCCCAGCCAGAAGACATCAGTGGCACACTTTGTTAGAAAAATGCATTTGTTCCCAACGAGTCACACCCTCAGCTGTCACACTGTGATTCGTTGGGAATATTTTGACCAAAAAAAATCCCAACAAGACACACTGTTACTAGATGGGACAGTTTTTAATGTTCGTTCCCAACGAGTCACACCCTCGCGGGAAGAAACCGAAAAATTTCATTGTATACTATTAAAGAAATTGCTTTAAAACTAATAATAATAATAATGTTTATTGCACTCAAAAACATGTGTTACAAGTAACTGTCACAACGCCTAACTTTTAGTGGATTTGTACCCCATAAACTCATACTTTTAACAAGTATCTCCGGCAAAAGCCGTTACCATGGCAAGGCAAGCTACACTAAAAACTTTTCTTTTAAACTATGGAACCCTAAAAAGTACAAGATACTTAGGTACAGTCACCAGCACCAATCTCTGACACAAGCGTGCATAAATATCTGATACGACTATTTCGAGGGCCGGAACGTGTCAGATATTTTTGCACGCTCCGCTGTGGCAGATATTAATGCTGGTGACTGTACTATAACTGCATTTTAAATAGCAAAAGTAATTTGACACGCAAACCGAATCAATTAGAACCAAGTGATCGGTTCTGGCTACAACAAAGTCCTATGTGTTTATCCACTCGATTCAAAGCGTCTCTTACACTGCTGGAAAATAGGTCGAATTTTAAGTATCTTAGGATCAAAATAAACTAAAACAGTTAGGCTAAACGTTGGTAAGGTGAAGGTATAAAGTCTATAATCGCGTGCTTTATTTAAATGACTTCTTTTTACATTCGCCTAGGTCGTTGATCTGTATGACCTTGTCTTCGTTTTGTCTTAACAGAAACAAGTACTGCGATAATGACAGGTTCTGTTAAAGGATAAGTGCAAAACTGATTTACAATATCGGGGTTTTTGAGGTGTGTGTTTCTATATGTTTGTCCGTCTTTCCCGATGACAGAGAGTGACAGAGTGTGCAGAGAGTGACATAGGCTACTTTTTATCACAGAAAAATGCACTGTTCCCTAGGGAACAGAGCGCGATAGCCGAATTCGACGCGGGCGAAGTCGCGGGCGAAAGCTATTAAATAAATAAATATCCTGGGACAATTGACACCAAATTACCTAGTCCCAAACTAAGCTTGTGTCAGGGGTACTAGGCAACGGATAAACATACATATAGATAAATACAACTTAAATACATATTAAAAACGTATTCATAAAGATATGCTGTGTTAAATACACGAAACTGTTAAGACGTAAAAAGCATTTATTAAAAAAAATATTTTTAAAATAATCTTTTTTCTGACTGTACTTTTTGTAAAATCTAGTAGTTGCGTTGTCGTTTATCTTAACTACATCTCCGTACCAAATTTCAAGTCGATGCCATTAACCATTGAGGAGTTCCCTCGTACGAAGTCGATGCTGACTCGACCCCCAGGGTGTCACAGATTATTGCATTGTCACTAGATTTACATCATAAGTATTCCAAATTTCAAGTCAGTCCGACGACTGGAAGTCAAATTTAGCTTCCAAGACCCATACAGGGCCAGTGAAGGGTCCACGGAAGGAACACGTCTAGTCACCTAAGCAACTTTTTGAGTTATAGCGGTTTGAAAGTTAGTCATCCATCACGAACAATCACTATGGTTACCATTTCTTTAAAAGTTAAAAAAATGCACTTTTTAATGTTTTCAGATTATTTAATTCAATAGTAAGTCATAGTACTTTGTGTCTCTTTGTGATTTCGAGATTAAAATCTCAATTAAAAAAAATGACTAGACATGTTCTTTCCGTGGACCCTTTAAGTAAAATAACAGCTTGTAAAAACTTCATGATTGATTTTTTGGAATCTTTTTGTATTTTTTATTTCAACTAAATTTTGTTATTTTTACGGGTATTCCGTGAAACCATATCGAAAATACAAACCTAGAGACTGATAAGAGCGAAACATAGATGTCGCTAGTGTTGCTGCTTAAGTAGCGTACTGGAAAAAAGCAACCTGAGTGAGATAATTTTGCAGGTAGTAGGACCTTGTGCAAGGTCCGCCCGGATTGCTACCACCATCTTGCTCGCTAATCCTGCCGTGAAGCAGTGCTTGCTGTCTCGGCGTGGAGAGTAAGACAGCCGGTGAAATTACAGGCACTTGAGGTATCCCATCTTAGGCCTCTAGGTTGGCAACGCATCTGCAATCCCGCTGCCTGGTGTTGCAAGTGTCTATGGGCGGTGGTGATCTCTTACCATCAGGACACCCATTTACTCGTTTGGCATCCAGTAGAATAAAAAAAAAGATGTGTGCATAGGAAAAATTTGTGTCTAGACTCCTGTCCAGTGTAGGGGTTATAGCACGCAGCACGGATTGCTCGTTTGCCGTCCAGTCTAAAAACCTGGGTTCGATTCCCAGCGCTGGTGTCTTTTTCTGGTTTTTCTGTGCATCCATATCTCAGTTTGTGTTTTCGATGTAAAAACTTCCATCAAAGGCAACATTTCCTTCAATTAACCGATTCATGTTGAAAAAACTGGTCGGCCTCTAGTCACAACATGATCATGCTTTCAAAACACGCGATATTGTGAGAATCAGTTCCAAACATGGCAATACCAAGAAACAAGTACAGAAATGTACAACGCTATCAACGCTATGCTACCACAGAATATGGAATCGTAGAGTCACCTGCATTTATATGTCACAGCAGAGCGTGCAAAAATATCTGACACGTCCCATTGAGCCTTGAAATAGAGTCGTTTACTCATATATTTACAAATACCTTCATCATCATTAATTTAAGAGCTCTTGTCGGTGTGGAGTAATCGCCACTCTTTTCGGTTCTCTGCCAGCGATTTCAGCTCCTGATACATGACATTGAATTTTTCCTTGGCTTGATGTATAAATGACCGTCTCAGCCTTCCCCTGCCTCGCCTGCCTTCTATTCTCCCTTCCAAAATAGTTTGTATGTAACTGTCATGTCGTATCAGATGTCCCAGCATATTCCCTCTCCTATTTTCAATCGTCCTCAACAGCCGCCTTTCCTCTTCCACCAACTCTAAAACCTCCTCATTTGTTCTCCTTTCAGTCCAGATAATCCCCTCCATTCTCCGCCAGCACCACATCTCTAACGCACTCAATCTGTCTCGGTCCCGCTCAGTCAATGTAAGTCTCGCTCCTATGTCAAAAAATATTCTTGCGTTTTTCGGTTTGAGGAATCTATTTTAAATTTTTTGTACTTAATGGGTATACTGTTGAACTTTAAGTTACTTAATAGAGTTCTAGACCGCTACACTTGTTTTATTGTTTTTGACCCCCGTCGAAAAAAGAGGGGTGTTATAAGTTTGACTGCTGTGTGTGTCTGTCGGGTGGACCGATTTGAATGCGGTTTTTTTTTATTTGAAAGCAGGGTTTCTAGCGATGGTTCTTAGACATGTTTCATTAAAACCGGTTCAGTCGTTTATGAGATATTTAACTTTTTATAAAGACAGTCGGGTTATTTCATACCTTTTGATACCTAATTTCTGGGAAAGTAGTAAGTAGCTTAAAAGTCACATAAAAGTATTTAGAATGGGCTAAATATAAGCTTTTATTTGAACCCATAATAGGGATGTTGACACCACCAACCAACTGACGTACTTTTTATGAGCTGTCAAAACCAATTCTCCCATAGTTTCAATGGCAATAGCGACTTATGACGTCATAAATAGCTATTTATTCGCCAACTCAATCGACTAACTATTTCTTTGTTTTAAAGCAACAAAAAATCTAATTTTACAATAAATCGAAAATTAATCTGGTTTTCAGGGCTAAAATAAAGCTTTTTTTACTGGAGTCATGCCTTCGAATTATTTTTTAATGGCGTCAACATCCCTATTATTATAATACAAAATATTATTTTAAATTCCCTCGTCTCCGGTTCTGTTAAACTTTAATTGACTGACCATTAAAGGATCGTATCGTAACAGAGTTCTAGTCTTCTTTTCTTCCTTTTTTTAAGGCAATTGGTTTAGGCTGTTATAAACATAGGTACACAAACAAAACAAGAAAAACCCCAAGTCAAAGAGTTAAGCCTACATAATCATTATTTATTAAGTACTATATTTAATATATATTCAAACAAGGCGTACATGTTCTTGGAATTAAGTCGGTAGTTGAATGATACGTAAATAAAATACATTGTATGTAGTACCACCAGAGTTGAGGTTACGTCACAGATATAGATTACACTAGATTACGCAAATGCATCTGCTTCGCGTGTCCGAACCCCGTCCAAACGTCGGGGTTGGCCCCATACAAAGACTTACCGCTAACTGACTAATCATGACTAGTAACTGACTCGAGTCCCACGGCGCGGGCGGGCGGCGCATTTGAATCGATTTTGCGCGGACATCGGGGGATTCACATCACTAATTCGCTCTTGAGACGTCACAGTAGATATAATAAAGTGACACGGTTGGTTTTCATACAGATTGAGGTGTTTGCGTTATCTAGTGTAATCTATATCTGTGGGTCACGTACGCAAGAACATTGTCATTAATGATAGCGGGATTTTGACATTTAACCATTTACTTAGTTCATTTTCAACCGACTTCAAAAAAACCGGCCAAGAGCGTGTCGATCACACACGAAATAGGGTTCCGTAGTCATTACGAAAAAAATAAGTAATATTCTTCTAAAGATTTCATATTTTGTACGGAATATTCCAAGTTTAGGTATATTTTATATCTTAGGCTGGTATTTACTCTTAATAATAGTAGGCCTTGACATCTATCACAGATAATCTTAGTAGCATCGCGACGACACTTGCGCTCTAAAACTACTGATAATTCTCAAGAAAACTTAACCGCTATAGTTTTCCATGTAAGTTTGATATACTTACTACCATCCTGAATTTTTTCAAATTTTTCCACCCACTGCCCCCACCGGTTTAGATTTTAGAGGGGGGGGGACGCTTAATTTTAAATGAAAGTTTGCACTTAAAAGTTGAATATTTTATTGTACCATTTTGTCTCCATAGTTTACATATATACTTACTAGCTTTTGCCCGCGGCTGTTTGTATGTATGTTTGTCCGTCTTTCACGTCGAAACGGAGCGACGGATCGACGTGATTTTTGGCATAGTTTATGGGCCAGAGAGGAATATAGGCTTCTTTTCAACGGATTTACGGAACCCTAAATAATCTAACCAACAAAAAGTTGGAGAAACCCCACTTTGATATTTCAAAGTTCAATATCTCAAAAACGGCTAAACCGATTTTGATGAAACATGTATGTATGTATGTATGTAAACTCTTTATTGTACAAAATAAGTAAAATACAGTTACATGTCTCAGAATCATCGCTAGAAAATCGCTTTCCAATAAAAAAACCGCATTCAAATCGCTCCACCCGTTTAAGAGCTGCCTTCGCCCACAAACTGCTTAGCAGTTTGGCGAAAATACTTAAAGTTGTTATTTTTGTAAATTGTGGTTAATAAATAAAAAAAGAGCTACGGTGCAGTACAGAAAGACACACAGACAGACAGACACACATAGCGGTCTAACCCATCTTTTTGCGTCGCGGGTTAAAAAGACGTTTTATAATTTAAACACCTTGTCTATTTCTGAAACGAGTACTTAAACCATCTCTCATAAGCTAACTGACAACTCTGAGTGCACGCTTAAATATTAACTAGAGATGTGCCGACTAGTCGCCGACTAGTCGGTAAAGCCGACTAATCGGCCACTATCGTAGTCGGCGACTAGTCGGCGAATAGTCGGCAAAAATCGCCGACTATCCGGCCTCTTACTTTGTATGTATTTTTCAATAAAATATACATTGTCATGTATATGCAGACCCTTGATAATTTATTAATATTTGAATTTTATAATCATTCTTATCATGTCAGCCGAAAGACGTCCACTGCTGGACATAGGCCTCCCCCAAGGCTCTCCACTCAGACCGGTCTTGTGCTTTTCGCATCCACCGCGATCCCGCGATCTTAGCCAGGTCGTCGCTCCATCTTGTTGGAGGCCTACCGACAGCTCGTCTCCTCGTCTCGGCTCGTCTTATAATCATTCTTATTAATTTTTAAATGTAAAGCAAAGCAACTTTCACGTGACCATTGGACATAATTTTTTTTTCATTGTACATTCAATATTTTTTGGCATTTGATTTTATGGGAATCATTGTTTAAGTGTTTTTTTGTTTTAACTTTCTTTTTTAAATAAAAAAAAAAATAAAGTCACTTTAATGAATAATAAGAGTAGGTAAATATTTTAAACAAAAACACCGCTTTGATAGGTAACTTACAGGCTTGTCGGTTGCAACTTGCGCGCGAATCAGCTGGTTCAAGAAGCGAAACTATGGAAACTAAACTAAACTATAGAAATCCCGGAAACTATGATCGGCTTGGCCGACTAATCGGCCGATTAGTCGGCTTCCTTACAACCGACTAATCGGCTAGTCGGCTAGTCGGCCAAAGTCATGATCGGCACATCTCTAATATTAACTCAAAACTTGTACAAACCCGTTTATAGTAGTGTAAATATACAAGAAAACATATTTTCAGCTCAGTATTTAATTAAGAAAGATAACGTATGATACAGCTAAGGTTCTTGATACCAAGGAGCAATTGCAGGGCAAATATTGCAATACAAACACAAAGTATTTCATTATTCGTGTGCATCCATTAATAGCATGTAAAGGGATATCCCACCAAAAACATTCTGTAAAAAACTAGCGAAGTCTCGATGGAACTGCTTGTTTATCTCTAAAAAGTAATGAAATCTAGAAAAAATTGGTGGACTCTGGATAAGACTAGACTAGTTTTCCCTTTATGTGGCCATTAAACAATAACTGTACCAAATTTCAGCTCTCTGTGTTTATGGGAAGTAGGTACTAGTTCTATTTTGATGATCATGAGTGAGTGTCATAAATGCGAAACTTTGCTTTCGCTTAACTTCGGAACTAATTGACCTACAGACTTGAAATTTTGGATTTTAAGTATGTGATTATAGCTTACTGGATGACGAAAATTTCTGCGTTCTGGTCTTATCCAGAGGTTCTCAAATAGGGGCTTGAAAATGTGGCGAAATGGTTCCAGTAAAGGATGGTACGGCAGTGTTTGCTTCGCGCTCGACTTGGCGGGGGCACTACCGTGCCCCCAGATAGGAATCAATTTCCGGTTTTTAAAAGTGCTCGCCAAAAAAGATAAAATTAACAAAAGACCATACAAAGCAGCATTACTTGCTAAAAGCGTATTCGGCATGGCATTAAAGATCTTCAATAAACTTCCGAAGAATATACTGATTACCGAAGATATTCACGATTTTAAAAAGCAACTATTTAACTTTTTTGCGGATAAGGGTAGGCCTTCAATGGAGGAGTACATGCGTGATAGTGTGGCAACATTTTAGGCTTTATTTAGTTTACTGCATGAATGAATGTGCTTATCAATAAGATATATATATTTGTACGCCCTTGGGCGCAGCATAGTGATACAAGTCTATGATTAATGTACCAACTATTTTAACCTATGTCTGACAAATAAATTATTTGTATTTGTATTAATTAATAGCATGTAAAGGGATATAACCTAACCAACAAAAAGTTGCGAACCCCCGACATAGTCACTTCAAAGTTCAATATCTCAAAAACGGCTGAACCGATTTTGATAAAACCTGTCTAAGAAACATCGCTACAAAACCTGCTTTCAAATAAAATAAACGCATTCAAATCGGTCCATTCGTTTAAGAGCTACGGTGCCAAAGATAGACACACATAGCGCCAGTCTAACTTATGTATGTATGTAAATACTTTATTGTACATAAAACACAAAGTAATACAAAAAGAAAACAACAAAACAAAAGAGTACAAAGGCGAACTTATCCCTAAAAGGGACTTATAACCCCCCTTTTTGCGTCGGGGGTTAAAAACATACTTGATGTTGAGGTACACACAATCTAAATACTGATTAAGATGTGATGTAACTTTCATTTAATATAGTACGCACAATAACTTTCTATACCGGTTTGCATACGTTCACTTTCGTTTGCGCTCAGTATTTTAAGTACTACACTAGAACTAAGTATTTAAGTAGGTATCTATATCTAAAGGTACCTACTTATATACACACTAGCTTTTGCCCGCGGCTCCGCCCGCGTGGTATTCGGTTGTCGCGCGCTGTTCCCTCGGGAACTTCATTTTTTCGAGATAAATAGTAGTCCATGTCACTCTCTGGCCCATAAAATCTATGCCAAAAATCACGTCGATCCGTCGCTCCGTTACGGCCCGAAAGACGGACAAACATACAAACACAGGCATACAAACGGCAGGACTTTTTTTTTTATTCCACTGGAAGGCAAACGATCAAGTGGGTCTCCTGGTGGTAAGAGATCACCACCGATCATAAACATCTGCAGACCGTAGTTTGGAGAAACCTGGTCTAAATAGAAGCCAGATTACTCTCAGATTTGCCATATTATATTGGTATCCCACAGTATGAGAGGTAAGATGTGTATAATGGCAGTGATGTTTTTTTTTATTCAACTGGAATGAAAACGAGCAAGTGGGTCTGGTGATAAGAAATCACCACCGCCCATAAACATCTGCAACATCAGGGGTATTGCAGCGTTGCCAACCTAGAGGCCTAAGATGGAATACTCAAGTGCCAGTAATTTCACCGGCTGTCTTACTCTCCGCGCCGAAACAACAGTGCAAGCACTGCTCACGGCAGGATTAGCGAGCAAGATGGTGGTATCAATCCGGGCGCACCTTGCACAAGGTCCTAGCTGCGAAAGATGTGCCGGCGAGGTGCGAGTACATTCTCCATTCCGTTGTGTGTAAAAAACGGCACAAATTTTCCTCAAACCTCGGGGAAAAACCCCCACATCGCTAAGCATCTGTGATAATCTCACTAACGTGAAACGTCAGAAATGCTAAATTGTATAAATTGTGTGTGTGTAGCAATTTTTTTTCAAGCGACTTCAAAAAAGGAGTTTCTCAATTCGGGTGTATGTTTTTTTTTTGTATGTTTGTTGTTGCGATAACTCCGCCAATTGTGGGTCGAATTTCAAAATTCTTTTTTAGTTCTAAAGAACATACTTCTGAGGTGGTCCCATTGACACCAAGTCAGAATCTGATGAATGATGATGGGATCTTAGAGAATTTTATATCCATACTAATATTATAAATACGAAAGCGTGTTTTTGTGTTTGTGTAACGGAGCGACGGATCGACGTGATTTTTGGCATAGAAATAGTTTATGGGCCCGAGAGTGACATAGGCTACTTTTTATCCCGGAAAAATGCAGTTCCCGAGGGAACAGCGCGCGATAACCGAACACCACGCGGGTGGAGCCGCGGCAAAAGCTAGTAATATTATAAATGCGAAAGTGTGTTTGTATGTTTGTCCGTCTTTCACGCCGTAACGGAGCGATAGATCGACGTGATTTCTGGCATAGAGATAGTTTATGGGCCCGAGAGTGACATAGGCTACTTTTATCCCGGAAAAACGCAGTTCCCGAGGGAACAGCGCGCGATAACCGAATAGCACGCGGGCGGAGCCGCGGGCAAAAGTTAGTACTGTTGATAAATTGATAATTATTGACCACTACGCAATACCATTTGTTGCAGGAATACATTGTCTAGTGATTGAACGCTCACAACTACATACGAGTATGTTCCATTGTACTTTGGTCCATGAATCATCTCGGTCCGTTTCTCTTTGTGCATGTCATTTGTTTAAATGATTTGCCGCGCGTGCAAACATACCTATTTAGGTACGCGGTACGCAGAGCGTTAAGAGGATATCCCACGGGCGACCATTTTGAAAAATATTTGAAGAAACTATTGCCGTCTTTATTACCCGCATATAGTGCGAAAGGGACGACTGCAGCTTTAGCCGATTTTAGCTGTAAAAAACATCCGAAAATAGAGTATCGTAGTCCTCAATTTCCTCTTTCAAAACTGAACCGATTTTAATTTTTCTTTCACATGTTTTAATGAGGGTTCCCCAAATGCTTGTATGTTTTCTGTTTTTCTTCTACATTCGTGGGATTTGTTTACGAAACCTCTGATTGAGGAACTGGAAATAGCGAATTTTTTGGAGTTTTCGAGGGTCTCCAATTTTTAAAATATACGAATTATCAAAAAAAACAAAACATACATACAAGCACGGCGGATTCAAGTATAGATTTTTGAAAAAAAAAATTGTTGCTCTAATGTAATTATCCAGGGAGGAAAATAAGGACTACGTTTCTATGGAAAAACTGCCGGTGGTACATCCTCTTAAAATAAGTCTAGTTAAGTTACACAAGTTGTTGATTTAAATCACTTTTATGACTATTTGACGACCGGATGGCTAAGTGGTTAGAGAACCTGACTACGAAGCTTGAGGTCTCGGGTTCGAATCCCGGCCGGGGCAGATATTTGTATGAATAATACGAATGTTTGTTCTCGGGTCTTGGATGTTTAATATGTATTTAAGTATTTATTTATCTATATTTAAGTATGTTTATCCGTTGCCTAGTGTCCATAGTACAAGCTTTGCTTAGTTTGGGACTAGGTCAATTGGTGTCAAGTGTCCCATGATATTTATTTATTTATTTATTATTATTTAAGTTGTCCATTTTCAAGTTGTCATTGTCACCATATTAAAAAAATATATTGATATATTTCCTGATGCTATTTCAGCACAAAAAATAAGTAATATGGTGTTTAAATGTATATAAAACTTTTTTTCCCACCAAAAGACAATAAATCCTACTTATGTAAGTATCATCTGCATCGATTAAAACTGGGAAAATACGCGATTATGAAAATAAGATTCTATATGGGAAACCAGTTAAAAAAACAATTTATTTTTCTTCATCCAAAACCAGGTTTTTGAAAAACCAAAGTGGCCAAAGGGGGATTCGACAACAGTTTAAAAAAAATTACATAGGTGTAACTGTATAGTTTTCTCATTCTCACACACACTACGATAAACGGTTCGAACAGGGCTGGATGAATACGATGCATTTTCCATGCCATAAAAAAAAACCAGGTTAAATATACCGGAAGAAAAAGACAGCTGTATAATCTATTCATACATATCGTTAAACAAAGTCGCGTGAATGTAGACCTACTCTTCTTTTTATTTTATTTGTTTTGGGTTAAGACCAGGTCATTGACCTTGTTTCAGTATTATCTATACCTACAACTAGGGCTGTAACGGAGGCCTTCTTAGCGGAGGCGGAGGCGGATGCTTAAGCGAGTAGTTCCACCTCCGCGGATGCGGAGGCGACGAGTTTCGCCTCCACGGATGCGGAGATTAACGGAGGCGGATGCGGAGGCGACGAGTTTCGCCTCCGCGGGTGCGGAGGTTAAAGGAGGCGGATGCGGAGGTGAAAGTGGATGTGGAAAAAATAGTAGTGCTTTGAATAAAATCGAAAAATCTCAAAAAATCGCTTAAATTTCCAAAATAAAGTTCCAAATTTCGCTAGTATTTTTGGCGTCATCGTGCATGTGATTTAAATAAACAATTATTTTGTACAAAATTAATTTAAAAAATCGCAGTTCAATCAAAAATATACATTACAATTTCGTACGTCCAATACAAGCAACAAGACAGATTGATTCCTGTCATTTTTTTTATGGCATAGGGGGCAAACGAGCAGATGGATCGCCTGATGGTGAGCGATTACCGTCACCCATGGACACCTGCAACTAGGGTTGCCACCTTTTTTTTGAAGAAAAATAGTATTTTTGTTTTAAATCAAAAAAATATAGTACTTTTGGGAAATCCAGGAAAAAAAAATAGTACACATCTATTTTCATTTCAATCACTATTTTTCCATGAGTAGTTATTATTACTTTTTGCTTTGGCCATCAAGAAGGTGACAATGACAAAGGAGTTGGTAAGTGGTACCAACTAACTAAGCGCTGTACGTATGTGAATGAGTTTCGTTCAAAAATTCCCTATACAGCGCTGCGGGTGCGTTCCATTCACAATTAATTCAAAAAAAGCGCGACAGTTGAATTAGCGATAAAAATATAGTATTTTTCGTCCTATATTATTTTTCTATAATATATAGTACAATTGACTAAAATATAGTACGATACTATATAATATAGTACGGGTGGCAACCCTACCTGCAACACCAGAAGAGTCACATGCGCGCATTTGACATGTGTACGCCCACCCCCACTTCGCGTTTCCGCTGCGCGCCGAGATATTGAAATGAGAAATAAACCTCCGTTATAACTTTGCCCAAAATTGCGGAGGCGGAGGCGGAGGCAAAGATAAGACTTCTTACGGAACTTCCGCAGTAACGGAGGCGGAGCTACGGAGGCGAAGTTCCGTTACAACCCTACCTACAACAAAGTACTTTCCTTTCTAAACAATAAAGAGGTAACGTAAAGTCTAAAGCACTGTAGTTAAGTTGAAATTTGGTATAAGGGGTTGTCCTAAATCAGGGGTCTTCAAACTTTTTGACTCAAGAGCCACACTGCACTTAATCCTACTAATATTATAAATGTGAAAGTTTGTGAGTGAGTGAGTGAGTGAGTATGTTTGTTACTTCTTCCCGGCAGTTCCCGGTGAAACGGCTGGACGGATTTGGATGAAATTTGGCAATAAGTTAGTTGTTATCTGGATTAAAACAGGATACTTTTTATCCCGATACACCCGCCGAACAACCGCTGGGCTAAAAGTCATGAAATTCGGTATGTAGGTAGCTGGACTTCTGGAATAACACATAGGCTACTTTTTATCCCGATGTTCCCATGGGATAGGGATAAAATCTCGAACTAATAACGCGTGCGAAGCCGCGGGTAAACGCTAGTCATACATAAACCCCCTAGCAAAAAAAACCGGCCACCTATGGTTTTTGTATTTTATGTGCATGAAAGCTTACTTTCTAAGCTTGCCCTCCCAAGTACGGTCTAGTGCCCACCCCAGGATATTGGGCTACCGATTCAAAATATTATAATACTGATATTTTCACACAAAAATCCAGGCCAGGCCCGACTTGGAAAATAACCCTAGATACGCCAATAGTGGAGACGGGCATTTAAAAAAAAAGTGTACCCTTTCCTTTTTTTTAATTTTGGAAAAATATGGTTTTCCCTACTCAGAATCAAGATCACAATCGATTTTGATCATTTAAAAAAAAGTCCCCATTTTTTCATACAAAATTTTATGAGTCAGTTTTGTCACGCCCATACTGAGTTTATGAAAAAAACGTCGCAAAACGGTCTTTTTTATTTGGGGGGCATTTTTTTTAACAATCGTTATGAGTAGGAAAAACCATATTATTTCCAAAATTTCAAAGATGGGTACACTTTTTTTTAAAAAACTCCCAGACGCTGCCTCAACCTGAAGCACGCCGCCGCACGTAGCAAATTCGTCACCGCAAACTGAGACATATTTTATAGGGCTTTTTCCATGTGAAAGGAGCCTCAGTCCAAGCTATGCATTTGTCGGAGATGGCTTAAACCGGCTCGCACCTTGCGGATTAAGATGAGGCCTGTCACTTCAACTTGATCAGCAACATGCATTACATCTGCATTTGCCTTGCTCTTTGCATTTACCACTTTTTTAATATGTCCTTTGTGTAAGGAAAATGAGCGAGCATCCATGAGGCTGACATGATCACCTGGAGTGTTCAAAGCCTCAACAAAATGAAGAAAAAAAAAACATGCCTGGAGCCATCAACTGTTTGCTTCAAATTAAGGCAGCTTGGCCTCAGGCTGTTCTAATGGATATGTGGCTTAATTAAAAAAATAAAGAAAAGAAAGAAAGAAAATTTTAGTTTGGCTCCATAAGTACCACCTAAGACTAAGACTAAAACTAGCACTATAACTATATTAGATACTTGGTGACACAATAGGACACCAAAAAGGGACACCAAAAATAAGTTAGCTTTTATTTTAATTTTAATATTATGCTCCTTCATATAGTAGAATATTAATAGTAAGTAAAATATAAAAGTAATATTAGATGGGAACTAGGTCAATTGGTGTCAAGTGTCCCATGATATTTAGTTATTTATAAAGATAAGCTCAAAAAGCCAGATTTCAAATAAAAAAGTTGTGTTAGAAAACTTTTTCCCACAAGAGAACTAATCTGGTACACACTGCCAATTGCAACCGGCGAAAAATCATTGCGAAATATAATTCCGACTATTTCACAACATATTATTTTAGTGTACACGCCTACCTTTCGTTTCTATTCTTTATAAACAGTAAATACTTTTTAGGATTTAATCTATAAGGCATTTATTTATAAACTAATGTCTTTTAAGATTTCTGCACTAAAAAAAAATTGCATTTTTTTTTTTTAATAATCTCATAAATATGTCAAGGCAAAGTCAAGTCGATTAAAATACTCTTTCATTTTAAAAGGAAAACGTGGATTTTAGTACATCGGGATAGTGCCTACAAATTGTTTCATGTTTAATAAAGATTACGGGTAATTAAACAACTTACCGAAATAGAAAAAAAATCAGATGTCAGCTGATCCAAAGAACCACAAGCAGACACTGATCAAATTCAATGACACAAATATCACCAACACACGAACCAATAAAAAATAATAAGGTTTATTTAAATATCACGAATAACTATTTACATTGAAAATAAATATCTAGAACAGAAACGCACAGCCAAAGTAAAAGCAGTTTTCAAATTGTGCCACTCCACTTCCACTTGACAGTGTCATAACTGAATGACAGCTTCTAGCGATGCGATATGCGATAGCGAATGAATCACAGAGTACATTGAATGAATGAAAGAAATCCTGAGGGCCTACTTTGAATTCGTAAATCGAGGCTCTTATCGTACCGTCTCTCTCACTCTTGATTTGAATAGCTTAAGCGTCAGAGAGACGGAACAACACAAACTTCAAATTTTCATATTTCATAGTAGCCTTGCTGAATAACTGAACAAGGCCATTGCTGTTCGGAAACAAGAATAGTTTTCTGAATTTCGTCGAAGCTTTTCTTAACATAATTTACAAAAGTCATTTATTAAGTTCACAATATAGCATTGAATAGTTTTATTTACGTTCCATTGTATCATAACATGGCTGGTGGGGATGAAATATAATAAGAAAGAAAAGCTTCTTTGTCAAAAGAAAAAAGGTTTTCGAACTGGAGTTATTAGTTGTTGCCATAAGTAAAAAACATGGCGGTCTTACAGAGTCATCTATTGCAGTTTATTTTACGATGCACACTTGGTTCTAGTTCGGCTACTCTACGCTAGATGGCAGGTTTTTCAAAACGAGTAAATTTCAAAAACGCAAATTATGGCAGAAATGCAGAAATATATATTTTTTTATTTAAAATATTAAAAATACGTTATGGTTGGGTTATCCACCAGTCGACAGCACACGCGAAAGTTATGAGTGTTTGTTCGTTACTCTTAAGCTCTTTTACATTTTGACATGACTAGACAGATTTAGATGAAATTTGGTGTGATAGAAATCCTAAAGCACACAGGGATACAAGCTCTCGGCGTGTTCTTGCTGAAAGTGTTATTCTGAAGCTCCTTAACTCCAATAATCTTTAATACCTAAAAGTTAAGCCATGTAATTCAAATAAATAATTTTCAGAGAAATAAACTGTTTTTTTTTAATGAGGCTAGGAAGCCAAAGCGTAAGCGCTGATTGGTGCGACTGTCACATTCGCAGAAATAATGGTCACTGCTACACTTGCGTGTAGCTTGGTTAAGGACAGAGAAACTACCATTTTAAACAAAATACATTTATTGTCCTTCACAAATTATAATATTATTATTGATTAAGTGACAATTATTATATTAACATTACACAAACATCTGCGTTAATTGCTACATTATCAAACACTGAACAGTATTCTACAAATTTAAATTTAATTCCAACTGAAAAGTTAGCTTACAATTTTCAACTGAATACAATACGGAATAAGGAAATATTATGAAGACACATTGTGTGAGAGGGTTAAAAAAAAAAACAAGTAGCGTGGGTACCGATATGAGCAACGCCACGAGCTTTTTTTTGTTTTAAATACGTAAGTATGTGAAATAAAATGAAACAATAAATTATTATTGGACAGAAGAGAAGGCAAGAAGTCCAGCACGGTGTAATAAAATAACACATAAAATAAAATGGCAAAATGTATATCAATAAAGGTTTCTATGACAGGCTAGGTGGTGCTAGTAACACAAGGTATGCCCATATGAAAGAGTTGAGAAATTAATCATTCGGATAAAATATTTTCAGCTAAAACCAGGATCCCAGATAAAATATCAGTAAGTTATCTGTGAGTATCTGGGCCAATCAACTATTTTACCGACACTTTGGGCGTCTCCTGCGTTACCAAAATTGTCTCTGGCTTTACCAAAAAATCGTACTTCCAACAACAGTTTAATAGGTTGAACTTACGTAGAATGGCATGTATTCATGTACACCATCTATTAAATTACAGAAAAAAAATGTTTACTCACAAAAATCTACAATTGTTTGAAAAATTTCGCGGACAGATTAGTGTCGGTAAAAAAGTTGATTTACCCATCTAACATGTTGCCAGAAATAAGCACAATGGCCGTAATGAAGAACTTCAAAATACAGAGATGTGTTCATGTTCAATGTACCATGGCAACGAGATACAAGAGAAAATTTAATTGACCCTTATTATAGAATAATGTAAAAGTATTGATTACGCAGACGACGATAAATTGTATATCGTAGGCCGCTAGTTGAGCACACACGTACAGTCGTTAGAACACTACCCAGGGTGGAACCTTTGTGCTACTAATGTCATATTGACATTCTTCTCTTTTAAAACATGGCTTTTCTGTCTTAATTAATAGGACAATTTCGCCAGTGTCCAAGTATTCTCTTTGAGAAGCAACGTTGTACGGTGATTGTAGTTTTTGCAACTTGATAGTAAAATTCCAGAAACCACGTGGAGACAACTTGCGCATTAAAAAAATGTCAGACACGAGAGCAATATAGAATTTTGTGATCACTGTTCACTGTTAAGGTTAATCGCCGCATAAAACACTATCAAAATTATACTTCAACTAGCCAAAGAAACAGAAATAGCAAAATTAGATATTGTCTACATCCGCCATGTTCGAACCACAAATCGAATGGACATTCCATACATCTGCTAAAAAAAAGGTCATGACAAGAATTATTATGAAAAGGTTCCACCCTGGGACGTATATTAATTTCCTTCACTGTTTATTGGCGAGTTATACACTCTGTATGAAATTCTTCAAAACGCCTGTAAAACAATACAAACTTAAATCTAAATACATTGTCACATAATTTTACAAGTATAGGCAATTCAATTGCATAATTTTAATTTATACGAATATTAATTATTAATTAAAAATGCTTCAAGCATTAAACGTCGTCTTTACTTACAACAGCGGGCACAAGTGTAGCGGTAACCGTTAATGCGCAGTACAAAACAAGGTATCGCGGGGGAAAAAGCGGCGCGCGGGGCGAGGGCTGGCAAGTGGCGCGGTCACGTGCGCAAAAATTAACAGCCGGCGCTACACTTACGTGCCATGTGCTGTACTGTTTTTAGTATCACTTTGTTTAAAGAGCAGCTGATCTAAGAAGCAAATTATTATGATGATGAAAGTAACATATGGTCTAAAAGGTTTGTGACACAGGAAAAAATTAAATGCAATTTTCGTAATATGTGTGACAAATCTTTCACCATTAGTGTAAGTTTCATGATGAATTTGTCATTACTGTACTGTAATGTCATGTGAACGTTTTTTATCAATATTTAGTTCTTAGACCAGCTGCTTTTTCGACGAGGAGACCCTGACGGTTTCCGCCCTGAGGGCACAGTATATATAGAAGCTAAAGCAGTATGGAAGCTAGGATTGAATAGATCGAAACGAACACACAGACGCGCGCTCTTCACGGCCTTTGAGGGGACTCGCGGTGCTGCAGTCTCGATCGTAGCTTCGTAGCTTCCGTACTGCTTGAGCTTATATATATGTCGGCGGCCGATTTGGCGCCATTTCATGATATGCCTAAAAGTTGTCCAGGCATATCACGCACGATGTGCCTGAGAAACAATACGGCCGATCGATTAAAGCAACGCATTCGACGATATTCCTAGCTTTATACCGGGCATATCGTGATATGCTGAAGAAAAGAAAAAAATAGGTACGACGAGCGAAGCGAGGAGTAGTTAGTATGAATTGTGATCGCTACGCACGAGCCGAGCGAGCGAAGCGAGCGTGCAGCGGCAGCTGCCGGCGAAGTGCCTAAAACGATTTGGCGGCGTTTCATGATATGCCTAGGAATTTCATGATCTGCCTAAACGTCACTAGGCAAATCGTCCAACGGTGAGTTTTGAACGATATGGCGGATGTCCCTTACCTAATTCATGAAATGGCGCCATTTCACGATATGCCTAGGAATTTCGTGATCTGGCAGATGTTACGATCGGCCGCCGACATATATACTGTGCTCAGGGTGTCTCACACAACGTAGCGTTAGGCACGAACAGCACGTCTCCAAACGCATCAGCCTGTTTGACAGACGAGCACAGCTTCAACGGCGTCTTCTTAGAACTCCAGTGACAGCTGAGACGCGAGCTGCGGCGGACCGGTGTCATCGTGTATTTTGGATGATCTTGAGATTGCCGTCTGTAAAAAAGTAGTACATTTATTTACCTTTTGCCTTACTTTTAGCTTAAGATTGGTTTTTGGTGTCTTTTGAGTTGGTGATCTGTTTAATTGAGTCTGTTAAGTTGGGAATCTATTGAGTTGAGAATCTGTCGCATTGAGAATCTGTCGAGTTGAGAATGGAGTTGGGAGTCTGTTGAGTTAAGAATCTGTGGAGTTGGGAGTCTATTATAAATAATAAATAAATAAATATCATGGGACACTTGACACCAATTGACCTAATCCCAAACTAAGCAAAGCTTGTACTATGGGTACTAGGCAACGGATAAACATACTTATATAGATAAATACATACTTAAATACATATTAAACATCCAAGACCCGAGAACAAACATTCGTATTATTCATACAAATATCTGCCCCGGCCGGGATTCGAACCCGGGACCTCAAGCTTCGTAGTCAGGTTCTCTAACCACTCGGCCATCCGGTCGTCCGGTCGTCAGGTCGTATTGAGTTTTGAGTCTGTTGAGTTGAGAATCTGTTAAGTTGGGAGTATATTGAGTTGAGATTCTGTTGAGAATCTGTAGTTGGGAATCTGTTGAATTGAGAATTTATTGAGTGGGGAATTCGTTTGAGTTGTGAATCTATTGAGTTGAAATCTGTCGAGTTGAGAATCTGTTAAATTGAGTGTTCAGTTGGGAATCTGTTGAGTTGATTATATGTTGACTTTATAATCTGTCGCATTGAGAATCTGTTGAGTTATTGAGATCTGTGGAGTTGGATATCTGTTGAATTGAGAATTTGTTGAGATGATAATCTGTTGAGTTGGGAGTCTGTTGAGTTGAGAATCTGTTGAGTTGGGAATCTGTTGAGTCAATAATTTGTTTTGAAACTCCTCTCCGCATTAGTTTCTAACTCCGCTCCGCTACCTCCGCTTCACGTAGTCAACTTACAGCTTAGCCTGCTGCACAGCGAACCGTATGATAGTGCTCTTGAACACATTCTTGACGTCCACAAGTTTGGGATCGGGCCGTTCGCGCCGCCCACCGCTGGGACTTATCTTGAGCTGCATGAATTTGTCCAGCAGTTGGTCCAGATTCGCGTCCACTACTGAATGCTGTGGACAGATTCCAAGCTTATTTTGCTGGCAGCAATTCTGTGCGGTGAGGGTTTGCTTGAGATGTTCAAAGTCCAAATAGAAAGGAATGTTAAATGTTTATTACCAATTTAAACTACAATTATCTCTAGAACTATGTTAGTTATTGTATGTTTAAGAATGTTAAAATGTTATAAAAAATGTTATCGAATGCACCCGGTCGCGGCGGTTCCGAATAATGCACTAATAATGTAAGTACCTATGTAATTAAATTGGGTCGCGATAATAATAATAATAATAATAATAATAATAATAATAATGCTTTTATTGATATAACTGTTGGGTTAGTTTAGGTTAGGTTGATATCACTGCGTAGATTGCTGACGATGCTCACGCGGCTATTTCACGTGTTAGGTGTATTGCACCGAACAAATTCTGTTTGTTGGGGTCGCAGTTCTAACCTACTTTACTGGTAGCAGTCCGGTTCTGTTGGGTTCGCAGTTTTAACCTAGTACTTTACTGGCTGTATTTTTGAACTAAAAAATAAAAAAAGGGGAGGACCCTCGCTCCGAGTCATTTCTGGTGCAAAGGTTATCCATAGCTATCCAACGTGGTAATGCCGCGAGCGTTATGGGCACCTTTGCGCTGGGAATGGCAAGGGGCGAGTTATTTGACTAGGTTAGTGTTTATTGTGTTAGATTTGTATTTATTATTGTATTTTGTGACGTTTATTAAATTTATATTAGTTTAGTTTTAGTTTAGTTTTTTGTACTGATTTATGGTGTGAAAAATAAACAAAAAATTCGACCATAAGAATTATCAAAATTATTATTGGAAATATGAAACTAGACTAGAGAAGATAGGCTAAAAAAACAAAACCATCGAGTCTTCCAATGAGGCTGGCATAGTCACACAGGTGCACTTAAAGCCTCGAAAAAAAAAAATAGAAAGAGATGCTGTCTCTTTTCGGGACTAGGGTCCTTGGTTTGGGCCCCATGCACAATGGCCAAGTCAATTGTTGGCTCTCAGAGCCGGCATCTGACAAAGCCATTTGCATTTACCACTTTTTAATATGTCCTTTGCGTAAGGAAAATGAGCAAGCACCCATGAGGCTAACATGATCACCTGGAGTGCTCAAAGCCTCTACAAAAAGAAGAAAAAAAAACCCCTTACATTAAACAGTGACAGGAAAAATTACGATAAAAACGCGGGTAGTTATGAGCCGGTAAGTTTCGTCGGACCGTCGCGCGAACAGAGCGTCGGCGCGTAGTGCGGCAGCCGCTAACTCGCGTGCTCCCTTAAAGAAGGGCTACGGAATAGCCCGAAACAGTCGAGCTTAACTCGATTAATGACGTGAGTTATCCGTTACGATATAATTTCATATGATTTTAAGGGCCTGTTCCACCACTTGCCGACTAGCTTTAAGTGTCAGATAAAAGTATTGCAGTCTTTGTTTATTCTGACAAAACAAATAGAGACTGCATCACTGATATCCGTCACTTAAAAAAACAGCTCTATATGGTCGAAACACTTTCTGTATGGCAATTAAAATATATAATAGATTAAGTGATGATATTAAACGATTGCCTTTGAAAATGTTTAAGCAAAGACTTAAGGCTTGGCTTGTGTCAAAGGGTTTCTACTCAGTTGCCGAATACTTTTCTTTTTCTAATCAATGATAAATCGAGTGACATTCAATTGTAATATAAAAAAAAAAATAATTGTAATTTATGATATTTTGCATGCCAGATGATGGTGAAATATGTGAACCAATTATCTTTTAATTAACACCTCTTGTACCGTATTTCAAACGAAATTAAGTTATTTTATTTGTATTTAAAGTTAGTAGTTGAACCCACCTTAGTCCCCTTAGCAATGGCCTCCTCCCAGCACTGCACGGAGGCCGGCAGGTCCCCGCGGCGCTCCTCCAGCGCGGCCCGGCACTCCCAGTAGGCGGCGCGGCGCGGCGCGTCGGGGAACCTCTCCCGGAGCGCCCGGAGCCAGCGAGCGCATTGCTCCCAGTCGAAGCCCTGGATAATAATATTATTATTATTATATAAATTATCAGGCAGGCAGATGCAAGCAACTGATAGGTGCCTGTATCTAGCTGTTCCTTGGTCAAGTATTCTTAGTATTGTTAATGTGTTGGTCTAGTCGGTTCTTAAATTGGTTAACATTCAGTGCTGAGACTACATGTTCTGGTAGTTTGTTCCATGTCTTGATCACTCTATTACATAAGAAATGTCTGCGAGGATTGTTGTGCGATCGTTCGGTAGCTAGCTTAAATTGGTGACCCGCAGACGTGTGTTGTTACTAAGTTCGAACAAGTCATGATAAGTATTTTATAAGTCTCTATTAAATCGCCACGCTCTCTCTGGAGTAATAGGCTAAAACTCTTACCCCCTTATTCATAAAACTTAACAAGCCTATGTTAACTAACAAATGCTTTGTCCCTTTCTAACAAATTCAAATGTCGAAGTGATAGATAAGGACAAACGAATTTTAGCGGCATTTTAACTAATATAGGTTTGATTGTCGTTTATGAATAAGGGGGTTAGTATCCAAAGTATGAGGTCGGCTGAATAGGAGCAGTTTTTGGCGTCATTATTTTTTCCCATCTTTGACCACTAAAGAACTCGATGGCACAGTATATAGTAGTAGATGGTGTAGTATGTGTGTCGATGGTAACTACTGGGAATTAATTTTCCCAGTAATTACCACTAATTACCTCAGTGGTACCAGATAGGAAAAATATTCACAGATTTAGAAGATAAAATAACTTAATAACTTTTTTAATAATTAATTAAAATATTTAACAATAAACTGCTGAAAATTAAAATGAATGTGGTGGTAACCAATTGGATTTTTTCCCATCTCATACCCACTAAAGAAATTGATGCAAACTACTGGGAAAAAAAAACCCAGTTGTTACCATCAATTAGTTTAGTGGTAACAGATGGGAATAACCAGCCAAAGTTGGATTCAAAACGGGAGATCCCATGCCATCTTCCTATTATTTACTAAATTACAATAATAGGATACCTGGTCATCATAATAAAGGTAATTAATAAAAGAGAATAAATGCTTCTGATTGTTGACCTCTGTTGAGAAGAATCCAGCAAGAAACTCAACAAGGTATTTTTTTTTTAAAACAGATTTACAATATTTATAATACTAACAGGATAACTAACAAAAGCTTAGTGTCATAGCCATCTTACCTCTCTCAGCAACTCTGTAAGATCATTCAGGGCTCCTAAAAGCAAATCATCGACGGGCAGCTCATCTGAGTTCAGCGTAGTGTCATGACTGTCATTCATAATACTGTCGCTGGCATAGCTGACTCTACTACGCCACTTGTTCTTAACATCATCAAAATCATTGGCACGATCGTTCATGTTATCCGTGTATGATTCGTTGTCACTATCATGCTCTAGTGCTATGTTCTCTTTATTTTCATCATCATTATTATAATCAATAGGTTCAGGTGGTAAATATAGAGGTTTGAACGGTTTCGCCGCTAAATGGTGGATACCAAAGCATTGTAAATGGTGGTAGGAATCTATGGATTTCCCACGAGATTTGAGCCACTTTGAGAGACGGTTCTGGAGCTCCTCTGGCTGAGGTGTGTTGAACGAAGATGGTGTTTGCAAACGGACCTTTTTCCGCTCGCTTTTGATGGCGGATGTTACTACATCTTGTTTCACAGAGTCGTCTTCATTTATATTTGTCAAATGCACTTCGTTTAGCTTCTCTCCGATAGAGGACCATTTGTGGAAGCAGTTGCCAAGTTCTTTCTTGCTTATTCGCTTGAAATGTACAGCTGATATTGATCTACGTACCGGAGCAGCTTTTACTTTTGGTTCGACCAAAGTGTGACGTTTATTAGCAATGAGACTGCCCTGATGTAATACTTTTTGTAAGAAAACCGGGTCTTTCTGTAGCCTCGTAACATCGTTTAAATCTTTTTTTTGTAGCGTTTTAGGCTTGTACAAGCGGTCAAACACTGACTCTCGGCTCTCACTTACTTTTGTCGGCAGCATGCTTTTTCTAGAAGTTTCCAACTTCGGTTTCTCTGTTACTTTAGGCTGGTTAAATTTAATAGGTGCTAAGCTTTTCCTTGCAGTTTTTGACTCCACATTGACGGGCATTTTCGGTTCTGGTTTGGCCACAATTTTATTGCTGTTCACAAAATTCTTTGCATTGTTTTTTGGTATGTTGCTATTAAATGTTTTTATTTCAAGTTTTTTGTTGGCGTTAGTTGGCTTTTCATATTTACTTATGGATTTGTTTTGCATTTGAGCTTTATTTTCTAGTTTTCTAGGCATGGGAGCTGTAACTAGTCGTTTCGAAGTCCCGTTTACGTGGAAATTGTTCTTCACTGGGTTTGAGGCACATTTCTCAATATTGCTTTTAATTATGTCGAACTTTGGCTTATTATCAGTTCTGACAGTCTTATTGGCCGTGGATATATTCAAAGAAGGCTTCGGGGTGCTCAGTTGTTCATTTTTGTTGTATTTTTTTAGATTCATTTCGCGCAACTAAAAAATAAAAGAATCAGTAATTTTCGTTACATACTATAATGTATGGAGTTATATCAGTAGAAACCTTAATTAAACGACTATAAAACGATCATGACAACTCACTATAATAAGAAGATCAAATAAATTGCATAAAACAAGATTTTTGGATTAGATGTAAACAAAAGACTTTACCTTGTCAATCCTAGCCTTTTCCCTAGCAATACGTTCATCTCGTAACTTGTTCAATCGTTCTTCGACGGATTCCATTGCGAAATAATACTAAAACAGTAATAAACAGAATATTTCTATTCAAATTCCGCAGCACTTCTCAAAACAAGCAATCATTTACGAGTTTTGACGGTTAACCGCCACTGTTCCAAATAATTTTTGAATTTGTTGTGGGGTTGTTTGAGCAACAATTTTAACGACGTTCAGAATGAAATTTAGAAAAACAAAATCTTTAAATTTAAAGAAAAATGTAATTTACAATTTATTAAGTAGGTATTTTAGTTTATTGAATAAATCAATAATTTTACTGAAATAAAGAACAACACTTAAATTATAATACTTATACCAATAATTTTCTAACCTATGCTAAGTACCTAAATGTTCTTTTAATGACGTTAAATATACAAATATTTATTAAATATACCAATTTGTACTTCCTAAATATGCTTGAGTGGAATATTATTATGCTAACAAAGATCGAAAATAAAAAGTAATTTATAGTTTAATTTCTTTTTTTTTGTGCTGGAAACATTGCAAATCAGACAGCAACGTGAACTATTGATAAACTTCGTTACGTTGGCAGTACTGCAAGTGCTAATGCCCGCTTGGTCACGAGTCCGCCAGACATCGCGGTTTTAAATACCTGTGCTATCAGAATTAAGTTAAGGATTATATTGTGCAACAAAATCAAATAAACGTAAGTAATTTCCATCTTTATATTAGTCAAATTCATATTTTTATCCCATTTCGGCAGTATAACCAAGTTGTTGGGCTATTAAAAAAGTTGAATAAAAAAAAACTTGCTTCGCCGGCCGCGCGAATTTGCAGTCGTGAGATTTTTAGCAAACAGGTTTGAGATGCTCTTTGTTTTGTGAAACTTTTGAATTTTTAGCCCGTTTCCTATAATTTTAACTATATCGGAAACGGTATTGTGTGCGTTAAAGATCTATGCGGTAGCTAGATAACACGTTTTCAAAGTTCGTGGGTAGATAAAATTAAAAGTTTAATTTTCGGTTGAAGGATAAACAAAGTACTTTAATCGAAAAAATCTAATTAAATGAAATACATGTTCCAGAAATCAATGGAAAGGATAATTTACTCTGTTTATAGTTTTATAAGAGTTTATTTATTTGGTACTTACACAAAAAATTAGCAAACATCAATTTGATCCACGCGTAGAAATACGTCTGTATTAAGTAGGTACTTACTACTTTCTTCGCATGCTACGCTATAATTAACTATCTTGAATACTTAAGTTATGTTAATGTCATGTTTTTATTCATAAAAAAAATACCTGTTGCCTCGTTTCTTGTGGGAATCGAACTCCGCAAGTACTTCAACTTCGTTATCATAGTCAATAGTCATTTCATTATCCTAAGGGTCAATACCCTCCGTCATTCCTATCTATTATTCAGAAAGTCCTTATTCCTTGTACTTTCTTTTTTTTCCAGAAAAGCTAAGGACACTTAGTCCATACTGCCTATACAAAACTAAAGTGTTTTTCTTAATGTATTTTTCACAGTGTGCATTAGTTATCGCGTTTCTAATTTCACGTCATAAAAGTAATGTAACTATGACTAAGGCGTTAGTATCAGTTCGGGCTTAACTTTAAATAAGTCAAATAGGCAGTAACTGACGTAGAAAGTGGTCTTATGCATTAAAAGGAGATAAAAAAACTTGTAGATAAGTGTGTATGAGCAGAGCACTTACGCCGGGAGATGCCTTTAAGTGTGTCTCAGTACTACAATTTTTTTCCAACACTTGGTGGAGGAGATATAATTTTTTTTTTTTTTCTCTATTAATAACTTTTAAACGTATAAACCTCGCGCTCGGAATCATAGAGATTAGTATACAGCACATAAACAAATGATAACTGGTCAAGCGTGAATTAGTTTAAGGAAAATATTTAAACTTTGTGATAATTTAGTGATTTATCGGTTAGGTACTTATTTATGAACTAAAACTGGTTTAGACATTTTAGACATAGTCAGGATTTTTTAAAGATATTCGGAACCATCGATATATACTTAAGAATATAAGTCAAGTGTAAGTGTACTTAAGAATATAAGTCAATGTTCGGAACCCTCGGTGCACGAGTCCAATGGCCATTTGGCTGATTTTATAACCGGATTGAAAAAACCGGCCAAGAGCGTATCGGAGACGCCCGGAATAGGGTTCCGTAGCCATTACGAAAAAATTAAATCATATTTTTCGAAGGATTTAGAAGTTTTTTTGGATTTCAAACATAAAATGTCCGTTATCTTTAAAGTTTAGGAACCCCTGTTACACGATACGGTCTGAGTGACGCGTGTGCGCCGATTCAAATTGATTTCTACCAGTATGAGTCACGATTAGTGATGGGCCGAATTTAGATTGGACCGAATTCGAACTTCCGCCGAACATTCGGTATTAAACAACACCAAATACGAAGTTCGGCCGAAGTTCGGCCGAACTTCGGTTGACATTCCCGCGCTTTTCTCCAAAGCGGCAGGTCATGACTTGTTTACGCGATCACTTGCAATTTATCTCTTATGTTTATTTTTCTTATTCTTATGCTAATTATAAAGAAAAGAACTGATTATGATTCTCTTTTCTCTTATTCTTCTTTTTCAACCTTTCACCACCCAATGCTGAGTGTAGGTCTCGTCTAATGCACGCCATTCTTCCCGGTTTTGCGCCTTTCGCATCCAATCCTTTCCGGCCACTCTAACAAGATCGTCGGTCCAACGCATCGGTTGCCTGCCCACATTTCTATGCCCCACTCTAGGCCTCCACTCAAGCACCCGACCACCCCACCTGTTGTCCTGTCTACGGCACATATGGCCCGTTCACTTCCATTTTATGCTAGCGATCACATGACGAGCTACGTCGACCAATTTCGTTCTCTTCCGGATCTCTGTGTTCCTGATTCGATCACAGAGAGATACCTAATATAGCCCTTTTCCATGGCTCTTTGGGTGACTTGGAGCTTGTGTAACACCTGCTTTGTCAGCGTCCATGACTCGGCTCCGTAGACCATGACTGGTAGGACGCACTGTTCAAAGGTCCGACGTTTGAGGTTAATGGGGATACTTGTGCTTTTGAACACTTCGGACAGTTTGCCAAAAGCACCCCAGCCTAGGCGGATGCGGCGCTCAATCTCACTATTCTTTCCGAATTTGGCAAGGTTCAAGGTTTGTCCCAAGTGGACATAGTTATTCCTCAACTCTTTCTATCGCATGCCCATGCACAGTAATGTGATCTATATTGGAGTTGTTGTTGCACATTATTTTAGTCTTTGATGTGTTCATCTTTAGCCCAACCATCACTAATGCATCTCAAAGCTCTCCGATCATAGCTGATCCTCCAGGTTTTCCGCAAAAATTACTATGTCATCCGCAAATCGGAGAAATCGGATGATTATGATTAAAAATAAATAAACGATCTCTATTAGGTACATACCTATTTCTGACTTTTTATTTACTTAATTCTGACTCCGAAAGAAATGTAAAAGTAAAAAATAGTTTCTAAAAAAGCTTATGAAACTAGAACTACATTTTATTCTTTTGACTCGCCCAGTCATGTAGTATGATGATGAAGTAACGAATTTCGGCCGAAGTTCGGCATTATAAACCGAATTTCGGCCGAATGCCGAAGTTCGGTAAAACCTGCCGAAGTTCGGTTTAACTGAATGTAAAACGAATTTCGGCCCATTCCTAGTCACGATACACATACATACCTGTTACGTAGACGACATAGGAATTTCGTGGTTTCACTTGCAATATAAATTATAGGTACAAAAAACCGGAAACTAAGATACCCGTATCAAATTGTTACGATAAAAAAACCGTCCAAGAGCGTGTTAGACTCGCCTAAGATAGTATTCCGGAGCTATTACGAAAAAATTACTTAAGTCACATTTTTCTAAGTATTTCGTATTGTTGTTTAAACTCTTTATTGTTTTTTTTTTAAATTTTCTTACCTAACAATTAAGATTTTAGAGAATTTTCGTAAAAAAAGGAACATCGGTAAAACTGACCCATTTTTTTTTTTACAAAAAACTTTAACCAGCCGGTGCCACTATTTCTGTAATTGCCCATATTTATTTCCATAACAATTGACATTGTGTTGTACAATAATATTTAAACATGACATGTTTATTACAGCATGTTATGAACATAACACTTACTTCTAGCACATAAATTATAATACCAAAAAATTTGAGCACCTTTAGGACCACTACAGGTATACAGACACTAATTAAAATAAACTGAAAAAAAAAAAAAACAACAAAAAGAAAACAAACAAAAGTCAACATCAATAGTTACTGGCTACGAAACCCTAAAAACGAAAGGTACATTGCGTTGCATCGGATGGCATTGGCCGAGACATCAGTCGATACAACTGTCGCTTAGTTTTTTGCAAAAATCTTATTTTATATCGCCTCGTTCGTACTCTACAGCCACGCCCCTTATCCTACTAATATTATAAATGTGAAAGTTTGTGAGTGAGTGAGTATGTTTGTTACTTCTTCACGCTGAAACAGCTTTACCGATTTGAATGAAATTTGGCGAAAAGTTAGTTTATAACCTGGATTAAAACATAGGATACTTTTTATCCCGATATTCCCACGGGATAGGGATAAAATCTCGAAATAACAACCGCTGGGCTTTAATTCATGAATTTTGGTATGTTGACAGCTGGACATCTGGAATAACAGATAGGCTACTTTTCATCCCAACATTCCCACGGGATATGGATAAAATCTCGAAATAATAACCGCTGGGTTTAGACTCATAAAATTTGGCATGGGTGTTTTAATTTAACGTCAGTGAAAACAACGATGTAATTTTAGGGAATTCCCATGAGAATTTAATAAAATCCCGGGATTTCAATTCAACTGCTGTATCTAATGATTTGCGCGTGCGAAGCCGCGGGTAAACGCTAGTATTAAATAAATATCATGGGACACTTGACACCTAGTCCCAGGTCCTAGGCCTAGTCCCAAACTAAGCAAAGCTTGTACTATGGACACTAGGCAACGGATAAACATACTTATATAAATAAATAAATACTTAAATACATATAAACATCCAAGACCCGAGAACAAACATTCGTATTAAGTATTCATAAAAATATCTGCCCCGGCCGGGAATCGAACCCGGGACCTCAAGCTTCGTAGTCAGGTTCTCTAACCACTTAGCCATCCGGTCGTCCATTTTGACAAGCCACCCTCTGGCAAGTCTGGCAACATTAGTGCATCCTCTACGTTGACGTCACTCTTTATCATACAATGACATTTTAATGCGTCTGCGATTGTTCCTTACGCATTTACATTTATTTATTGTTTAGATTACTCACACCGTGGACGTGTGTGGTTAAGGGGGTCCCATGCCGCAATGACCTTCGATCTGAATTCCTTAGTTTTCTAATGTTTTTAGGTTTCCGGAGCCGAAATGGCAAAAACGGAACCCTTATAGTTTCGCCATGTCTGCCTGTCTGTCTGTCTGTCTGTCCGTCTGTCTGTCTGTCTGTCTGTCTGTCTCTCCGTCCGCGGCTTTGCTCAGGGACTATCAATGCTAGAAAGCTGTAATTTTGCACGGATATAAAAGTAAACTATGCCGACAAAATAGTATAATTAAAAATTCAAAAACAATTTTTTTTAGGGTACCTCCCATAGACGTAAAGTGGCGGTGATTTTTTTTCCTCATCCAACCCTATAGTGTGGGGTATCGTTGGATAGGTATTTTAAAACCATTAGGGGTTTGCTAAAACGATTTTTCGATTCAGGAATGTGTTTGCGAAATATTCAACCCGCTTCTCCGCTTCCCGCTAATGTATATCGAGATAGATGTAGGCTTTTCAAGATTTGGGCGGTTAAATTTTGGGTTTCGTTGTCCTCATATTATACGAAAAGTATAGCACAGAAATCAATGATTCTTTACAATCAAGATCTTCATTATATTTTTTATGCCTGCGGTTTTTTCGGTTTTTGTAAAAATGCTTTAATATTCTGTAATTCTCGTGCAAAGTTGACACCTTTTTTTTGTTGACTTTTGAGCTCCTGTAATTCTGATATCACACTTTTATATGAAAATCTGAAAAACCACAGGCATAGATATTTTCGTTTAGTCCATACTTACAAAATTTCATCTACTTCTGTTGCTGGACCTGAAATGTATATTTCAGAATATTTTATTTATTTAACTTGAAATACAAGAATTTTAGAAAAAATAACCATATAAACCTTAACTATAAACTAACTACCTACTTCTGTTGTTTAGTTTTAAATGAGTCCGGGACTACGTTTATATGGAGAATGGAACGAAGAGAATTCTCTTAACTAAGTACAATGGCTTCAATCAATATAGTATATATCCCATATTTACTTCAAAGTTCATTGTCTTAGACCCACTTGCAGGTAAAAATAAATCTAGATTTAGTAGTTAAGCCTGGCTTAAGCTTGACAGTTCCATACATTTTGACACTACTAAACTAAGCTTAACGCTAACTCGAGATTTATGTGTTTCCAGCAAGTGGCCATTAAAGATATTTGGCATCAAAGTTGAACAATTCTAGGCCAAAAAACTGGTTTTCTGGCCGTAACTTTTGTGTTAATAAGTTTCAAATGACAACACTCGACATGTTTTTAGAGACGTCAAAAACAAACCCAAATATGTTGAATCTATATTTTACAAATGTCACCCAAGTCGTTGCTATTGGGCAGGGTGCCCACAAGTCCTAAAGTATGTGCCTATGTTTTATTCTAGACTACCTTTTGCCCGCGGCTCCGCAAGCGTGGTATTCGGTTATCGCGCGCTGTTCCCTCGGGAACTGTGCATTTTTCCGGGATAAAAAGTAGCCTATGTCACTCTTGGGCCATAAACTATCTCTAAGTATGCCAAAAATCATGTCAATCCGTCGCTCCGTTACGGCGTGAAAGATGGACAAACGCAAACATACAAACACACTTTCTCATTTGTAATATTAGTATGGATGTCCAGCTATCTACATACCACCAGGCGAGCCACTTGCTCGTTTACCTACCAGTAGAATTAAAAAAAAAATCCAAATTTCATCTATTTATAAATAATAATAAATAAATAAATATCACGGGACAATTCACACCAATTGACCTAGTCCCAAAGTAAGCTTAGCAAAGCTTGTGTTATGGATACTAGGCAACGGATAAACATACATATATAGATAAATACATACTTAAATACATATTAAACATCCAAGACCCGAGAACAAACATTCGTATTATTCATACAAATATCTGCCCCGGCCGGGATTCGAACCCGGGACCACAAGCTTCGTAGTCAGGTGCTCTAACCACTGGGCCATCTGGTCGTCAATTTCATTTATTTCATCTAAATTCGTGCAGCCGTTTCAGCGTGAAGGACTAACAAGCATACTCACGAACTTTCGCATTTATTTATAATACATATTATTATGTACTTAGTAGGATTACGAAATCAAGACCAAGACTTAACCGGTTTCCCAATTTCGTTTTCACTCAGCTCTTACTTTACTTTTACTTGCAACCGGATGTGCAAAAATGCATTTCATGCTGTATGCGTTAACATTTAATGCACCAATAACGTCTGACTACTTAAAAAACCGGCCAAGAGCGTGTTGGACACGTCCGAAACAGGGTTCCGTAGCCATTACGAAAAAATTAAGTAATATTTTTCTAAGGATTTCGTATTTTGTACGGAATATTCCAAGTTTAGGTATATTTTATACCTTAGGCTGCTATTTACTCTTAAACTACTTACTAATAATTCTGAAGAAAACTTAACCGTTATAGTTTTCCTTGTAAGTTTGATATATTTATCCTGAATTTTTTTAAATTTTTCCACCCACCAGTTTAGATTTTAGAGGGGGGGGATGCACGTCACGATCGCGTTCACGTTAAAATCTCTATTTGTATGGAAACACGAACAGCACCTCTAGCGGAAAGTTTGCGATGTTCGCGTTGCCATACAAATTGAGATTCGAACGCGTTCGAGACGTATTTTGTAACCGAAAACTTACACTAAGGGCACTGAAATATTAGTCATGGCATCAGTTAGGGATTTACGAGAAAAGAGATTAGAATTCAATTCATTGAATTCTCAAAATATTTGTTTCCACAGATGTAGTACTAATGAATGAATACTAACGAAGGCGATTACAATAATCCATGATAAATATAGATAAAATACCTAAGCTATATCTAATCCTTACGTTGAAATCATGGCGATAATCAAGGCATGGAATAAATAATAGTACTATCAAGGTTATAGACCTTTAGGAGTGCCAGGACAGATTCGTATTAAATCAGTTGGGTTTTAGGCCAGAATCTTAGTCCTACGACTCTAAATGTTGCCAGTTTCAATTTAGACAGTGTTTTTAGAGTTCCGTAGCCAAAATGGCAAAAACGGAACCCTTATATTTTCGTCAAGTTCGTCTGTCTGTCTATCTGTCTGTCTGTCTGTCCGTCGGCAGCTTTTCTCAGGGACTATCAGTGCTAGAAAGCTGTAATTTTGCTCGAATATGTATGTAAGCTATGCCGAAAAAATGGTACAATAAATAATATGGTTTTTCCTACTCAGAATCAAGAGCACAATAGATTCCGATAGTTTAAAAAAATGTCAGTTTTGCGACGTTTTTTTTTCGTACACTCAGTATGGGCGTGACAAAACTGACTCATAAAATTTAGATTATTAATATATACTTAAAGTTACAAATAATTATTAATATAGGATTTAATTCAAAATGTTGTGTAACTAAAAGTAAAATAAAAGTAACTAATAACTAAACTATAACCTAGAAAAAATTAGTAAATAGAACCCCCCGCGGCATGGACCCAAAGATGCTGGCAGCATTTCCTCGCTGTATAGCTATGCTGAAAAAAAAAATTGTATGAAAAACTGGGGACATTTAAAAAAATGATCGGAACCGATTGTGCTCTTGATTCTGTGTAGGAAACACATACATACATAAAATCACGCCTCTCTCCCAACGGGGTAGGCAGAGACTACATCCTTCCACTTGCTACGATTCTGGCATACAACTCTCGCTTCCTCTACATTCATCAATCTTTTCATGCATGCACGTCGGTTTAGAGTACTCCTGAACCGACCTTTCTTCAGAATGTCCCCGATTTGATCGTGGTACGTTCGTCGAGGTTTTCCTCTCCCAACGAAAAAACCATTGTGTAGGAAAAAACCATATTTTTTCCAAAGTTTGAAGAAAACGGAAAGGGTACACTTTTTTTTAAAACGGCCAAGCGCAAGGTTTACAATATAAGTTCCTAATACTCGTATTTAGCTTTGAATCGAGATAAGGAGGGCACATCAGTTTCACACAAACATTTTGCCTCTTTATCTGACGTTATCATCGTATCTAAACATACTGTATCTGTTATTCTTGATATGGCTGACATGTATTACTTGGTATTACTCACATCCCTTGATATTTTTTTTTATTCGACTGGATGGCAAACGAGCAAACAAATGGGTCTCCTGATGGTAAGAGATCACCACTTCCCATAAACATCTGCAACACCAGGCGTGTTGCCAACCTAGAGGCCTAAGATGGGATACCTCATGTGCCAGTAATTTCACCGGCTGTCTTACTCTCCACGCCGAAACACAACAGTGCAAGCACTGCTCACGGCAGGATTAGCGAGCAAGATGGTAGTAGCAATCCGGGCGGACCTTGCACAAGGTCCAATATACCACTTGCAAAATCGTATCGTATTTCGAACGTAATGTAACTTAACCAACAAAAAGTTGGAAATCCCCGACTTGGTTACTTCAAAGTTCATTATCTCAAAAACGGCTGAACCGATTTTGATGAAATATCTCTAAGAACAATTGATAGAAACCCTGCTTTCAAATAAAGGAAACCGCATTCAAATGAGTCCACCCGTTTAAGAGCTACGGTGCCACATTCAGACACACAGACAGACAGACATAGCAGTTAAACTTTTAACACCCTCTTTTACATCTGGGGTTAAAAAGTTTTTATTAATAATATTTCAGAAAAACTTTTATAATTACAATTAGGTACTCTGTTGGAGTGTTGGAATACTAATATTATAAACGCCAAAGTGTGTGTTTGTGTGTATGTTTGTCCGTCTTTCACGTCGAAACGGAGCGGCGGATCAACGTGATTTTTGGCATAGACATAGGTTATGGACCCGAAAGTGACAAGCTACTTTTATCCCGAATAAATGCACAGTTCCCGAGGGAACAGCGCGCGATAATCGAATTCAAAAAGCTAGTAACTACATAATATTAATCCCTACTAATATTATAAATGCGAAAGTAACTCTGTCTGTCTGTCTGTTACGCTTTCACGTCGAAACCACTGGACCGATTTTGATGAAATTTGGTACATAGGTAGTTTGAACCCTAAGGATCAACATAGGATACCTTTTATTTCGATAGAGGGCGCCACCGCACGATAACCTAAATCCGCGCCGACGAAGTCGCAGGCGCTAGTTTATTTATAAACGGAGCAAATCACTTAAAAATCAAGTTTTATTTACATAAAAAATCTGGAGACTAGAGAGTATAACGAGAGTTATAATTTTATAATTATTACAAAATTAACATAAAAGTTCGTCGGCTTTTAAAAAGCTGGTACCGACTGTGACCCCATACTTCCGGCTTTTGTTTGGGTGTGAACGTATCTAAATGTTAGTTAGTGAGTATGTATAAGCTAAACCTCTGGCTCAATGACCTTTCGAAATCTTACCAAGTGTGTGTCGGTTTCGCTCAAGGATTATTCTTTTAATTAGGGAAAAACGTCTAAAAGCCGTGGTGGCCTAGTGGTTTGACCTATCGCCTCTCAAGCAGAGGATCGTGGGTTCAAACCTGCGAGTTTTTAGAAATTCATGTGCGAAATCACATTTGAAATTTACCGCGAGCTTTACGGTGAAGGTAAACATCGCTTGGAAACCTGCTAAACCAGCGAAGCAATTCAATGGTTCGTGTGAAGCTCCCAATCCGCATTGGGCCCGCGTGGGAACTATGGCCCAAGCCCTCTCACTCTGAGAGGAGGGCTGTGCCCAGCAGTGGGACGTATAAAGGCTGGGATAAATACCGGGCATGGCCTGTAATACCATAAAGCGGCCCAAGTGGTCAACTGTCTTTCCACACTGACATCGGTGAGGCTCACATGTCCTGACCCCCAGACGCAAACAGACAGCTATGCGTAGATGCATGGGCTCCAAAGTTGTCCCTAAATTTAACGAGGGTAGCCCCCGAAGTCAGTGACTGGACTCCTTCTTCTTCTTCTTCTCTTTTAAAATATGGCTTCTGTCCTAATTAATAAGACAATTTCGCCAGTGTCAGTATTCTCTTTCGAGAGGCAACGTGGTACGGTGATTGTAGTTTTTGTAACTTGATAGTAAAATTCCAGAAACCACGTGGAGACAACTTGCGCATTAAAAAATGTCAGACACGAGAGCAATATTGAATTTTGTGATCACTGTTCACTGTTAAGGTTAATCGCCGCATAAAACACTGTCAAAATTATACTTCAACTAGCCAAAGAAACAGAAATAGCAAAATTAGATATTGTCTACATCCGCCATGTTCGAATGCCACAAATCGAATCCCAGGACTCCTTCTTTGGGTTAAAAAAGTTTAGACATGGAATTCGCGTCGTCCACTCAATACCTGCACCGCAAACTTTCTCTCGAGATCGAGTTTGTCTTAAATAAGTGTTTACTTTTCAGTATCACCATGATATCAGCGGTCAATGACTTCCTAGATGATTTGCGGTAAGCCGTTGGTGCGGAACTAACAGACTGACATACATATTGGTTCTTGTTGTGTCTAATAAACTATGGCTTTTACTAATCTGATAATAACCAATAACCTATGTTGTCACTAAACACTTATGAGTATTTTGAACATAAAACTACCATGAGACTCACTCATATGCGGATTAGCCCGAAACATGTCGAGCTAAACTCGATTTAAGACGTGAGTTATCCGGGTTCATATGTATATTGGGTACGCATCTGAATATCGAATGTTAAAATATCGAATATATTAAAATATCGAATGGGTCATAATATCGAAAGGTTTATTTTCTGAAACCGAAAACTTTTCAGGATTTATTAAAACGGCATCGTATAAAACTCCTTAGGTTAGGTTAGATTTATAACAATCTAAAAAAAATACAGTCTTAACAAAAATACCTTTTCGATATTATTACCCATTCGATATTTTAATACATTCGGTATTTTAACATCCGATATTCTTTTCTTGACTCTTTTTTTAATAGCAGCGCCCTCGGTTTTAAAAGGATTTTTTTTTACAACTTCACAGAGTCATTAATTATTTGATTTAATGAGATTACAAGTTATTTATCAGCTTTCCAACGACTGCTTAACTAAGTTGTTAATTTTGAACCAAAACATCTAAGAGAACTCTCCCTTTAATAAATTCATAACTGTAATTCGTCACTATAAAAAGCTCGTATTTCAAAGCTTGTAGTTTTTCAAAGTGAACTTTACTGTGTACGCGTCAGGGTTCAATTTTGTTTATACATTTACCAGAGATCTTCTTAATATTTAAATTTTAATATTGACAGGTCATATAATACGATTACAATTTTAACTTTGCGGCCGACTGTGGCGCTACCATAGAGCTGTTCGCGTAGAGTTAGTACTGGATGAAAATTAGTTCAAAATTTCACTAGCTGCAAAAGCAGGTTTGTCTTATAACGGAAATGTTCGAAAGTTTTTTTAAAGTTTTAAATACTTTCTTAAGAATTTGTCATGTCAATGAGTTTTAAATTACTGGACTTGCCTCTCGAATTTTCTTCGTCTATGGAAGAAACCCAGAATGCCTGTCATCATCATCATCCCAGCCTATATACGTCCCACTGCACTGCTGGGCACAGGCCTCCTCTCATAACAAGAGGGCTTGGGTCATAGTTCCCACGCGGGCCCAGTGCGGATTGGGAACTTCACACGCACCATTGAATGCCTGTAGAAGAACTTAAATAACAGTCAGAACACTAAGATGTTTGGATGTTTGTTACTCAATCACGTCTAAATCGCTGAACCGATTTAAATGAAATTCGGTTTTCAGATAGTTTGAGTCCCCGGGAAGAACATAGGACAGTTTTTATCCCGGAAAATTTCATAGTTCCCGCGGGATAGTGATAAACGAATACTACGTGGACGAAGTCGCGGGTAACGGCTAGTCTTTAATATACTTTCACGGTTATTGTGTATGATTATTCATGAATTTGCGGCGCTTGCTTTTGAAACGATAGGACCGTGGTCAACAGACACGAAAAAAGTCTTGAAAGACTTGTCTAAGAGGTTAGTTTTGGCCTCGGGGGATTCTAGAGCTGGCGGTTACCTCGCGCAAAGAATAGGGATTGCTATTCAAAGAGGTAATGCGGCCTGCGTTCTAGGGTCCATGCCAGCGACATCACTTGACGACGTGTTTGCCTTATAAAATAATGATAAATTTAAGTTAGTTAATAATGATACATTAATAACATGAATTTGAATAAATGAACATGAATATGATTATTCAATATTTAATTTTGTATTGTCATTATGAATGTAAAATAATACAAATAACTGTAAGTGGGGATAAGCAGGGGGCCGCTAAATATTTTTCAAACCAAAGAGAGTCGCATCTTGAAAAACTTTGAAAAACATTGGTTCACTGGAGTCACAATATTTTCACTACCTATTTCATTCTTTCTCACAGTTTGAGACGACGATAGAAAGAGATGGGAAATAAGATCATGCCTTTCCTCAAGAGTCTATTGAAGTGTAAAATTCGAACTTCGTAGGTATCTTGCCGTCCCGCTTATGTTTATATTATTTAATACGAGAGTAGAAGGAACGGTACGACACGGACTTCGATTTTCCAATTTCGTAGTAACCCCTCAGTACCCCTAGTGTAAGTTTTCGGTTGCAAAATACGTCTCGATCGCGTTCGCGTTTGAATCTCAATTTGTATGTAAACACGAACATCGCAAACGTTCCGCTAGAGGCGCTGTTCGTGTTTTGTTTCCATACAAATTGAGATTTTAAAACGAACGCGATCGAGTATTTTATCACCGAAAACTTACACTAAGGGTACAGCGCCCTTAGTGTAAGTTTTTGGTTACAAAATACGTCTCGATCGCGTTCGCGTTAAAATCTCAATTCGTATGTAAACACGAACATCGCAAACGTTCCGCTAGAGGCACTGTTTCCATACAAATTGAGATTTTAACGCGAGCGCGATCGAAACTTTTTTTTTTTTATTCGACTGGAAGGCAAACGAGCAAGTGGGTCTCCTGGTGGTAAGAGATCACCACCGCCCATAAACATCTGCAACACCAGGGGTATTGCAGATGCGTTGCCAACCTAGATGCCTAAGTTGGAATACCTCAAGTGCCAGTAATTTCACCGGCTGTCTTACTCTCCGCGCCGAAACACAACAGTGCAAGCACTGCTGCTTCACGGCAGGATTAGCGAGCAAGATGGTGGTAGCAATCCGGGCGGACCTTGCACAAGGTCCTACCACCTGCAAAACACGTATTTTATTTTATAACCGAAAACTTACACTAAGGGTACAGATCTCAGTAGTTTCATTGACGTTTGAATTAGGTCGCATTCGGCATGCTGCGCGCGCAACGAACTTAGCAAGGTCGTGCATACTCCGCCGTTTAGTGACACTTAGCGCCGGCTACAGGGTTGCCATCTAGACTCCAATTCAATAGAATCTGACGATTCTGTAGACACTTCCAGCCTGCTAATATGAACACCGGGCTGCCTAAGGCTTTGTGATGTGACTATTATTGTTTTTTTATTCCTTTTAGATAATAATCACAACAACAGGGACATATATAATCAAGCGTGCCTACGTTGGGGTATCTTAAATGTGTAGAAAATTGTCAGATTTTATTGAATTGTACTTTATCTTACTCTAGTCTAGTTAACGAGAAGATTCGTTGTATGGAAACTTCCGAAAAAATCTCCCGCCTATGAAACTTGGTACATGATGAAAATAGCCACCCGGCAGTGTTTCCCGCCAAGTTAAAAAACTGGCCAAGAGCGTGTCGGATACGCCCAAAATAGGGTAGTTAATTTCTAAACATTTCGTAATTTATACGGAATATTACAAGTTTAGGTGTATTTTACACCTTAGGCTGCTATTTACTCTTAAACTACTAATAATTCTCAAGAAAACTTAAACGTTATTGTTTTCCTTGTAAGTTTGATATACTTACTATCATCTTGAATTTTTTTTAATTTTTTTCCCCCCACCGGTTTAAATTTTAGAGGGGAAATTTGCGCTGTACAGAGACAGCGAAGTATGGCAACCCTAACTCTAACATTCAACATACAAATTATATTCCAATAGAATATTAAACAACCTTAGTCACGATCTGACTATATTATGCTGTACTTTACTTAGATACGAGTTAAAATTGTTTTTTGTTGCATATTAAAGTGACAAAGTAACTCGTGAACTGATAACAAAGATTCCTTGACATCTCCATAAATTTTCACACAGCTATACAGGGTGGCCCATTTATATCGGTCAGTATGGGAAAGTCTGAAACTACACGACATACGAAAATTTCTTCTGAGGAACCATGACATCGATTTTAATAACAATGGGCCACCCTGTATAGTAGAGCTTACATCATATTATAAAGGCTTTATAAATTACGATTTTTCTTAAAACAGAAACCTGTCGAACCCAATTCGGCGGCCACAAATAGTAGACTGCAACATTACGTAAAACACGTCATATCACTCGAGGCTTTTTTACCCACCGAGCTGCAGTAGAGGGTTGATAGTTAAGTGAGGGTAAAATGGGTTCTATGAAAAATTATATCTGTTTTTAAATTACACAGCGACATTGAAAATTGTTTACTTACCTATTACACGCAAGCCTTTATTTTTCATGCAATGCTATTTCTATCACAAGTCATTACAGTTGTGTAGTTTTAAATTTACAAAACACTGATTATAAAAAAAAACTACGAAAATAAACTTTATTTTATAAACTAAGTATTGTTGATGCCTGATTGCCTTGTTCCTTGGTATTTTACTAGAATCACAAGCTAACATAAGGAACTATAATTTAATGCATCCTATTTCCTAGATAAGTACAGTCACCAGCATTAATATCTGCCACAGCGGGTGTGCAAAAAAAATATGACAACTCTTCCGGCCCTAGAAATAGAGTCCTATCCGATATTGTTGTGTCAGATATTGATGTTGGTGACTGTACGAACTTTACGAGTGTAAAAAGTAAAAATATAGTATTCACATCTATCAGTATTCCAAAAATTTTAACTGTCAGTTAGAACGATTTTACCTCTACATTTAACACCGTCTGGTTTCGTTAATTTCACCTTCAGTTAAAAAAAATCTCTGTTTCTTCTTGTTTCATAATTTTTCTAGTTGAATACTCAAAGTAATTTTTACATCATGTTTTTACACGATGACGTTTCAAATTATGTAACATTTGCAAACTTATATTGTGATCCGCTAACTCGTTGTCATACGATTTGAACCTTTACTCTTTTAGAGTTAAGGAGGTTGTTTTCAAATATTAACAGGCAAATAAAAACAGTTCCTAGCTCAATTTACACCATCGATCATGTCAAGTTTCTGAAAGCGTTAATTGATTACTGAAAAGCGTGGCTGTTCAGTCTTTACCTTTGCATCGTGCGACGCGTTTAAAAAAAATAGCCGCGAGCTTGTGACATATTTTATTTTTAATTCGGGACTCGATTGGAAAGTGAAGTGTGGCCAGTGTTTTTATAGTTTATGGCAAGGAGTCTCGAAGAGATAATTTTTTTAAAGAGAACAGCTTTACGATATTTATTTGCACGAGAAAGTAGACTACTGGCGTTGGGTAAAAGGCCTGTCAATAAGAAGATTTCTAATTTTATAAAAACTCATCGAGAAATAGAAGAAAGTAATGTTTGGTCTAATTTTATGGACTCTATTAATGAAGACTTGACGAGAAATTTGAATGTGTTCGAATGGAAACTAGGAGATAGCAAACATAATACTGTGCCTAGGACGTATAGGTTGGATTCTACGTCACGAGATATTTTGACACATTACGAAATGAGATTTTGGTATGATTTTTTTTTTTAAAAACATCTATTCCTTAATTATTACTTGGATGACCCCCGCGAGAACAGTTTTTAATTTTTTTTGGGGTTGAGGCCTTGTTTTTGTTTCTTTGTTCTTGGTTTAAATTTAGTAAAGTTTTTTTTTTATTGTACTGGATGGCAAAGTGCTAATTTTTTCCCATTTAAATAAGCACGGTTAAGTACTTTCAAATTTTGAAGCTCTACCGCCATTCCAATGAGGGCTATTGTTTTTTGTCTTACTAGATGGCGCCACTGTTGCGTGAGGTTTTTAAGTGTGGCTTTCAAAGTCTGTAAATACGGACGTGAAAACAAAGTTTAGATAAAAAACATATTTGATACTTCTTAAAACCGTACCATAAAAATATCGAGCAACCACAGTCTTGCGTAGTCCCGTTTTGATCGGAAAAAAAGGGAGGACAAAAGTTTTAGAAAGACAAAACTGTCTCAAAGCACAGACATTCGCCCCTTATCGCATATTTGCCATAATTAATTTCAGGTAATGCAAAATATTCACAAAATTATTCTAGTTATAAATAAACCCGCGTAGTTTACCATGAGTTTACCCAAAAACTATGAGATTTGACATTTCGGGGACCTCACGCTACACTAGCGCATCTAGCGGCGAATTCATACGCGATAGCCCTCATTGCATTAAAAATAAGATAAAAAAAATTAATTTAAATGCAGACTTAAAAATTGGCGCCGCCTATGACAGCAAATTTTCCATTGTCATTAGCTAGTAGGTATGGTTGCCATATGTTATGTGAGAATTAAAAACACCTCGGTCCCAGACTTAAATAAAAACGGCATTTTTGAAGTTATACGCTGTTTGTTTAATTATTTTTATTCTTGACTAGCTTTTGCCCTCGGATCCGCCCGGGTGGTATTCGGTTATCGCGCGCTGTTCCCTCGGGAACTGTGCATTTTTCCGGGATAAAAGTAGCCTATGTCACTTTCGGGCCCATAAACTATCTCTATACCAAAAATCACGTCGATCCGTCGCTCCGTTACGGCTTGAAAGACGGACAAACACACTTTTGCATTTATAATATTAGTACGGATTATCTTTTGAACGGTAAGTTAGCGCTAGTATCTTGGAGAAATAAACCTGTTAAATGTTATCTTAAAGTTAACAGAAATCAATAACAACAGGTCGTTTATTAATGAATAACGATTCAACTCAAAGCAATGGCGTGTTTTAAAAATATTGAATAATGAACTTGGATTTCTCACAACGTTCGATGTTTATAATGGATGATTCAGCATTCGGCTATTGTCTTAACCGAGATGAAAGAGGTCATGTGATTCTGTTAGTTTTAAAATATTTTCGGTATACTAGCTTTTGCCTGCGGCTTCGTTTCGTTTCGTTTATCGCGCCCTGTTCCCTCGGAAACTGTGCTTCCGGGATAAAACGTAGCCTATGCCACTTTCTGGCCCGAAAACTATGTCTATGCCAAAATCACGTCGATTCGTCGCTCCGTTACGTAAACGACGCACTTTCACATATATAATAATAAATTTATTGAATGAATTTCGGTGCAAAATAACATAAAATGCAATATTTCACTTAAAATCCATGTAACATTTGTGCCTGAACTAGGATAATTCCTGTATCTCAATATTAGTATGGATTCTGACAGTAGGTATGCAGGTGGTAGGACCTTGTGCAATGTCCGTCCGGATTGCTACCACCATCTTGCTCGCTAAACCTGCCGTGAAGCAGCAGTGCTTGCACTGTTGTGTTTCGGCGTGGAGAGTTAGACAGCCGGTGAAATTACTGGCACTTGAGGGATTCCATCTTAGGCCTCTAAGTTGTCAACGCATCTGCAATACCCCTGGTGTTGCAGATGTTTATTGGCGGTGGTGATCTCTTACCATCGAGACCCTTGCTCGTTTGCCATCCAGTCGAATAAAAAAAAAGTACCAAATCTGGCAGCTGCAGTTTGGTTACATTTAGTTAAAAAACCTATCCAAACTAAGTATAGTCATGCTCAGGTTCTCAGACTAGTACCTAAAAGAGGTATTGTTGCTATCCCCAAATACATACCCTTAGTGTAAGTTTTCGGTTACAAAATACGTCTCGATCGCGTTCGCGTTAAAATCTCAATTTATATGGAAACACGAACATCGCAAACGTTCAGCAAACGTTCCGCTAGAGGCGCTGTTAGTGTTTCCATACAAATTGAGATTTTAACGCGAACGCGATCGAGACGTATTTTATAACCGAAAACTTACACTAAGGGCACAGAAATTATCCTTCGAAATTAATTAGATTTCGGTTGCGGATACCAGTTTCCGTCGCACACATCACGTATCTACGTAATCATTTAACTTAAAAAAAGTGATTCATCATTTCGTAACCATATTAATGTTAACACAATCTTATCACTATCTGTGATAATGTTTACAAGAATTTTAGTGTGCAATAGCTTTTCGTAGCTATCACTGTGTTTGAGATATTATAATTGGTGAGTATTTTTAGTCTAGCTAAAGTTCTTTTTAAACCATGTGCACCGTCATTAGGCACAATTTGTTAAAAAAAATTAATACTTTTTTGGATAGAAAAATCTATTATTAGAGATCAATTATTCGTTTCAAGCCATACAATTTGTCAATATTTTACATAATAAATTATTTAAGTTAGTCAATGAATGTCATTAAAATTGAAAACGAAACAAAAATAAACAAAATAAAATCAACTTAACTATACTAAACCTACAAACTAAGACCTAACCTACAACCTAAAACCCACCATTCCGCTACCCGGCTCAAACGTGCCCATAATGCCAGCATATTTAGCGGGGGTCGATCAATTTAGATTTTTTAATATAAATCACAACTTTTATTTTATTTTATACCTAGAAACTATTTTGGTTAATGACGTTATAGTAGGTACCTATGCGTAAGTTGAGATGCAGCATTATGTTATTTTTTATCTGTGGTAAAGTGGTCATGAATTTATAACAACACCCTTTCACAACACCATATTACAACACCCCTCTTTTTGCGTCGGGGGTTAAAAAAGGCGCGCATACGATGCGTCACCGCGATTCCGTACCGTACCCTTAGTGTAAGTTTTCGGTTACGAAATACGTCTCGATCGCGTTCGCGTTAAAATCTCAATTTGTATGGAAACACGAGCGCCTCTAGCGGAAGGTTTGCGATGTTCGTGTTTTCATACAAATTGAGATTTTAACGCGAACGCGATCGTGACGTGTTTTGTAACCGAAAACTTACACTAAGGGTACCGTCACCGTTTTTTAAGCAGCGGTGTGTAACTGCTCTTTATATCCAATAACAACGTTTGCTTGACTTATAGTTGAAGTAAATAGATTGTTAGTAACGTATAGTAGGTATTTTAAAGACTTTACAACAACAACTATTAAAAATAATATTTATCTGTGACTAATTGACAAGGTGTTGTCTATATAAAACTATGTAATTTTCCGTGACATCTGTACAACTACAGAATTTAATTTAAATCAGGAAATCAGGGTTTCTTCACGTGGGGTCCACGGACCCTTTAGGGGTCCGTAGCATGTGTATCAGGGGTCCGCAGTAGGTCAGTCTCTTAACATGTTTATTAGGAAATTTCCAAAAATATTTTTTGACAGGGTTCCGTAGAATTGTACCTATAAATTGTAAAAGTGGTCCGTGACTGCAAATAGCTTAAGAAACCCTGATTTAAATCGTTTCAGACTCACAAACTTTCGCATTTCTTATATATACGAGTGGTGTATTACATTGATAAGTAAAAACTTGTCGCACTTGACGGACAGACAGACAGACGGACTTGACGAGACTATAAGGGTTCCATTTTTGCCATCTTGGCTCTGGAACCCTAAAAACCGCATTAGTCTGTTCACCAGTTTAAGAGCTACGGTGCAACAGACAGACACACAAGCGGTCAAACTTATAACACCCCTCTTTTTGCGTCGGGGGTTAAAAATGTTTAAAATCCTTGAATGTGCCTACCAAATCTGGTAAGTAGCTGAAATTTGTTTACATTTTTAGTTAAGTAAATACCTATCTAAACCAAGTATAGTTATGTAGTTATCGAAAAAGATATACTTACCTACTTACATATTTCGCTTGTCATTGCAAAATGATGTCATGTTTACTTCCTTTATATTGTGTCCTAATTGATAGATAATTGTCTAAGTACATACGTATTCAATAATCATCATCGTCATCATGTCAGCCGAAAGACGTCCACTGCTGGACATAGGCCTCCCCCAAGGCTCTCCACTCAGACCGGTCTTGTGCTTTTCGCATCCACCGCGATCCCGCGATCTTAGCCAGGTCGTCGCTCCATCTTGTTGGAGGCCTACCGATAGCTCGTCTCCCGGCCCGCGGACCAATTCAATAATAATATTAGTCTAATTATTTTGTCCAAGTCCTCAGACAAAAATCAACTGATTAGGATCTATGGTACGAGTAGATCCCTTTTTTAACCCCAGACGCAAAAAGAGGGGAGTTATAAGTTTGACCGCTATGTGTCTGTGTGTCTGTCTGTGGCATCGAAGCTCTTAACAGGGTGAACCGATATGAATGCGGTTTTCCAGCGATGGTTCTTAGACATGTTTTATCAAAATTGGTTTAGTTAGTTTTGGGATATTGAACTTCACGAATATATGTGAAAACTATGCCGACAAATGGTACAATAAAAAAATTCATGAGTGAGAGAGTGGCGGTAATTTTTTTTCCCTCCAACCTTGTAGTGTGGGGTAACTTTGGATAGGTCTTTTAAAGCTATTACGGGGTTGCTAGGATGATTTTCGATTCAGTGATTTGTTTGCAAAATATTCAACTTTAAAATGCAAATATTTATTTAAACCGAGCGTCCCCCCTCTAAAATCTAAACCGGTGGGTGGAAAAATTTGAAAAAGTATATCAAACTTATAGCTCAGTACAATTAGATCAAAATTTGGCAAAATTAAAGCAAGCGGTTTATCTATCAGGATATGTAGGTTATAGAGAAAAAATAAATTTTACCCACTCTCCCCCCCCCCTCCGGGGGGAGCGTCACCCCCCCGCGCCAACGAATATGTCCCGGACCGCGGTATTTTCCATTATAAAAGAAAACTGTACACGATACATAAAAAGTGTGTAGGAACGAAATAATCCTTGATAAATTTACTATAAACCTTTCATACATTAAAAAGCGATATCACTTATAGTTCCAGCGCAATATGATACCAAATACTAACTTTTTTTATAATTAATCGATTTTTTCGGCTAAAAGGTTAGTTTTCTCAAAAACTTCACCTTTTACCGCCAAGATATGTATGACAGAAGTAAAGAATAGAATATTTTCTTTATAAAAAAGTATAATTTATTTCTAAAATCTTTCATTTACCATCGCTATGCTATTTTTTTAATTTAGTTCATTTGGCCATTCAGCGAAATATAAATGTTCATACTGGTTAAATGGTGTTACTTTAAATACCATTAGATTCTCATATGTTTTTCTATAAGCTATGGGTATGGACCTATTTTCTGTATTTAAAAAAAAAATGTAGGCCCTACTGGGCTTTTAGGAGATAGGGGCGGGGAAATGGTCAATTTTCACCTATTTTCTTAAATAACTTCAAAACGGATTAATTTAAAATAATGAAAAATATATATTTGAGATTTTCATAATGTACCCTTTCATTTGATATGTCACACGATATAGTTTCTACATTTTTTTTTTCTAATTTACTCCCCCCCCCCCTCCCAAACTGGCCCTCGTGTTTAAAATTAATTAATTTACTTTACACGTCCGTGTTTGGGTCATCAATTTACATAGGTGAACTAAATTTGAATTCAATCGGTCTAGTAGTTTCGGATCAAATTGGCTATGACAGACGGACGGTTTAGGTATATTTATACCTTAGGCTGCAATTTATTCTTAAACTACTAATAATTCTCAAGAAAACTTAACCGTTATAGTTTTCCTTGCAAGTTTGATATACCTACTATCGTCCTGAATTTTTTTTAATTTTTTCTACCCACTGGTTTAGATTTTAGAGGGGGGGACGCCCGATTTTAATGAAAATTTGCGCTTTAAAGTTGAATATTTTGCAAATGAATCACTGAATGGAAAAATTGTTTTAGCAACCCCCTAATGATTTTAAAAAACCTATCCAACGATACCCCACACTACAAGGTTGGATGAGAAAAAAAAAATCACCCCCACTTTACGTCTATGGGAGGTACTATAAATTATTATTTTTTAAATTTTTTATTATACTGTTTTGTCGGCATAGTTTACATATATATTCGTGCAAAATTACAGCTTTCTAGCATTGATAGTCTCTGAGCAAAGCCGCGGACGGACAGACAGACAGACAGACAGACATGGCGCAACTATGAGGGTTCCGCTTTTGCCATTTTGGCTACGGAACCCTAAAAAATGTCTAATATTTTATTATAATCTTACTTACGGACTAAATAGTTTTTTTTTTGGTAGTTTTTCCTAAGTTAATGTCGCAGTAGCTGATGATGGTGAATTTTCAAAATAGCATAGCAGCGTCAAATGAATGAGTTTAAAAATAAATTATACCTTTTTATAAAGAAGATATCCTGTTCTTTACTTTAGTCATACATATCTTGGCGGTAAAGTGTGAAATAATTGAAAAAACTAAATAATTAACAAAAAAAATGGATAAATTATTAAAAATGTTCATATTTGGTGCCAGATTGCGCTGAAACTGTAAGTGGTATCGCTTTTGTATGTATGAAAGGTTTATAGTAAATTTATCTAGGATTATTTCGTTCATACACACTTTTTATGTATCTTGTACGGTTTTCTTTTATAATGGAAAATACCGCGGTCCGGGTCATATTCAAGGGCGCGGGGGGGTGACGCTCCCCCCGGAGGGGGGGGGAGAGTGGGTAAAATTTATTTTTTCTCTATAACCTACATATCCTGATAGATAAACCTCTTGCTTTAATTTTGCCAAATTTTCCATACATTGCAATCTAATTTTATTCAACTATTACCTAAATCCCGTCCCGCTGGACAGGCGACACTTGTAAAATAGACACATTCATGCATATACGCTCAAAAACTATCTCTTTAAAAATCTTTATATTTTAAATGCATTAAATATGCATAATTACGATAGACACAATCTATTATAACAAGGATAATTAGCCGATTATGAATTACGACCATTATCCGCTTCTGATAAGAAAATTCCTGTGTTTTTATTTATACATAATCTTTATGGCGATAAGTTTATTATGCCTTGTTTAGTCGCGATGTCGTCTACATAGATGTATGAATTGCTATCCGATCCGAGACTTTTTTCCGGTTAGATCTAGGAGACATGCGGTAGCTAAGTTCAAGGTAATAGTGCCTCTAGTGTGGCGTTTTCTCAAAACATTCGTTTAATATCTGAAGACGTAAATCGAGCGTTCGATCGTCGATACGTAGCCGCCACCGCCACATGTCCACGGTGCGGCGTCGTCTCGTCCTCGTCACCCGTTTTCGTTACGATACGTCAACAAAAGTTGTTGCGCAAACTTTCCGCTAGAGGCGCTGTCCGTATTTCCATATAAATTGAGATTTTTAATAGAGATATAAATTGAGATTCGAACGCGATCGAACGTATTTTGTGAACGTGCCCTTAGTGTAAGTTTTCAGTTACGAAATACGTCTCGATCGCGTTCGCGTTAAAATCTCAATTTGTATGGAAACACAAACATCGTAAACGTTCCGCTAGAGGCGCTGTTCGTGTTTCCATACAAATTGAGATTTTAACGCGAACGCGATCGATACGTATTTTGTAACCGAAAACTTACACTAAGGGCACAGTTTTAAAATCTTACACTAAGGGTACAGTTTTAAAATCTTACACTAAGGGTACAGTTTTAAAACCCCCTTTCTCCTTTCCAGGGGCGGCAAGATGACAGAAGCGCCGATAGTTCAGGTGGAACAGGGGCAGCTCCAGGGCGGAGTGGTGACCAGCCCCGCCGGGAAGCAGTTCTTCAGTTTCCAGGGCATACCTTACGCCAGGCCTCCCCTAGGGTCTCTACGGTTTCAGGTACGGTTTCATACAACTCTGGCAAATTGACACGTTTCATGCAATTGTTGTACAATCACCTTGTGGTCCGCCCGGATTGCTACCACCATCTTGCTCGCTAATCCTACCGTGAAGCAGTGCTTGCACTGTTGTGTTTCAGCGTGGAGAGTAAGACAGCCGGTGAAATTACTATGGCACTTGAGGGATCCCATCTTAGGCCTCTAGGTTGGCAACGCATCTGCAATGCCCCTGGTGTTGCAGATGTTTATGGGCGGTGGTGATCTCTTACCATTAGGAGACCCACTTTCTCGTTTGCCTTCCAGTCGAATAAAAAAAAAAGTTTGCAGACAGACAGACACAGACACACAGCGGTCAAACTTATAGCACCCCTCTTTTAGAAATCAGTTAATTTTGCTTTAGAGAAATTAAAACCTTATTTATTTTTTATCAAGTCCTAAACACAGGTCCTAAAGCCCAGTTATTATGGGCAAGTAGGGTTCTATTATTAGCCTACCTACCTTTTATCCCAACGGTCGAGCGGTTCAGTGAACAATAAACAGAAGGTCAAAGGACATCGTCTAAAAGCTATAAGTACTTAGAACCATAGGTATCCATACTATATTTAATATTATATGCGAAAATGTGTGTGTTTGTGTGTATGTTTGTCCGTCTTTCACGTTGAAACGGAGCGACGGATCGACTTGATTTTTGGCATAGAGATAGTTTATGTATAACGTTTTAAACTTTCGTGATTCTCACTCATAGTCAAAATACCACCAACGGGACTTATCACGGTAACACACACAAGTAATATTTACCTCGACGTTTCGGCAACATTGCAGTTGCCGTGGTCACGAGTAGACTGAAGTGTGGGGTGTCAAGTCTGCCTAGCAGCGCGAGATAGTTTATTGGTCAGAGAGTGACATAGGCTACTTTTAGTCAAAATATACTTTATACATTAAATATATTTTATCACAAGTAATATTTACCTCGACTCTTCTTATTGAACTCGCTCTGCTAGGCAGACTTGACACCCCACACTTCAGTCTACTCGTGACCACGGCAATTGTAACGTTGCCGAAACGTCGAGGGGGATTACTTGTGTAAAAATAGCGTGATAAGTCACGTATGTAGTATTTTGACTGAGTGAGAATCACGAAAGATTAAAACGTTATATAGGCTACTTTTTATCCCGGAAAAATGCACAGTTCCCGAGGGAACAGCGCGCGATAACCGAATTCCACGGGCGGAGCCGCGGGCAAAAGCTAGTATATATATATATGTAGATTTGAAGAAATAACTTTCTGCCTAGTTTCCGCGTTGCATTCTTCTTGGCAATGATGGTTTTTAACCCCCCACGCAAAAAGTGGGATGATATAAGTTTGACTGCTATTGTGTCTGTCTGTGACACCGTAGCTCTTGAACGGGTGGACCGATATAAACGCGATTTTTTTCAATTGAAAGCTAGTTTTCTGGCGATGGTTCTTAGACATGTTTTATCTAAATCGGTTCAGCCATTTTTGAGAGACCTTGCACAAGGTCCTACCACCTAGGACATTTATTTATTTATTTATTTAATCTCATAATTAACACAGTGTGACAGCGGAACTTTACTTTTTAAAATAAATAATAATAATAAATAAATATGGCACACTTGACACCAATTGACCTAGTCCCAAACTAAGCAAATGTACTATGGGTACTAGGCAACGGTTAACATACTTATATAGATAAATAAATACTTAAATACATATTAAACATCCAAGACCCGAGAACAAACATTCGTATTATTCATACAAATCTCTGCCCCGGCCGGGATTCGAACCCGGGACCTCAAACTTCGTAGTCAGGTTCTCTAACCACTTAGCCATCCGGTCGTCTAAAGTCGTTTTGCAGACAAACTGAATATCTTCTAAAAACTCAAGCGGTTTCTCCAGCATCTGATTACGTTATCACTCGAGTATTTGCTCGCCTTATCACTCCAGCATTCGGCAAATATTAGCGTTGAGAAGGCAATGCAGTTGTTGCGACATATACCTTAAAGAAAGAGAAGGCATAATCGAATAACCTAACAAACAGAAGAGTTGAAATTCTTAGGTACCTGCATTAAAAAAGAAATATTAAGAAAACTAGCATTTGCCCGCGGCTTCAATTCGGTTATCGCGCGCTGTTCCCTCGGGAACTGTGCATTTTTTCGGGATAAAAAGTAGTCTATGTCACTCTCTGGCCCATAAACTATTTCTATGCCAAAAATCACGTCGATCCTTCACTCCGTTACGACGTGAAAGACGGACAAACGTAATGTTATGGATATGGATTGATTTATTGGCTGGCGTCAAACTTATAACACCCCTCTTTTCACGTTGGGGGTTAATGAACAGACTTATGAACTCTACGCAGTATTCATGCTATAAATGGAATACATTACAATATCTGTGTGATACTACGCCAATGTTTACATTATATGCAAAGAGTATTTTAGTACTTACCTATGGAATAGATATATGTCTTCTTGACAAAGTCAGAAATGGATTCGCTAAAATGCAAATGTATCTGAATAAACTCTTGAGTATTTTCAAGAGGAATAAGAAAACGGTATCTCACTAATATTATATCCCACTACATCATCAGATCAGCCTAGGACGTCCACGGACCGACCAAGACCGTTGGTGGTGGTGGTGATTTTTTGCCGTTTTTTGCTAATGGGAACGGAAGCAATACCATATGCCCTCGGTACCGCTCTGCTTTCAGAGCATGACATGACATGAGTGCGTGTGAGCTAACTTTGGGGGCGGCAGACGTGAGCTTGCCTTCGGAATCCAAAAGCTTAATGGTTACTTGACCTGAAATGTATATTTCAGATTTTTTTTTTTTTTCATTTGTGGCGGTGGAAGCATTCTACACTTCCGCTTAACGTAGATATAGTTAGTTTTCAGTTTTGTAACTAAGGGACCCCATACATCCCTGTATTATTATTATTGTAATTTTCTCTTTAATCGTATACTGTAGTTTTTAAGTATTTTATTTGTAATTATTTTATTTTGAAAAAATGACTTTCTGCCAAGTTTCTTGCGGCGCATTCTTCTTGGCAATGATGGTCTTTCCGGAAGCGCTGGTAGTTTAAAAAAATGACGTGTAAAAGTGCCCATTGCGGCCTATTTGCTGAATAAATGATTTGAATTTGATTTGAATTTGAATTTGAATTTGAATTTGAATTTGAATTTGAATTTGAATGTCTAATGAATGTTGTACGGAATCCTTCGTGAGCGAGTCCGGCTAGCACTTGCCGTTTTATTAAACTGTATGTACAAGCTGTTGTATCTCCAGAATAAATAAATGAATAAATTTTGTTTTTCCAGGCACCGCAGCCGCCAGAATCATGGGACGGTGTCCGAGATGCCACAGAGGAAGGCAACATCAGTGCTCAAATCAACAGCGAAAAAGTCTACGCGGGAGACGAGAACTGCCTTTTCCTTAACGTATACACTCCAAACATAGATGGAGAATTCCTTCCAGTCATGGTTTACATCCACGGAGGTGGTTTACAATTCGGATCAGGGAGTGCCAGCAAATTTGGAGCTGATTATCTAGTTGAAAAAGACGTTGTAGTCGTTACTATTAACTACAGAGTCGGTGCTTTAGGTTTCCTCAGTCTTAACACTCCTGAAGTACCCGGCAATGCTGGTTTGAAAGACATGATTGCTGCTTTAAGGTGGGTTAAAGAGAACATTAAGAATTTCGGTGGTAACTCTGGTAATATCACGCTATTTGGAGAGAGCGCTGGCGGTGGCGCGGTTTCCCTGTTAACAGCTAGTCCGTTGACGAAGGATTTGATAAGCAAAGCGGTGATACAATCAGGTAATGGGCTAAACAGCTGGGTCTGGCAGAAGAATCCATTTGAGAACGCCAAGAAGCTAGCCCATTGCATTGGCTGCGAATCTGACGATGTTGATGAAATACTTGAGTTTCTACGCGCGACAGCAACGAAAGACTTAGTTGAGGCGACTCATAAACTGTTCCCTCTTGAGTTGTTTCTCGAAGGCAAAGAGTTTGGCTTCGCTTTCGTTGTTGAAAAAGAATTTCCTGGTGTAGAAGCTGCTTTGACTGAGTCGTTCTTAGCTCTGTTAACTTCAGGGAGGGTCGCTGATGTTCCTGTTATGATCGGTTCGACTGCTGTCGAGTTCTTACACAAAACTGATTCAGAAGATTTACAAGTCTTCATCCCTAACAACCTGAATATCCAGAGGAACTCGGAGGAAGCTGTACAGATAGCTAATAGACTTAAAACATTGTATTTCAAGGGGAATCATACGGCTGTTGAGAATATAAATGGTTATTTCGACCTGATTTCAGATAAACTTATAAATATAGATACGCACAGATATGTACAGTATTTGGTACATGCGTCAACGAAGCCGGTGTATTACTATAGGTTTGATTATGTGGGTGAGCTGAATCATTCGAAGAAGATGCTGGATACATTGAATGTTCCACACGCAGCGCATACTGATGAGTTGGGGTATTTGTTCAAGAATGATTCACTGCAGGCCGTGGAGCCTACAGCAGCTGATGTGAAGATGAGGGAGAGGATGGTTCGACTGTGGACAAACTTTGCCAAATCTGGGTAAGTTTTCTTAGCTTCTAGTGTGTATAGTTTGCGCTAGTCAGTGCGTTTTCGGCTAGATTTTTCCAGTCAAAGTGATTATTAAAGGACAATTTTTAGGGCCATAATTATATTGGTCTAGTCAGCCACAAAAGGGGTCTATATTGAAATTCATAATAATTTTAATAACTTCCGTCAAGGACGATTAATACTTCCGTCGTAATAATCTTTTACCATAATAACGTTTGTACAGGCAGTTCTTCGAAAGTTTGTGCAGGTTTTCTCACAATGTTTTCCTTTACTGTAAATTTCAAATGTACTTATCTAAGGTATTAATCGTCCTTGCTTCCGTCGTAATAATCTTTTACCATAATAACGTTTGTACAGGCAGTTCTTCGAAAGTTTGTGCAGGTTTTCTCACAATGTTTTCCTTTACTGTAAATTTCAAATGTACTTATCTAATTTACCACATGCATTTAAAAAAAAACCGGCCAAGAGCGTGTCGGACACGCCCAAAATAGGGTTCCGTAGCCATTACAAAAAATTAAGTAATATTTTTCTAAGGATTTCGTATTTTATACGGAATCTTCCAAGTTTAGGTATATTTTATACCTTACGCTGCTATTTACTCATAAACTACTAATAATTCTCAAGCAAACTTAGCCGTTATAGTTTTTCTTGAAAGTTTGATATACTGACTACCATCCTGAATTTATTCAAAATTTTCCACCCACCGGTTTAGATTTTAGAGGGGGGGGGGGACGCTCGATTTTAATGAAAATTTGCACTTTAAAGTTGAATATATCGCAAACAAATTACTGAATCGAAAAATCGTTTTAGCAAACCCCTAAAAATTTTAAAATACCTATCCAACGATACCCCACACTATAGGGTTGGATGAGAAAAAAAAATCACCGCCATTTTACGTCTATTGGGAGGTACCCTAAAAAAAATTGTTTTTGAATTTCTAATTGTACTATTTTGTCGGCATAGTTTACCTATATATCTGTGCAAAATTACAGCTTTCTAGCATTGATAGTCTCTGAGCAAAGCCGCGGACGGACAGACAGACAGACAGACAGACAGACATGGCGAAACTATAAGGGTTCCGTTTTTGCCATTTTGGCTCCGGAACCGTAAAAACAATGATGTACGAGCCAGGGTTTGAACCCACGACTCTCTTCTTGAGAGGCCATAATATAGGTCTAAAGAACCACTAGGAATAATCACATAACTAAATAGAACTGTCTTCCACAGCAACCCAACTCCTGACGAAAACCACTACATCAACGTCACCTGGCAACCTGTGACAAAAGACAGCCTCTACTATCTTAACATCGGCTCCGAACTATCCATCGAAACCAGCCCAGACAAAGAAAAGATGGAGTTCTGGGACGACCTTTACAGCAAGTACTTCAAAATCTGGGAACATCCTCAAACAAACACTGAAGAAACACCAGTGAAGGCGCACAAAGAAACGGTTGTAGAAGTTATAGAACCCGAACCCGTCGAGTCAGAAGCGGTTGAACCCGAACCCGTCGAACCAGAAACGGTTGAACCCGAATCGGTAGCGACAGAACCGGTTGAACCTGAAACAGGAGAAGTTGTGACAGAAATAGTCGAAGAGACGCTTGTAGATGTCGAGCCTCAGGCAAATGGGCATGCAAATGGATTTAATGGTGATGCTGAGAGAAAACCTAGACCTTCCAACGAGATTAAGATGGTGCAAAACAATGGAGTACCTAAGGATGTGATCAGAGCCAACGATCCTCCGGAAGACGATTTGCCAAAGAACATTGGCGTCAATAAATTTGTGAATTTCTTCGAATCGCTCGGTGGTAAAAAGTGAACGCAGCCATAATTTGTAGTTAAGTTTTTTTTTTCTAATTTATATTTCCCTAACATTCCGTTGTATGTAATTTTTATTTGTATTCCGTTTATTTTTAGGTTCTCTATTTATTGGTGAATAAATTGTAACTTTAAGTTTTGAATTTTTGAATGTTTTTTTCTGTATTTATTTTTACGCCGCAGAGTAATTATTTAAATATTTGGAACAATTCAGTGCCTTAGACTTAAACCGTTTATTTTTATGCCCTTTGAAATACTGATTTATAACTAGAAAACCCGACTAAGTTCAGTCAAGATGACACGCTAAATCATTAGTACTTTGTCGCAGCCAAAAAACTGGGACTTGAAAGTGTATCAAATGACAGTAATTTATGAGATTGACAAACTACCCGCACTATGCAAGTTTTAAAATTTATTTGATCTGGATTTTTATCGTTTAGGCTACATGTCATGCATTTGAGGGATTTTGTTTTGGTTTAAATTTCGTTACAAAGCACAGTCTAAAAAAAAATTGTAACAAATGTTTTTTTTTATGCTTGAATGGTCTCCCATACTGCCGCTCAAAGGTTTCACCTGCTATGTGCCACTCATGTCTGCAATGGTGTTTTTTTTTTATTTTCCCTCTAAGGCTAGGCAAATGAAATGTCATCCATACAGCCAATATCTGTTCTTAATGTCACTGTTTAGTAGTTATAATATAAGTAACAGTGTAGTCGGGTTAAAAAGTTACTAGTCTTAAAATTAAAAAAATATTTATTCGCATTATTTGGCATGAATTATTGGAACAAGTTTCATTATTTAATTAAATTGAACAAATAAGTTCCAAAGTAAAAAGAATTGATGAAAATTAAAATGTATTCGTATTTGTATATAGGTATACTATCCGCTTGATTATGGATTAGTGTATATGACGGATAGATAATTAATAAACTATAGTATACGAAATAATGTGTATTTTTAATCAACTTTATTGTATTTTTTCCTTCTTACGCTTACAGCTGCGACCTCAGAGAAAAACTCCCGTTTCTGTTGAAACTTCACGAAATCAGATCTTTTTCCTGAAAGAATATTTCTATTTATAATGTCTCAGCTTTCCAAGGCCAAGGAATAATCGAGGATTTCAAACATAAATAAAATACAATGACTCTTTATTGTAGTACATAATTCTACGTACTAAAGTTTTAAAAGTACTAAATAACTTCACAAATCAGTTAGTTTAAAAAAAATTGGCTCTCTCCGTCAGAGGCATAATAATATCAGAGGCCTATTTTGCCATTGTCTAATGTATTTTTCCATCATTTGGTAAAAAAAAGAATACGATAAAAGCTAGACTTTTTTTAGGCTTTGAGGAGAGGTAATAGTGGATGAACAATCAATCGGTCATTTAAAAGAGTGATCAACACGGTCAAGAACACGTTATGTGTGTATTTTGCTTGTAATTTGCCGCCACAAATGAGTCCACAAATAAAACACTATAGAATACAATTCTGTTCATAATGCTGCAAATATTTCCAGGGAAAAATAATATAATAATAAATAATGAAACGGAAAGTAATTTATTTACACATTTGCTATTTACAATAAATACTAGTAATAATAGAATAAAGAAATGACAGAGACTTAAAAATTACCCTAATAAAAATTAAAAATAAATGGCAGAAAGGCAAAAGTGGCTGTTGAATTCCAATGTTGCTGCCACTAAAAATTTTTTTGACAACTGACAACATGATGTTGCCACTGTTGAAACTTACTACTAAACACGTATTAAATTATTACTTCATTTTACTAAAAGCTGGTAATAGTAGTCCGCCATTATCAATCGTCGTGACACGTGTCACTCCCATACTGAATACATTAATAAACAAAAATATTGACGTATTTAGTACCAGGATTCTCAACCTTAACGCTGGCAAAATTGTCCCATTGGACAAAACCAATTTATTACATAAATAAATTAAAAAAATAATACCAGGATGACAGGTGTCAGAATTGTCTTGAGTGTTGGACTATATAGTAAATGAACAAACCCTGAGAAAGGGATTACCCAATTAATACAGTGACCAAGTAATGTTTGTCCTTGAATAGACTTGAGTAAAATATATCCCTATTTTTTTTTCTCTACTTATTATATTATATTTTATTTTGTTATATTTCTTGCTCGGTCTCAGTAATGTTTTTTCACGTATAATAACATACAAACACAGTTAGGATACCCAGTTACAAGAGGAATTATTTAATTTAGCCCGACAGCAAAATAACTAATTGGGCCAATTTTTATTTTCTTGTCGATATCTTTCTTTTCTCAGACTTCAATGCGATTTGGTGAATTGGTAAAGATGCGTATTTTGACTATGGTAAGCCCAATTTCACACAATGTCCTACAAACATTTCCATTGAGTTACACAAAATGTATGGAAATTTCGTAACTAAACTGAAAATTTTGTATAAAATGAGGAACTCAATTAATGAAAAAAAAAACGCCACCAAAATAAAAATTAGCTCAATTATGTCTACCTTTCAGTGAAATCCGTTTCGCATGCAAAACTTTTTGGTAACTTTTTGGTAGATTTCTCTTCGTTGTCGTTGGCAACCCAAACATAATGGCCGCCGCCATCACCGTTGCAACGTTAATTTGTGTGACAAGTCATGTCATTTTTGTCCATGATATATGAGAAAATCCAATGGCAGATTCTTTCTTCGGATACGATACTTCGCTATCGGTAAGCTTCTATACATCTCCACCAGATAAAACTATAAAAACGGCGAGTTACTCGCTGTTTTCTGCCTAACAAGTTGGGTGCCAGCATGCTAATCAAAACTAAAGTGACTCAAATGAAGCCAGTTTTCAACACTTTCTAGCCTTTCTACTAAACATTAGCCTACCTAAACGCCTGTTAATCACACATACCAACCACACTATCTCAGTTACCACGTAGACATCTAGAAAATACAGAAACGGTGTGTAGTGTATAACATATAGGTGTATACTTGTTATTTCTGTAACTTGTTTACATCCAGATTGCAAGTAAATTCGTCATAAATATGAGTTTTGTGTGTCCCCGCTCTTTTTTCGTCCTTGGAAACGATAATAATACCCACAAACGATGTTATGACACTGTTTTTAAAAAGTGCGTATTATTGAGTAATCATGCTTTGAGTTCTTTAATAGTATTGCTAAATACTTTTGCTTGGTGATTTCATCGTTGTGCAATGCACGTTTTATATTAGGATACTACATGTTGGTATTATGTATGTTAACATGTTGTTTACAGCTGATCTATCTATCTGTACTAACTACAGAACATACATACAATTTTTCAATCAACTAGTTCCCAACATGTGTTTAGATTAGAGTATTTACATGTGAAAAATATATAATCTTTTGATTTCTACCTTTATTAACCCCCAATGTCGACCAGATGGCCTAGTGGTTAGAGAACCTGACTACGAAGCTTGAGGTCCCGGGTTCGATTCCCGTGTCGGGGCAGATATTTGTATGAAAAGTATGAATGTTTGTTCTCGGGTCCTGGGTGTTTAATATGTATTTAAGTATTTATCTATCTATATAATTATGTTTATCCGTTGCTTAGTACCCATAACACAAGCTTTGCTAAGCTTACTTTGGGACTAGGTCAATTGGTGTGAATTGTCCCGTGATATTAAAAAAAAAAAAAAAAAAAAAAATGCAAAAAGAGGGATGTTATAAGTTTGACCGCTATGTGTGTCTGTATGTCTGTGTGTGTGTCTGTCTGTGGCACCGTAGCTCTGAAACGGGTGGACCGATTTGAATGCGGTTTTTGTATTTGATAGCATGTTTTCTAGCGATGGTTCTAAGACATTTCATCAAAATTGGTGCAGCCATTTTTGAGATATTGAACTTTAAAGTAACACAGTCAGGGGTTTTCCAACTTTTTGTTGGTTAGGTTATTAACAGATGTAGTCTTTAGACCTAGATATGGGTGACTAGCATTATTTTGGATTATTTCAATTAACATTTTTTTTTTTTTTTTTTTTTATTCAATGAACAATTTGTGCTTTACAAAGTACACAAGGGCAATTGTGGGAATAAAATGAAATTGAACTCATGAGGATATACAATAATGAAAAGTGAAAACATTTCTAAGCAAAAAACTGTTGTTTAAGTCAAATAATCAAGCGTCCCGAAGTCTCACCACATCACATTTATACTAAGACGTGAAACTTGTCCAGCGGTCAATCTAGGCACCAACACATTGCCACAATCAAACTGCGTCAAATACCTGGGATTTCACCTGGACCGCAGAATGACATGGAAAGACCACATAAAAACAAAGTGCAATGAAATCAACCTAAGATTTAAAAACTTACTCTGGCTCCTTGGCAGACAGTCCGCCTTATCTTTATCCAACAAGCTAAGGGTATATTGCTGCATAATAAAACCAATCCGGACATACGGAATCCAACTGTGGTCTACAGCTAGCAAATCCAACATTATGTGCCTCCAGAGAGCTCAAAACAATATCTTAAGGGTACTCTCATCGGTGCCCTGGTATGCTCGCAATTTGGAAATCCATGAGTACCTGGAAATCCCAACCATCTCAGACGAAGTGAAATGTTATTCAGCCAACTACAGGGACCGACTGATGATTCACCCAAACCCGTTATCCAGTGTACTCTTGCAGCCAAACCCGATTAAAAGACTCAAGAGAGCTGATGTGCTGCTTTTCTAAGGCGAGACAGAGCAGTGGCTCTGCGTTGCCAAACCACAACCTCTAGCAATCCACCTGATTATAGTCTAAAAGACTGATTGCAGGTTAAACAAGTGGAAAAAAAAATGTCAAATAATACCAATTTTACAGACAAAAATGAATAAAAAATTTATGACTGTCCTGATTTAAGATTGGTTTTTTGGAATCTTTTTGTATTTTTTATTTCAATTCCAAATTTTTACTTTTATGGTCATCCCGTGAAACCTAAATTGAAAATACAAACTGAAATATAGATACACAGAAAAACCAGAAAAATAAGACCAGCACTGGGAATCGAACCCAGGTCCTCGGCATTCCGTGCCGCGTGCTATACCGCTACACCACTGCTGGACAACGGTACAGACGCTAATTTTCCCTATGCACCACATATCTCAGCTTGTTTGTTACTTATATAGCCACTTAAGCAGTGACGCTAGCAACATCTATACCATAGTCCTGATTTATTACATTACTACCTAATTTACTTCCGTGTTCCTTCCTAAAACCACTAAATCATGTGATATTGACAGTATTAAATTATTTAGTTTAAGCAAGCATCATACTAATTATAGCTGCATTGTCCTCTTTTGCCTGTCACAGTACCAGAAACACCAACATTATGTCGGCCTTTACTCATCTAGCTTTCCATCTTCAACCTCCAAAGCCCAGAGTCCTTTATAAAGGACTTATTGTAATTTGAGCTTCAAACTCTTATCATAAATGATAACAACAACAACAAACAACAAATGATAACAATTGCAACATTCCCAGTGTTGGTCTTATTTTTCTGGTTTTTCTGTGCATCTATGTTTTGGTTTGTATTTTCAATATAAATGATAAAGTTGATGTTCACATATCAAAAATTTGACTTGGATGTTAGGAAGATAAAAATAGTGTTTGATAAATACATACTATCCATACTAATATTATAAATGCGAAAGTGTGTATGTTAGTCCATCTTTCACGTCGAAACGGAGCGACCGACGTGATTTTTGGCATAGAGATAGTCTATGAGCCAGAGAGTGACATAGGCTACTTTTTATCCTTGAAAATGCACAATTCCCGAGGGAACAGCGCGCGATAACCGAATACCACGCGGGCGGAGCCGCGAGCAAAAGCTGGTAGCACTATAATTTAAATAACTTTTTAATTAATTTTATACTTTAGAGAAAATTAAGTTTTTTTTTTTTTATGTAAATTAGAACTAATGAATAGCAAACCTTGTTGTTATCAACTGTTTAAAAATTAAGCATGCAAGGTCTTATGTAACGGATGAGGCTTTTAGGGGGTGTTTCACCACCCATTGATTATTGTTAACTGATGGTTAAATGTGATGCTGTCTCTGTCTATTCGAACAGAACAAATAAAGACGGCATCACATTTACCTATCGGTTAACACTAAACAATAGATGGCGAAACAGCCCCTTAGTCTTAGATTGTAGATGTATCTTGTAAACATGAAAAAGTATACTTGTTGTTGAAGGTCTGATAAATAAATAAAAAAAATTGAAAATAAAAGAAATAAATTGCTTACTATTTCTGGTGTACAATAAAGAGCCATTGTATTGTATTGTATTTAGAGATAAAATGATACTTCCGAAGTATAAATACTTTTACTCTATACAACAATAATGGTCGTGAAGTATCAATACTTACTTTGAAATTGGTTGAAAAGTAGTGATACTTACTGTTCATATTGATCCATTTTAAGTAAAATTTCACATATGTGAAATAAAAACAGTTATTAATTAATATTATTTATTCTTATAACAATGCGGTAACTAAAAAAAAACTGAATTGTTTGAATCTGTTTTAATACAATTGAATAATAAGTCAAGATTGCCAACCCAACGGAGCACGCACGACACGAAAAGAAAGGTTATCCAACTTATCCATAACATAATCCATATCCAATGACAACTGACAACTTAGTCAAGGTCTTAGACTTGCTTAGTCAAGGTTGCCAACATGACAAACACAGAACGAAAAATGCGTTCAAAAACTAATGTGATGAATGAGTAAACGATACCAGTATTTCTAAACTATACCTACTCTGTACTCAGTTGTAAAGTTTAGATACCAAAAGTACTTGGTATCAAGAGAAAAGTATAGAGTAAGTGCTTGTATTTGGGCCAATCAACTTTTTTACCGATACTAATCTGTCCCCGAAATTTTTCAAACAATTGCAGATTTTTGTAAGTAAACATGTTTTTTCTGTAATATATTATATGGTCTACATGAATACATGCCATCCTACGTAATTTCAACCTACGAGGGCGGTTTGATAAGTCAGTGACTTTGAGTAAAAAAAAAAACTTTTTCTCAAGTTTTTTTTTTTATTTTTCTACATAATCTCCTTTCAACTCGATGCATTTCGTCCAACGATGTTCCAGTTATTGTAACCCCTCCAAAAAATATTTTTTGTCAAACCCCGAAAAATAGGCTTCAGTTTCAGCTATGACTTCCTCATTTGATGAAAATATTTTCCCAACGAGCCATTTCTTCATGTTAGAGAGCAAGAAAAAATCACACGGTGCCAAACCTGGAGAATAGGGTGGGTGTGGCAGTATTTCATAACGCAATTCTACTAATTTGGCTGTTGCGACTGCCGACGAGTTTGCAGGTGCATTGTCGTGATGAAAAAGTATTTTCTTCTTACACAGATGTGGCTGTTTTTTCACAACTTCTGCGTTAAAAATTTCCAAAAAAGCAGTGTTATAAAGGCCATTTACTGGTTTATCTTTTTGTAAATAGTCGATATGAATAACACCTTGGCTGTCCCAAAAAACAGTGGTCATTACCTTTCCTGCCGAATTAACGTTTTTCGCTCTCTTAGGGGCCCGTTCGCTAGTAGAAGTCCACTGTTTTGACTAATTTTTCGTCTCTGGTGTATAATAGTGAATCCATGTTTTGTCCACCGTCAAGAATCGACGTAAAAATTCAGTAGAATTACGTTTAAATTTGGCTAAGCATTGCTCGGAAGTTGTTACGCGATGTCGTTTTTGATCGGCTGTGAGAAAACGCGGCACCCATCTTGCGGAAAGCTTTTTCATACTCAAAATATTATGCAAGATATGAAAAACTCGTTCAGATGAAATGTGTACAGTCTCAGATACCTCACGTATCTTCACTCGATGGTCATCCAAAACAATATCGTGGACTTTATTCACGATATCACCAGTAGTCACTTCAATCGGCCTTTTAGAGCGTTCTGCATCATTGGTGGTGATACGTCCAGAACGAAATTCCGTAAACAACTTGTGTACCATAACCATGAGATGGAGCAGATTCCCCATAATATTTTTTAAGCCGGTCTTCAGTCTCCTTGATAGTTTTTCCATGTAAAAAGTAATGTTTAATTAACACACGAAATTCACTTTTCTCCATATTCAACAACTTTCCATGAATTTTCCGATAGATGTCTCGATTTCTTTTTTTATTTTCCCAATATTAAGAAAAAAATAAAAACAACCAGCTACCAAAGAGTTAAGAATTAGGAAAAAAAAGTTCATATGTGAAAAAGGTTTTTTTTTTACTCGAAGTCACTGACTTATCAAACCGCCCTCGTATGAAATCTTGAAATATCTTGTTGGAAGTACGATTTTTTGGTAACGCCGGAGACAATTTTGGTGACGCAGGAGACGCCCAAAGTGTCGGTAAAATAGGGATGATGACACCACCAATCAACTGACGTACTTTTTATGAGCTGTCAAAACAATTCTCCCATAGAGTTTCAATGGCAATAGCGAATTATGACGTCACTATCCGACAACTCAATCAACTAACTATTTATTTGTTTTAAAGCAACAAAAAATCTAATTTTACAGTAAATCGAAAATTAATCTGGTTTTGAGGGCTAAAATAAAGCGTTTTTTTGCTGGAGTTGTGCCTTCGAATTATTTTTTAATTACGTCATCATCCCTATTGTTGATTGGCCCATTTACTTGTATTGTTTTATCCCAAGCCAGAGAGAGACAGAGAGCATCACTAACGTGACCATTTATTTTTTTATTCAGAACGGGACTTTAGTTTATTTAGGTCAATTAACAGGTAATCAATGAAAAGAAAAACTTTTTAAAGACATTTATTTAGAAAAAATTATCTGTTACTAGCTTATCCCCGCGACTTCGTCTGCGAGGATCTAGGTTATCGCGCGGTGGCGCCCTCTACCGGAATAAAAGGTATCCTATGTTGATCCTTGGGGTTCAAACTACCTATATATTTCATCAAAATCGGTTCAGTGGTTTCGATGTGAAAGCGTAACAGACAGACAGAGTTACTTTCGCATTTATAATGAAATTTTTGGCAGATTATTTTAAAGTAGTAACGAACGGAACCCTCGGCGCGCGAGGCCGACTCACACTTGCCTGTTTTATTACGCGTTTTGGAATTATTTTTTAATCACAAATATAATTATTTCGCAACCTTTATAAGCTTAGTTCAAATCTACGCAAGCAAAATACCCAAAAACTGGTAGTAATCAAATCTATTTGTAATTAAGTGGCTAATGACAATCATTTACCCCCACCTTGTTAATGACTCAAAGGTGATCTTATAGATAGAAACAACGAGAGCCGCCAGTTCGATTTCCTACTGGTTCTACTCCAGTTGTTTTCGCGCGAATCATGGAGAAGTGTGATTGCATTGGACCCTCGTTGTTCCTATGCCCGTGTGGACGTGAACAGGTTCAAGCCTTTTTTAACCTTTTCCAGAACCTAAATGACGATGAAGGGGGCGGGGAGCCGTCCGAGGACGAGTATGACGCACTCAACGACGAGACTTTCGGCCAGGGTAAGTGATAGTATCCTAAGAAATAGGTTTTTATTAATTCGCATAAAGTAATATACCTAATTCAAATTGGCATAATGTTATTTCGCATAACCTTATGGGGTTCAAAGTGATATTACTATTACATTACATATTTTTTGAAAAGATATTATATTTATATCTTTTGAAAGTTTTTAGATAAGGTCCTCACTGAAAATCAGCGCCACGGCTTGCCGTGGCATTATGCTGAGTGGGGACCTATTTAGCGTCATGTGTGTCTTTATTTGTTCTATGTTTGTTTTATGACGTTAAATAAATGTATTTTCTTTCTTTCTTTCTAAGTGTCATTTTCTCTGTATCATGCAAATTAACAAAAAAATAAATTCAACTTTATCTATGAGACGTTAAGGTTTAAATTTCGATGTTATTTTTTGTTGTATGGTGGGCTGCAGGAGAATAATTATTAATTCACATAACCGAATTCAGTTCTAGTGAATATTGTTTTTCCATCATTGTAAATACAATACAAAGATAAATATCTTGCTTTCTCCATTAGCTTCAGTAAACCTCAGAGTTAACTTAACTCAGAAGTAACTTAGGTGATTCTCTGACAAAATACGATGGAAAAACATGATTTACCACATCGACCAATAGGTACGCATTAGGACCTATACGCATTTACTTTTTGGTCTATGAGCGTATTGGTCCATTAACGTATTTATTTGTCCATCATCGTATTTGGCATTCTTTGTTATGAGTATTGGTAGTTTTGCGAATAGTCTTATTATTATTATATATTATTATTATATTATTATTATTATATTATTATTATTATTAAATCGGCATAGCGTTGATTTGGCATAAATTTAATAAGCATAACGTTACTTTGCATTAGTATTGGGAAGTATAATGTTCATAATTTTTTTCTATCCTACTAAATTTACCTATTTGCCAGTCAAACTGACATAATGTTTATTTTCGTAACAAATGTTTTACACTTTTTATCTATTGCACCTGAATATTGAACTACTGTGTCAAAATATATCGTCACTACTTTGAAAAAACCTCGTATCTAAAAAATAAGTCAGCAAAATTGAACCTTAACGTAATGTTCATAAAGTTCACTCAGAAAATTATCTATTTTCAGATACGAGTATTTTTAAAAGTAGTGACGATATGTCATCGGGCTGTTTGGAAAAAATACCTAACAAGCTGACCTAATCAAATCAATTGATAAAATTATGTGAATTTATTTCATGACAAAAGTTATAGTTTTAAATAATACGGATTCATTGTCATACTAAGTGTTTTTTTTAAATAATAAATCATCTATCATCTCGACCTATACAAGACGCAAAAACATTAGTGTTATGTGTAAGTTGGACGCTGATGTCTGTCCATCTGTCTGCCTGTCTGTGACATCGTGGCTCTCAAATAAATAAACCGATTTCGACGCGATTTTTTTATGTGAAAGCGGGTTTGTTAGTGGCGGTTCTTAGCTATGTTTTGATATATTTCAACCGTTTTTGAGATATTGTACTTTAACATTACGGAGTCGGCAGATTTTAACTTTTCTAAGTCGGTTAAGTTATTGGTACAAAGGGGGTACGTTTCAAAATATATAAAGTTCAAAAATAATAATGGACGAAATACATAATGGTCATTTGGTATAATGCAATTTTCTTGGTAATTCTCAACTTTACAAGATTTTCATAAAATAAACCTAACCTAACCTAAACCAATCTGTAGATTACACGATTTAAAAAGTTCTTTTAATCAATAGTTTCATAAAAAATTTAGTATATGTAATGACCATTATATATTTCGTCCATTATTCGTTTTAAACTTAATATATTTTGATAAGTTTCCGTACAAAGGATAGAAGCATTAATGACATAACTAATTTTATAGTAATTTACAAATTACCTGTTATCAAAATTATTTAAATCGATAGACTAATTAGCAATAATGTAAGACTATAATTAAAATGTTGCTGATTGACTAAGAGTACACAGAAGGGCTACTACGAAATTAAAAAAAAAAAACTGTATTCAGATCGGTCCACCCGTTTAAGAGCTACGGTGCCACAGGCAGACACACAGACACACATAGCGGTCAAACTTATAACACCCCTCTTTTTGCGTCGGGGGTTAAAAATCAAAGTTCGTATCCTACTATCCACAGATATAGATTGCACTAGATAACGCAAACACCTCAATCTGTATGAAAACCAACCGTGTCACTTTTTTATATCTACTGTGATGTCTCAAGAGCGAATTAGCGATGTGAATTCCCCGAAGTCCGCACAAAGTCCGTTTGAATAGAAATCATTTTCTGATAACTTACAAATTGGCGCCGAAAGTCCGCCATTTTGATTTATCAAGAATTTCATGTACCCAGTGTCACTCGCGTCATCATAATAAAGGAGTATTATGATGACGCGAGTGACACTCAGCAGTCACGCAGTCGGGTGAAAAATATTTGTCGGTGTTGCCAGCAGGATTATATTTAAATAAAATTTATTTTTTCCCCGCAATAATTACGCGTTCAGTTACATGGGTGCACACTCACCGGGGTTCAGCTGAAAACCAGCGCTACAGCTCTGGTTACAGGGCTACGGCACATGCTGAGCTGAGTCCTTTTGGCATCACACTACAGCACAACGTCTCTAATTGCTCTATCTTCTCCTATTTATGTTTTTACTGTTTTTGCTGTCAATAAATATTGTGAGTTTGAACCGTTTGGTATATTTCCTTTTATTTTTAGCGGACGGCTTCGATTGGGAGTTGGAGCACGAGCAGCACGCGTCCCAACTGGAGAGCAGTCGCCGGTTCAATGCCTCTATGGGTGACGCGAGCGATCAGCTCGGTGAGTGATTATTAAACATATGATTATATGCACTATCAAATTCCAATATATGCATGCAAATATGCATTAAAAAGGTCGAAATATGCACAAAATATGCACAATCAAAAACCATTCATTATTAAGAATTTACATTATTTTCACGTTATATTTATATGTAAGTATAGGTATACATATTTTCCATCTCTGCAGCTAAATGGGAACATCTTGATCGATTTGATATTTTTTTGATGAATTTTGGTAATTTTTAACTGGTGGCATTATTTCAATAAAAATAAGATTTTCGTAGTTTGAACGTTTCGACAGCATAATACAATACGTCTAAAGGGGCGTTTAAATGGCGCGCAAACGGCTCGGCTGGTGATTCAGCGCGCCACGCGCCGTTTGAACAGCCACGCTCGGCTCGGCTCGGCAAAGTTCGTACGATCCATCGCTTGGCGGTTTTTTGACACGGATCAAAGGCGCGCGCGCCATCCTCTGCTCGGCTTGTGTTAATATGAGCCGTCTAAACAGATGATACCGAGCGCGTGTCGGAGGAAGTCACCCATTTTGAAAGTTCATTAATTTAAAGAATTTGGACGAGATGGAGTGGAACAACGAAATGTACTACACTGATCGACTACATTGATCTGACTGATCTATACGGACGGCTCGGCTCGCGTGGGATCGTGCTACCCCGCGCCGTGTAAACGCGCCTACAACACGTAAAACAACTGAAATAAGCACTGTCTGGCTGTTGCACAGCAAATGTTAGCGTTTAGATAGTCTGTAATTAAATTTGTAATAAGTCTTCGTTGTACTATGTGTTGTGGCAATAAATGATATTCTTATTCTTATTCTTCTGTCAACGAAAAAGTACCAAAATATGCAATAACGCTATAAAAATAGAATTATATGCATTTGCATATGCAAACATGCAAATGTTTATAATCCGATGTCTAGGATTATCATCAGTGTCCGACCGAAATTTCGGTTTTGGCCTAAAATTCCTAAAAAACATGTTACGGCCAAAAAATCCATTCCACTGCCATAATTTTATAAGTCATAATGCAATGTTCTGTTATTTTCATGTTTTTATGTACAATAATAGCTATTTATGCAACTGTATCGTATTAGAGGTCCTTAAAACACGAGTGTGGTTTCATGAAACGAGGCGTAGCCGAGGAGGTCACATGAGTGTTTTAAGGCCTAATTACGTGCAGTTGCATACATTTTATCTACGTTCATACATTAAATCCTCTATCATGTGTTCAAGAACCATTGAGAATTACCTGCATTGCAACCAGAACTCACACTAGGACCTTCACTTTGCTGGTAAATTATGAGTCATTTCCTTCGCCTCATCTAAAATATTGGGCAGAGTCAAATTTTCTTCGCATTCACTGATATCAGACATTTTAAGCAAGATCAAAATTTTCCCACGAAAATTCAAAACGGAACTGAACCTTCGGTTTCGGCATAAAAACATGTTTCGGTCAAATACCATAAAAAAAGTACAGTCAGCAGAAAAGCTAGTATTTAACATATTTTTTTCATTTTTTTTTATCTACAGAAGCGTCTCTATCCCAGCTAGTACTGGATGAAGGGGCCGGCTCCGCAGCGCTGGGCTCCAGCGTTTGGAGGCACGATGTACCCATCTTCCCCGCGCACCCGGTAAGTTCGACCTTAATGAGCGTAGCGAGGGTTTCAATGTCCAACAGTGTAAAGCAAGGCAATACCGGTTTCCAAATTTCCAAACCGTTATCATGTACTTGCCGCAAAACCTTTTCATTTTGGTTTCGCTCGCGAAATCTTTATTTTTAAACCGGTTTTTAAGGGAACATTTCCATAAAGTTCTTGTCAGATTAACCGGTTTAGAACAAGAGAAATCGGTTTATTCCGGCGCAGGATAAACATCGCCGGCCACCGCCGGCCAGCCAGCTGTCTCTAGTCGAATAAACCAGTTGAATTCTTAAAAACAGTACAATACAATACAAATATTCTTTATTGATCACCAAAAGCAGTACAGAGACATCACAAAAATAAAAAAAAATCAGGTAAAAACGTTCGCGTTCTTATGAAAGTTCGGAGTTAAACCGAAATAAACCGGTATTTACCGCTATTTTATAAATATATTTTCTTTCTTTCTTTCTTTATAAACCGGTTCCGAGCCTTGGTGTAAAGTCACCTAAAACCCGCCGTTTAACCTATTAAGCGTCGTTAAAGCCTTTAAAAAAAAAGACGAATTGAGAATTGAGAACGACCTCTTTTTTTGAAGTCGGTTAAAAAATAATTTACAGGCTAAAAAAACAACTATCGATAATATCTCTTTACCTTTTAGCTGTTTATGTCCTAGTTTGGATGATAATTGTATGTGTGTCTGTTTTAAGCCGGCGTCGTCACTCAAGAACTTGTGCACGGTCGAGGAGTTGGAGCGTCAGATGCGCCAGAAACAGCAGCAGCAGTACCCTGCGCAGAACTATTACCAGGTGAGTTTTTGTTGAGCTGAAATGGAACTTTGTCGTATTCTTTATAGCTTTGACAGTTTCGTGACTTAAAACTCGAAATATCGAAATTGTAACAAAACTTAAATAAGATAAGAGGAAATAGATATATCTTGATTTTCATAGAAATAGAAAAACGTTTATTCACATTTCACAAATTACATAAATAAATACACAAAATAAACAAAATGACAGTATTTGCGAAAAAATAAAAAAAATCATAAAAAAAATATTTCATTAATTCGTTTCCTAATAGAAGACGAATGTCATTGACCGACCTTTGCTCTTGACTATACATTATTGTTTCAAAAGAATTGAGGTCATACTTCAATTAAAAAAACTAAAATAAACCTCTCTTTTTTACAGCCAAGATTCCCTCCAGTAATACTTCAGAGACCGCCAGGGCTCCAGGGGCCGTTGCCCCTCCCCTTCGCCCCCCAAACCATGCCGATCAACCAACCCATGAACCAAATGATGCCCAACAACCTCATGGGTCCCGGTAACCAGCTACCCAACCAATTGGGTCAAGTCAACCACCCACCCGCGAATCAAAACGTGAACCAGTTCATGCAAAACTCAAACCAGATGAATTTTCAGAATAATTTGCAGAACAACATGCACCCTATGCATATGGGGAACATGATGAATCACCACGGCAATCATATGGGTCACGGTAACCAGATGGGGCAGGGTAACCAAATGGGTGGCAACCAAATGGGTGGCAACCAAATGGGTGGTAATCAAATGGGCGGTAACCAGATGGGTCAGGGGAACCAGATCGGTGGCAATATGGTGCCCAATGGCAACCAGTTTGGGCCGGGCATGAACCAGTTCCCCCATATGATGCAACCAAGGATGATGCCCCCTCCTGGCATGCCGATGCCTCGACAGAACTTTAACCCTAACGTGGGTCAATTCAACCACAACTTTCGTGTAAGTATTACTTCTACAAGCTTTTATTTAACATCCAATATTCTTTTTAGTTTTTTTATTCGAGTGGAAGGCAAACGAGCAAGGGGGTCTGGAACAGAGAAAAATTGATCAACCTGGTTTTTCAAGATTACTATTTGGAGTATTTGTGTATTTTTTATTTCAACTCCAAATTTTTGCTTGTTTTACGGTCATCCCGTGAAAGTTTATATATTTTACACGAAAAAATATTCACCGCCGGTTGTCCAGCGGTGGTGTAGGGGAATAGCACGCAGCACGGAATGCTGAGGACCTGGGTTCGATTCCCAGCGCTGGTCTATTTTTTCTGGTTTTTCTGTGCATTCATGTTTCGGCTTGTGTTTTCGCGTATATATTATATATAAATAATATAAATATATTAACCTGGATTTTAATTTTTGATGTAATTTTTCCAGGGTCCAACCATCCAGCAAAAACCCGAGCCTAACCTAATGATGCCGAAACCTCAATCGCCGCCCAAGAACAAAACCCCTACGAAACTCGTGAAGAGCAGAGTATACAACAACTCTAAGAACCAACCGAACATGACGTCCCAGAACTTGGTTCAGCTCATACAGAACACCCATCCGATGCTGCAATTCAACAATAGTTTCCATAATGCGAGTCATCATCCCATGTTGAATAGATATGGGAATGGACAGTTTAATAATATGATGTTCAACCAACGTGTCAATGGGAGCTATGGGAATAATAATATTGGGTGAGTTTGCAAGCTTTTGTCCGGTTAGTATCATGGTAGTGGCACTCGTATCTAGTTGTTTGATTTATTGTTGAGAATGAAACGGGAAGAACGGAAATATAAATTATCAACAAACATTTGCGAAACTGAAGTGGCAGTGGGCGGGGCACATTGCACGCAGGACTGATGGCCGATGGGGTCAGAAGGTTCTCGAATGGCGTCCGCGGACCGGGAGACGAGCTGTCGGTAGGACTCCAACAAGATGGAGCGACGACCTGGCTATAATCGCGGGATCGCGGTGGATGCGAAAAGCACAAGACCGGTCTGAGTGGAGAGCCTTGGGGGAGGCCTATGTCCAGCAGTGGACGTCTTTCGGCTGACATGATGATGATGATGATGACAAACATTTTAATTTTAATGTTAGAAAATATCTTGCGACGATTCCGTTATTGGTAAAATTCACGATTATTTATTTTAAACAACCGTCCATTGAACAGTTAGAATAACTTTTTTTTGTTGCTCCATTATTGCACAAAAAAGTTCACAGACGCGTGTCTCAAGCGCATGCCAGTCGCGCTCGCACTGGTCCCAACCGGGCCGAGATATCGTGTCCGTGAGCAGTGTCTAAAGTACGAGGGCGACACTGAAAGTTTTTAGAACTGGCCACTTGTAAACAATATAATAAAAAAGTAAGTTTAAATTTTGAAAATGGAACTCTTTGCCAATATTATTGAGTATGTATTTCATTCATTTGTCATTAGTTTTACGATTTGGCGGCAAATTGAAAATTGTCTGTGTCACGTCAACATGAATTTAACTCGCGAAAATTTTCGTGCAATGATTTTTTATGACTTTCGATGTCATTTAAGTCAACAAGAAAGCTATGATAGACTTCGATTGGCCTTTCATGATGAAGCTCCATCTCGTGCGACCATTTACAACTGGTTTAATGAGTTTAAACGTGGTCGCACTAATCTCACCGACGATCTGCGTGAGGGACGGCCTTCTACGGCGACGACTGAAAATAACATCAGTGTTGTGTAGCGTATGATAGAGACTGACAAAAGAGTGACGTATCAGCAGATTCGGACAAGCTTAGGCATCGGTATGAGTCAAGTGCATAAAATCCTCCATGAACATTTAGCGGTCAGGAAGCTTTGTGCGAGGTGGATACCTCATAATTTGACCGAGGCCCAAAAACTCCGTCGGGTTGATTGGTGCCGTGAAATGATTGAAAGATTTAACGGAGGTGACTCAAATGCTGTTTTCGACATACTTACGGGTGATGAAAGCTGGGTTTACTATTATCACAGAGAACATAATATACAGAGACACCACCTAGTACAAGCAAACGGTATCACCCTAATACTGGCTATACAACTGGCTATTTTTCTTTTCTTTATTTTACAATAGAAGGCACCACTGAGAACACAAATAACACGATACCTATATGCCATCTAGCGAGACACTAATGATACGGGTGTCGCTTGTTAGCCCAATCTATAGCTTGACTAGGACATGACAGGGTTGGTAGATGGCGCTACGTTATATAACCTACTCACGGCCGCTGGTCAGTGCGTAAGCAATCGAGGTTTCGTAGATCCAAACCTATTCGTAATCTGCTGAAAACGCTGTCAGCCATATTAGTTTATAGATTATCTACAGCTTAGGGCTATACTACGAAACTCGAAGTTCGTATCGTACCGTCCCTCTCGCTCTCGTATTAAATAGTTTAAGTGTCAGAGGGACCGCACGACACGAACTTCAAGTTTCGTAGTAGAGTAGTGACGATATGTAGTTTTAATTTTTTTTTTATTCGACTGGAAGGCAAACGAGCAAGTGGGTCTCCTGGTGGTAAGAGATCACCGACGCCCGTAAACATCTGCAACATCAGGGGTATTGCAGATGCGTTGCCAACCTAGAGGCCTAAGTTGGAATACCTCAAGTGCCAGTAATTTCACCGGCTGTCTTACTCTCCGCGCCGAAACACAACAGTGCAAGCACTGCTGCTTCACGGCAGGATTAGCGAGCAAGATGGTGGTAGCAATCCGGGCGGACCTTGCACAAGGTCCTACCACCTGCTATTATGCGATTATGCAATTATAGTATATAAGTGTTGTGTAGTGTATATACTTGGTTTGGTGTTTTTCAAAATCCTCTAATATCTCAGAAACGGTGCGTCCTAGCTCAAAAATAGCCAAATTTTCAACCCCCTCCCAAGCCACCCCCTACGGGACTACCCCGGACCCAAAATTTCATCCCCCCCCCACTTTTAGCACATTGACCAGCCTAACCAGACCCCTGATCCAAGGGTAGCAAAAACTTCCAGGGCCTATAGCTCCGGAACGGGGCTACTCCGAAACACAACGTTCGAAGTTCGTGTCGTGCGATCCCTCTTGCTCACGTATTAAATATGTGTATGTATTAAATATGTGTTGTGTGTTTGTTTTAGTTTTTGCTACCCTTGGATCAGGGGTCTGGTTAGGCTGGTCAATGTGCTAAAAGTGGGGGGGGGGGGATGAAATTTTGGGGTTGGGTCCGGGGTAGTCCCGTAGGGGGTGGCTTGGGAGGGGGTTGAAAATTTGGCTATTTTTGAGCTAGGATGCACCGTTTCTGAGATATTAGAGGATTTTGAAAAACACCAAACCAAGTATATACACTACACAACACTTATATACTATAATTGCATAATCGCATAATAGCAGGTGGTAGGACCTTGTGCAAGGTCCGCCCGGATTGCTACCACCATCTTGCTCGCTAATCCTGCCGTGAAGCAGCAGTGCTTGCACTGTTGTGTTTCGGCGCGGAGAGTAAGACAGCCGGTGAAATTACTGGCACTTGAGGTATTCCAACTTAGGCCTCTAGGTTGGCAACGCATCTGCAATACCCCTGATGTTGCAGATGTTTACGGGCGTCGGTGATCTCTTACCACCAGGAGACCCACTTGCTCGTTTGCCTTCCAGTCGAATAAAAAAAAAATTAAAACTACATATCGTCACTACTCTACTACGAAACTTGAAGTTCGTGTCGTGCGGTCCCTCTGACACTTATACTATTTATTACGAGAGCGAAAGAGACCGCACGACACGAACTTCGTGTTTCGAATTACATAGTAGCCCGCTGCATGCGCATACCGGTTTTACGCCATCTAGCGTTACTTTTGCAAACTACTACGAAAACCTCATAGCTGAAACGTAGTCACATGTAGCCTATACTTTCGTATTCTCAATTTATTATTTATGATGTTTCTTATCTTCAAATTAAGGAGTTTAAATAAAGTTGATGTGAAGTTGTGTTTATAAAATATGCTATTCTTTATTTTAATATCAATATTTCTACTTAATTCGGCTTATTTACATTTTATACTTTACAGATGTTAATGGTAGTGCCATCTATTGCCGTTTTTTAGTACTAAATATATCTTGTATGAGTTGGTAGCCCATGCTATTATGATCCAGAAACCAAGAGACAGTCTGCTCAATGGGTGTTTCCTTTCGAGGAGTTGCCAACTAAAGTGAAGAGAGGTCGAAGCGTGGGAAAAAAGATGGTGGCCTCGTTCTTCGGAAGGACAGGTCACTATGCGACAATTGCTTTAGAGGATCAAAAAACAGTTACTGCAGAGTGGTACACTAACAATTGTTTGCCACTTGTATTGGAAAAAGTTCGGGAGAAGCGACCTCGAAGTAGGATCCTTCTTCACCACGACAACGCCTCGTCGCACACCGCCAGGCGAACGATCGACTATTTAGTGACGTCAAACGTGGAATTACTGGGTCACCCGCCGTATAGCCCCGACCTCGCACCTTACGATTTTTATTTATTCCCGAAAATAAAAGAAAAACTTCGAGGAAAACTTTTTATGAACACCGAGGAAGCAGTGGGTGCGTTTCAAAAGGCCGTCGAAGAGACCCCTAAGGACGACTGGGCTAAGTGCTTTTCTCAGTGGTTCCATCGGATGCAGCGGTGTATTGATGTGAATGGACACTATTTTGAAAAGATATAATAAAACTAATAACTTGCTAGTTTGCTCAGTTTTTGATTTTCTAAGAACTTTCAGTTTGACCCTCGTACAATTCAATAGAATCTAACAATTTTCTACACATTTAACACACCCCAACGTGGGCACGCTTGATTATATATGTCCCTGATGTTGCAATTATCATCTATAAGAAATCAAAAAAGAATAATAGTCATATCACAAAGCCTTAGGCAGCCCGGTGTTCATATTATTAGGCTGGAAGTGTCTACAGGATTGTTAGATTCTATTGAATTGGAGTATATGTGTGCGTTGCTCGAGCGTACTTATATGGAGATTGATTTCTGAACTGTCTGTGTTTTGTGACGGAGGGATTTAAGGTGAAGCGCGACAGTATCGCGTTCGCATCGCTACAAAAAGTCTACGTGGGCGAGGGCTCTATGACTTAAAGCACGCGGAGCTCCTATTCCGCGCGGCTGAAGTGTTTCAATACAATACTAAATAAATTTTCAACAAATTGATAAATGTTCGCAATGTCCTGTACCAAGAAAATTTGACGCTCGTACTAAAAAATTTTTTTGCCCTTAACTTCTTTCGACCTGTTGAATGTTTTCTTAATTATTAACTAAAACTAACTACCTAAATTGGCACAGCGACCCAAAGAGGGTCTTGGCCTCCGAAACGAGAGCATGCCATCTGCCCCGATCGTGCGCAGCCTCTTGCCAGTCAGTTAGTCTTGTGTTGTTAGTCAGTTAGTCTTGTGTTGTTAGTCAGTTAGTCTTGTGTTGTTAGTTAGTTGCGTGTCAGTTAGTCTTGTAATTATTAAAGTAAACAGAAATACAAATAACACAGTGCAAATGTTTCTTAGCAGGCACATGAACGGCGACGACGCGTCGTCATTGGGCGACGCCGACGAGTACGGCGGCCTGATGACGCAGAGAGAGAAGCAGTGGTTGATCAACATACAAATGTTGCAGCTTAACACCGGCACACCGTATATACACGATTTTTATTATACGGTAAGCGTCCTTATAACTAGACATCGGATTATGGGCCAGTCAACTTTTTTACCCACACTAATCTGTCCGCAACATTTTTCAAACAATCGCAGATTTTTGTAAGTAAACGTGTTTTTTTCTGTAATTAAATAGATGGTTTACATGAATATAAAGTACAATTCAATAGAATCTAACAATTTTCTACATTTAACACACCCTAACGTGGGCACGCTTGATTATATATGTCCCTGTTGTTGCAATTATCATCTAAAAGGAATAAAAAAAGAATAATAGTCACATCACAAAGGCTTAGGCAGCCCGGTGTTCATATTAGTAGGCTGGAAGTGTCTACAGGATTGTTAGATTCTTTTGAATTGGAGTATATGTCATCCTACGTAAGTTCAACCTATTAAACCATGAAATATCTTGTTTGAAGTACGATTTTTTTGGTAACGCCAGAGACAATTTTGGTAACGCAGGAGACGTCTAAAGTGTCGGTAAAATAGTTGATTAGCCCTTATATGCATTTAACCTCCTGAAGCTAGAGTTGCGCCTGCTCGGTCTTTAAAGGGAGCGCTCCGATCTCGGACAATCGGTCAAATGAACTAGTCCGGTCTTTTAGTTCCTTTAGCTCCGAGGAGCGGCTCCGACCGAAACAATGTTTAAGATCGGGGAGCGAGTTTAGACCGAGCACCGCGCAATGCAGTCCGCTCCGCTCTTTATTCGTTTCCTCGTTCTATCATCTACAGCTTACTCACTCCCGCTCCCAATGCTCGCTCCCATACCGTTTTAGCTCACTCCGACCGATCGAAGCTAAGGAGCGCGGACCGGGAAAGGGACCGAGACCGATTAAGATCGTTTACGAGGAACTAGTTCTTTTCGGTCCGCAATGGGAATTCATTCTTTTTAGTTCTTAGTTCAGGATCGACTCAAGCCTACCTAAAGCCAAAATATTTTGACAAAAGCCGGCCAAGAGCGTGACGGACACGCCCGAGATAGGGTTCCGTAGCCATTAGGAAAAAATGTCATATTTTTTTAAAGATTTCGTATTTTGTACGGAATATTCCAAGTTTAGGTATATTTTATCCTTAGGTTGCTATTTACTCTTAAACTACTAATAATTCTCAAGAAAAATTAAATTTTTCCACCCACCGGTTTAGATTTTAGAGGGAGGGGGCACGCTCGATTTTAATGAAAATTTGCACTTTAAAGTTGAATATTTCATAAACAAATCACTAAATCGAAAAATCGTTTTAGAAACGTCCTAGTGGTTTTAAAAGACCTATCCAACGATACCCACACTACAACATTGGATAAGAAAAAAAAAACACCCTCACTCTGTCTGGGAGGTACTCTAAAAAAATATATTTTTTATTGTACCATTTTGTCGGCATAGTTGACATATACGTTCGTGCAAAATTACAGCTTTCTAGCATTGATAGTCTCTGAGCAAAGCCGCGGATGGACGGACAGACAGACAGACAGACATGGCGAAACTATAAGGGTTCCGTTTTTGCCATTTTGGCTCTGGAACCCTAAAAATTGCATCACTAGGCAAAAGCTATAAATAAATACAGCGATCCATCAATACGATCCATACTAAAGGATGGTTTTCAGTCTTACATCTTTTAATTCATGAAATAAATTTTTTTCACAGGTATTCTTAGAGAGACAATCGCAGAAAGAGAAGGAAGGCGTCAAAGAGGCGCACAAGGCGAATCAGCAGAATCATCCGTTCTATAGTGGCGGTGAGTAACAAATGCATAATAATATTATAAATGCGAGGAAGAAGGGCTACTGATTAGACCGAAACATGTCGAGCTAAACTCGATTTAAGACGTGAGACGTAAGAGTTTTAATGGCAATCGCGACTTATGACGTCATAACTCGCTATTTGTTCGCCAAATCAATCAACTATTTATTTGTTTTAAAGCAACAAAAAATCTAATTTTACAGTAAATCGAAAATTAATCTGGCTTCCAGAACTAAAATAAAGCGTTAACTGGAGTTGTGCCTTCGAATTATTTGTTAATGGCCTCAACATCCCTATTCTACGCAGAGTCGTGGATCACAGCTATATGTACTTCATTTAATTTAGAATTAGAAACCACAATAACATTATATTGCGTCTGGTCAACTATTTCTTACCTAGCAAATAGTCCAGTACAATAGTCTGGGAGCCGCAAAATAAAATTGTTTTAATGCCACTCTATTTGCGCGTCGTCAATTGTTATTCTAGTACAAATTGTAAAGAGATTACAGTACACGAGCCGCAATATAATGTTGCTGTGGTTTCTAATTCTAAATGAAATGTAGTATAATAATGATAATTTATTCATTCAGACAACTTGATCCAAAATTTCGTTAGTATTTTCCATAAGACTATGTTAGTAGTTGCATAATTGAGCACTCATTCCTTAAAGCTAATGTCCTCAGGAGACTGTTTGGGCTGCCACGTATGCTAATTGACAAGATTTCATTTTTTCAATGCCTGTAAATTACTACAGGAATCGAAAGAGTTTTGTCTCCTGAACATGGGAAAATATTTAATAAAATTTATTTCTCCATATTTAAAAAAAATACAAAAAATTTAAAAAATGTATCGGTATTTGCCAATACTACGACAGAATACATACGTTTCTTTTGCCTTTTTCACCAGAAAAAGGAGCTGTCATAATTTTGACAACGTGTAATCAGATTTACGCATGATTTACGTGTTTTTTTTTTTTTAATAGAGACTAGATAAAAGTAATGGATCTATTGTATCGTAGTTTTGGAGTTATGCCCTTTTAGAATAAGCACATCCTAAAAAAATTGTAATAAATTAATTAATAATCGTAGCGAAATTTTAAAAAATATCAGCGTCTTTCTATTTCCAAGCAGAATACAGAGAACGAATCAAATTATAGTCTCAGAAATATGAAATCTTGTCAATTAAAAGTGATGCCATCTTTTTGCGCAAGACTGCAGTAAAATTGTCCACTCGAGCTCCCGCGAGCATGGCGGAAGCGCTGCAGAACCGTGGCAGCCCCAAAAGTGCCCTGAAGGCGAAGTATAGTGTATGTAACATATTTTGATTGTCTGTCTGTCTGTATACAGGCGTCAAGCAAGAAACGCACACGAGGGAGCGCCACAACTCCAACCGTCACAACTCTACCAGCGAGGACGCGCCGCCGCGCGCGTACGTCCCGACGCAGTTTGAGAATTCCCTCGGGAAACTACAGGTTAGTCGTCATAAGGTGGCGCCTACATGGAATCGTTCGACGCTCGTTTCCATTGTCAAATCTGGTCACGTTACATATGAAAGGTCCACGGAAAGAACATGTCTAAAGTACAATTCAATAGAATCTGTCAATTTTCTACACATTTAACACACCCTAACGTGGGCACGCTTGATTATATATGTCCCTGTTGTTGCAATTATCATCTAAAATGAATCAAAACAGAATAATAGTCACATCACAAAGTCTTAGGCAGCCCGGTGTTCATATTAGCAGGCTGGAAGTGTCTACAGGATTGTCAGATTCTATTGAATTGGAGTTTAGTCACCTTTTTTTAAAAATTGAGATTTTAATCTCGAAATGTAGAGCTCACAAAGTACTATGATTTACATTGAATTAAATAATCTAAAAACATTATAAAATGTATTCTTTTAACTTTTAAAGAAATGGTAACCATAGTAATTGTTCGTGATGACTAACTTTCAAACGGCTATAACTCAAAAAGTTGCTTAGGTGACTAGACATGTTCTTTACGTGTTCTTTCCCTTCATATACCGATAAAGCTGAAATGTTGAGCGTTATTGCTGAAAAATAAACCTCTTCAATTTCGGCAAAAACAATGATATTTTTTTTTCATATACTCGCAATTTCTTTTATTTGTACAGTCAGCTGCAGAGAAAATGTACCCCCTGTAACGGCGGTATCCATACTTACCGCCATTACAGAGGGGTACCCTTTCTCTGCAGCTGACTACCACTGCCACGACGGTTACTAAATGAAATTAAGAAATATAATAGAATTGATTTATTTGGTGTTAAAAAAGTTTGTACATTAAATCTTAATCTAAATACAACAGTAGTTAACAATACACCAAAGTGGATGCCACTCAGCAAGTGCCGATGTCTGAATTTCTTCAGTCATAGCGCTGGTTTTCAGGGCAGATACAGCACAGCTTCCAAGGCCAAGATCAATGCTGCAAGCAGCCGTCTTGACGCTGCTGCTCGACGCGGCGACTTGATGCTACTTTTTAGTCGTGGGAAATTCAAAATCACCCTCAAAATGGGGACACGTGACCAGATTTATGCCCCCCCCTCCCCCCATGGATCGACCCTTTACATTGCTTGGACTCTATGGTCTGACTCTTTTACTTTCCAGTGCGGCAGTGTGACCGCACCCAGGAAGATAATCGACGTGGAACTGGTGGCCGGCAACGAGCCTTCTTCCGCTCGTCCATCGAGAGCCTCTAGCGTCGCCAGTACTACCAATCCGGCAGAGGTTAGTACAAGGCTCCGCGCCGCGGGACTCCTATTTCACAAATTCAAATACATTTATTTGTAAGAATACAGTAAAATGATCTTAAAATAAGTTTAGCACATGTATTCAGCATGCAAGCAAGCGTACAAATATTTAGTTCTAGGTCACAAAAAATCTAGGTTGTAATTTTCGTCAATATTATTTTATATATGTATCTACATTTTATTAATTCCTATGACATTTAATTATTTGCTAGATTATTATTACATTATTTCATTTAATTACTATTTCAAAATTTACAAATTCTTTTGATTTAAATAATCCTTAACACTATAAAAACTTTTCTCCATTAGCCATTTTGTTAATTTACATTTAAACATGTTTCCAGAGATTTTAAATATTACGGTAAATGATTAAAAATGATTGTACTCATATTATATATATTATTCTTATACATATCTCTACTATCCATACTAATATTATAAATGCGTGTGAAAGTGTGTATGTCTGTATGTTTGTCCGTCTATCACGTCGAAACGGAGCGACGGATCGACGTGCTTTTTGCCATGGAGATAGTTTATGGGCCAGAGAGTGACGTAATTCAAACCACAATCCTTAAAAAATTTGGCTGTCAAGTTTTTTTTCACGTTTGAGACTGAAAAAAAAATCTATTTGCATCTAGTGACGACCGGATTGCCGAGTGGTTAGAGAACTTGACTACGAAGCTTGAGGTCCCGGGTTCGAATCCCGGCCGGGGCAGATATTTGTATGAATAATACGAATGTTTGTTCTCGGGTCTTGGATGTTTAATATGTATTTAAGTATGTATTTATCTATATAAGTATGTTTATCCGTTGCCTAGTACCCATAGTACAAGCTTTGCTTAGTTTGGGACTAGGTCAATTGGTTTCAAGTGTCCCATGATATTTATTTATTATTTATTTTACTAGCTGTTGCTCGCGACTCCGTCCGCGTAGTAGTATGAAAAATAGATGTTGGCCGATTCTCAGACCTACTCAAAATGCTCACAAAATTTCATGAGAATCGGTCAAGCCGTTTCGGAGGAGTACGGGAACGAACATTGTGACACGAGAATTTTATATATAAGATTTATTTTATTATTTATTAGTTCTATGGATAATGTTACCATGGATTTGATCACAGGTTCCGAGGGAGATGCGAAGAACGAAACAGCTGCTTTTGGACATCGAAGCGCTGTATTTGATACTGTTGAGGCTTGAGGAGTTGAATGACCCCCTGGCGATATCCAACGCGCTCATACTGAAGGTAAAAAAAATATCTGTTTATTTCAAACGCACCAACACAACGCACTTGTGACTCTTCTGGTGTTGCAGGTGTTCATGGGCGACGGTAATCGCTCACCATCAGGCGATCCGTCTGCTCGTTTGCCCCCTATACCATAAAAAAAAAACTTAGTAACAAAAAATCTTCCGCTTAGACTCTAATTTTAAATCTATAAAAAACCGGGCAAGAGCGTGTCGTTCACGCCCAAAATAGGGTTCCGTAGCCATTACGAAAAAATTAACTAATATTTTTCTAAGGATTTCGCATTTTGTACGGAATCTTCCAAGTATAGGTATATTTTATACCTTACGCTGCTTACTCATAAACTACTAATAATTCAATGAAAATTTGTACTTTAAAGTTGAATATTTTGCAAACAAATCACTGAATCGAAAAATCGTTTGAGCAACCACATAATGATTCCAAAACACCTATCTAACGATACCCCACTATAAGGTTGGATGAGAAACAAAAATCACCCCCATTTTACGTCTATGGGAGGTAGTCTAAAAACAAACATGCGTATTATTAATATAAAACGGGATCGAACTCGGGACCTTAACCTTCGTAGTTAATTTCTCTAACCACTTGGCCATCCGGTCGCCACTCAATTCAACCAAAGGCTCTAATGTACTAGTCTATTAATAATTATCAATCATTTTACAGGAAAGAGAAGAGAAGCAGAAGCAGTTAGAGTTGGCGCAGAAGGAAGCAGAGAACGAGTTAGAAGAAGACTCGAACCTGTTCCTTAGGAACATTGAGTCTGTTCAGCGGAGGCCTAAGCAGGACAGTCCGAAGAGCGAGAGCATTGATAAGAGACAGGTAGAGCTTTAGACAGTTGCTGTCCCTTTTTAAATTTTTGGTCCTTCGGATACCAGGGCGAATGTTGTAAGACAGCCGGTGAAATTACTGGCACTTGAGGTATCCCATCTTAGGCCTCTAGGTTGGCAACGCATCTGCAATACCCCTGGTGTTGCAGATGTTTATGGGCGGCGGTGATCTCTTACCATCAGGAGGCACACTTGCTCGTTTGCCAATCAGTCGAATAAAAATAAATAAAAAAAGATAGAATATTCACAGAGGTTTCAGAGGTAGTGGGATAGTTATAGTGGGATAGTGGGATTGCAAACATTTTTCTAACAAAGTGTATCACTCATGTCTCCTGTGTTACGAGACAGAATAACGTACAGTCAGCAACAAAAATATGAACACAACCAAACTACCATAAATATGTATACAGGACTTTATAGCCATAACATAAAGATTGTGTCTGTATTTTTGGAACTTACTTTGGGTGTATTCATATCTTTGTTGCTGCCTGTTCACTAGGGTGGAGCGTCTATGTATGGAGAAAAAACAAGTTGTTTAATCAGTCTTGAATACCTCTAAAAACTTGTATATGGAATAGTTTCTTAGATAAGTATTTTTATGTTATTTTTGCGACATATGTTTTAGACCTCTACCTTACCTCGAAGATTTTGATTCTTATATGAAAACTTCGTAATTCACATAAATATAAAAAAAATAAAAAATTATGCTGAAAAGTGAAAGGACATCAGCTTCATCATTCAATAATTGTATCAATATAATACAGTTTCGTGTTACAAGTCACATAAACATACTTAAACGAAAATTGGTGGTGTTGGTAGTTTTGGCAGTCTATTTAATTTATAATTTATAAATCCAACGTCACAAAATAAAATAATAAACACTAACCTAATACAATAAACACTAACCCAGTCAAATAACTCGCCCCTTGCCATTCATGGCGCAAAGGTGCCCATAACGCTCGCGGCATTACCACGTTGGATAGCTATGGACATCCTTTGCACCTTTGCACTTATAATTTTGGTGCATTTAGTGGGTTACAAAGGCGTTTTACTTGAACTAAGGTATGTTTTGAATAAGATGACAACATAATTTTAGCCAAAAAAATAATATTTTACGGAATTTAACATAACGGTTTTTTTAATCTTTGAATGACGGTAAAGGGCTCAAAGTGCGTGTGAATATTTTTATTTTTATTTTTCTCATAAACCTTTGAACAAATCGCAAGTTTTTAGCACTATTCAGCATTCAAAATAAATAAAAAAATCGCTGCACCCTACTGTATACTAACAAGTAGAGACCGGATTATATGCAAAATAAAAGGCTTGAAATATGCATGCAAATATGCATGAAAAATGCTTGAAATATGCACGAAAACTGACAGAATATGCAACATTAAACGACTATTTTTTTTGTTTTATAAATATTATTCCTTTAGATTTAAGTTTATTGTAAGTAAACACTTGTTTTAAGTTTTACTTTTTTACCTAAAAACTTTAACTGCAGATCAATAAGCACGCGCGTCAACAATGAAAGTAACATGCATAATAGGCGGGAGGAAGGAGTAGTGCGGTAGACGAGCGTGACGATTATTTGTCTCTTTCATTTATATTATCGTACCAAAACAAAAGACGTGCGGCCAATGAGTGCGCTGCGCTCGAAAAATACTGTAAATTATAGCGATAATATGCATCATCACTAGATCTTAGGAAAAATATGCTATTAGCGCTGAAAATGGCTTAAATATGCAAATGCATACTATCCGGTCTCTACTAATAAGTGTATTGACCCGTAATACTTTCTCCAGGTGGTGAACCTGGCGGTGTCCCAGAAACCGGCGCCGGCGAAGAATCTCCTCGACGAGGACCGGGACGAGCTGGTCGAGCGAATGTTCGCGGGGCTGCTCGCCGGCGATCGTATCGCGCACATGCTCGCCGTCAGGAAGGGAAAGGTATGACAAATATTACATTTTACTCGCGAGTATGATGAAAAAGCTGTGGACTAGTGGTTTGACCTATGGCCTCAGTATGAGTTCAGCGGTTTTGGCTTGAAAGCGTAACAGACAGACAGACAGACAGTTACTTTCGCATTTACAATATTGGAATGGATAATAATACAATACAATACAAATACTATTTATTGTATTTGCATTTGCAGGTGGTAGGACCTTGTGCAAGGTCCGCCCGGATTGCTACCACCATCTTGCTCGCTAATCCTGCCGTGAAGCAGCAGTGCTTGCACTGTTGTGTTTCGGCGCGGAGAGTAAGACAGCCGGTGAAATTACTGGCACTTGAGGTATTCCAACTTAGGCCTCTAGGTTGGCAACGCATCTGCAATACCCCTGGTGTTGCAGATGTTTATGGGCGGTGGTGATCTCTTACCACCAGGAGACCCACTTGATCGTTTTCCTTCCAGTCGTATAAAAAAAAAAAACAAATAGTTATAATCTATATCTTTGCGCTAACCTCTGTTGTGTTCCAGGCGTTGATCGCGCGTTTCCTGTCGCGCGCGCCGGCGTCGCACGCGCGTTTGCGCGGCGTTTGGTCGCGCGTGCTGCGCGCGTTGCCGCTCGCCGCACGCCGGAACGACGCAGGGCTGGCCGCGCTCGCACCGCACTACCGCAGGTAAACGAGCGAGAGATCTATATTGTATTGTAGTCCAATCCTCCACTTATAGATGGGAAGCCGGTTTTTAACGTTTTTAACCGTCGGGTTTTTAACGGATTTTTTGGTTAAAAACGGTTAATAACCATTTTGAGCGGGTTACTTTGGTACATTACGGAAATTTTTGTACTGTGTTTATACTTAATTAAAATAAACTAAGTAATTATTTAATTTTATTGATAAAAAATATTAAATTTATTAGGTGATTGTTAGTATTGCATAGTGGCGTTTATGACTTTGTTTGAATGACGTTTATGAAATTAAGTATTTATAGTAGGTACCAGTGCCATATCATAGGTAGGTATGCATCTCAAATTAGTTCCGATTCCGATTTATGGATTATGTACCTAAACAATCTAAAATAAATGTCAAACACTAACAAAAAAACAGAAAAAGCTATCCACTTACCACCAAGCTTCAATACGACCTGCGGTTAAATAACCATAGTTAACCGGTTAAGTATTGGTAGCTAACGACAAATTTTGTTAAATAACCGTAGTCTACCGTTAGTTTCCATCTATACCTCCACTCCATGGCTGTAAATGTCTACTGTTAACCCAACCGTAGACATTTACAGCCTTATTCATAAAAAAATCCTTAATTGAGGTTTGATCGGTCTGTTAGTTAGCAGACTGATTAAGCTTGTTTGACGTTTGTCAAGAAGTATGATTCATAAACGCTTGCTAACAGTCTGCTAGTTGTTGAGCTGCTGATAGACTGATTACACGCGTTATGTTGGCACTCTTGACGAATCAAACACAAAAACGTTTATGAAAATCGTAAACAAAGACGCCATTTAGACGACCAGATGGCCTAGTGGTTAGAGACCCTGATTACGAAGCTTGAGGTCCCAAGTTCGATTCCCGTGTCGGGGCAGATATGTGTCCGACGTATATTACTACTTCTACAGTGAAATTTGTGACAGTTTAAAGTCGATTCCGTCACGGTTCGTCTCCTAAGCTTGCTAGTGGTATAAATGGCATTTTTTTTTAACAAAGTTTTTTTATTTATTTATTTAGTGAAGTCAGAAAAAACCATGTGTATTTCTTTTTGTAGATACATCCAGGCTTCGACGGGATGGTCGGCCGTCCTGGAATCGTGCAGTCTGCTCGCCGAAGCGTTGGATCCAGCGAGGACGCCCTATGTCCTGACTTCGTCGGTAAGTTGAAGTACTTGTTTGTTAAGATTGGTTTTTGGGATCTTTTTGTATTTTTAAAATCTTTTTTTTTGTGTAAAATACAATTTTTGTATTTTCGATGTAGGTTTTACGGGATGACCGTAAAAGTAACAAAAATTTGGAATTGAAATGAAAAACACATAAATATTCCAAAAACGAATCTTAATTTGATTGCTTAGTAACGATATCTCTTGTCCGGGTGAGCGGTTAGTTCCGATGAAGTGCCGAAAAGATACTAAGACTTATTTTTTATTTCAACTCGTATCTCGAAATGGATAATTTTTCAGAGTGCACTTTATGACCATTACGTCAAGGTTCAATTTCGTTCACGTATTGATTTGAGATACGAGATTTTTTCAAAGTAGTGACGAAACACAAATCTGTTTATATTAGTAATTTAATTTAATTTCTGCTGGGATATTTTTTTTTTTATATTTCATATATTGTTCCAATACGTTACATGAGTATGTCTATGTTGAAGAAAGTTTGAACGGAGCATTTTTTATTTTATTTTTAATTTTTTTGGATATTTATACAATACTCTTTATTTATTGATACTTTATCATACTGTCAAGTTTTTTCGGGCTGAGGAATTACTACTGGGTCCACTACCTTTATTTACTGCACTATATAGATGCACAGAAAAACCAGAAAAATAAGACCAGCCCTGGGAATCGAACCGAACTCCAAAAAAAACAAAAAAAAATGCAAAAAACCAACCTAAAGTCAGGATTTTCAAATTTAACTTGTCGGGGGTTAAAAACCTTTTGTTTTCAACAGTTAACCCTGAGCTGCGTGAGCGCTATGATAGAGAAAGCGACTATACTAGTGAACACGCCCGAAGCCACATCCAACGAGCGGCAGTGGTCAAAGTTCCTCAAGACCCTGACCCGCGCGCTGAAGACCACGACGCTCGCCGTGGCCCGGCCAGTGGCGCCCATGCCGGAAGGGAAGCTGATGCATCATCTGAAGCAGTTGGAGGGGAGGACCACTATTGAGATACTGCAGAGAGGTGAGTCATCAGTATCAGTATCAGCAACAAAATTTGGAGTTGAAATAAAAAAATAGAAAAAGACTCCAAATCGTATTGTATTGTAACTCTTTATTGTACATAAAAACACATGATAATAACAGAACACAGGATAATAAGATGTACAAAGGCGAACTTATCCCTTAAAGGGATCTCTTCCAGTTAACCTTTGAACGTTTGACAGGATATCAGACATAAGAGTAGACACTACAAGTACAATGAAAAGGTCAAAGAACACAAATTTAAATTAACTCAAAAAATCATTATAAATACACATAAATATATAGGTACACACTAATACATAATAATAAAGTCAATAAACTAATACATATCAACACAAATGAACTACATGCAAAGTTCATAATATACATATACACCACATATACACAAAAAAGAGCATACAACACTGCCTCCCTTAAGATTTTACGATGAACTGTCAAGCCAGATCAAAGCTTGTCAAATCGTAATCTTGATTTGATTGCTTAATAGCGACATCTCTTGTCCCTGGTGAGCGGATAGTTTCGAAGGGAGTGAAAAATGTTTCTCGTTGAGAACGTAGATCATGGATGGCGTTAGTGTCGCTGCTAAAGTGACTAATGAAAAGAATCAAGTTGAAATATGGGTGCATAGGAAAAATTCGTGTCTAGTCTCCTGTCCAGTGGTGGTGTAGGGGAATAGCACGCAGCACGGAATACTGAGGACCTGAGTTCGATTCCCAGCGCTGGTCTATTTTTCTGGTTTTTCTGTGCATTCATGTTTCGGCTTGTGTTTTCGTGTGAAATATATCAGTATCAGCTGTTTCCATTTGATCTACTGCAACAGGGAAACTTGATCCTTTGGCCTCATTAAAATCGCGATTTAGCTACGTAACTTCTATTATATGCTCTCGGAACTTTCTCCTTACCGTGCTTCTATTTAACTCTAAATTCTATGTATATTCTTTTACTGTCCAGGCTATTCGGTTGTGGGATTCCTTACCGATTTACTTACGACGCGCTAAGTCTTTGTCACTATTTAAATCTATGCTTAAGGAGCACTATCTGTTATTTGTGTGTTATTAACAATTTTTATTTGTTGCTGTTTATCTCCCTGCCTAGGTATATTTATTTTAGACGTATATTCATTCGTAGATGTATTTTTGTTATATTTTAATTTTCTGATCTACTTTTGATGCACCACCTATTGTAAACTAGTCCTTCCTTCTTTCTGTAAAAAAGGTTGCCTGGAAGAGATCGCTCTAAATCGATAAGGCCGCCTATTGCTTACCGTGTAATTTTTTTCTGTGTATTTGTTTTCTGTATCGCTTACTATTTCTGGTGTACAATAAAGTCTTTGTATTTTATTGTAAATCGAGCGTCCCCCCCCTCAAAAACCTAAACCGGTGGGTGGAAAAAATTTGAAAAAAATTAGGATGGCAGTAAGTATATCAAACTTACAAGGAAAACTATAACGGTTAAGTTTTCTTGAGAATTATTATTAGTTTAAGAGTAAATAGCAGCCTAAGGTATAAAATATACCTAAACTTGGAATATTCCGTACAAAATACGAAACCCATAAAAATATATTACTTAATTTTTTCGTCAGCAAGAGCAACATAGCATGCCTGCAAAGGGTTCAAAACAATACATTAAGGACCATAACAAATGCTCCGTGGTTCACAAAGAACGATGAAATACACGAATATCTGAATATGGCAACCGTGGCAACAGAGATTGAACACTATAAAGAACAACACATCGCTCGCCTCACCCATCACTCCAATCCTCTAGCTTCAGGATTGCTCCAAAATGCCAGTGTGGTTAAAAGATTAAAACGTAACCACATTATTTAAGTAATGCAGAGGCACTGGTCTCTAAATTTACATACCGCCATTCTTCATACACCTCATCTGATTATAGTCTGGCGACTGATTGCAGATTAAAAACAAAAAAAAAAAATTTTTTTTCGTAATGGCTACGGAACCCTATTTCGGACGTGTCCGATGATCTACAATGGGGAGCGTTCCAACGAACAGAGGGGGGTATGTTTCTTTCGTACATGATTTCTCAACTCAAACTTTCTTTCACCAGGCAAAAGCGCAGAATTTGCGGACCTATCTAAGGCGGATGTGACAGAACAACTAACAAAACACCTGTGCTGATGGTGCGAACAGCGCAAGACGCCGCCAGTGCGTCACGCCTCGGAGCGTCGCAGGTCGTCGCGTCAACGTCGCGGTGGGAAAAGTCGGGAGTGGAGTTGAAACAACGTATTTAAGATATTTGCCATTTTAACGCATGTCGTCTATATATATCTTCTCAATCTCGTATTTACCCGAATTGTATAAGATCAACCGGGGTTATGTTGTCTACGGGGCTAATGCGTCCATTCCAATTATCATAAGAAATACATCCTTTAGAACTACTCAAGCCATTTTTTAAAGGCTTTGGCATTAAAAGTACAAAAAATGATCACTAGATGTCGTGGCCGAGCTCTTTCTAGGGTTCCGTACCCAAAGGGTGGCACCGGGACCCTATTACTGAGACTCCGCTGTCTGTCTGTCTGTCCGTCCGTCTGTCACAGGGCTCGCATCTCTTAAGCCGTAAAAGTTAGACACTTGAAATTTTCACAGATTATGTATTACTGGCCGCTATAACAACAAATACTAAAAATAAAATAAAGTTACAAATTAAAGGGGGTCATCATACAAGAAACGTGTTTTTTTTTAGCGTTTTTTGGTTGCTAGGTGTTATTATCCATTGCTAAGGCGGCCGAGTCGAATATTTACAAAAACGTATTACAAGCATTATAATATTTATTTGCAGTGTGACGTAACTAGGGTATGTTTGCTCGGGTGGAATCTTTCAACTCAAATTTTCAACTGATTGAGCTGAATTTTACACGCATGTATAAATCCGATGACAATGCAATATTATTATGACGTAGAGCTGATCTGATGATGAAATTAGATGTTGACCATAGGAACTCTGTAATAAAACGACACAACCGCATCGTACGGAGGTTCGGAACCCTACATGCGCGAGTCGTTCGCACTCGCACTTGACCGATTTTTTTTTTAAAGTAATCCGCCAATTAGCCGCTATAGCCCCGAATGTTTTTGTTCAACTAATTACCCTGAACTATTAACTTTATCATGTGTGCTTTCCGACCAATCCGATCATATAATACCAGTAAAATACGCTTTCACCCCACCTGGGGTTATAGCGTCTAAAAATCTCAGCTTTTACAGAAACTTAATTTACACGTGGAAGTTATTAAAAATGCAATAAAATGGCACTAAAATATGATATTAGATCAAATATGCTAGCTTATATGACGAATTATAAGACTGCATTAAGCTGTTGCTAGTGCGGGCGAAGTCGCGGGTTGAGGCTAACTTTAAAGATTCTAAATGGCCAGATACGAGGTTGAGAAAGTAAGCGGTCGATATGAGGGTGTCTGACAGGCTAGGTGGCGCTAGTGTCGCGACGTTTGACTTTGACGTTTGCATCACGTTTGCGATTGGTTGAATAACTATAGGGATTCGATTTGTGGCATTCTAACATGGCGGATGTAGACAATATCTAATTTTGCTATTTCTGTTTCTTTGGCTAGTTGAAGTATAATTTTGATAGTGTTTTATGCGGCGATTAACCTTAACAGTGAACAGTGATCACAAAATTGTATATTGCTCTCGTGTCTGACATTTTTTAATGCGCAAGTTGTCTCCACGTGGTTTCTGGGATTTTACTATCAAGTTACAAAAACTACAATCACCGTTCAACGTGCCTCTCAAAGACACTGGCGAAATTGTCCTATTAATTAGGACAGAAAAGCCATATTTTAAAAGAGAAGAATATTGGCCAATCGCAGCAAAACTAACGTCAAACTGACATCTATACTAACGCCATCTAGTGAAAACTTGCTGTGTATATTTACATAATACATGAAGAAGCAATTGGTCAAATGTTCTCAATGATATGAAAATCAACGAAATGTATTTAATGACATAAACGGTTGAATGTAATAGAGAAACTAGATATTCACTAGTGTCACTTAATTATTGGCATGTCACTGTTTTTACCCGACTACGACAGAAGGAGGGTTATGTTTTTATTCAGGCACAAAAGTTTCCCTAAAAATATGTCGCATTTTTTAAATTAAACGGAAACAATTCGAAATATTCACAGTTCCAAAATAAACTTTATATAAAACACAATCTCGTTGAATATTTCAGTTTAATTTTAAAATGTGTGATTCAAAACATGTATAGGTAACCAAGAATTTTCTATAGGGCAGAAGCACTGAACACAGATATTTCAGAAATCAATCTCCATACAAGTGCGCTCGAGCAACGCACACATAGACACTGCTCACGGACACGATATCTCGGCCCGGTTGGGACCAGTGCGAGCGCGAGTGGCATCCGTTTGAGACACGCGTCTGTGAACTTTTTTGTGCAATAATGGAGCAACAAAAAAAAGTTATTATAACTGTTCAGTGGACGGTTGTTTAAAATAAATAATCGTGAATTTCACCAAGAACGAAATTGTCGCAAGATATTTTATTATGTGACAAATTTATAATATAACAATGACATTAAAATAAAAATATTTATTAATTTATATTTCCAATCTTCCCGCTTCATTCTCAACAATAAATCAAACAACTAGATACGAGTGCCACTACCACGATAGTTTTTTGGTGCATAAGCCATAGTTGACAACCTTAGAGCGAGCGCCGAGCGTAGGTATGAAAAGAAAAGTACATACAGGAGATTGATTTCTGAAATATCTGTGTTTTGTGGCAGAAGGTTTTGGCCACCGTAATTCCGTTTTTGGCCAGTTGACATTTGCAGTCATACTCGTATATCAAAAGTTTATAGTATTCAAATAGTATATTTAGTGATTTTCAAAAGTTTATACTGAAACGAAAAAAGTTTGTAATGATTTATTACTATAAATTTATTTCAAACGTAGGTATATTTCAATAATTCTTCTTCTTTAGCCGTTCTCAACCTCTAGGGTGTAGGCCTCCTTCAGCTTATGCCATCTGTTTCGGTCTTGAGCAGTTTCTAACCACTTTGTTCCCGCCAGTCTTTTGATATCGTCGTACCAACGCATTTGCGGTCTTCCTCTCGGACGTTTCTCGCCCCTCGGTCTCCATTCTTTCACTGCCCTGCATCACGAGCCACGCTTGCGGGCGACATGACCAGCCCACTCCCATTTCAATTTCGCAACCCGTTTAGTTACATCGCTCACTTTGCTTTGCTCTCTGACCCATTCGTTTCTTTCACGGTCTCTCAGCGTAACTCCTACCAGTTTTCTCTCCATTGCTCTTTGAGCCACTTGAAGTTTGTGGAGGATCTCCTTAGTAAAAACCCGTCTCATATTTAAATAATAAATGGCCATAAACGGTACAGTGGTCACAAACGGCACTTCTGCCCTGCTACGCTAAAACGTCGAGGTGATCTGACGTTTATTTTTATAACATGACAAATTACTTGGTCGACTATTATATAAAAAATTCGTTTCCTAAAACATCCGTTTGCTTGAAAATGTTTTCTGTTAAAAATATCCATTCTTATTTAAATTTATTTTTGTTGTGGATGTTTTCAGAACGGATGTTTTTGGAAACTGGAATAAAGATCGCTTCGAAATGCAATTTGTGACTAAATATCGTGTTAAAAATATATTTAAAATGATTTGATCGTTTTTTGTGACATTGGATTTGGTATTGCCACTGCTGGTGGCAGACATTACTTACCATCACGTGATTCTTGCTTTATAATTATCTCGACAACTGTAATTTTCTCTAATTATAGTATGTTTTAATTACAATGTATGTACAGAGCTCGAAGAAGGTGAGCTGTCATAACTGTCATGTGTAGATATTAATATGGATACGCCCTGACAGTTAATATTAAAACGAAACAACACTTTACACATTATGATTAAACTAAAATTACAGGAGCTTAACGGAGCTGTATAAAAAATAAAATTGAATCAGGCGTTACTTTGCGGAGGTCCATATCAATGAACTAAAAGAATTTCTTTGCTCACCCGCGACCTTACGATAGCTAAGTTTATGCAAGATATGCGTGCTCATGCAGTTCCTCCACCTCCACACTGTAAGAACACACACAAATTACACAAACCCATCTATCACCACCTTCAGAGCAACACAAGCATGGTGTACGGTTGTGTTGCTCTGAAGATGAACTTCTGGTGTGTTCTTACAGTGTGGAGGTGGAGAAACTATTGCATAAACTTAACTATCATAAGGTCGCGGATGAGCAAAGTAAGTCTTTTAATACTGTGAAAAAAACCAAACACATTCCGTAGATTCTAATTCAGTTGTGCTCGTTTTAATGGCTACGTCAAGCTCGCAGTAGAAAAACAGTTTAAAATAAAATAATTTCCTTACTATAATGAAATTATACATGGGACGGCTAATTTTAAATGGGTATGTCCATCTTATGCAAACTGGAAACCGCCAACCTTTTTCGAGCTCTATCATTTATGTATATTATGTAAATTTATGTATGTATTACATAACTAGTGTTTATGATTTTATGTAAAAGGTAATGGCATTTTCAAAGACAACACTGATGAATAAAAAAACGCCGTGAAAATGGTTATTTTTTTACAGTTTTAACTTGATCTTGACATGAGAGATCTGGTTATTGGAACATCCAAGTTCAAAGTATTCCTCCTCGAAAACATCTGTCGTTTTAAGACGAGTTCCTCAATATTTTTAAACATCCGTTACTCAAAACATCCACTACGACCGTCCGATATCACATTAGTTTCCAAACGGATCTAGTATGCATGTTTTGGTGAATGGATGTTTTTTGGATGTTATGGGAATTGATGCTGGATGTTTTCAGAAACCGACCTATCGTGTCTGAACTAGTGGCATGGTCTTGTCCAGTGTACGTATATGTAAAACCGAGCACTGTTTTTCATTGTAACTAAAGCGAGTCAGCGATATTAGAGCAGTGTCATCAAAACTCGAGGTTTTGTTTTCTAACGTACGCAATGACAATCATTTTCACCGTTTCTCTCTGCCACACGGGAAAGAAAGAGACGGTGAAAAAAAAGATTTTCCTGTTCATATAAAGTTGAAGTCACTTCGAGTCACGCACTATGTATTTTAATGTCTGAAAGAATTATACGAACATATAATTTTTCATATATAATAGTGTATAAAAGATATACCAACTCAATATTTTACTTAAGGACTCAATATGTAACGAAAATGTCTATATTCTATTATTTTGAACTGGAAAGACAATTTGTCTTTATTTTTATCTGCTTTTTTTTAAGATCAAAAATAATAGAGTATAGTCCCATCGATTTAAAAAAAAAAACCGGTTTAATTGATGTATCAAATTATTATTATGTAAAAATACATCTTACTGCGTCGCAAAATTAAACTAATATATGTTTTTTATTAATAATTACTGACTTTATTACGCGAAAATATGTTTCTTATTTTATTAAAAAAAAAACTAAGAAAATTTGTTCCTTGGGTCGTATTTACGTATGTACAGAATAGAATGAAAAAAAAAACCTGGCGATATATTTGAAAATATTTTTAAATCATTTATTCATTTATTTGTGTAAATATTAAGAGATAAAAACAGGTAACTTTAGATTTAGTTTTTTAATTTAAAGTCGCTTATATCATAGAGATATGTCATAGCACTGGGTTAATATAAAATATATAAAAAAATATCCATTGAATTTTGAACTATGGAGGATATATGTTTTCACTCCGTAAAAGTTCTTGGATTAAAAAAAACTCGAGGGCCGACTTTTTGTTTATTAATTTACAGCGATAATTATTTTTGAATTCGCTTCCTAAAAAGTTGGTCCTCTGGCATAATCACATTATGACATTTGTTAAAACCTAATGTGAATAGCTTGAATTAATGTAAAAAAAAAACTTTTTTCTCAATAAAGAAATGACTCGAAAATTTTAGACAAAAAGAGTCCTTTTAAGTAGTAACTTTGCGCAATATTTTGTAGAAATAACTCAATGTTTTGCTTTAAATATCGAATGTGTTGGTCATTGTAAAAAAGCTTTCACCCCACAAGTGGCGATTTACTTAAGCTTGCACTGTGACTCACATTGTCAAACGCACGGCGGGCTGGACGCTCTATGCCATATCATTGATGAAATTCACCAAAAATGATCGAACCTTCGTATTTTATAGGAAGCATTGAGATATTTTGCTCTAATTGTAAACGTAATTTATAAATTGTATATATTATTATAAAAAATCAACTGCCAAGTTTGCGTCAACGCCTTTTACTTGCTTCTCGACGTTTTCATCCAATTAGTTTTAACTGCACTACTCAGAAACAAATTAATCGTGCAATGGACCTTTAAAATCACTGTTCTATCATACCGCTCTACTAGGTTGCTTCTGGGGGTGTAAGTTAGACCATTTTGAAGACTGAGAATATGGTTTGACGCGTCGTCTCGTTCTATTTATTAGGTAAAAGAGAGACAACGCGACAAGACAAATTCTCTTTATATGGGCTTTAAGCATAGACGATTATCATAAAGTGTACAGGAGAGATGTAGCCATAACTAATAAAATGTATTTTAGTATTTTGCGTAGATTTCTTATGGACCACAAAAGGTACAATATTTAATATATAAATCCAGTCTCCTATGAAAACGATCTTCAGAAAAGTTCGAAACTAGTCTAACCGCTCCTAACTTATCGTGAGTTGAACCATACCCGCATCACTCGCACCTTAAATCGAGTTTAGCTCGACATGTTTCGGGCATCCGTTGCTCTTCTGGGAAACGCCACGCCGGCAGCTCGAGAGGCGCTTGATTTTAAGAATTAAGTCCAATATTTTTTAATTAAAAATTCGTTTTAAGAAGTTATAGTTTCTCTTGATTATTTTTTCTACGCCTGTTAACTTTCATTTGTTAACAAATACAGATATTTCCATTTCATTACCATGGCGTTGCAATAAGGCATATTATGCAATGCTCTTTCCCTTAGACTCTGCCTAGGGGGCGACACTAGCGCAAACCCCCATGACAACGTCAGTTCTCTTTATATTTTGTCGCCATGACAGATCATGATCAAAGAGTATGTGTATATGACCTATAGAAATCATTAATTTTCGACTTACTGTAAAATTAGATATTTTGTTGCTTTAAAAAAAAAATAGTTGATTGAGTTGGCGAACAAATAGCGAGTTATGACGTCATAAGTGGCTATTGCCATTGAAACTATGGGAGAATTGTTTTGACAGCTCATAAAAAGTACGTCAGTTGATTGGTGGTGTCATCATCCCTATTGCAGTAATTTTCCCTATTTATATATAAACTGACAAAACTCAGCAATAATTTAGCAACAGTCAAAGCGATAGCTACGTCTCTTTCCAACGCATCGCTCCGTCTGTCGAGAAGCGAGTACCACAAAGTTTTAACGTAATTTGCTACGGCGACATTTCTTTTTGTACGTTGTATTTCAAATGGCGGAGAGGTTCTTTTTTTACTCTGTTAGTAGTTTATAGTTTTTTTTTATCCGTGAAAATAAATGAATAGAGAATTTGTTTATTGTAATATGTGTATTATTTAACTAAAAACCTTTTGATTTGTTACAAAAAGAATACTTATAATTAACATGATGAGAACAATTCGTTTGACAAGCGTATTCAGTGCCTTTAGCGTTTTTCCGTCTGAACGCATGCTGTCTAATTCTAATAACTGATTTTTTTGAACAAATACAGACTTTTTCATTTCTTTACCATGGCGTTGCAATATGGCATGTTAGGCAAACCTCTTTCGCTTAGACTGCCCAGGGGGCGACACTAGCGCAAACCACAATGACAACGTCAGTTCTCTTTATTGTCGCCATGACAGATCATGACCAAAGTGTATGTATACTCCAATTCAATAGAATCTAACAATCCTGTAGACACTTCCAGCCTACTAATATGAACACCGGGCTGCCTAAGGCTTTGTGATGTGACTATTATTCTTTTTTGATTCCTTTTAGATGATAATTGCAACAACAGGGACATATATAATCAAGTGTGCCCACGTCAGGGTATGTTAAATGTGTAGAAAATTGTCAGATTCTATTGAATTGTACTTTATATACAAGGTGACTTTAGCCTCTGGACAAATAATGAAACCATGGATAAGACTGATACTTAGCAATATTTTACAATACTTATTTGCTTAATTAGACAAGAAAAAAATCTATGAAATCAAATCATCCAAATACACAGGCTGCTCCAAAGTGATACATTGAAAACCTTTAGTTTTTCGGTAAACATTGGACTGATTGTTATGATACTTTGCAGTTTGGTTTTAATATCTTGCTAAGCCAGTAGTATTCGTATTTGTCCAGAGGCTAAGGTCACCCAGTATAATCCATACTAATATTATAAATGCGAAAGTGTGTTTGTATGTTTGTCCGTCTTTCACGCCGTAACGGAGCGACGGATCGACGTGATTTTTGGCATAGGGATAGTTTATGGGTCCGGGAGTGACATAGGCTACTTTTTATCCCGGAAAAATGCACAGTTCCCGAGGGAACAGCGCGCGATAACCGAATACCACGCGGGCGGAGCCGCGGGCAAAAGCTAGTAGAGTAATAAATCGTCGATTACTGGCCACTGTTCAGTACCTGACCACCTTTAACTATATGAATTCCAAAATGGCAAAAACGGAACCCTTATAGTTTCGCCATGTCTGTCTGTCTGTCCGTCCGCGGCTTTGCTCAGAGACTATCAATGATAGAAAGCTGTAATTTTGCACGGGTATATAGGTAAACTATGCAGAGAAAATAGTACAATTAAAAATTCAAAAACTTTTTTTTTTAGGGTACCTCCCATAGACGTAAAGTGACGGTGATTTTTTTTCTCATCCAACCCTATATATAGTGTGGGGTATCGTTGGATAGGTATTTTAAAACCATTAGGGGGTTGCTAAAACGACTTTTAGATTCAGTGATTCGTTTGCATAATATTCAACTTTAAAGTGCAAATTTTCATTAACCTCTCGTATGCTAAATAAAAAAAAAACCTGCGTTCTAGTCTCGTTTGTCCCAATTAAGAGCGATTTTACAAATTAAAAATAAAATGGAAAAAGATAGCTTTAAATTTGGTGCAGATCTGCACTCAAGCATACAAGAGGTTAAAATCGAGCGTCCTCCCCTCTAAAATCTAAACGGGTGGGTGTTTTTTTTTTTTTTTTAATCAGGATTATTCAGCCTAATTTTTGGACATCCTGCGTGCTAGAGATTTTAGATATTCTAATTATAGGGCGAATTGCACAGCCAATTGAATTAATTGTTGTATTAGACAGCGTACGTCGAGAGATGTTTTTCTAATGAAAGAAAGAAAAGAAAGGAGAACATTGGTGAGGGTTTCTGTATAGGCCAGGGGGTCTACTACGAAATTCGAGATTTCTATCATACTTATCTTACTATACTATATCTAGCCGTCTCGCTGACGGACGCTAACATTTTAGTCTACAAGCCAGGCAGATATTTTGTCAGTCATTTCCTCTCAAACGATAACGTACAGAATGCTTAGAGATAGTCGTGCAGTGAATCCTTGTAAGCGTCAGCTGCCGCTCCGAGGGTGGGTTGGGCTGTGGTAGCCGCCCAAATATGTAAAAAAAATAAATTGTTTTCAATCATTTCCTCCCGTCTGAAAATTTGCCAAACGACAATTTAGACAATTGTTTTACGTTTCAAAAAAGTCAGCTGGCCTTACCGTGGTGGATTATGCGTCAGCTGGTCACACAAACATCTTATTATGAGAACGCCTGCCATTTTTGCTATAGCAAATGTGAATGAACTGCTCAAGGCTAGTACGTTATTGTACGTTAATGGCAGGCGTTCTATTTGGGCCAATCAACTATTTTACCGATACTTTGGGCGTCTCCTGCGTTACGAAAATTGTCTCTGGCGTTACCAAAAAATCGTACATTCAACAAGATATTTCACGGTTTAATAGGTTGAACTTACGTAGAATGGCATGTACACCATCAATTCAATTACAGAAAAAACGTGTCTACTTACAAAAATCTGCAATTGTTTGAAAAATGCCGCGGACAGATTAGTGTGAGTGAAAAAGTTGATTGGCCCATTTAATATGAGAGTGAGAAGGACGGTATGATACGAACTTTGATTTTCGTAGTAGACCCAAGCTAGCTTAGGTTCTTACATTACCCAGCCATAAAGATTGCACATCGGTTTTTTGAAAGAGACTCGGCTAATTTCGGCTTCAAAGAGCGTTGTCACACACTACTTATGTGACGGTTGTCAGTCGTTGTACAGGTGCAATAGAGTACGGACGCATTTAGATGGAAATATATAATAAAGAGTTGTTGAAACCCCCCCCAAAATTTTAAATTGTACGTCGACATCAAAGGGAACTATCCTTTTTCTAGTAGTTGCAACAGCTCTATAGATATCCGAAGTTTACATGTCATTAATTTGATATAAACTAATTAAGTCCGCAAATTTGCAGTATTTATTTGATATAGAACGTCACTAATAAATACGATGATTGATGGACGGTCGCCAGTGTTCGGAAATCGTAGTGAACAGCCAATTGAGTTTTTCCGAAGACCGATGTGAAATCTTTATCGCTGGTTATCACACCACAGATATAGATTACACTAGATAACGCAAACACCTCAATCTGTATGAAAACCAACCGTGTCACTTTTTTATATCTATTGTGACGTCTCAAGAGCGAATTAGCGATGTGAATTCCCCGATGTCCGCGCAAAATCGATTCAAATGCGCCGCCCGCCCGCGCCGTGGAGCTCGAGTCAGTCACTAGTCATGATTAGTCAGTTAGCGGTCAGTCTTTGTATGGGGCCAACCCCGACGTTTGTTCGGGTTTCAGACACGCGAAGTAGATGCATTTGCGTAATCTAGCGTAATCTATATGTGCTGGGTACTGAAGGGCTACTCCGAAACACAACGTTCGAAGTTCGTGTCGTGCGGTCCCTCTCACACTTATACTATTTAATACGAGAGCGAGAGGGATCGCACGACACGAATTTCGAACGTTGCGTTTCGGAGTAGCCCTTCTGTAGTTTTGGGACATTATGCAGGTTTATGAATAGCTGGAGAGTTTGAGTTCCTGCAGCATGTTGAAGACCGTTTCTACCAGACGGAACTTCATGTCGAAAGTCGCACGGCGAGCGTCCACTGAGCCGTAAGACATGTTTAGGGTGAACAGGTCCGGGTAGAACTGGAAGACAAAAATGTACCATCAGCCAAATTAATTAAATAAATAAATATCATGGGACACCTGACACCAATTGACCTAGTCCCAAACTAAGCAAAGCTTGTACTATGGACACTAGGCAACGGATAAACATACTTATATAGATAAATAAATACTTAAATACATATTAAACATCCAAGACCCGAGAACAAACATTCGTATTATTCATACAAATATCTGCCCCGGCCGGGATTCGAACCCGGGACCTCAAGCTTCGTAGTCAGGTTCTCTAACCACTTAGCCATCCGGTCCGGTCGGATTAGGTGTCCACTTTGAAAAAAACATCGATGTTTTTTTCGATTCTATTTAAATAGCAACTGTACATTGATGTATCGGATGAAAACATCGATGTTTTGTAAACATCGAGTACTTTTTCTAAAAATTTTACGCCCCCATGAAACTGCCGCCCGGGGCAAATGCCCCGGTTTAAACCCGCTTAGATCCGGGGCTGTGTATAGCTCGTTCCACAGATATATATTACTAGATAACGCAAACACCTCAATCTGTATAAAAACCAACTGTGTCACTTTATTATATTTACTGTGACGTCTCAAGAGTGCATTAGCGATGTTAATTCTCCGATGTACGCGCAAAATGGATTCAAATGCGCCGCCCGCCCGCGCCGTGGGGCTCTAGTCAGTCACTAGTCATGATTAGTCAGTTAGCGGTCAGTCTTTGTATGGGGCCAACCCCGACGTTTGTGCGGGGTTCGGACACGCGAAGTAGATGCATTTTTTTTTTTGACTCGATGGCAAACGAGCAAGTGGGTCTCCTGATGGTAAGAGATCACCACCGCCCATAAACAACCGTTGCCAACCTAGAGGCCTAATATGGGATATCTCAAGTGCCAGTAATTTCACCGGCTGTCTTACTCTCCACGCCGAAACGCGAGTGTAAGCACTGCTGCTTCGCGGCAGGATTAGCGATGGTGGATTTGCGTAAATGAAATGATAGTTTATTTGCTGAATATGCGAGTAAAAAGATGGACAATTACAATGTTCCACTTATTTGGTAGGTGGTAAGTACATATTCAACCGGAATTCCGGTGTACAAATTTTACACAGGTATGTGTTTATTACACATTACATGAGATTATTTATTTTCATTATGTCAATTTACTAAATTTGTTAGAAAGCGGTACCTATAAATGTCAGTATACAATATATATATAAAAAAAAACTCAATGTCAAACAATACTTGTATTTAACTAACGGGATTCATCTATATCTGTTAAACCTACAGGAGCTCTTTTGCAAGAACTCCTGGACTGAATAAAAACATTGTTCATTCAACCACAGTCTCAAAGCTTTGCAGAATGTCCTTAGCGGTAATGTGCTGATTTGCATAGGAATAGAATTAAATATTAATGATCCCATATAATAGCAATTTTCTCGATATAATTTTAGCCTTGGACGAGGCATGGTCAGAGGCAAATGAGTTAGGGATCTTTTATTTAGGGGGATTTTTCGTAATCTAGTGTAATCTATATCTGTGGCTTGTTCAAACTCCCATTTACACGGGAACAAGTTTCCAACTTACCCCAAGTCCCACCATAGGTTCCATGGACAGTTCTGTGCTGAGTTCATTGCATTTTAGGATCGTGGCTCTTTGCGGTGACGCGATGAGAAGGTTCAGTTTCGCCTGAAACACAATTCCGTCTGAGAGTTACCTAGTACAATACCGCCCTCCTTAGACAAAAGGCGATATGTAAAAAAAAAAACCGGCCAAGAGCGTGTCGGACACGCCCGAAATAGGGTTCCGTAGCCATTACGAAAAAATTAAGTAATATTTTTCTAAGGATTTCGTATTTTGTACGGAATATTCCAAGTTTAGATATATTTTATACCTTAGGCTGTTATTTACTCTTAAACTATTTTAATGATGATGACGCTCGATTTTAATGAAAATTTTCACTTTAAAGTTGCAAACAAATCACTGAATCGAAAAATCGTTTCAGCAACCCCCTAACGATTTCAAAAGACCTATCCAACAATACCCCACACTACCTATAAGGTTGGATAAGAAAAAATCATCCCCACTTTACGTCTATAGGAGGTAAGTAGGTACTATAAAAAAAAAATGATTTTTTTATTGTACTGTTTTGTCTGCATAGTTTACATATATATTCGTGAAAAATTACAGCTTTCTAGCATTGATAGTCTCTGAGCAAAGCCGCGGACGGACGGACAGACACACAGACAGACATAGCGAAACTATACGGGTTACATTTTTCCCATTTTGGCTACGGAACCCTAAAAACAAGCTAAATAATTAAGCTTGTAAAAATTGGTCAATTTCACATTAACTGAAAGGTGGTAAGAATCACCTCTCGCTTCTTATCGACCGCTTCTCTAAGCTGCATGATTATGTTTCTGCTGCCGGCTGTCGCATTCCATCTGTTGAGATAATAGTACCTATTACTGCAGAGGCCATGAACGGATGTCGTAGACGAGGCCGAATAAAACGAGTCCAGCAATCCCTGTGCCCTTAGTGTAAGTTTTCGGTTACAAAATACGTCTCGTTCGCGTTAAAATCTCAATTTGTATGGCAACACGAACATCGCAAACGTTCCGCTAGAGGCGCTGTTCGTGTTTCCATATAAATTGATATTTTAACGCGAAGGCGATCGAGACGTATTTTGTAACTGAAAAACTCACACTAAGGGCACTGTTCTGGCTGAGGTTTATATAGTGCTTTTCTCGAACAATGTGAGGAAATATTTCATCCATCCATGCATCTATCCATGCATCCATGCATCACATCGCATCGCAATGCAAATGCTTACAGTCTAGTGGTGGTTGGCTGTTTGTAATTTTTCCTTTATCAGTTTAATGTTAAGCAAATTTAAAAAGTTAGAGCAGCGGACAATAACGGATTTTCATACATCCCTTATGGCTTACCTTTATTTCCTTTTATACCTTTTATTCCGGTAGAGGGCGCGATAACCTAGATCCGCGCAGACAAAATCGCGGGCATAAGCTAGTTAACAATGAAAATTGTACTGACTTTTGCTTAGAAAAGGTACAATGGTGCCTGTGGTAAAGCCTTTGGGTGTACAGTCTTAGTAAAAAAAGGTTCGTCACCTTAAGATCTATTTTCCTTTGCGCAGTATGAGCGCTCATCTGCTTTACCGATTGAGTAGGACATACTGCGTCAACCTGTTAACCTGCTGAACATAATCAGTTGACCATAGCAAGCCTACCACTACACCTTGGCACTGACAAACATTGACTATTAAATAGAACATTATTTGATTGAAAGTTTTACGTATTGTTTATTAAAAAGGTTTGTATTGATATGAAACTAGATATATGTTAGAGGTGTATACTATTTTGACCCTTGTTACTATTTCCAGTAAGTATAATTTGATATTCACTTGTCTACTTAGTACTTTGGTTTCAAAACGTATTAAGTCTATGACTTCGTAAAGGAACCAATTTAATAACTGACGAAGGTTTTTCTACCCCCACTGTACCTGCTCCACTGAAAGTTATAAGCTCTCGACATGAACGCCATGGCGTGGTAGTTGTGGCGTTCTGCCACCCACTCCTTGGGGCACGTGCCTTCCACGTGGCTGTGCCCGTCGAAATCGGGGAAGAAGTCGCATGCCGCCTCTCGCATTATCTGAAAGAATGAAAGAAAACACAAGACAGCAATATTGGGAAAGTTTTATGACTGTTTTAGCCGCTATCCCCAACTAACAATTTGGCGATAAGATAAGCTCTATAACCGCCGTATATTAGTTCTTTTAAACTCCTTTAGCTCTAGCACGACCTAAAAATTAGCGATATAGCACGCTCTAACTCTCTTATAACTCTCTTATAGTCCGATTTTGGCACAGACCTTATCACTTCAAGTGGTATAATAGTTCTACAGCAGCGACGCATATTACCAAAGGAGATAATAAAGAGCCACAACAGCCGTAAGTTGCACCAAGGGTTCTATAAAACCTGTAGAATGTTTTCTTATATCACCTAAAGCGCTACAAAAGAGCTACAGTGGTGAAAATAAACTCTCCGCGAATAAAGGTGATAATAAAGAGCTACAATAGCCGTAACTTGCGCTAAGGGCTCTATAAAACCTGTAGAATGTTTTCTTATATCACTTAAAGCGCTACAAAAGAGCTACAGTGGTGAAAATAAACTCTTTGCGTGATACACCAGCTCTTAGTGTACACTATTGTATTCAATTTTATAGATATATTTCTATTTGGAAATTAACATGTGTCATTTTTAATAATAAAACGCGAACAGTGCTAATATTATTGTAATGGCGACGGGAAAGACGGAAAACGGTAAGTGCGTTATTTTAATATCAGTTATTTTTACGTAGATACGTGAAAAACTATTGCGGTTGTAAGTTTTCTGTTATTATATATGATATTTTACATCTCAATTTTCAAGCGCCTTAGAAATATATACGTTTCGATTAAAATTTTAGACGATAAAATACTACGGTGCATTTTTTTTTTTCGAAAAGTTAATTTAACGGGTTAGGTTTGCAAATGGGTGTAGTAAAGTAACTAGATCTTATATTTTTGAAGACTGTACAGTAAATTATACTTAATTTTCATGATTATGTTTGCCATTTTAAGGTTATTATTTGTAAACGAAAATGGCGTTGTTGTCTGTAACTCTTAAACATTCCGATATCTCTATACTATCACTTCGGAGCGCAGGGCTAACTAAAAAAGTCATATTTATTACTACTGTAGAACTGATAACTCTAAAATAGAGTTATTACATATCTTATTAACACTTAAAGCTCTTAAAGAGCTATACCCTAACTCCGTTATATCACTCACTCATTGAGAGTTATTAGAATTGCCACTATAACCTTTATACAGCTTTAAGATTTTCCTACAGCTTATTTAACACTAAAGGCTACATTTAGCACTAGAAGGTAAACATAACACTCTTACAGAGCGACAGCATTAAGACGCGTTAATAGACACTCCAAAAGAGCTTTCAGTGATAAAATCACCCTACAGCTGCAACTATAAGCTATAACGTGGTAGCTTATAGCTCCACTGTGCAGCTTAAAGTTATTATATTTTTCTAATTTCTATTAAATCACTTTACTATCGCCAGCTGACTAATGTATCCAATTAGATCCATAGTATCACCAAAAGCTATAAATGTAGACCTTGTAAAGCCACTCTACCACTCAAAGCTACAATACGGTCTATTCTTATCGCCAAATTGTTTGTTGGGTCATTTTCTGGTCGCATGTAGAATAAATGAGTAGATGCAACGGATATCCGGCCAGTATTCGGTATCCGGATAAACCACTACAATTACCACTATGATTTTTTGTTTGTTTTTATTTTCTGTTTCTGTTTCCGCCACCTATTTTTGTTACAAATAAATTTCATGTTCCCAAATGGTTGTCTGGAAGAGATCGCTTTTAAGCGATAAGACCGCCTATTGTCTACCCTAAATCTGTGTTTGTATTTTAAGTTTTTTCTTGTACTGCTTTATGGTGTGCAATAAAGAATATTTGTATTGTATTGTATTGTATCTGTTTCATCCTAGTTACCTACTAATATTATAAATGTGAAAGTTTGTGAGTGAGTGAGTGTTTGTTACTCCTTCACGCTAAAACGGCTGGACGGATTTGGATGAAAATTGGTTTGTAGGTAGTTGGACATCTGGAATAAAACATACTTACTTTTTATCCTGATATTCCCACGGGATAGGGATAAAATCTCAAAATAACAACCGTTGAGCTTAGAGTAATGAAATTTGGGATGGTTGTTTTTAATGCAACGTTAATGAAAACCATGATAATTTTTAGGAATTCCCACGGGAATATTGTAAAATCCCAGAAATCAATTAAAGCGCTGTATCTAATGATTTACACGAGCGAAGTGATCAATATTTAAACTAAATAACTTGCATGCTTGCTCTTGCTTTGCTTACATTATTGCTCGCACCTTTGGGAGTATGCTTGCTTGATCTTTTGTTTGCATGGTTGCTTGCATTCTGGCTTGCATGCTTGCTTGCATGTTAGCTAGCTTGCATGCTTGCTGGATTGCTTGCTTCTTTAAAATGTTTATGGTTCACGCGAGCGAAGCATGTTCACTTGCAAGCTTGCTGTTTGCTTGCATGCTTGCATGCGTGCTTGCTTACGTGCTTGCTTGCGTGTTTGCTTGCGTGTTTGCTTGCGTGCTTGCTTCTTTGAACTGTTTTTGGTTCACGCCAGCGAAGCTGCGGGTAAAAGCTAGTCTCTAATATTTATCCGTTCCTTGTACCCGTAACACAAGCTTTGCTAAGCTTGCTTTGGGACTATACTCTGTCTATTTAACAGAGTTAGTACTAGAAAACAGAGAAGGCACGTAATTGGTCAGCGATAAGGACGACGCACAGGCACAAGATAGGTTTACATGCCTGTCAAAATTTAGTCAACATTTGTCTCTCGTACGGTGCGGACGCTTTCAAGTGCCTATCTTTGGTTACTAATTTTTACCTGGCTCGTAAATTACATAATTATGATTAATAGATGAATAAACATGAAATGACAATATCATGTTATCAATAAGTTAATTATTTGAGGTGCCTCTAACTACAAACAAAAATCACGAGAAATATTAGGAATATTCCAACAAACGGCATGTAAGCCGAGCCCGCCATAAACGTGCGATTGTTGACGCCCACTGACAGTTTCTTGTCCCTTTCATTTGCATACAAAAGTGCAACAGAGAGAACGCTTTGCTAACTCTGTTAAATAGACAGGGTATAGGTCAATTGTGATATTTACTGTCGTGACGTCCTAAACCTGGTACCTGGGCCATTCGTTTGACGCTATACTTCTTGTTGAAGTGCTCCCTCAGCGCGGACGTGGTAGCGTTCGCTATCCATTTGAGCGCGACCGAGTTGCCGACGCAGACCCACGTCACGGTCACGCAAGCGCCCGTCACCGTGATCAGCACGCCTTTGCTGACGACCAGAAAGTATAGAGGCTTAAGGACTCGAAGCCTAAAGAAAGACTCGAGGGTTAACGACTCAAAGCCCGCAAAGACAGTTTCTTGCATCCACACGCATAGCCACTTTAATTCTCAAGTAGGTATAGTCGAGTATTCAAGACTAAAGTTTTAAGGATTCCAGTCTAAGCCTCGAAATGAGCGATATCCGCATAGTATGAATGGTAGAAGAATTAAAGTACTAGCTAATGTCCGCGACTCCGTCCACGTAAAGTTCATTTAACACTATCCCGCAGGAACAATGCAATCCATACCAATATTATAAATGTGGAAGTGTGTGTGTTTGTATGCTTGTCCGTCTTTCACGTCGAAACGGAGTGACGGATTGACGTGATGTTTGGCACAGAGATAGTTTATGGGCCAGAGAGTGACATAGGCTAATTTTTATTCCAGAAAAATGCACAGTTCCTGAGGGAACAGCGCGCGATAACCGAATTCTACGCGGGCGAAGCCGCGGGGAAAAGCTAATGCTAAAATTATAAATGTGGAAGTGTGTGTGTTTGTATGTTTTGTCCGTCTTTCACGTCGAAACGGAAGGACGAAGTTGCCGACGCAGACCCACGTCACGGTCACGCAAGCGCCCGTCACCGTGATCAGCACGCTTTTGCTGACGATCAGAAAGTATTTAGTGTTGTGAAAAACGCTCATTTAAGCTTAAGGACTCGAACCCTAAACACCAGTGGCGTAGTTACGGTCTCCCGAGTCACTCTTTAAACCGTAAGTTTATAGGATAAAAATTTGGCAAACATGCATTTTAAAGAAAGAAAGAAAGAAAGAAAATACATTTATTCACAACACAAGACAACAATACTATTTGGTACAAATAAACAACACAAAGGTATGTGTCATTGCAATTTTGAATCGGACACTGGCTCAGCATAATGCTGAAGAGATAAAAACACCCCAGCGCTGATTTTCAGCCAGCACCGTAGGCAACCCTCTGAGCGTTATAAAGACACACTATACACACCATTAACTACATAAATAAATAGATAATTAGTAAACTAGAAGACTAATTTATTGTGCGACTTTAAAAACAATAAAATAAATTTATAAATTTATTTATTTTTGTGGTCGTTTTAAGCCCCTTCTATTACCGGTCATCTAATAAGCATGTCAGTATAATGTGACACAACATTTCTTCTATTAAACTGTATTACTTTTGTCCCCTGGCTGACGGGACAGAATAACAGCAAGGAATAGTTGATCCACCCAATTAAAAAACCGGCCAAGAGCGTGTCGGACACGCTCAAAATAGGGTTCCGTGGCTATCACGAAAAAATTAAGTAATATTTGTCCAAGGATTTCGTATTTTACACGGAATCTTCCAAGTTAAGGTAGCCTTTATAGTTTTCCTTGAAAGTTTGATATACTTACTACCACCCTGAATTTTTTCATATTTTTCCACCCACCGGCTTAGGTTAGGTTTTAGAGGGGGGGGGGGGGGGGAGGGACGCTCGATTTTAATGAAAATTTGCACTTTAAAGTTGAATATTTCGCAAACAAACCACTATATCGAAAAATCGTTTTTGAAACCCCCTAGTGGTTTTAAAAGACCTATCCAACGATACCCCACACTACTAGATTGGATGAGAAAAATAAAATCACTCCCACTTTACGTCCATGGGTGGTACTCCAAAAAAATTGTTTTCTGTATTTTTTATTGTACGATTTTGGCGGCATAATTTACATATACATTCGTGCAAAATTACAGCTTTCTAGCATTGATAGTCCCTGAGCAAAGCCGCGGACGGACAGACAGACAGACATGGCAAAACTACTAAGGGTTCCGTTTTTGCCATTTTGGCTACGGAACCCTAAAAAGGTGGAAGAGTTTTGACCATAATACGATGTCTCACCCATTGGGGTCAGGCCGCAGGTCCCAACCCTGGTACGGCAAGTTGCTGTACCTCAGCGCCGCTATTCCTATGGGCCCTGCAATAAAAAAAGTCAAAGTAGGGATTTATGGTGGCAGGTGGTAGGACCTTGAGCAAGGTCCGCCCGGATCGCTACCACCATCTTGCTCGCTAATCCTGCCGTGAAGCAGTGCTTGCACTGCTGTGTTTCGGCGTGGAGAGTATGATAGCCGGTGAAATTACTCGCACTTGAGGTATCCCATCTTAGGCCTCTAGGTTGGCAACGCATCTGCAATACCCCTGGTGTTGCAGATGTTTATGGGCGGTGGTGATCTCTTACCATCAGGAGACACACTTGCCCGTTTTCCATCCAGTCAAATAAAAAAAATATATATAATACAAGCTGCTAACAAATTAAGTACCCAACTATAATGGTAGTCATAGTAATACTGTAGAGGTAGACAGCTGTAATCAAAGAAAAAGCAGTCAAAGTCAAAGTAAAAATCTCTTTATTCAATCTAGGCTATAACAAGCACTTAGGAACGTCAAAAAAATCTACCATCGGAAAAAACCTCTGTTGAGAAGAATCCGGCAAGAAACTCGAATCAACAAGGTATTTTTTTTTAAAACAGATTCACAATATTTATAAATGACTAGCTTTTGCCTGCGGCTTCGCCCGCGTGGAATTCGTTATCGCGCGCTGTTCCCTCGGGAGCTGTAAAATTTTCCGGGATAAAAAGCAGCCTATGTCACTCCATTTCGACGTGAAAGACGGACAAACATACACACAAACATACAAACACACACACTTTCGCATTCGTATGGATTTTCATACTTCTAAGTCTAGAAATGAAAAAAAATCCGTACAAACTTTACCCCCCCATTTTACCCCTTTAGAGGGAAATTTTATCTATTTCATCGACACAGATAATTTTTAATTGTAATCGAAAACTTATACACCAATTTTCATACTTCTAAGACCAGAAATGAGAAAAATTACGTACAAACTTTACCCCCCATTTTACACCTTTAGGGGGAAAATTTATCCATTTCACCTACACAGATTATTTTTAATGGTAATCGAGAACTTATACACCTATTGTCATACTTCTAAGTCCAGAAATGAGAAAGTTCCATATAAGCTTCACCCCCCCATTTCACCCCCTTAGGGGACGAATTTCTAAAAATCCTTTCTTAGTGCTCACTTACATCATAAAAATAACCTTTGTACCAAATTTCAAGTTTCTAGGCCAAGCGGTTTGGGCTGTGCGTTGATATATAACCCAGTGAGTCAGGTTTGCCTTTTATATATATGTATGTACTATAGGTACATCACAAGTATTTATTATTATTATTATTATTATTATTTATAATGCACAGGCAGCTTATAGCTGATGCGTGCATATCACTGTTCACTTGTGTTATTGTCTTCAAAGTACTTATCAAGTCTGTTTTTAAAAGAATTCACTGAGGGTGCACTGATCACTGTCTCGGGCAAACTGTTCCACTGTTTCACGATGCGGTTGCCCAGGAAATGGCGCCTGGGGTTGCTTTTACTTAGGGTGCGTATCAGTTTCAGAGAGTGACTGATTCATGCTCCGTGTAAATATGTCACTTAGTTCAGGTACATTATAGTGTCCGGTTAATATTTTGTAGGTTTCGATCAGATCGCCACGCTGCCTCCGCCTCTCCAAAGTAGTGAGTCCCAACTCTCTCAACCTGTCATCATACTCCCTGTTACGCAGACATGGTACCATTTTTGTGGCTCTCCTTTGCACTCTTTCTAAAAGGGTAATGTCCTTTTTGAAGTATGGGTTCCAGATCTGGAAGGCATACTCCAATAACGGAACACACATCACAATTTTACCACAATTACCACAATCACAATACATAATCACAATTTTATTTTTAACACAGTAGGTTCGCTATTTGAAGGGATCGCTAATGCGGGTCGGAATTATTTCCAAATATCCCTGTCCATGATATGTATAATCATTGACTTTAAAATAAGCCTTAGATATTTCTTCTTGACAGTAGATTTAAATTTAAGTAAACATAGAACTGGCTGTAGCGTCCAGATAAACCATTACCCCCTAGTCCTTAGGCTTGAGTCGGTCCTGAACTAAGAACTAAAAAGAATGAATTCCCATTGCGGACCGAAAAGAAAAAAGAACTAGTTCCTCGTAAACGATCTTAATCGGTCTCGGTCTCGCTCCCGGTCCGCGCTCCTTAGCTTCGATCGGTCAGAGTCGGAACTAAAACAATATGGGAGCGAGCATTGGGAGCGGGTGTGAGTGAGCGATATATGATTGAACGAGGAAACGAATAAAGAGCGGAGCTAAATAAACTCTCTCCCAGATCTTAAACACTGTTTCGGTCGGAGCCGCTCCTCGGAGCTAAAGGAACTAAAGGAGCTAAAGGAACTAAAAGACCGAACTAGTTCATTTGACCGATTGACCGAGATCGGAGCGCTCCCTTTAAAGACCGAGCTGGCGCAACTCTACTAGTCCTGTATCATACTCACACAGCACGCCAGTCCTGAACTGTATGGTCAGCTTGTCTTCGTTGAACTTATAATCGTTGACGTAGTTGCTCGTCCACAGCTTCCTGGACTCCTGCCACTGGCAGATCACTGGCGGCTCCGACCACATCACGTCTCTTGGTAGGCTGGAGAGAGACGTAAGGTCAATAGACTTTCTCATCATCATCATCATCTGGGCTCCACAGAAAACCAGCGTTGCTGCACATTATGTGCAGCAACACATGCTGAGTGGAGACCCTTTTTGGTATCCTGTCGTGTCACCAAGTACCTAATATACTCGTACGTAGTTTTAATGCTAGTTTTAGTCTTAGTCTTAGGTGGTATTATGGAGCCTAAAATAAATCTTTCTTTCTTTCTATCACTTGGTTCACAAATTTAAAGTTGCTCGACGTGCTATGGAAAGGGCTATGCTCGGAGTTTCTCTGAAAGATCGAATTCGTAACGAAGTGATCCGACAGAGAACCAAAGTTATCGACATTATTTTTCATTCATTTTCATTATTATTCATTTCATTCATTATTTAGTTATGTGGTGGATAAGAGAAATTCGTGTCTGTACCGTTGTCCAGCGGTGGTGTAGCGGTATAGCACGCGGCACGGAATGCCGAGGGTCTGGGTTCGATTCCCAGCGCTGGTATTATTTTTCTGGTTTTTCCGTGCGTCTATATTTCAGTTTGTATTTTCGATATAGGTTTTACGGGATGACCGTAAGAGCCCGCGCACACAGGCAGCGGTCAGGAGTTCCGAGTTCCGAGTTCCGCGTTCGGCGTTCATTAGAATGTTACTGAGTCTATAACAACAACGCACACAGCGGGCAGTCTGACCGCGGCGGTCAAAGCGGAACGTCGCGTTCCAAGAGTTCTTTTCCCGCCGAGACAGGTAACGCCAGAACGCCGCGATGTCTGAGTTAGCAAACACGGAAAAGTTGATTGAATTGGTTAGGGTTAGTGACATATTGCATGTGCAAAGACCCAAACGAAACTATGTAGAACGTGAGAATTTGCACGCCGATTGTGTGCGTTGGAACTCTTGGGCGGTCAACGGTCACTAGAACGCAGAACTCTGACCGCTCTCTGTGTACGCAGGCTCGAAACAAAAAATACAAAAAGATTCCTAAAACCTATCTTACAAAAAATTATATTGAAAGAGACAATTACTCTATAAACACCAGCGCCAGCTTCTCATACTGGGCTTCCACCTTCTTCATCTCCGCTTCTATCTCCTCTGGGGTCCTGGTCACGCCGGGGGGAGGAGGCCCGGGCGCCCTGAACTGGACCTGGTAAGCCATCGGTTGGAGCTGCTTCGGCAGTTGCACTGGAAGAGAAATCTTCTTTTTTAAAATATGGCTTCTGTCCTAATTAATAAGACAATTTCGCCAGTGTCTAAGTAGGTATTCTCTTTCGAGAGGCAACGTTGTACGGTGATTGTAGTTTTTGCAACTTGATAGCAAAGTTCCAGAAACCACGTGGAAACAACTTGCGCATTAAAAAATGTCAGAACACGAGAGCAGTATAGAATTTTGTGATCACTGTTTGGAAGAGAAATGAAATGAAAAACCGGCCAAGAGCGTGTCGGACACGCCCGAAATAGGATTCCGTAGCCATTACGAAAAAAATAAGTAATATTTTGTATTGTACTGTAACTCTTTATTGTACTGTATAATTTAATAGTGGCATATTTGCTGGTCTATGTTTCGTTTAAGTCTTATTTTCTTAAGTTTTTTTTTATATTGTACCGGTTTTAGCCCAAATAAACATTAAATATAAAACATATGAAATTTACAATTTACAAGAGAAAGAGACATCTCTTTCATCAAAAAAATGCGAACTTGTCCCTCAAAGGGATCTCGTAACATACATTTTTAAGGATATTTTTTAAGGATTTCGTATTTTGTACGGAATATTCCAAGTTTAGGTGTATTTCATACCTTAGGCTGCTATTTATTCTTAAACTACTAATAATTCTCAAGAAAACTTATCCGTTATAGTTTTCCTTGGAAGTTTCATAAACTTACTACCGTCCTGAATTTTTTCAAACTTTTCCACCCACCGGTTTAGATTTGAGAGGGGGGTCTAAAATCTAAACCGGTGGGTTTTTTTTGCACTTTACAGTTGAATATTTCGCAAACAAACCACTAAATCGAAAAATCGTTTTAGCAACCCGCTAGTAGGTAATTATAAAAGACTTATCCAACGATACCCCATACTACAAGATCCTTTGTCATGTTGACATCCCATACATCTGACAAAGAAATCATAGCAAAATTGGTTATGAAAAGGTCTCTGCCAGGCGATTCAGTTTTCTTGATTGTACTTACACAACACACATACGCGTATGAGTAGAGTGACAAAACTGGCAAAGCATGCGGTAAATAGGAAATGTATAAAAAAAAGATGCGCAATCAGATAAAGATAGATACATCAATATGTCATGTAAAATGAGGTGATGTCACGGCGATAACAAGTTTTATCTCTTTAAAACCCTTTGTAGTTTATTTTGCCAAAGTACAACCGCCATCAGACATTTCGGAGCGGGCAAGGTGGTCAAAAATAACGATTCAAAATATCTGATAGCGACAGTACATACATAAACAGGGTGTAACATTTATATTGGTCTGTATGGGAAAGTCTGAAGCTATAAGACATATGAAGATTTGTTCTTAGGAACCATACCAGAGTCACGCAACGAGCTATGGAGATAGCTATGCTTGGGGTTTCTTTGCGCGATAGAATCCGGAATACGGAAATTCGTCGAAGAACTAAAGTCAGTGACATAGCTGGAAAAATATGCAAGTTGAAGTGGCAATGGCGGGCCATATCGCTCGAAGAACAGATAATCGTTGGGGGAGAAAAGTCCTCGAGTGGCGACCACGAACCGGAAGACGAAGCGTTGGCAGGCCAGGTGGACTGACGACATCGTGAGAGTTGCGGGCAGGTGGACGCAAGTGGCGAATTGTCGTTCATTGTGGGGGTCTAAGGGGGAGGCGTTTGTTCAGCAGTGGACGTCTTCCGGCTGATGATGATGATATTTATATTCACAATGTTGTTGATTAATATCCTTATGGCACGAATGAATAACGTATCGGCTAATATGAAGCGTCTTAAGCCCTCGTTCTACAATCTACTATTTCGCGGTGGAAATTTTAGAGCAGACTTTTAGCGGTGATGGCAATTAAAATACTTCCTATTCTAATAATAAACAATGGAGTATTCCAATGGGTGAGTGATAAGTGTTAAGGCAATCTAATCAAAAGATATAAAAATACGTATTTTAATTACTGGGAATTGAGTAACAGATAATTCACATCTTAAATCGAGTTTAGCTCGACATGTTTCGGGCCATTTCGTAGCCCTTCCTCAAAGGAGCACGCCACTCGGCGGCTGCTGCAACACCAATTTTTTTTAGTGTACCTCCTATACCTAGACGTGAAGTGGGGGTGATTTTTTTTTCCCATCCAACCTTGTAGTGGGGTATCGTTGGATAGGTCTTTTGAAATCATTAGGGGGTTGCAAAACGATTTTTCGATTCAGTGATTTGTTTGCAAAATATTCAGCTTTAAAGTGCAAATAAATATATTTATCACAATAAATATATTATGATTTATGATTTTATTTATGAAATTTTCATAAAAATCGTGCCCCCCCCCCCCTCTAAAATCTAAACCAGTGGGTGGAAAAATTTGAAAAAAATTAGGGTGGTAGTAAGTATATCAAACTTACAAGGAAAACTATAACGGTTACTTGAGAATTATTAGTAGTTAAGAGTAAATAGCAGCCTAATGTATAAAATAGACCTAAACTTGGAATATTCCGTACAAAATACGAAATCCTTAGAAAAATATACTTAATTTTTTGGTAATGGCTACGGAACCCTATTTTGGGCGTGTCCGACACGCTCTTGGCCGGTTTTAAATGTCTTATATGGGTAATAGAAGTTACAGATATCGCTATCGACAAAAAGTAGGTATACCTACTCCTATGTACCTAAGTACCTTCCGAATATTAAATCTACATCCTTGTTAACAATTATTGTTATGCTACTTTGTGAATCAGACGATTATTATATCGATACAGATAGATTAATAAAAATAATCGATAATCGCGTCACATTGTGTTACAAAAGTAAATCTCTCAAGATATACGTTCAAAGAATAAAGAGAGACAGCTTGTGTTGACATATTATGCCTATCAGGGAGGTACCTCATAGATGTGGATTTATTGGAACCGAAATCGGAGCCGGATGTTTTCAATTTAGTTTATCGGAACCAGAAACGGCATCGGAACATAAAACGTAAACCGCAACCAGAACCGGAGCCTGGACGAGTATTGCGCTAGCGCTAGCACTTGCCAGAAGGGGCGATGAGCGAATGGCTGGTAGGTATAATATACTTGTTTGTTTTTCATGTCCGCCGCTGGTAGTATAGAGACAGCTAAATTTTAGGAATAACACTTCCTCCCAACCAAAGAAAGCAATAAAATTGGTTCATAGTCAAAATACCACTATATAGTTTAATATAGTTTTTGTACTGCTTTATGGTGTGCAATAAAGAATATTTGTATTTGTATTGTAATACTACAAACGGGACTTACCACGCTAACACACACAAGTAATATTTACCTTGACGTTTCGGCAACGTTGCAGTTACCGTGGTCAATATTACCTGTGTCGAGGTAAATATTAAGTACTTGTGTGTTAGCGTGATAACTCCCGTTTGTTGTGGTATTTTGAGTATGAGTGAGAATCACGAAAGTTTAAATCGTAATAAAATTGGCTGTTGGAGAAACTGATTTCTTTTTTTAATTTTAACTATCATTATGATATAATATATAAATACAAATAAGAATACAAGTACAAAGAAGAATTACTGCACACCATAAAGCATATTTTAAATAAAAGGTAACAAATACAGGTAAGAAACATCGTGCCAGTCTTGCAGCCATCATTACGTGAATCTTGTCGCGAACCGCCTACCGTCGAATGGCGAAGGGATTCGCGTAACCCACTTTGAGAAACCCTGGCGTACCTAGTAGCCCAGAATGTGCTGTGTGTGTGTGTGTGTGTGTGTGTGTGTGTGTGTGTGTGAATGTGATGTTTTTTATTATTATTATTTCTTCTAACGTGTTTTTTCTGTATATCGAATATCCATCCATACCAATTACCAATATTATAAATGCGAAAGTATGTTTGTATGTTTGTGTGTTTGTTCGTCTTTCATGCCGTAATGGAGCGACGGATTGAGGTGATTTTTGGCGTAGAGATAGTTTATGAGTTTGAAAGTGACATAGGCTACTTTTTATCCCAGAAAAATGCACAGTTTCCGAGGGAACAGCGCACGATAACCGAATACCACGCGGGAAGAGCTGCGGGCAAAAGCTAGTGTGTATATAAATGTCTTTCTCTCTCTCTCTCAGAGCTTCGCAAACTCGCGGCCCGCCCCGCTGATAAATAATCACCCACTGAAGCTTGTCGCGTCTGCGTAAACCAATCATCACTATCCTTGTCTTTGACATTGATAAGATAGGGACAATCATATCAGTTGATAACTCAACACTGACCACAATTCGCCATATTGTGCGCCACCAAAAAACAATATTTTATACTAATAATCTAAGTGCTTGCGATCAATAAAACGAAAGTGACATTCTGTGATAGCATTTCTTGTGATCGTGATGTGATGTGTTTGTGATAGAGGGGTAGGATGAGGAGGTTGGAGGACAAATGCCCTTTCTAAAGGATTTTGGATAATTGGAATATGATTATATTTGCACTGTAAGTTTTTTTTTTTTAATCTGGATCTGAAGGTCCGCGCGGATTGCTACCACCATCTTGCTCGCTAATCCTGCCGTGAAGCAGCCTGTTGTGTCGGTATGGAGAGTAAGACAGCCGGTGAAATTACTGGCACTTGAGGTAACCCATCTTAGGCCTCTAGGTTGGCATCGCATCTGCAATACCCCTGGTGTTGCAGATGTTTATGGGCGGTTGTGATCTCTTACCATCACGACCCACATGCTCGTTTGCCATCCAGTCGAATACAAAAAAAAAATATTATGGAACTTTGATCAAAAGATAATGAACATGTCAGTTCCAAAAGGCCTTAACTATAAACACCACAACAGCCATTATAAATATATCATTTCATTTAATTTCATTATTTAAATGAGTAACAACTCATGCCAAGAGGGACATGACATGTCCTCCAAACCATACCACCGGATCCCCTGCCACAGTGGCAAACTTGCGCACGGACTCTCTTACACCGTTCTCAAACAAATGTCTACCACAAATCTGTCTACTTGTCTAAAAAACTTAAGTTTGACAAAAAGGGTATAATAGTTACTGGTTGCTATCCTGTCACCTAAGGTATACCTTAACCTATATCCTCAGTCGCCTCTTACGACATCCACGGAAGATGTGGAGAGGTGTAATTCTAACACGACACCATATAGGAAGAAGAAGAAAATACATCTATTCACAACACAAGACACAACAATAGTATTAAGTACAAATAGACAACACGTAGGGAAGTATGCGTCATTGCGGTTGTGAATCGGACACTGGCTCAGCATAATGCTGAAGGGTTAATAAACACCCCAGCGCTGATTTTCAGCCAGCACCGTTGGTGACCCTCGGACCGCTACAAAGATATACTACACAGTTTTATTACTATACATAAGACTATATCCAAACTTAATATTATAAATGCGAAAGCATGTTGGTATATTTGTGTGGTTGTATGTTTGTCCGTCTTTCACGCCGTAACGGAGCGACGGATTGACGTGATTTTTGGCATAGAGATAGTTTATGGGCCCAACAGTGACATAGGATACTTCTTATCCCGGAAAAATGCATAGTTCCCGAGGGAACAGCGCGCGATAACCGAATTCCACGCGGGCGGAGCCGCGGGCAAAAGCCAGTAAATAGATAATTAGTAAACAATGAAACATATTATTTATTATGTGGCTATAAAAGACATTAACATTAGTACAGTCAAGGGCATAAATATATGTACAGTGACGCGTTTCGAAATGAACCAGAATTCAATATCAGAGTAACTCAACCGTTCACCATGCTGTTACTGAAGATAACTGTTTAAAGTTAACGGAAATAAAAATGTCACGGTGTATTTCATCATCATCATCCTCTCAGCCGTAGGACGTCCTCTGTTAGACATTGGCCCCCCTCATAGACCTCCAGCTGCTTCGGTTGGCAGCGGTTTGCATCCACCGTGAACCCGCGGCTTTAACCAGGTCACTCGCCGGTGGATCTCTTACGCTGCGCTTGCCGATCCGTGGTCTGTATTCGAGAACGTTTCGCCCGCAACGGCCATCTGTTCTCCGTGCTATAAGGCCTGCCCACCGCCACTTCAACGAGCTAATTCGCTTGGTTATGTCGATGACCTTATTGTTCTACGTAACTTATTATTTAAATTTCAGTGTATGGTACACCGTAGTGACCGGAGCTTGGGCCCAGCGCTGCCTCACGGGGCACATGACTGACGTGCAGACGTGGGTGGATCAAGATGGCCACCTCACCATCAACTCAGGTATTTTTATTATCTTGCCAAATTTTGCCAAATGAATTATTTCTATCCCTGTCCCTGTCCTTGTCCCTGTCCATCCCCCTATCCCTGTCCCTGTCCCTGCCTCTATCACTATCCTTTTCCCCGTCCCCGTCCCCGTCCCCGTCCCCGTCCCCGTCCCCGTCCCCGTCCCCGTCCCCGTCCCCGTCCCCGTCCCCGTCCCCGTCCCCATCCCCGTCTCCGTCTCCGTCCCCGTCCCTATCCCTGGCCTTGTCCCTGACCTTGTCCCTGACCTTGTCCCTGACCTTGTCCCTGACCTTATCCCTGACCTTGTCCCTGACCTTGTCCCTGACCTTTTCCCTGTCTATGTCCCTGTCCCTGCCCCTGCCGCTGTCCCTGTCCCTGTCCCTGTCCCTGTCCCTGTCCCTGTCCCTGTCCCTGTCCCTGTCCCTGTCCCTGTCCCTGTCCCTGTCCCTGTCCCTGTCCCTGTCCCTGTCCCTGTCCCTGTCCCTGTCCCTGTCCCTGTCCCTGTCCCTGTCCCTGTCCCTGTCCCTGTGCCTGACCCCGTCCCTGTCCCTGTCCTTGTCCCTGTATATTTACTTTGTGCAGCACTTGCTCTAACTCCAATAAAAAGTCAATCTCTAATGTTACAGCGCCAGCAAATTTCCTGGATCTCTCCGACAATGTGAACGCCGTGACGACGCTGCAGTCGGAGCTGATTGCTCCGACCAGGGGGAAGGGCAAGGACGTCAGGTTTCTCAGCATGGCGCGATGCCACCTGAGGATAGTGCCAGGGGTAAGCATACTCACAGCAGGGTAAGGAGTAACACTGTTTTTTTTTTATTCGACTGGATGGCAAACGAGCAAGTCTCCTGATGGTAAGAGATCACTACTTCCCATAAATATCTGCAACACCAGGGGTATTGTGGTATACCTCAAAGATGGGATACCTGAAGTGCCAGTAGTGTCAAAGTGATAAACACATTCCTCGCAACGTATCCTTAAACACATCTGGTGGAAACGCAGTCTAAGGCAACCCTGTTTCAAGATTACGATTTGGAGTCTTTTTGTATTTTTTATTTCAACTCCAAATTTTTGTTTCTTTTACGGTCATCCCGTGAAAGTTTATATATATAAAAAAAAAAAATGAAAAATGATTAATGTTTCTCGTTGAGAACGTAGATCATAGATGGCGTTAGTGTCGCTGCTAAAGTGACTAATGAAAAGAATCCAAGTTGAAATATGGGTGCATAGGAAAAATTCGTGTCTAGTCTCCTGTCCAGTGGTGGTGTAGGGGAATAGCACGCAGCACGGAATGCTGAGGACCTGGGTTCGATTCCCAGCGCTGGTCTATTTTTTCTGGTTTTTCTGTGCATTCATGTTTCGGCTTGTGTTTTCGTGTGAAATTTATATAAACCCTGTTTCACCCATTCTTCTAGGTCTTCACAGTAAGAGACACCGAAGGCCGAGCACTCGCCGATACAGTGGAATACATAACAATGTACGGCAACCAGTTCGACGATCATCAATCAACGGGAGACCGCTATGACAGCTTCATTAACGCTACACAAGCCCGAGCGCTGGCCAGTGGCATGGGCTACGACACGAGAGGTAAAACGGGTGATGCGACATAAAACACAGATAGTTCAGAAATCAATCTCCATACATGTGCGCTCGAGCAACGCACACATAGACACTGCTCACGGACACGATATCTCGGCCGAGTGCCATCTGCTTGAGACACGCGTCTGTGAACTTTTTCTTGTAATAATGGAGCAACAAAATAATCACCCTAACGCAGCACTACGCGAGCATGCGCGAGCACACACAGATACACACACAAACACACACACACACACGCACACACACACACACACACACACACATATATACACATTAGTAAGTTACTATAGGTTAAGTATAGGTATTTAGATTTAATTAAGTTCACAAATACCTACCCTAAGTGAATTGAATTTTAATTATTAACCCCCGACGCAAAAATAGGGGTGTCATAAGTTTGACCACTATGTGTGTCTGTCTGTCTGTCTGTGTGGCTGTGGCACCGCAGCTCTTAAAAAGGTGAACCGATTTGAATGCGGTTTTTTTGAACTTTGGAGTGACAAAGTCAGGGGTTTTCCAACTTTTTGTTGGTTAGGTTTATAAAAAATGTACTAATTTTCGAGTAGCGGGATTGCCTGACACAGGTATTTCATACCTACTATAGGCAGTCTCAACCTTTGTATATCAAGCATCCTATTTGTTGTACCAAATAAAATTTATTATTATTATTATTATATTATCATCAACTTTTTTTTTCAGCTACGGCATCCTGGCCTGGCGGGTTTATGGGCGTACAATTCAAGAACCTTAAACAGCTTGATTTAAGAGCATGCGCCATTACAACACTCAGCGGTTCAATTTTCCAAGGAATGGCGAACTTAGAAGCCCTGTATTTATCAGACAACAGCATTCTATACATCAACGCCAAAGCTTTCGAGGGTCTTTCGAATCTATCCCACTTAGATTTAAGTAGAAATTATGAGTACGACGAGTTCGGTATCACGAAGCCTTTGATCGTCGAGTCAATAGATGTCATGGAGGATCTAAAGAACTTGGTGTCTCTAGATTTCTCGTACACGCGTCTCTCTCAGAGCAACTTGATGATGTTCCAGAATTTCGGGAAGAAATTTGAGAGACTATCTCTATGCGAAACTGGACTGTCGAAACTAAGAGACACTTTTTTCAGTGGTACGTCGCTGAGATACTTAGATATATCAGGGAACAGTGGGATATTGAATCATTTCAACGCCCTGGCTGGAATAGAGGACACATTAGAAGTGTTATACGCTGACAGGATAGCGTTAAGCAACTTTGACATGTTCGAAAGATTCAAGAGGCTGGAAATACTGAAGCTGTCGAAGAACGAGATAGTCGTGATAAAGCCAGAAGTGGCGAAGACTTTGAAAAGACTACAGGTATTGGATTTAGACCGCAACAGGGTCAGTACGTGGTTCGACCCGACATTCAAGACGATGAAACGCCTGAAATACTTATCTCTAAAGTACAACAACATAAACATGATAAGCGAAGAGATGTTAGAGGACTTTCAAGCAGCCCAATACGTAGGATTATCAGGGAATTTTGTTATATGCAATTGTAATACAAGAGAGTTCTTCGAGCACGCTTTAGTTGCAGAACTAAATGGTAAAATCAATGAGACTGCTCTAGAATCTACTTTTGAAAACCAAGGGAATCCCTTTAGTAGTTTCCATACTGGTTTCACGGAGTACAATAAAGTTATTTCAAAAAGGAAAAACGTAAGTGTCTCCTGCGCTCATGATGAGTATTGCGATGGCAAAATCTATGACAATGAGACACTTGGTTCATATTTATTGTTAGACTACGACCCTATTCTATACCAGTGCATGCAAGTGTTGGAAGGGAAACACGTGTCCTATTCAAAAGTCTTGAGCTGCAATCAAACGAAAAGAGACATAGACTATGGTGATTTAATCGAAGAAAGTAGAAATAAAGTGTTAGCGGTGATAGTGATACCGGTTGTGTTGTTCCCAATGCTGATTTTTGGATATATCTTTAGGAGGAATTTCAAGTATTTCTTCATAACCTTGAGGAATTCGGCGTTGCTGAGCATGATCAACAAAGATGCAGTTATTGATGGTAAGTTATAGTTCAATTGCGGCAATGGTAATAAATTGCGATTACTTGTTGCTACCCTACAAGTTTCCTTAACTAGTGCCGCGGCTTAAGTAGCGTAGTAGAAAAAAGCAACCTGAGATATGTGTGCATAGGAAAAATTCGTGTCTACATTCCTGTCCAGCGGTGGTGTAGGGGATATAGCACGCAGCACGGACCTGTGTTCAATTTCCAGAGTTTTTCTGGTTTTTCTGTGCATCCACGTCTTAGTTTGTATATATTCGATATGGTTTCACGGGATACGCGTAAACGTTGGAGTTGAAATATGGGGCAAAGGAACTGGCTCATGCATACATATTTACCCGTCTGGGCTCCACAGAAAACCAGCGTTACTGCACATAATGTGCGGCAACATATGCTGAGTGGAGACCCTTTTCGGTATCCTGTCGTGTCACCAAGTAATATAGTTTTAGTGCTAGTTTTAGTCTTAGTACTTACGGAGCCAAAATAAATCTTTCTTTCTTTCGAAAAATGTTTTTTAAATTTTACCCTAACATAAAATGTCTCCCGGGAAGGTATTTCTAACGCGTCTTTGAGCTACTATCACGTTTCAGATTCAAGAATCTTTAATTACGACGTGTTCGTGTCGTACTGCAACGACGATCGCGGCTGGATCCTGGACCATCTGCTGCCACATCTGGAGACTGACTGCCGCGTCAGCGTGTGTCTGCACGAGAGGGATTTTCAGGTATATGTGGATGATTTACTAGTTGGGTCTCTTTATGAGTGAGCAGTGTCGTTAGGTAGTCAGTAGAGAGGGGGTGAGAGAAGATGCTACATATTTTATTACAGACGACAGACAGGCAGACAGACAAAGGGACAGGTGAAACTAAATAAAAACTTGTAACAATATACCTCGTTGAGTTTCTTGGCCGTTTTTTCTCAACCGAGGTTTTTCCGAACCGGTAGTAGATTTTTTTTGACATTCAGAAGTTCTTGTGTCTCAATTGAATAAAGATCTTTGGATTTTATTGAGGGTTGAAATATGGTTTAGTGGTGGGAGAAAGAGAGACATTTATTTATACACATTCAGTACACATAAAATACATTAGATGGAAAGAATTAAAAATAACATCGAACAGTATAAAGTGGGCCCCACTCAGCATAATTTTACGGCAAGCCGCAACGCTGTTTTTCAGTGGGACCCATTTAAAAACTAAAACATATAAATGGTGGGATGAATCGGATCGTGCCACTAACCAAGAACCTGGTTTTCAGGTGGGCCTCTCGATCCTGGAGAACATAGTGTCCTGCATGGACCGCTCCCGGACCATAATGCTGATTATCTCCCGCCAGTTTCTGCTGAGCCAGTGGTGTCAGTTTGAGATGCATCTAGCCCAACACAGGTAACTATCCTACTTCCCTATCAGTGGTGAAGACTTAGATATTCCCACGGTAAAGCCGAAGCAAAATGAAAGGAAATGGAGCGACGACCTGGTTAAGATCGCGGGATTGCGGTAGATGTGAAAAGCACAAGACCGGTCTGAGTAGAGAGCCTTGGGGGAAGCCTAGGTCTTTCGGCTGACATGATAATGGTGATGGGAATCGGGTTCTACAGACGCTTCGCTAATGTACCCTATTTACCCTACATACAGTATGTAAAATGTTTTAAGCTTTCATGATTTTTACTTTTAACTACAGTGATTTCATTGTAGCATGATGCGGATGACGGGTGACACTTGGTGCACGTTTCGTTTCACTCAAAAGTTGCTGCGGTCTAAATATATATGCGGTATACTTGTAGCACTGGATATTGTAGATACCTACCAACTTTCTTATATATTTGATATTATATTTTATTAGCGCTGTAATAGGCACATATAGGTACTTACTGCAGCATAATGCTGAGTCAAGTTCCTTTTCGGTACCATACATTTGTTTGTGTAAATTGTGTAGTATTTTTAAGTTTGATGTCGAATAAAGCTATGCCTATTCTATGTCTATATATTATAGATAACCTGATGATATTCATAGAAACCCCGGCCGGTTTTCCAATATGTTCTAGCCACATTATCCTTTATCACGACATTTCTTTCGACAGACTTCTAGAAACGCGTCGCGAAGACCTTATCCTAGTGTTGCTCGAAGACATCCCACGGCGGCTTCGCCCCAACACTCTACACTACCTCATGCTCACCAAGACGTATATAGTGTATCCTCAAACAGAAAACGAACAGAAAGATTTCTGGAAACGTCTCGGCCGAAGCGTGGCCGCTCGAAGACCAGATCACGAGAACGATTCGCTCGCTTGAAGACTGCAGACGTGAACAAGTTGGAGGTGGGTAAAATCAGATGATTCAAATGGGTCAAATCATCAAGACGATCCGAATTAGCTCCTTTCAAATCTTATCGACACCAAGGAGCAACTCCGGACTATCAAGATGCGAACAAACAGATGGGTAAAACGGGATATGAAGATTCAGATGAGTCAAATCCTGAAGCGGATTTAACTGAATCCACTACCTATCGGCTAATTTCAAACTTTATCAACTCCTAGGACTTCCCTTCCGTGCAATCAGAAGGATTGAATCGAACACATTCGGTTGGGGTAAATCCGAAGTGACAGAGATTCAAAAGAGTCGTTATGACGAAATGGTGCTTCACTCACTCGTGTTGAACCAATCAGGACGGAAGCGGTTCAACTATAAGGGTTCCGTTTTTGCCATTTTGGCTACGGAACCCTAAATATTACAAAAAAATAATAATACAGGGATGTCACAGAAACTGTTAAAGAAGTAGACATACACACGCTCGAAAAACAACCCTCCTTTGAGCAGTGGGGTAAAATTATAGACACAGAACGATATCATTTTATTGTCAACTTAAAATTAAGATGGGTTTTTGGAGTCTTTTTGTATTTTTCATTGCAACTCCAAATTTTGTTACTTTTACGGTCATCTCGTAAAATTAATATCGAAAAACTGTGCCTTTAGTGTAAGTTTTCGGTTACAACATACGTCTCGATCGCGTTCGCGTTAAAATCTCAATTTGTATGGAAACACTAACATCGCACACGTTCCGCTAGAGGCGCTGTTCGTGTTTCTATATAAATTGAGATCTTAACGCGAACGCGATCGAGACGTATGTTGTAACCGAAAACACTAAGGGTATTGAAAAATAGACGAACAGAAAAACGAAAGTGTAACTTGCTGCATAAGTGACTAAATAAGAAAAACAAACAAGCTGAGATATGTGGTGCTTAGGAGAAATTTGTGTCTGTACTCCTGTCCAGTGGCGGTGTAGAGGTATAGAACGCAGCACGGAATGCTGAGGACCTGGGCTCGATTTCCAGCGCTGGTCTCTTTTCCTGGTTTTTCTGTGCATCTATGTTTCAGTTTGTATTTTCGATATGAACTTAAAATTAGCCTAATCAACCATCATCACTGTCAACACACAGACAGACTCGATATTTAATATAGGTGATAGTCTTTCCCGGCCCGGATAGCACCGACATGGAAATACCGGCCCTGTTTTTTGTGTACACGCCCATAGAAACTGACAAGAGCTTCTATGGACGTGTACACGTAAAACAGGACCGGTATTTACATGTCGGTGTTATCCGGGCCGGTAAAGACTGTCACCCTTTAATATATTTTATAACAATAGTAGCATTAAGAATATCCAAAGTGTTTTTTTTTATTTGTATATTGCTACTGACTAGTTCAAAAAAAAACCTGAATTTTTATTTGTAAGAATACTAGGTAGAACTTATACCTGATTTTTTTTTTCAAGGGATTTTATTGTGTTCCTCTTTGTCCTAGTAAATAAGTGAATTGTTGCTCAGTTCGTTTTATTTATTAGTACCTAAGTAAAGCTAGCTTTTACATAATGGAGGCAACCCTAGCCCACATTTTAGTAGGGGAGCCCACGATGCTAAATCGGGATTTACTCGAGCGTCACAGAGACCTATTGGGTTGCTTTTCATGGGCGCAATTTCATGATATGCCTAAAAGTTGGCCAGGCATATCACGATGTGCCTGAGAAACAATAAGGCAGATCGATTAGAGTAACGCCTTCGTCAATATTCCTAGCTTTATGCCGGGCATATCGTGATAAGCTGAAAAAAAGAAAAAAATAGGTACGACGAGCGAAGCGAGGAGTGGGACGGAGTGGTTAGTATGAATTGTGACCACTACGCACGAGCTGAGCGAGCGAAACGAGCGTGCCGCGACAGCAGCCGGCGAAGTGCCAGAAACGATATGGCGGCGTTTCATGATATGCCGAGGAATTTCATGATCTGCCTAAACGTCACTGGGCAAATCGTCAAACGTTGAGTTTTGAACGATATGGCGGATGCCCCTTAGCCAATTCATGAAATGGCGTCATTTCGCGATACTAATATGCCGAGGAATTTGATGATCTGGCAGATTTTACGATTGGCTGCCGACATAATAATCTGTGGTAGCGGGGAAACAGGGCGGAGCAACGAGTGGGGAAGCACCACGAACGGAAAAACAGCTGGGCTACTGCGAAACTCGAAACTCGAAGTTCGTATCGTACCGTCGCTCTCGTTTTCGTATTAAATAGTATAAGTGTCAGAGGGATCGCATGACACGAACTTCGAGTTTCAAGTTTCGTAGTAGCCCAGCAGTCGGACACTCCGTTCCGCATTACTTTCCCCCTCCGCTCTGCTATCTTGCTCCGCTCCGCTTCACTTGCTCCGCTTCAGCCAGCCATACTCACGTGTGCTGACGTCGGCGTTGCCCCTGATCCTCTTCGGCTGCGGCGGTATATTCAGCAGGTCTAAGTTGAGCACGCCCCCGCATATTCTGTGTGTTATAATTTCCATTGTCTAAAAAATTTAACAATGCTTTTTATGTTAACCCCCGAAGCAAAAAGAGGGGTGTTATAAGTTTGATCGCTCTGTGTGTCTATATGTCTATGTGTGTGTGTGTGTCTGTCTGTGGCACCGTAGCTCTTAAACGGGAGGACCGATTTGAATGCGTTTTTTTTATTTTGTTGTTTGTTGGGTTGCTTTTTATTATGTACAGAAAAGTCAATTATAAAATGTTGTTCACTTCTCATGCTCGAAGTTCGCGTTGCTGGATCTAGGCGACATAAAACGACTTTTTATGTTCTAGTGCATAAAGTAAAATCTTCGTCAGTTAAAATTAATCAGGTGTCAACAGCGACAAACAAAAAAATTTCAAATTTATTTTTTAATTATTTTGCCCAGCAGTGGGACACAGTCATAGGCTAAATAATATTTTTTATTTATCTACCTGTATTTCCTCAAGTTGACTTCTCCAGCTCTGGTTCGAGTCAGGCACTTTTTTAGGTATTTCGCAAAAGCCAGTTCTGAAAAAAAAAGACAGACTAATACTAAAATTCGAAAGTTTATGTGTGCTTGCACGTAGAATAGATACTACTAAAGGAGGGCCGTAAGGTATAGAAATAAATAAATAAATAAATCTTAAAACCCAGGCCACTCAATGAACGCCATTTATTTACATTCGTATTTAAATTCGTACGTATGAGATACAGCCTGGTGACAGACGGACGGATGGACAGCGGAGTCTCAGTACCCTTAGTACTCTTTAGGTACGGAACCCTAAAAATCTTCACTTAGGTGTTAACCACTCTATATAATTCCCTACGCTGTCTTGATGGGTATTGAGGCTGACTGAACTAGCATGACAAATGGGCCATTCAACTATTATACAAACACTTTTGCCGTCTCCTGCGTTACCAAAATAGTCTCTGGCGTTACCAAAAAAATCGTACTTCCAACAAGATATTTCACAGTTTAATAGGTTGAACTTACGTAGTATGGCATGTATTCATGTACACCATCTTTTAAATTACAGAAAAACATGTTTACTTACAAAAATCTGCAATTGTTTGAAAAATGTCGCGGACAGACTGTGTGGGTAAAAAGTTGATTGGCCCTAATACGATGGTGAAGGAGCATCTACTACATCTATACCGTTCTGTTCAGTGATGAAAGTCCTAGGGTCAGGAAGAAACGGGGGCTCCGCCATATTCAGGTTGTCCAGCTCTTCCTTCTCTTTCTCATTTTTGGTATATCTGAAAGGAAAGAAAGAAAGAAATACATTTATTCACAACACAGAAATAGATAACCCTACACAAGACAGACGTAACAATATTATTAAGTGCGACAGCATAGATAGGTAGTAAGATACGTTTCATAAAAAGCAAAAGGGAAAAGGGAAAGCAGTATGAATCAAGGTATTTTATTTCTTTCATTCAGGGTTGCTTTTTCCATGACAAATTTTATACATTTTCAATTATTTTCCTTCCAAGGCTATGGATAATCTCCGGCATTTTAACCCACAATGATATAAAATAACATTTTCAAATACCACGCGCAAACAACGTTAAACTTTGACAGCAACAGACAGATGACGTTTGAATTTAGTGTTACCAGTGCAAGAAATTAGTTTTATTGGTTTTCCGCAAGATTCAATTTGTAGCATTCGAACATGGCGGATGTAGATAATATCTAATTTTGCTATTTCTGCTTCTTTGGCTAGTTGAAGTATAATTTTGATAGTGTTTTATGCGGCGATTAACCTTAACAGTGAACAGTGATCACAAAATTCTGTTGCTCTCGTGTCTGACATTTTTTAATGCGCAAGTTGTCTCCACGTGGTTTCTGGAATTTTACTATCAAGTTACAAAAACTACTTACAATCACCGAACAAGGTCCCTCTCAAAGTGAGTACTTTAACACTGGCTAAATTGTCCTATTAATTAGGACAGAAAGCCATATTTTAAAAGAGAAGAAGAAGGTTTTCCGCAAATCAGGTACATTTTTAAAAGTTGCACTCACTGGTTGGCCTTGAGGAACTGCTCCACTTCCCTGATCTTCGCGTTGATCTCCTTATAGAACTGCGTCCTGATGGCATCCTGCTCCTTCTTTATGCGCAGCATATCTACGTGCTCTTTCACGTTGAAAATGAAGAGGTCTGTTGAAAAGCTCTAGTTAAGCTTCTATTGGTATACATTTGTTAACAAATAAAAAGAGAAAACAGCTCGAAGAACAGATAACCGTAGGAGAAAAAAGTCCTCGAGTGGCGACCACGCACCGAAAGACGAAGCGTTGGCAGGCCTCCCACCAGGTGGACTGACAGAGAGTTGCGGGAAACCGGTGGTTGCAAGTGGCGAGTTTTCGTTGATTGTGGCGTTCTAAGGGGGCTTTTTAGGGCCGTTCTACCAAGTCTCACCTCTTTATATCACTAGTTAATTTCAGCATACCAAGTCTCACCTTACTATATCACTACTTAATCTCAGCATACCATGTCTCACCTCACTATATCACTACTTAATCTCAGCATACCAAGTCTCACCTCACTATATCACTACTCAATCTCAGCATACTAAGTCTCACCTCACTATACCACTACTCAATCTCAGCATACCAAGTCTCACCTCACTATACCACTACTCAATCTCAGCATACCAAGTCTCACCTCACTATATCACTACTCAATCTCAGCATACCAAGTCTCACCTCACTATATCACTACTCAATCTCAGCATACTAAGTCTCACCTCACTATACCACTACTCAATCTCAGCATACCAAGTCTCACCTCACTATACCACTACTCAATCTCAGCATACCAAGTCTCACCTCACTATATCACTACTCAATCTCAGCATACCAAGTCTCACCTCACTATATCACTACTTAATCTCAGCATACCAAGTCTCACCTCATTATATCACTAGTTAGTCTCAGCATACCAAGTCTCACCTCACTATATCACTACTTAAATCTCGGCATACCAAGTCTCACCTCTCTATATCACTAGTTAGTCTCAGCATACCAAGTCTCACCTCTCTATATCACTAGTTAATCTTAGCATACCAAGTCTAACCTCTCTATATCACTAGTTAGTCTCAGCATACCAAGTCTCACCTCACTATTTCACTACTTAATCTCAGCATACCAAGTCTCACCTCACTATATCACTACTCAATCTAAGCATACTAAGTCTCACCTCACTATATCACTACTCAATCTCAGCATACCAAGTCTCACCTCACTATATCACTACTCACTCTCAGCATACCAAGTCTCACCTCACTATATCACTACTTAATCTCAGCATACCAAGTCTCACCTCATTATATCATTAGTTAGTCTCAGCATACCAAGTCTCACCTCACTTTATCACTACTTAATCTCAGCATACCAAGTCTCACCTCATTATATCACTAGTTAGTCTCAGCATACCAAGTCTCACCTCATTATATCACTAGTTAGTCTCAGCATACCAAGTCTCACCTCACTAAATCACTACATAATCTCAGCAAACCAAGTATCACCTCACTATATCACTACTTAAATCTCGGCATACCAAGTCTCACCTCTCTATATCACTAGTTAGTCTCAGCATACCAAGTCTCACCTCACTATTTCATTACTTAATCTCAGCATACCAAGTCTCACCTCACTATATCACTACTTAATCTCAGCATACCAATGTCCACCTCACTATATCACTACTCAATCTCAGCATACCAAGTCTCACCTCACTATATCACTACTCAATCTCAGCATACCAAGTCTCACCTCACTATATCACTACTTAATCTCAGCATACCAAGTCTCACCTCACTATATCACTACTTAATCTCAGCATACCAAGTCTCACCTCTCTATATCACTAGTTAGTATCAGCATACCAAGTCTCACCTCATTATATCACTACTTAATCTCAGCATACCAAGTCTCACCTCACTATATCACTACTTAATCTCAGCACACCAAGTCTCACCTTGATACCTGTTAGGTATCTCATCAGCCAGCGCGAAGCTTCTAGAAGCCTCGCTCAGCAGATCTATCATGGAGCGCGCTGCGCGTACGCACACGCGGCTGCCGTCTATGGTCACGGGCAGTTTTAGACCCACTTTGAGCGCCGGGAACTCTAGCTCTACAGGTTCACTGGAAATAAAGATAAGATTTTGTTAAGAATGAAATTTTCGACACAAGCTTTTTTACTGACTGTACTTGGCCTCTAACAAGATGGAGAGACGACCTGAGGACTTATTGCCTAACGTTTCTGACACTCGTGATCGCAATAAAATGACAGCTTTTGTATGCGAAATATGTCATTTGATTGCGATCATGAGTGTCAAAAACATTAGGCAATACGGCATCTGGTTAAGATCGCGGAATCGCGGTGGATGTGAAAAGGACAAGACTGGTCTGAGTGGAGAGTCTTGGGGGAGGCCTATGTCCAGCAGTGGACGTCTTTCGCCTGACATGATGATGATGATGACTTGCATTTGTTGAATCAAGCATTACTTTGCGGAGGTCCATATCAATGAACTGAAACAATCACTTTGACAAAGATAGGTTTGTGCAAGAAATGTGCGTTGATGCAGTTCCCCCACCTTCACACTGTACGAATACACACAACCCAGACAAACCCATCTATCACCATCATCACACTACACTGACGCGTTTCAAACTCAACCGGAGCTCATCTTCAGAGCAACACAACCGTTCACTATATTTTTGTTTAATAAATAGTTCTTGTATTGTATTGTATTGTCTGCTGGTGTTGCAGATGTTTATGGGCGGTGGTAATCTCTTACCATCAGGAGACCCACTTGCTCGTTTGCCATCCAGTCGAATAAAAAAAAATTGTATTGTATTGTGTACTCTTCAAAAAGTACTATACATAATGGATATTTTTTCTTACGGATCGGGTTCTATAGGCTTCCGTTTTCTCGTTGGCATTCTAACAGCCACCCAGATGTTTAGTTTTAGCCCCTGGAACTGCCTGTGGTAGGTCGCTAACTTGATGGACTCGTATTTGAGATTCTTCTCCATGTTGCGAAGAATAGAGTAGGAGGCGCATTGTATGGCAATTGACAGCTGTGCGCGGAGCGCTAGACGAACCTGTCAATGGAACTTATAGTCAAGCAAGTGAGCCGCCAAGCGCAGCGTAGGACGTCCACCGACCAAATGGACGGAGGACTTGGTTTCTTGGAGGCACTCAGGATTCTTCTTTTGAAACACTCGCTTAGCTGGTGGTTCAATGTAGGCACTCGCACCAAACTGTAACTTTCCACCCTTGCATAACAATCCCTAATCCCTAATATCCCTAATACCTAATACATCCCAATATCCCTATTATCCCTATATCCCTTCCCTATATAATATATTATAATAATTAATATTACAAATGCGAAAGTAACTCTGTCTGTCTGTTTGTTACGCTTTCACGTCGAAACCACTAAACCGATTTTGATGAAATTTGATATATAGGTAGTTTGAACCCCAAGGATCAACATAGGATACCTTTTATTCCGGTAGGGGGCGCCACCGCGCGATAACCAAGATCCGCGCAGACGTAGTCGCGGGCATAAGCTAGTAATATTATAAATGCAAAAGTAACTCTGTCTGTCTGTCTGTCTGTTACGCTTTCACGTCGAAACCACAGCACCGATTTTGATGAAATTTGGTATATAGGTAGTTTGAACCTCAAGGATCAAGGAACATAGAATACCTTTTATTCCGGTAGAGGGCGCCACCGCGCGATAACCTAGATCCGCGCAGACGAAGTCGCGGGCATAAGCTATTAACAAATAACTACTTCTTCTTTATTTCTTTAGTATACTTACAAGGTAGTATATTTACTAAAAGTTTTGCCTTCTTACCTCATTATAGCTCTCCGCTTGTAACGCCGTATACTGCCTTGAGTTAGCGACAAACTCTTCGAGCATTTCCAGCATCTGCAATTATAAAACTCACTAGAGATTACCCGCGGCTTTGCATGCGTAAACTACTCGATCTAAAGTACATTTCAATAGAATCTGACAATTTTCTACACATTTAAGATACCCTAACGTGGGCACGCTTGATTATATATGTCCCTGTTGTTGTGATTATCATCTAAAAGGAATCAAAAAAGAATAATAGTCACATCACAAAGCCTTAGGCAACCCAGTGTTCATATTAGTAGGCTGGAAGTGTCTACAGGATTGTCAGATTTAGTTTGATACAATTAAAATTCCGGGATTTGATAAAATTTATATCCTGTACCACTACTATGATTTTATAGTACCTAACCGTACTCGATAGCGACGGCGTAAATTATTTGTAGAGCTCTATACAAATAATTTACGCCGTCGCTATCAAGTACGGTCACTGTAAACTCATGGTAGTGGTACTGGTCTTCATTGAGGCTGTGTTAAGAACAACTGTCCAGAATTTCAAGAATAAACCAAGCGGTTGATATTCCAATACTTTATTCCTATCCCGTGGGAATATCGGGATAAAAAGAAGCCCAAGTATGTGTTATTCCAGACCTGCAGCTACGTACCAAATTTCATTCAAATACTCAATTTGACATAAATTGATACAAATTTGCACAAATTGATACAAATCGACACAAATTAACACAAATTGGCAACTATGGCCCAAGCCCTCTCGTTCTGAGGCCTGTGCTCAGCAGTGGGATGATGATGATGAACACAAATTGACACAAATTTAATCAAATCGACACAAATTGACACAATTGACACAAATTGACACAATTGACACAAATTGACACCAATTGACACAAATTGACAACAATTGACACAATTGACTCACCGGTAAGGCTTCAATGCAGCGTCGCGCCAGCTCGTTATCGTCGCACACGTCCTGGGTCTGCCAGAGATGGAGGTAGGTGTTCATCTGTGTTACCACGCGAGGGTCAGGGAGCCCGTCGCAACGGAGATATTGTTGCCACTGGGAAAAAAACGTGGTATTCGATTTTTATCATCTATATTATAAAAGGCAAACCTGACTCACTGGGTTATATATCAACGCACAGCCCAAACCGCTGGGCCTAGAAACTTGAAATTTGGTACAGGGGTTCTTTTTATGATGTAAGTGAGCACTAAGAAAGGATTTTTAGAAATTCATCCCCTAAGGGGGTGAAATGGGGGGGTAAAGCTTATATGGAACTTTCTCATTTCTGGACTTAGAAGTATGAAAATAGGTGTATAAGTTCTCGATTACCATTAAAAATTATCTGTGTAAGTGAAATGGATAAAATTTCTCTCTAAAGGGATAAAAAAGCGCGCGATAACCGTATTCCACGCGGGCGAAGCCGCAGGCAAAAGCTAGTCTGAGAATAAAATCAGTTTTTGGGCCAGTCAACTTTTTTACCCACACTAATCTGTCTGCGAAATTTTTCAAACAATTGCAGATTTTTGTAAGTAAACATGTTTTTTCTGTAATTTAATAGATGGTGTATATAAATACATGCCATCCTACGTAAGTTCAACCTGTTAAACCGTGAAATATCTTGTTGGAAGTACGATTTTTTGGTAACGCCAGAGACAATTTTGGTAACGCAGGAGACGCCCAAAGTGTCGGTAAAATAGTTGATTGGCCCTTTTACGACTATAACATACAAATATCAACTAAAACCTAAAATAAATGTTTAATCATTTAATACTACTATTTATATAGAAAAAGAGATAAAAAGAAGCCGAGTTAAAAAAAACTTACTTCTGCCATCATTTGTTTCTTGTTTTCAAACGCTATCTTTTCTTTTTCGAATTCTGTAAAAAGAGAAATTTAAAAAATACAAAAAGATTCCAAAAAAAAACAATCTCACACAAAAGCTTTTAAAAAATCCGCTCACTCTGAAAGAGCACGCAAGTTTTTGCCAGCAAGTCTCTTCTGGTCTCCTGCTCTGCATTGTCCTTAGCCAGGAGTTCTGCCCTCTCACGAGCCAGTGCAGCTTTCTTCTCTTTCGCACCCGCTAAAATCGCTTGCCTGGAAAGAGACGGCGTTGAAATATGTTATTCCAGACCAGCTATCTACGTACCAAAAATGACATCCGAATGCATCCAGCTGTTTTAGCATGAAGGAGTAGGTAACAAACATACACACATACACAAACTTTCGAAATCCCTACTAATATCCCTACTATATATAATACGAAAGAAACTCTTTCTGTCTGTCGGTCTGTCTGTCTGTCTGTTACGCTTTCACATCGAAACCACTGAATCGATTTTGATGAAATTGGGTATAGAGATAGTTTAAGCCTCAAGGATCAACATGGGATACTTTTTATTCCGATAGAGGGCGCCATCGCGCGATAACCTAGGTCCACGCAGACGAAGTCGCGGGCACAAGCTAGTTATAATATAATACCTAAAAAACTCCTAATCTACTGATGTTTATTTTAGTGATATAATATTGTATTTACTGTTTACTTTTTTAAACTACTAGACTGAAAATAACTTTTTCACTTCTCATGCTCTAAAAGTGGGTCAATATAGCCTTACGTGACGGGAGTAAAGTGAGCACTTTACTCCCTAGGGAGTAAAAGTAATTATTTTTTTAATTTACTTCGAGTGACTTAGATAAACTCAAACAGCCAGTTACTTGCAAAAAATAAGTTTGTGTGTGGACCATTTTAATGACGAAAATGTTACGTTCTTAGTCTACGTGGTCTTAGTTCTTGCTTATTCCGCATAGAAGGTGGCGCCATTCAATTTTTCCGTTTGTGTATGGACCATTTCATCGATGCAATTTTGCTATGTCTGTGTCTTGGAAAAAAATACTTACCGCGAAAACTTTGACATTGTTGTAGAGCGTAAATCGTAAACGATTAAAATAAATTGATTATTCTCACAATGTCGTTAAGTGATAGCGAAAATTATGATGTCGAGCAATCAAGGGATATAATAATAAGATCAAAAGACATAATTGATAATTTTCTGTCGCCGAAATCTAGAAAGATTTATTTTTATTTTTTGATTTAATCTTTTTATACCAAACTGACTATTTTTTTCTCGCAATCGAAGTGAAAAATAGAGTTATCACCACGAGACTAAAAGTCAATACAAACCCTCGGATAAATAGCCACCCTCGCTAAAGCTCGGGTGGCTAACAGCCTCGGGTATGTATTGGCTTATTTTAGTCTCTCGGTAAAAAATATACTATATTTAATAAAAAATATTAAGAAAATACAAAATATTAATTATGACTAAAACTACTACTTATTAAATTAAAATAACTAAAACTAAAACTTTAATTAAAAAACCGGCCAAGAGCTTGTCGGACACGCCCGAAATAGGGTTCCGTAGCCATTACGAAAAAATTAAGTAATATTTTTCTAAGGATTTCGTATTTTGTACGGAATATTCCAAGTTTAGGTATATTTTATACCTTAGGCTGCTATTTACTGTAAACTACGAATAATTCTCTAGAAAACTTAACCGCTATGTTTTCCTTGTGAGTTTGCTATCATACTGATTTTTTTTTAAATTTTTTCACCCACCGGTTTAGATTTTAGAGGGGGGATGCTCGATTTTTTAAGGAAATTAGCACTTTAAAGTTGAATATTTTGCAAACAAATCACTGAATGGTTTTAACCTAATGGTTTGAAAAGTCCTATCCAACGATACCCCACCCTAAAAGGCAGAATGAGAAAAAAAATCACCCCCACTTTACGTCTATTGTACTGTTTTGTCGACATAGTTGTACTATTATCTATTCTGTGGCATAGTTTACATAATATATTCATGCAAAATTACAGCTTTCTAGCATTGATAGTCTCTGAGCAAAGCCGCGGACGGACAGACAGGCAGACAGACATGGCGAAACTATAAGGGTTCCGTTTTTGCCATTTTGGCTACGGAACCTTAAAAAGAGATTTACTTAGTTCATCATCATCATCATCATCAGCCGGAAGACGTCCACTGCGGAACAAAGTCTCCCCCTTAGAACGCCACAATGAACGACAGCTCACCACTTGCATCCACCGGTTTCCCGCAACTCTCACGATGTCGTGTCCACCTGGTGGGAAGCCTGCCAACGTTTCGTCTTCCGGTTCATGGTCGCCATCGCCACTCGAGGACTTTTCTCCCCCAACTTACTAATTACTTACTAATTTACTTAGTTACTACTTTAAAAAAACACATTTACCAAAATACTGAATTCTTCAGTTACCTGCATTACATATACCTACGAGCAAGTTAATTAATTATAAAAGATGAGTCAATCAACTTTTTTTACTTCATTGTTCTGTCCCGTTGCGTCAATAACAATAAAAGTTAATCGACCCGGAGTTGTTGACGTTCTAAAATTAGGACAATATTCTACTTTTAATTAATACACTCCAAGTACGACAGTGTGAAGTTAAACCAACTTTTGTGCCTCCAATTCCGCATGCCACTCCTCTATCCTTTGGATGAGCCAATTCTCTCTGTCCTTTTTGTTCATCGCCTTCCAGTTTTTAGGCTGTCACAACAGTTTATATTTAGAATATGTGCTTTAGAAAGGCTTAGAAAAATCAACTGCCCTTAAAACCTGACGATTCACTTTTAGAAAAAACAAAAGCCTGTAAAACTTTATTATAAAAAAATGCTATTAGAAAAAACAACACCTTTTTTGACGTTGTAAATCACTATGAAAAATTCGTTTTGTGATAAAATTAGAACTAAAAATATTTATTTTACTTCAAAAACAGGAGTACTCAAATCGAAAGACTTTTCGAAACTGACTTCCTTAAGTTACTCTTCAAAAGAAAAAGGCAGCAATTGTAAAGGAACGTTGGGTTCCGTAGAATAATATTCTGCAATTTCTGCTCCAAATTTTAAATGCATTTTTTTTTACCTATATCTTCGTGAGGCACAGCGTGCTAAATTTAGGGCGTACGTCTAAGCAAATTATAACTATTCTTGAATGTTACTGATATTTTGAGAGACGTGGGTTTTGCGAGGTTAAGAATAACATACTAATAATGGTAGCATGTGCTGTGTTACGCCATATATTAAAACATTGCCAGCGTTGCATCGAGGAAAATATAATGACATAAAATCGTACTTTAAAAAGGACGCTAACGTTCAAATTAGAATTTAGAGCTTCAAGGATCCCTAACAAAATATAAAAAGGGGAGGGTTCATTGTATTTTTTAACGTCATATCAACCATTGAATCAGTAATTGACTGATTATTTGGGCGTGACATGAAATTTCACTTCAAATAATTTCGTATTCATTTATCGAATACAAGGAATAGGATTGTGGAATAAATGTATTTGAAAGGTTCCTCTTTAAGTAGATACGATACCTAACCAACTATTTGACCAAGTTTTTTTCTATTGTTCTAAAATTAGAACATATCGAAAAGAGGCTAGGAAAATAAACTGTTATTAGTTAACTGTTATTTTACATAATATATGAACGCTATGAGTGACAGAATTAGAAATAGTGTAATTAGAAAGAGGAGTGATTTTATGTATGTATGTATGTACGCTGTACTTGCTATGAAGAGAATTAGGTTCATTTTTAAGTTTTGTTTGGAAACCATAGGGGGCGCTGTAGCAGTTCCAGGAGGGGAGGGGAGGGGGGGGACCTAGAAGTCTTTCTTAACGCCAGCAGGTCAGACACTGCCCAAAATTGTGACGAATAAAGGAAATGGGGGGAGGCCTTCCCTCTGTAAATGGCACTTTACCAGGCAAAAAAACGACTTTTTATTTTGCTTACCTTTTCGAAGGCCGGAATCTCTTCCTTTTCCTTCTTCCCTTTCTTGCCCTTCTTTTCTTTTTTTGTCGCTTTCTCTTCCTCTTCTACTACCTTCACTTGCTCCTCTGAAAATATTATCTTTTATCTTTGGTTTTTTTCTCTGTGTACCTGTTTTCTGTATCGCTTACTATTTGTGGTGTACAATAAAGAGTATTTGTATTGTATTGTAAACTTCGTCGTTCATCTAATGCGGTCGCTGAATTTGTTTCAAACTACTTCGGCGAAGACTGTCGCCTTTACATTATAATGTCTGTCTTTCTACTGCGGCGGACATATTAAGACGGTGATCGCTGTCGTTCGTCGAATGCGGCCGACTACTGTGTTCTTTATACTTTTGCGGTCGCCGCATGCAGTATGCGGCTCTTATTCAATTATCATCATCTCAGCCTATATACGTCCCACTGCTGGGCACAGGCCTCCTCTCGGAATGAGAGGGCTTGGGCCATAGTTCCCACGCGGGCCCAGTTCGGATTGGGAACTTCACACGCACCATTGAATTGCTTCGCAGGTTTGTGCAGGTTTCCTCACGATGTTTTCCTTCACCGCAAAGCTCGTGGTAAATTGCGCACATGAATTTCGAAAAACTCAGAGGTGCGAGCCGGGATTTGAACCCACGACCCTCTGCTTGAGAGGCGATAGGTCAAACCACTAGGCCACCACGGCTTTTTATACAATTGTAGGAATAAGAGCTATTTTATTAGAGACCAATAAGAAAAGTCTATAAATCTTATTTTTTTTGTATCGGCTTCTTGAAATATGTTCAGTTGTTTATCTGTTGACAATTTGTTGAGTCAAGAATATGTTGAGTTGAGAATCTGTTGACTTGAGAAACAGTTAAGTTAGAAATCTGCTAAGTTGAGAATCTGTGGAGTTGAAAATCTGCTTAGTTAAGAAACTATTGAGTTGAGAAGATGTAGAGTTGAGAAAGTATCGAGTTGAAAATCTATTCAGTTGGGAATTTGTTGAGTCGAAAATTTGTTCAACTGGGAATTTGTTGAGTCGAGAATCTGTTCAGTGGGAATCTGCAGAAATAATGTATCTTTAAGAAAAATAAGTAGAATTGGGAACAAGCCTATTGTTAATGACAAATAATAAGGATTACCTATTGGCAGACTGTCCTCAGACCAGTTGAACAAGTCGCTAGCCTCTTTGATCACCTCTTCCACCACCTAAGTGAAAAAAGGAGGGGTTGAAAATTCCTAGTTCATAAAATACTTAGTTAGCACAGTCAGTATCAGAGGTGGAGATGAAACGACAGAGAAAAGGGGTTATTGAATAAAACAATAAGTTAAAAAAATCAATACCCGGCTGCTTTAAAAATACTAAAAAGAAGAATACAAGACATGGACGTAGTCGTACTACAAAAAAAATTTCAAACTCTCTCATAAGTGATTTAAAGCTTCATGTTCAAGAAACAAAATGATTTTGTGCCGCAGTAAGTCAAAATTGAACTTGTCTAAATGTTTTAGAAGCACGCACCTCGGCCTTCTTCTTTCCCTTCTTAGGTTTCTTGGCTTTAGGTTCTGTAATAAATGGTAAAGTCATCAGGAATATACGGTATAGCAGGTCGGTACACTCACCTGCATAAATGCCACAGCGCTGCGCGCAAAAATATCTACCACTACCGGCCTTAGGAGTAGAGAAGTAGGTATCAGATATTTATGCACGCGTGTTGTGTCAGATATTGGCGTTGGTGACTGTACAGTCAGCTGCAGGTACCCCCCTGTAATGGCGGTGTCCATACTACCGCCATTACAGGGGGTTACCCTTTCTCTGCAGCTGACTGTACAAACTTCACACATGACAATAGATAAAATAGACATGTCAGGTCAAGGTGAAAAATATACGCCTTTTATATGTGTTATAGCAATGTCTTACTAATGCTACAAAGAAAATCACTAAAGTACAATTCAATAGAATCTAACAATTTTCTACACATTTAACACACCCTAACGTGGGCACGCTTGATTATATGTCCCTGTTGTTGCAATTATCATCTATAAGGAATCAAAAAAGAATAATAGTCACATCACAAAACCTTAGGCAGCCCGGTGTTCATATTAGAAGGCTGGAAGAGTCTACAGGATTGTTAGATTCTATTGAATTAGAGTATACAATTATTACAATAAACATAGCTAACCTAACTTGGTTCTTAGATAGTTTCATCAAAATCAGTTCAGCCATTTTTGAGATATCAAACTTTAAAGTGACAAAGTCGGGGGTTTTTCTTGACTATTTGCATTGTCATCCAAACTAAACAAAAATGGCTGTAACATAACTTGCCTCGCTACATTTTACGAACATTGTCTGTCAAATAAAAGCAAGTAAACTCCCCCCTTTCTTTTAAAAAGCTTTCTCAATAACTCACAACTAACCTTTGTTATTTAGAGTGATTTGTATGCCTTTTTTTATTAAGTTAATAAAAGTCACTGCACTTGGTTAGGACTAGTTCGTCACTATGGTAAATAATGGTATCGATTCAACTTCGAACTGCATTGGAGGGGTATACGAAACTTGGTTGACTTTTAATGTGGTTTTTAAGGGCCGGGTCCCGTTGGCCTTACTTGTATTTAGCCTTGGCAAGCAGAGCACCTTAGTTGTATTTTGTGCGGGTAACGGGGTATTTCTTTTGTGTATTATTTGGATTTTACCGCGTATTGGAACGTTGTATTTTTAACTGGATTTGTAACTGGAATGTTGTATTTTTTATTGTCAAATGCCTGAAAGTATGCAGATTGAAATATTTTTTCCGAAAATCCCGGAAAATCGCAAGTTCCCGCGAGACAGCGATATATATACGAACGCTTCGCAGACGGTTCGCAAAATATAGTTGAAAAATACCTTCGATGATAGGTGGCAGCGACTCGAAGGAAGCGCTGGTGTAGGAAGTATCGGTGTACTGGACTTCCTCGGGCTCCGGTTCCAGGTCTGTGGTGGCCACCAGAACCTCCTCCTGAACTTCTGGCTCTGGAATGTTTTAGTAAAAGTTAAATTGAAAATACAAACCGAAACATAGAATGAATTTTTGAGTTCTTTGATCTTTTTTGTAGTGTCTACTCTTGTGTCCGATATCCTGTCAATCGTTCAAAGGTTAACAGGAAGAGATCCCTTTAAGGGATAAGTTCGCCTTTGTACATCTTATTATTCTGTGTTTCTGTTATTTTCATGTGTTTTTATGTACAATAAAGAGTTTTACAATACAATACCATACAATACATAGATGCACAGAAAAATAAGACCAACACTAGGAATCGAACCCAGGTCCTCGGCATTCCGTGCCGCGTGCTACACCGCTACACCACTGCTGGTCAACGGCACAGACATAAATTTCCCTATGCATCACATATCTCAGTCTGTTTACATCGCCACTTAAGCAGTGACCTAGCGCCATCTATACTGTCTAGCTCTCAACGAGAAGCCTTCAAGGTATCCATCGGAACTAACCGTTCACCCGGACAAGAGATGTCGCTATTAAGCAATCAAATTAATATTGTTTTTTTTTTGTAATCTTTTTGTATTTAGTAAAAGTTTGCAGGTGGTAGGACCTTGTGCAATGCTTATGCTGAGTGGGGCCCACTTCCATTTAATGTATTTTCTCTGCATCTTTAATGTACTTTATCTTTCCCTCTAGCTCTCTCTCTCTCTCAAGCTCCGCCCGGATTGCTACCACCATCCTGCTCGCTAATCCTGCCGTGAGCGTGCTTGCACTGTTGTTTCGGGGGTCAAATCGGTTCGCATACTTATTGCAAGTCCGAATGTAATGTTTGCCAGAATGATTGTTTGTCATAACTCTTATTTCTCTGAATCCATTAATTTGTTCACAATTGTTATAAAACAAACCTAACCTAACCTATAGTTTTCTATAGGATGACCATTTAAAAATTTCAGAAAAAAGGTATCAGTGGGAAAAAAAATATGAGAAACGATGATTCGGACAAAGATTACGGTATGACTAGCGAAGATTATGCGTACTTTGGCGCTCCCGTGTTTCGGCGTGGAGAGTAAGACAGCCGGTGAAATAACTGGCACTCGAGGTATCCCATCTTAGACCTCTAGGTTGGCAACGCATCTGTAATACCTGGTGCTGCAGATGTTTATGGGCGGTGGTGATCTCTTATCATTAGGAGACCCACTAGCACGGTTGCCATCCAGTCGAATAAAAAAAATCTCTTACAATATGGAACCATTAATGTTACATTTATAAATTTACTGTCATTCAGTCCAAATAGAAAATCGTTTAAATTCATCATTAGCCGAAACAAATGCACGAAAACATCCATAAAGTCAAATTAAAAGTCCAAACCAAAACCTCTTTATTCAATTTAGGCTAAAACAAGCACTTATGAATGTCAAAAAAATCTACCAGCGGTTCGGAAAAACCTTTGTTGAGAAGAATCCGGCAAGAAACTCAACGAGGTATATACTTTTTTTAAACAAATTTACAATATTATTAAATGATATCTACACATCACAAATATTTAACACAACTTTATTTTTATCACAGTAGGTTCGCTATTTGAAGGGATCGCTAATGCGGATCGGAATTATTTCCAAATATTCCTGTCCATGATATAATCATTAACTTTATACCTAATAATACGTCTATTTATTATGGTGTCAGATTTTTGACTATTATTCAGAATGGTTAGTTTTCCGTGTTGTATTTCAATTTAACATTTCTTTGCTTGGAGTACAATTTAGAGTTGTCGATTTTCCATTTGTATGTACTCAATGACAATAAGTCGTATTATTATATTTTTAATTACCTGGCGGCTCGTCATCCTGAAAGATTAATAAAACTTTTTATTAAAATGATTATTAGACTAGACAATCTATATATCTATAATACCTTCAAACTAGCAATTTTCGTACTTATGTATATATATAATTATATAATTAGAATCTCGGAAATAGCTCTAACGATTTCGGTGAAATTTGGTATGTGGTGGTTTTCGGGGATGACACATCGATCTAGCTCGGTCTTTTCTATGGGACAACGCTTATTATCGAGTTTTAGTTCATGTCACAAATGTAACATGAGCTAAATGCAAAGAAAGCAAAAAATTGCCCGATGTGAATTTCTATATAAGTAAATTGTGTGCTGATATAATAGAAACTTTTTGCACAACAACGTTTCGACTAACATCATAAATCATAATAAACGTTACGCATAATAACAAGGTGCATAACTTCTGAAAAGCATAATAGGCCGGCAGGAGTACATTATTTAGAGGTGACAGGTTTCAAGAATTCTAAAGTTTCTTATTTTTTGCCTGTGGGTACAGTTGTACCTATAAAGCTTATTATAGCGTTTTGTGTCATTTTTGTCGCCTGCATTTTCAGCAATTCGAAGATTTTTGGTTGTTTTTTTTTTATTTGAATAAATCTCCCAAAATAAATTTAAAGTTAAAAATAATTATGGCATCATATCTAGGATAGCCCTTGGAGTCTGTAAACCAAAGTTGTGTCATTTTCGTCCAGTGCAAACTGTTATGGAGTCAGTATGTAAAAAAAGTGTGAAAAAAAAAATTACAGTTTATGAAATATTTATTTCCTATTTCAGATTACTTACATACGCCCATTAAAAAAAATTGTGTCAAATTAGACCACGCAATTTTAAGATTTCAAATTATTTTGTTTTCTTAACCTACAAATGCTTTAAAAAAATATTACAGTTATTACAGTTCACATATTCTATATCATAAATGCATGATATATCGACATTGTAAATTTGTGTCATTTTCGCCCACGATATTTAAAGGAATAAAACATAAAAACAAATGGTTGTGGTCGAAACGTGCAGACGCGGCCGAGCGGCGGCGGACGGGGGCCACGCACGGGTGTTTACGCGCGCAAACACGTTCGTTCGGTACGATTTCATGTATGGGAAGCGTTCATATTAGATAATACAGGTATTGTCGTGGTATGGAAGTAGGCATTTGCTGGCTGAGTGAGAGTATTAAACGAACGAACTTGCGACTCCGTTTAACTATACAAAGCCAGCAATCGCTATACCAGCCGAGACTAATATAAACATTTTCTCAAAATGTATTACGATATTTAATTTTATAAAAAACTGCATGTGTATTTTTCCATCGAAAACACCAAGAACTATTTCAGATGGGTACATTAAAAAAAGTTCGAGATTCTAACAAAATAACTGATACCTATAACCAGATTGAATTGGCTGTAGGTATAGGTAGTCCGCGCCGCCCGCGTCAAACTTTTAGCTCGCTCTCAACATAAGACGATTGTCGTCCCAGTAGCGCGTTATCGGTATCTGCGGGATGTGAGCAGGTAGGGACGGGAGAGTACACCCACATTGCGCCTCACCGCGCTCGCCATGTTTATTCGTGCGCCTGTGTGCGCCGAGTGCTTCTAAGCAACACACGTTTGGTTCATGAGTGGAAACTACAGTCGCCGCGAGTATATTTTATTTTTTGCGTCGGATTTTTGTTATTGTTCATTTTGTTATTGTTCATTGTTGCGTTACTGTTTTAAGTACTTAGTTGATTTTTAGGGTTCCGGAGCCAAAATGGCAAAAACGGAACCCTTATAGTTTCGCCATGTCTGTCTGTCTGTCTGTCTGTCTGTCTGTCTGTATGTCTGTCCGTCTGTCTGTCTGTCTGTCTGTCTGTCCGTCCGCGGCTTTGCTCAGAGACTATCAATGCTAGAAAGCTGTTATTTTGCACGGATATATAAGTAAACTTAGACTATATACAACACTAGACCGAGCCTCAGTAAGAAACAATGCGATTGAAAACGTCCACACTTTTTCTTGTTTGTGTGCGTGGCGACCACGTGACAGCTTCATCTTTACACTCGAGTCAGAGAGAGTATACTTTATACTTTACGCTGCTATTTACTCATAGACTACTAATAATTCTCAAGCAAACTTAGCCGTTATAGTTTTCTTTGGAAGTTTGATATATTGATTAGCATCCTGTTTTTTTTTTTCAAATTTTTCCACCCACCGGTTTAGATTTTAGAGGGGGGGGGGACGCTCGATTTTAATGAAAATTTTCACTTTAAAGTTGAATATTTCGCAAACAAATTACTAAATCGAAAAATCTTTTGAAATGCTCGGAGCATATGACAGCTGATTTTGCAGGCAGCCAAAGGTTTTCTTCCCGACTTTTTCTTATAATGTCCACCCATGCCTTTTTAACTACAGGATCTATAGGTATTCTGAAGACAGATAAAAAGTATGAATCAAATTGCATATGGTAGTTCAGTATATCAAACTAAATATATTATCTTTCATAATCTTGAATTTATATTCATCTTATGAACGTTTATACGAAACACTTGACTTTTTTGCGAATTCAGTATTGATTGCATTATTAAATTCCAGTTTTTATGACCTAAACACCCACATTATATGTATTTGTTTACAGCTTACTTATCAATCTCAAATAAATACAGAATAAAAGAAAGCTCAATAAGATGGTGCAAATATTCATTAAAATATCAAAGAACATTAATTAGATTCGTCATTTTCTCAAATAGATTAAAAATAAAAACTGTTCAGGTTGATGCGTGAAATCGATATATTTCGATTTTGTGCCCAATACAAACTTTTCAATACGATTTTGACTGAATTGTGGGGAATTTTGCACTGGAAACTGGTAACACCTATAAAAAATGTCAAACAATACTAACCTAAATAATTTAATCTTTTCTTACGAAATTTTATGGATTCTCGAGTACTTACCAATGGAAAATCACGTTATTAGGATTTTTAATCCTGCCTTTATAATTGCGGCACACTTTTATAGCACATTTGGTCATATTTCGGCACTTTTGTATTGCGCGCTCCGCATACGTCACCTACGGTGTCACAATGCAGACTGAGGGGGGGAAAATGACTTATAAGCCAACAGTTGGCTTATATTTTTTGGGGACGTTTTCGTGCCGCCTACGGTCCATCTAGTGTTGTATATAATCTAAGTAAGTAAACTATACCGACAAAATCGTACAATTAAAAATTCAAAAACAATTTTTTTTAGGGTACCTCCCATAGACGTAAAGTGGCGGTGATTTTTTTTTTCTCATCCAACCCTATAGTGTGGGGTATCGTTGGATAGGTATTTTAAAACCATTAGGGGTTTGCTAAAACGATTTTTCGATTCAGTAAAGCGTTTGCGAAATATTCAACTTTAAAGTGCAAATTTTCATTAAAATCGAGCGTCACCCCCTCTAAAATCTAAACCGGTGGGTGGAAAAATTTAAAAATATTCAGGATGGTAGTTAGTATATCAAACTTCCAAGGAAAACTATAACGGCTAAGTTTGCTTGAGAATTATTGGTAGTTTAAGAATAAATAGCAGCCTAGGGTATAAAAATTAACCGACTACAAAAAACCATGAAAATATTTTTCTACAAGTCTGAAGTCGGTCGGTGCCTCAGCACGAGCCAGCAGGAGTGATTGAAGCCCAATATTAAGTGCGTAGGTGAGATAGATGACTATAGGTCCACTCCTGCTGGCTCGTGCTGAGGCACCGACCGACTTCAGACTGGTAGAAAATTATTTTCGTGGTTTTTTGTAGTCGGTTCAATTTGTAGTTATAATTTTTTTTCACGCTATTTAGTATAAAGGATCTAAGATACAATAGTTTAATTTCAACTGCCCGCCACCTTCTACGAAAAATTGCTCTTTCCGATGCGGAGACGTTCATTATTGAGGAGTTCTGGTGCTTCACCACATACTCCATTTCACCATATGCATTACGAGGAGCATAAATTGCTTAGCCACTATGTTAAAGTAATTGAAATTCAACCCATGAAATACTTGTTATCGAGTAGTAACTCCTATGGTCAACTGTGGTCTTCATCATCAGTTTCGCTTCACCAAATGATGATTTTCAAAAGCAAATGCACGAGTTGCTACAAAATATATCAAAATTACCATAGGTGTCCCCACAAAATTTGAAGAGTTCCCTCGATTTCCTTAGGATCCAATCATCAGATCCTGATTTAGTGCTTATGGGACTTAATTGAAACCATTCCTAGACGAACGCAAAAAATAATATTACAAATCGGTTCACAAATGACGGAGTTCTGAGTTCTTTTTTTATTGGATAGCCTTGAAATCGATATTATATAAATTTGGAAAAAAAAACCCTTTTACCCCAAGGGTGGGAAAAAAGGTATAAAATAAAAACTAATTTGTCGATAAAAATAACTAATTTCTTAAAAAGCAAGTGCTATATTATGTTAAAATTGAGAAAAATCGTAAAAACGAATGCGATCCAAACTTAAAAGAAAAAAAAAGCTATAAAACAATAATAAAACCAAAAAAAAGATCAAGTCTAATTAATTATGTGTCGACTGAGATTTGAACCCGGGATCTATGCTTTGAAAAGCAAAGGAGTGTCAATGGTGCCACGACGTGCCTTGACTATGAGTTCGAAATTAGCCTTCATTTAGTTTTTGCTATGTGTCAGACGGTTTGACTGATTCTGCTGAAAAGTAAAATAAGAGTTAGAGGCATATTCTGTCAAATTTGATTGAAGAGAAAAACATGAGACAGATGTATGTGATGACAAGTCTGTACTGTTTTCGATGATTCTCATATCGCTTACCTGAAATAACTTCGACCATAGCTATATACTTTTAACGTCTATTTTTCCATGTTGCTCAGATATATTTGATATGTTGAGTGCTTAGATATCAGTGATTTTTTGACAGCTAAGGTATCAATGACTTGTTAGGAGTGTAGAAATTAACGAATATCGACTGTTTAGGTATTTTTGACACATTGAGCGCTCACAAGTAAATAGTACCATGACAGTCAACAACTTTTTGACAATTTAAACGTTTACCTCTCTTTGAGCGCCTAAAGTGTATAGCGACTTCTGATGCTGACTGTACTTTAAAAAATACAACATACTTTAGTTTCTGTTAACCTTAGCGGTCTCCCGACACCGACGACGCTTAGATAAAAAGAATATTACTAGGTACTTATACTAAATTAACTTAGGCTAATTTTGCGGGAAATCAGCATAGTCCCAGCGGGATAGGGATAAACGAATTGTTCGCAGATGAAGTCGCGGGCAACAGCTAGGTAGTGCATAATTATTTTTTACTTTTTAGTTGTCGTTTTTTGGGGGCTTTTTTTGTCGGGGGTTTTTAAAATTTTTAATTTTTTTTTTTATTAAATTAAATATACACAACTGGGTGGTCCGGAAGCGATGAAACAAAACAAAACACGGCGCGTTGGACCTTCTGGCATGTACGGCTGATAACAGGTACTCGACTACGCGGAGCGCGGATCGTTGGAAAATGACGTCACACGCTGTCACGTGGCTCTTGGCGGGACGCGATATTTTATGCGAACTTTGAATGCGGATAAAATCATAACTCCTTGGTATTTTTCAATGAAATAAAAACAAATGTATTTGTGAACATAAAAGGTTTACTAGAACAAAGCTTTCAAGTGATTTTGCACACCTATTAACATTCTTCAATAGATTACGCGTGTGACGCCGCGGGTAATATAAACAAACGGACGCTGTCAGCCGCCCCCCCCCCCTGCACCCGATGTGCTCTTCCCCGCGCTCGGCATTCGTGCAAAGTACGTTTTTTTTTCAAATAATGAGAATCCGTGGATGAAAATGACACAAATTATGAATAGTGTTTTTTTACACCGTTAATAATCAAAATACGTAAACTCTAAAAACTTGAATTTTCTTTTGTGGGTTTTACAGGGTATTGTATTAAAAAAATTAAATATTTATAAATACCGTGGATGAATGTGACACAAAATATTTTGGATAACAGATATCAGTATTCTTAAACGTCTGACATCTTTTTAACAAACTGTAATATTCTTTTAGAGTTAGTTCGGCGACATTTTAGGTACTGGTTAAAAATCAGGATTCCCGTGGACAGATATGACACAAAATGCTTATGTACATCAGTTACTGCTCAGATATTAATAAGAAAGTAAAATTTTCGTCTCTAATTTTTTTTTCATCCTGTACTAATGAAAAACACTAATACCTAAATTTCTACTTATGCAGGTACCCAAAATGACACAATTTTTTGTATTAGGTTGGGCAAATGCTCCGGAAGCTATATGCGAAAAATAAAAAACTTTAATATTTTTTAAACTTCAAAACGTATTGCTACGGGTCTATAACGTTTTAATGACATTGTAATAAGAATCACGGCACGCGTCATCGTGAATGACTCTACATATACACCTTGCTACTTCCATACTAATAACACAATAATAAGAAAGTGTGTGTTTATATGTTTGTGTTTGTTTGTCCGTCTTTCACATCGAAACGGAGCGACGAATCGACGTGATTTTTGGTATAGAGATAGTCTATGAGCCAGAGAGTGACATAGGCTACTTTTTATTCCGGAAAAATGCTCCCGAGATTCCACGCGGCCGAAGCCGCGGGCAAAACCTTGGAAATATTTATATTAGTGTTACCAAAATAGAAACTGAGACTTATAGTGAAAGTTTCAACATAACCTTTTTTCCTTTTTTGTCCTTTTTCGCCATTTATTGCAACAATAATAGAAATTAATCAAAAAAACGGTTGTGTTTACAAAAAAAATATGTAAATAAACAATGTTCTAAAAAATATTGACGTGTATGACACTGACATGTATATTTTTTGGTGCATTATCATAGCCAATTATAAAGCCGTCAAAAAGGTGTTCTTGCAAAGAGGTTAAGTATATTCAAATGGGGATTCAATTTGTGGCATTCGAACATGGCGGATGTAGACAATATCTAATTTTGCTATTTCTGTTTCTTTGGCTAGTTGAAGTATAATTTTGATAGTGTTTTATGCGGCGATTAACCTTAACAGTGAACAGTGATCACAAAATTCTATATTGCTCTCGTGTCTGACATTTTTTAATGCGCAAGTTGTTTCCACGTGGTTTCTGGAATTTTACTATCAAGTTACAATAACTACAATCACCGTACAACGTTGCCTCTCGAAAGAGAATAGGTACCTACTTAGACACTGGCGAAATCGTCCTATTAATTAGGATAGAAGCCATATTTTAAAAGAGAAGAAGAGGTCAAATGACAAGATGGTTCATTTAGTGCCTTTAATCTGGCCATTTCGATCTACCGTTGTACCCTGAGTTTATGTCTCCGATTTCAACAAAATTTGGAAGGTAGACTCAGTCCATGATTGCGAGCTGGAAAAACAGGGTCTCTAGATGTGTCCCCATAATATTGTTTGAATGTGTCCGTTTTGTTACGATTTTTTCTTAATAATTTTCGGAACAAAACTTTACAACATTTTAATATTCAATATCTCAAAAACGGCTGAACCGATTTTGATAAAACATATCTAAGAACCATCGCTAGAAAACCCGCTTTTAATTAAAAAAAACCGCATTCAAATCGGTCCATCCGTCTAAGTGCTACGGCGCCACAGACAGACACACATAGCAGTCAAACTTATAACGTACCCTTCTTTTTGCGTCGGGGGTTTAAAACAAATCACTTAAAGTACCCCCCCTCGGTAATTATATAAAAATATTAAATTACTGTTCGCCTATCTTTGAGTTTTCCTTGCTAGTTTAGGTTGGCTTGTAAAGATCCCTTTTAGGGATAAGTTCGCCTTACTACTCTTTTGATTTGTTGTTTTCTTTTTGTATTACTTTGTGTTTTATGTACAATAAAGTATTTACATACATACATATACATATATAAGTGAAAATAACGAAGGAATATAACATTTTCTAAGTTGGTTAAGTTGTTCAGTAATATATCTAGGTACTTTCATAAACACCTTACCAAAGTTCAAAATTAGTGAATAAAAATTAAACTGTTTTATTCGGTCGTAGTTTACACAAATTATACCATTCGATTTAAGCAAATATGAACTCTACACCGACGACATAAGAGCTACTGCACTTTGGTGTCAGGTTTTTGTAGAGTACTTAGTAAGCAGTAAATGTATTGCTGATTGATAAATTGTTAAGGAGAGGTTTCCTTATTTATTTTAGACGTGTATTATATGTACAATAATGTGTATGTGTAGATGTGTTTTTAACCCCCGACGCAAAAAGAGGGGTGTTATAAGTTTGACCGCTATGTGTGTCTGTCTGTGTATCTGTATGTGTGTCTGTCTGTGTGTCTGTCTGTGTGTCTGTCTGTGTGTCTGTCTGTGGCACCGTAGCTCTTAAACGGGTAGACTGATTTGAATGCGGTTTTTTTTATTTGATAGTAGGTTTTCTAGCGATGGTTCTTAGATATGTTTCATCAAAATCGGTTCAGCCATTTTAGAGATATTGGTCTTTAAAGTGACAAAGTCGGGGGTTTTCCAACTTTTTGTTGGTTAGGTTATTGTTGCTTTTTAATTTTCTGATCTGTTGTTAATGCACCACCTGTTGTAAACTAGTCCTTCTTTCTTTCTGTAAAACGGTTGCCTGAAAGAGATCGCTCTTAAGCGATAAGGCCGCCTGTTGTTTACCTTGTAATTTTCTCTCTGTGTACCTGTTTTCTGTTTCGCTTACTATTTCTGGTGCACAATAAATACTATCCTACCTATCTTTGAGTTTTCCTTTCTAGTTCAGGTTAGTTTGAAAATATCCCTTTTAGAGATAAGTTCGCCTTTGTACTCTTTTGATTTGTTGTTTTTTTCTTTTTGTATTACTTTGTGTTTTATGTACAATAAAGTATTTACATACATACATACTGTTAGAATAAATTGATTAAGTTAATACATTTGGTACGTTCCATTGCATCATCATTCCGATAGATCTTGTACACCTACCCAACTTGTAATAAAACACAAGGAGGGTAGGTCAGGTCATTACTTTGACAGAAAAACGTCGGATGGTGCAGTGTCGAGGTGAAACTGGTTGTTATGGTTAAAAGTATAAAATCAAGTGGCTAACATTGTAAGGGATTCATTCTTCATTTGATAAGGACTGGAAGTTGAATAAAAGTCGGTCGTGTCTACAGTTAAATACAGTGGTGTCTCTTTTACGTGTTTAACAATACATACATACTATTTGTATTGTATTGTATTTTATTTATTTCACTAGACGTTGCCCGCGGCTTTGCACGCGTAAAACCGGCAGTTGAATTGAAATTTCAGGATTATATAAAAACTAGCTTTTGCCCGCGGCTTCGCCCGCGTGGTATTCGGCTATCGCACGCTGTTCCCCCGCGAACTGCATTTTCCGGGATAAAAAGTAGCCTATGTCACTCTCGGGCCCATAAACTATCCCTATACCAAAAATCACGTCGATCCGTCGCGCCGTTATGGCGTGAAAAACGGAAAAACACACAAACATACAAATATAGTATTACTATTAGTATTAGTATGGATTTCAAATCAATCCCTCAAGTCAAGTCCTTTGAGTTAAGTAATACGATTTTCAATAACAAAAATCGATAAACTCAGTAATGGCGTCTCTTTAACAGCACAATGGACTGCGCCGCCCGACATTTGAACTGGAAGCAGCGCCCGCGCAGGTCGCGATAACAATAACGATACACAATGGGATTTTTAGAAGATAGAGACTTTACAAATGTGCCGACTATACCCGAGTTTTTTAAAGGGAAAACTATATTTATAACCGGCGGATCCGGTAAGTACAATTGTATTTTAAACACATCGCGTACTTGTACATGTACATGTAGAGTTTTATTTTTTGTTGCAAAAGTTAGTACATATTATACAATACAATACAATACAAATATTCTTTATTGCACACCATAAAGCAGTATAAGAAAAAACTTAAAATACAAACACAGATTTAGGGTAGACAATAGGCGGTCTTATCGCTTAAAAGCTATCTCTTCCAGACAACTATTTGATATTTCATATTATACATCCAAGAGCCGAGAGCTAACATTCGTATTCTCTATACAAATATCTCACCAACTCGGAATCGAACCCGGGACCTCAAGTTTCGTATATATAGTATATATAGTATAGTACATAGATATCATTTATAAATATTGTGAATCTGTTTAAAAAAAAAATACCTCGTTGAGTTTCTTGCCGGATTCTTCTCAACAGAGGTTTTTTCCGAACCGGTGGTCCATTCATAAGTGCTTATCATAGCCTAAATTGAATAAAGAGATTTTGACTTTGACTTTGACTTTATAGTCAGGTTCTCTAACCACTTGGCCATTCGGTCGGCAAAAGCTTAATTCGAGCAACTTCCAGTGGTCGGATTGTCTTAAAATTTGGCATACTTATGTAAATTGACATTTCATATTTCTAAGACTATAATTTGATTCGTTCTCTGTATTCTGCTTGGAAATAGAAAGACGCTGATATTTTAAAAATTTCGCTACGATTATTAATTAATTTATTACATTTTTTTTAAGATGTGCTTATTCGAAAAGGGCTTAACTCCAAAACTACGATATAATAGATCCATTACTTTTTTCTAGTCTCTATTAAAAAAAATATCACGTAAATCATGCGTAAATCTGAAGTAGACGTTGTCAACATTATGACAGCTCCTTTTTCTGGTGCAAAAGGCAAAGGAAACATATCTATCCTGTCGTAGTATTGGCAAATTCAGATACATCTTTTAATTATTTTGTATTTTTTTAAATATGGAGAAATAAATTATAGTAAATATTTTGCCATGTTCAGGAGGCAAAACTCTTTCGATTCCTGTAGTAATTTACAGGTGTTGAAAAAATTAAATCTTGTCAATTGCGTGACAAGACAATAATCTGGTAGTGACATCCTGGTAGTCCGGCCAGGATCGTCTCCGCAGGACGGAACTCTTCAACGGTTAATGGCATCGACTTGAAATTAATATTTAAATGCAAGTACAGCTAACAAAAAGTACAGTCAGCTAAAACGCTGTTATTAAAAATTAAATTTGTAACAGTAACTTATTAGTCGTATATGTCGTAGGAAGACCTATGTCCAACAGTGGACGTCCAACAGCTGATATTATGATGATAATGTTTTTTTTTTTTAAAGAAACTCTTTTGATATTCTGCGATTCAACTCACTTTCTATCAAAGAAAGAAAGAAAGAAAGAAAATACATTTATTCACAACACAAGACAACAATACTATTTGGTACAAATAAACAACACAAAGGTATGTGTCATTGCGACTGTAGTGCAGTAAATAAAAGTAGTGGACCCAGCAGTAATTCCTCATTCCGAAAAAACTTGATAGTATCAACAGTATGATAAAGTATCAATAAATAAAGAGTATTGTATAAATATCAAAAAAAAAAAAAACGCTCCGTTCAAACTTTCTTCACCATAGACATACTCATGTCACGTATTGGAACAATATAAGAAATATAAAAAAAAATATCCCAGCAGAAATTAAATTAAATTACTAATATAAACAGATTTGTGTTTCGTCACTACTTTGAAAAAATTTCGTGATCTGGCGGATTTTACGATCGGCCGCCGACAATAATAAATACTTAAAGTATATTTAGTATCCCGTGTGGTTAAGGTATACCGCAGGTGACAGGCTAGCAACCAGTCACTATATTGTACTGTTTTTGACAAACTTAATACCTAAAATTGCTAAAAGAGGCTCCGAAGCGGTAACGTTTCGTGTGCTCTACCTACCCCACTTAAGAATACAGACGTAGTGTTTGTGTGTTTACTGGGTGACCTTAGCCCCTGGACAAATACGAATACTACTAGTTTAGCAAGATATTTAAAACCAAACTGCAAAGTATTATAACAATCCGTCCAATATTTACCGAAAAACTAACGGTTTTCAATATATCACTTTGGAGCAACCTTTGCATTTGAATGATCTGATTACATAGACTTTTTTTCTTGTCTAATTAAGCAAATAAGTATTTTAAGATAATGCTAAGTATCAGTCTTATCCATGGTTTCGACATTTGTCCAGAGGCTAAGGTCACCTTGTATTATTTAGTTCAATGAATTAGGTGGGCATGATATGCAATTTCTGATTGGGCTCTCTTTCCTTTCAATTGAGTTGGAAAAGGATGCGAAATAATTACAGAATCTTAAGCTAGCCGCCCGGGTCATATTGACTTGTTAATTTCAACCTTTGTATGCATATTTAAGTTAAGTTAAAGTCAAATAGGTATGACAATTGGTTACCAAATAAATCACCTTATATGTGGCCTAAGTAAGTTCACTATGTTATGCCTCCTCTACATATCGACGGATGCGTCGGCAGATTGTATCTGCGGATGCGTCCGCCGAGGTGTAGAGGGTGGTTTTTGCTTGTCTGTGGTAAATATTTAACGTCGGCCGATGCATCTGCCACTCATCCGTTTGGTGTCGGTTTTTCGACACGGATCAAAGGGTGACAGCGCGAACGCAACGCGCCTGTCCATACGTCTGCCATGTGTGGACGGATCGCAATTTATCCGAAGATATGGTTGCGGATCCATCGGCCGACGCATCCGTCGATATGTAGAGGAGGCATTAGGAAATATTACGCAAAGCTCTGCACAGGGGCGACACTAGCCAAACTGTAAGCAAACCGCCATGACAACGTCCGTTCTCTTATCTTATTAGGGTTCCGTAGTCAACTAGGAACAACTTAGTCTTAAGTCAGTGGTTACCGGTATAATATCGGGTGTGGTCTGTAATATGAGCAAATTATTAAAATAAAACTTTTTAAATAGTCGTAAGCCTCTAGAGCAAGTTTATTTTTATTATATTTTCTATTTTTGTAATTCAATTCAATTCAATTCAATTTATTTCAAATAACAATGTACATTGTGTTTGAAGTTAGAGGTAAAATACATGTCCAAATTATAATAATTGTAATTTATTATTTTTCATTTGTATTTTGTAGTTATAAGTTTACTTGCTTGTGTACGTTTTGGTTTTTACTGTAAGTCCACAAGATAATTTTTTTTATAAATAAACAAATAAAACATAGATCATACTCCTCAAACTGAACAACATTAGTTCTGAGACTTTTAAAAATAATTAATTTTTAATTTTTTTTACACTTTTAAGTTTATTCGAAGAAGCAAAGTAAAGCGAAATGCTTAATGTTTGTAGCGTGACAGGCGACGTCAGTGTGTTCTAGGATGACGTTTGAGAACAGTATTTAATTTGTACGAAAAAGGAAAATTCAAAGATTCCATTATTTATAAACGTCGCTGAACTAATGTTGTTCAGTTTAACGAGGACGATCTATGTTTTATTAAGACGGTATTTGACAACTCCTGAATTAGCCATATCTTAATATTGTTATGAAAATATAGATATACAGGTATTGTTTATCGAAGAGAAAACTGAAATCTTTGCAGGTGGTAGGACCTTGTGCAAGGTCCGCCCGGATTGCTACCACCATCTTGCTCGCTAATCCTGCCGTGAAGCAGCAGTGCTTGCACTGTGTGTGTTTCGGCGCGGAGAGTAGGACAACCGGTGAAATTACTGGCACTTGAGGTATTCCAACTTTGGCCTCTAGGTTGGCAACTCATCTGCAATACCCCTGGTGTTGCAGATGTTTATGGGCGGTGGTGATCTCTTACCACCAGGAGACCCACTTGCTCGTTTGCCTTCCAGTCGAATAAAAAAAAATAAAAAAAGTCAAATATCGTATTTTTTGCTCGTATTACAGGCTACACCCGGTATGAAAATAAAGTTTTTTTATTATATCATTAAATTTGAAAGACTATAGTTCGAACCACTAGGTCACTACGTCTATTATTGCACTATGGAAATGACAAGGAAAACTACATTTAATTACATAGTTCTTTATGATCGTGACGAGCCGTCCTTGGTTGTTCCACGATAGAAACGTTTCATACTAAATAGGTTTGTGACGGACATTGAATATTGATTCAACTCGGCCTAAATACGTCCCAATGCAGAGCACAGGGCTCCTCGCGGAATGAGAGGACTTGGGCCATAGTCAAGGCCATACACTCTACACCTTTGGACGTCATTTTGAAATCTAGACACGTGGCCAGCTCCCAAAGAAGGTTGATTATTAGGGAGTTGCTAAAACGATTTTTCGATTTAGTGATGTGTTTGCAAAATATTCAACTTTAAAGTGCAATTTTTCATTAAAATCGAGCGTCCCTCCGTCTAAAATCTAAACGGGTGGGTGAAAAAACTTCAAAAAATTCAGGATGGTAGTAAGTATACCAAAGTTACAAGGAAAACTATAACAGTTAAGTTTTCTTGAGAATTATTAGTAGTTTAAGAGTACATAGCAGCATAAGGTATAAAATATACCTAAACTTGGAATATTCCGTACAAAATACGAAATCCTTAGAAAAATATCACTTAATTTTTTCGTAACGGCTACGGAACCCTATCTCGGGTGTATCCGACACGCTCTTGGCCGGTTTTTGTAGTCGGTTCAATTTTTTTCTGTATTTTTTTTACAAGGTTTTATTTAACTTGCCCCATTCGTTTATTTATTTATTTGGGTCAAACTTTACAAGTTAAATTAGTCTGATCGACTTGAAATTTGGTGAACTTATGTAAATGTGGTGACAATACAATAATCTGGTGGTGATATCCTGGTGCTCCGGCCAGGATCGTCTCCACAGGAGGGAACTCCTCAACTGCTAATGACACAGACAAGAAACTTTGCACGTTTGTTCAATTTCAATGACAATGCGTCTCCTCTTGAGGGAACTCCTCAATGTTTGATAGCACAGATACGAAAATTTGCTCACCCGTTTAGTTTTAACACAGCGCATTTATATAATACACATGACTTGACGTTGCAGCCAGGGTCTTCACTTCTTGAGGGAACTCTTCAATGGTTGATAGCACAGATACAAAACTTTACGTGTATGTTCAGTTTTTAACCGCTGACGCAAAAAAAGGGGTGTTATAAGTCAGCGGTTAATGGCATCGACTTGAAATTTGGTACTCAAATGTAGTGTGGTTGATAATACAAGTACAGCCAACAGAAAGTATAGCCAGCAAAAAAAAGCTTGTATTAAAAATGAAATTTTTACCAAAAACTTATTTATCATCAGCCTATCGATTTCAAAAGACCGTGAAAATGTTTCGTCGCCACTTTATGAGAGTTTGGGTATTCCCATCATGCCCAGAGGTTATATGAAAACTAGCTGTCCGCGGCTCTGCCCGCGTGGTATTCTTTTTTTTTTTTTTATACGACTGGAAGGCAAACGAGCAAGCGGGTCTCCTAGTGGTAAGAGATCACCACCGCCCATAAACATCTGCAGCACCAGGGGTATTGCAGATGCGTTGCCAACCTAGAGGCCTAAGTTGGAATACTTCAAGTGCCAGAAATTTCACCGGCTGTCTTACTCTCCGCGCCGAAACACAACAGTGCAACTGCTGCTTCACGGCAGGATTAGCGAGCAAGATGGTGGTAGCAATCCGGGTGGACCTTGCACAAGGTCCTACCACCTGCAAATTCGGTTATCGCGCGCTGTACCCTCGGGAACTGTGCATTTTTCCGGGATAAAAAGTGGCCTATGTCACTCTCGGGCTCATAAACTATCTCTATGCCAAAAATCACGTCGTTCCGTCGCTCCGTTACGGCGTGAAAGACGGACAAAGACACAAACCCTGCCGTGAAGCCGCAGTGCTTGCACTGTTGTGTTTCGGCGTGGAGAGTAAGACAGCCGGAGAAATTACTGGCACTTACGTATCCCATCTTAGGCCTCTAGGTTGGCAACGCATCTGAAATACCCCTGGTGTTGCAGATGTTTATGGGCGGTCGTGATCTCTTACCATCAAGAGACCCACTTGCTCGTTTGCCATACAGTCGAATAAAAATAAAAAATAAAAATAAATAAATACAAACATACAAACACACTTTCGCATTTATAATATTAGTATTGATGTTAGCTCATTAATGGTACGGTAAAGACGTAATGTTGTGAGAAAATTGCATCACTCCTGCATTATGAGAGGGAGCGAGATGCAAGATGTTGTGGGAAAATGCGGGGAAATAGGGTCAATTATACATATCGGTCGCTCTCATAACTACTATATTTTTAGAGATCCACTGTTAAACAAAAACGTTTGTCGTTTCGCCATGTCTATCTGTCTGTCTGTCTATATTAATAATATAACAGATTAAAATTAAAATATTTTAGTTATTAATTTATATTTCCATTCTTCCCGTTTCGTTCTCAACAATAAATCAAACAACTAGATACGAGTGCCGCTACCACGATAGTTTTTTGGTGCATAAGCCATAGTTGACAACCTTAGAGCGACCGCCGAGCGTAGGAATGAAAAGTGAAATACACACCACAGGAGATTGACTTCTGTACATATATAAGCTAAAGCAGTATGGAATCTACGAAGCTACGATGGAAACGAACACACTCACACCAGGCTTGAGTCGGTCCTGAACTAAGAACTAAAAAGAATGAATTCCCATTGCGGACCGAAAAGAACTAGTTCCTCGTAAACGATCTTAATCGGTCTCGGTCCCGCTCCCGGTCCGCGCTCCTTAGCTTCGATCGGTCGGAGTCGGAGCTAAAACAGTATGTGAGCGATATGTGATTGAACGAGGAAACGAATAAAGAGCGGAGCTAAATAAACTCGCTCCCCGATCTTAAACATTGTTTCGGTCGGACCCGCTCCTCGGAGCTAAAGGAACTAAAGGAACTAAAAGACCGAACTAGTTCATTTGACCGATTGACCGAGATCGGAGTGCTTCCTTTAAAGACCGAGCGGGCGCAACTCTAACTCACACAGACGCGCGCTCTACACGGCCTATATGGAGGTCGCGCGGTACCGCGAGTCCCCTCAGAGGCCGTGTAGAGCGCGCGTCTGTGTGAGTGTATTCGTTTCGATCGATTTGTTTGTAGCTTCCATACCGCTTTAGCTTATATATGCTATGTCTGAACTGTCTGTGTTTTGTGCCACGACTTTAATATGCATTGTTTTTTTTTTCAATCTTTGTTTATTTATTTCAGGTTTCATGGGGAAGGTATTGATAGAGAAATTGCTGTATTCATGCACCGAGTTAGACAGGATATATTTGCTTTTGCGCGGGAAAAAAGGCGTCAAGTCAGAAGACCGACTCGCGGATTTATATTCCTCTATAGTAAGTAAAACCAGAGCCGTGGTGGCCTAGTGGTTTGACCTATCGCCTCTCAAGCAGAGGGTCGTGGGTTCAAATCTCGGCTCGCACCTCTGAGTTTTTCGAAATTCATGTGCGCAACATTTGAAATTTACCACGAGATTTGCGGTGAAGGAAAACATCGTGAGGCAACCTGCACAAACCTGCGAAGCAATTCAATGGTGCGTGTGAAGTTCCCAATCCGCACTGGGCCCGCGTGGGAACTATGGCCCAAGCCCTCTCGTTCTGAGAGGAGGCCTGTGCCCAGCAGTGGGACGTATATAGGCTGGGATGATGAAGTATAACCAGAATCAACAAAACGGTGGAAAACCCCCGAAATTTTCACTTCAAAGTTCTGCTGAACTGCAGAACCGATTTTGATAAAACATGTCTAAGAACCATTGCTAGAAAACATGCTTTGAAATAAAAAAAAATCAGCATTCAATTTGGATCCCCGTTTAAGAGCTAAGGTACCACAGACAGACACACATAGCGGTCAGACTTGTCGATTCTATGACAAATGAAAATTATGCAAAATAATACACTATGGCATATGAAAATTCGGGCAAACGTTCCAGAATCAGGTATAGTTCTTGAGATATAGCCATGAGGTAGACAGACAGACTGTGTAGCAACATTGTCAGGGTTCTGCTTATCTCTTAAAATTAATCTCTCTTTCTTTCTTTCTCTTTTCGTGACGTAACCTTAAAAAACCTGACTGCCTTAAAAATACTAAAAAGAACAAAACAAGTCTGTGTTCTAAAACTCTGTTATGTAGCTAACTTAAAGTTCAACAGTATATACATACATATATTATCATACATACGCTTGAAAAACATAATCCTCTTTCGAGTAGTCGGGTAAACCTATATAGTTTGGTTAATTTTTTTTTTAATTTTCAGTGCTTCAATCGACTTAGGAAAGAGAGGCCTGGCGTTTTTGAGTCAAAAGTATTTGTGGTAGCTGGCGACGTAATGGAGGCTGGTTTAGGTAGGTAGAGTACTATACATACAGTCTCTTACCATCAGGGGGCCTACCACGATCTTTCCTAAACGATCCAAACGCAGAGCAGTTCAATTTAGGCACCTAAACTGAATCGTCGAAATTGGTACCACGACCTTTATTTCTCAGAGCTGAATCTCAATCGCTTACAAGTGAATGAAAGACCGATATTTTCTCTGATATATGTATCGCTATCGCTGAACCTCACTTGAAATGAATCACAAAAGTAACGTCGTAGTACGAAATAGCGATGCAGTTCAGTTTAGAGCTTAAACTGAATCGTATTAAGAGAGCGTGGTATACCCCAGGAGACCCACTTGCTTGTTTCCCATCCAGTTGAATAAAAAAAAAAGTCGAACAGACCGAATCATGTACACAGGGTGGAACCGTTCAGTAATCAATTTCACTATGATTTCCTGGACAAAAGTATATGTCAAGTCAATACACATAACAAAACATAGTTCTGGCATTTGTTGCGGGAGAAATGTGCACACAAGTGCAGTTCCGCACACCTACATGCAAAAACCAAACTGCCAACTGACTGTAATGACGACGTAAACACATAAATAATCCCACAATACACTAATAATTCGTGTACAGATGACTCAAAACTCACACATTGACAACTTGTACATCGCCGAGAAGTCGGATTTATCGCTTGGCCGATCCGAAATTTGTACGGAAGCAGACTCGATGTTGGTAAACGAATCCGACAATAATATAGTGATAAAATGTAAGACTTTGTTGTTTAGTAATTAAATAGCAATAATATGACCACAATTTCAATCAACAATCTTTTTGCAAGCTTGATGTCCCAGATTTCTTTTTACAGCAGAAAATTGAACAATTCGGCATTTTTAGCACTGCAGCGTTCACTCGTGTGACTCGTTTCGGTCTAGTTTGAAATCCGAGCGCGCCTTGTTTTATATAAAATTCGTATGCCCAGTTGGGCTTGTACTTTGACAGAGGGGAACGCGGCGAATGGCTACTCCCTTCCGTAGGATTTCCGTAGGATTTGTCAATTTAGTGCTATCATTTTGTCGCCAAAGGCGCTGACGTGTACAGATCGCGTCAGAGAAAAGGAACCCCTCTGTGTGACACGTGACAGATCAGTCTGGCCCTGCGGTTAACTATCGCGAGCTCTGAGACAAGTGCATCAAAGGGAGGACTCGGGTTCAAATTCACTTTTTGTTTTATTTATGTTTTTGGTTTATTTATTTTTTTGTAGTATTTTTCTGATAATTTAAATAAGTTGAAAAAAAAAGATATTGATCATTTATATTTTTTTAACCACATTTGAATTGATACGATCTTCGGTGGTGTGAGTGAGACAAGAGAACCTTCGTAATAATATTCGAATACGATCCGAATTGTGTAGGTAACAATTGTTTTATTGTTATTCCACGAGCGGACATCAACTCATAATTCTTATAACATTCAATACTCGCATTGCAAGTTACATTCACATTCACAGTCCATTTTCACCAAGCGGTGAATGACAATTATCAAAAATATCTCTTTTTTAAATGTAACAAATTTCCCCCATCGAAATCCTCGGAATCGAACTCGGTTCATTGCGAGCAGCGCACAGGTCAAACTCTTCGATTTGCCGCTAGGCCATTTCAATACCTGACGATGGTTGCAAAATTAATAGTTCCTAGTTGCGTGCCATTGTCATTAGTATTCAGTAGATATGCACCAAGCTCCAAAGCAAAGACAACCTTATCGCACAGTAAATAGCGACTTTCAAAGAGACAGCGACTGTAGATATACTGAGTTCTAACTTTGTTTTTCGTATTGAGTCTTTGAGGGTGGCAGATTTATTTGTAGTTTACTTAATCTTTGCATCCTGTTCTAGCTAATGCGTATAGATATGAACAGATAGATTACGTTTATTACCGATTGTTGCACTACCTTATTGTAACTTCAGAGAATTATCGAAGACTGCTGTATTAAACTGCTACTTAAGGTTGAATGTAGGATAATACACTTTATGAGTCCCATTTACTAACCTGAGGGTATATTTTTAACGAAATTTACAAATCGTTACGTTTCGTGTCGATCTCCTTGTGTGAATATCTCCACGTTGTAATATTGTCCGATTTATTAAGTTCACGAAAAGCTTTTATTATTTCGATTAACAACTTTTTTGAAGGCTATAATTGTTGTTCTCTGGGAACAAAAATAAGATATTTTATAAAAAAAATAGCACGGGATATGAACGTAACGGTAAGTTTTAAATAATAATATTTATTGTTGAAATATTTCTGACCAATTGCACTTTTCATGTATGTATTTCTAATATTATTGTTTTCTTTTATACAGAGAAAAACAGATCAATACCTACAAAGCAAAATTTTTGTGAAATTAACACATTTATTTAAAACTAGCTTATGCCCGCGACGTCGTCTGCGCGGACCTAGGTTATTGCGCGGTGGCGTCCTCTACCTGAATAAAAAGTATTCTATGTTGATCCTTAGGGCTTAAACTATCTCTATACCAAATTTCATCAAATTCAGTCCAGCGGTTTCGACGTGAAAGCGTAACAGACTGGCAGACAGACCGACAGACAGAGTTATTTTCGCATTTATAATATTACTACCATATGCCCGCGACTTCGACTGCGCGGACCTAGATTATCGCGCGGTGGCGCCCTCTACTGGAACAAAAAGTATCCTATGTTGATCCTTGGGGCTTAAGCTATCTCTATACCAAATTTCATCAAAATTGGTTCAGCGGTTTTAACGTGAAAGCGTAACCGACAGACAGACAGACAGACCGACAGACAGACAGACAGAGTTACTTTCGCATTTATAATATTAAGTAGGGATACGTTCAAGGCGTGTATTTACCTAATATTATTTTGAAGTTTTCTTAGATCACCATGTTGCAACATATTTTAAAAGGTTTGAATGTTTTAGGTTACCTACTGGGGATGGATGTCTTCAATGGGACCAGGCGAGCTAGTGGAAATAGGCGGCCGCATGAACAGTGAGCGATATCTTGAAGTGTTAAAGGACGTAATGCTGCCGTCAGTGCGTGTGACTTATCCTGAAGGACAAATTTACCTGGTTCACGATAATTCTTCAGTGCATAAGTCCAAAATCGTCAGAGACTGGCTAAATTACCAAAAAAACATAACGGTGTTTGAATGGCTGACTAAAAGTCCGGATCTAAATCCAATAGAAAACTTGTGGGGTCAGATGGTATTGAATTGGGACTCCAGTGAGATAAGATCTAATAAGAATTTGGATAATGAGGTAAATGAAACATGGGAACTGTTGTGTAATAGTGATACATGTTTCAAAGTGGTTGCGAGCATGAAAACACGGCTTCAAGAAGTATAAAAGACAGTGAGAGCTATCCTCTCCGTTACTAAAAGGAACATTAATTACTAACCAATAAAACAGTATTAGAACGAAAGAGCAAGTGTTAAAAATCCTATCAAGTGTTATTATTCCTATTATTGTTATTTCGTAGTTGATCAATAATAAACATACCTTTATTATGATCAGTCAAATTACCCTTGTTGACGAGTCATTTGTTAATGATGCACCATCTGACCTCACATAGGTATTGTCTTAATGTGTTGTGTCAAGGTTATCAGAAACTGTGATAAAAGAGAAAGATGTAAATTGCTATACTATTAAGTTTAGCATGTTGGTTCTTTCTCAGTAATCACAGCGACAATTAATGTTAACAGTCTAAAATATGTGTTGTTTTTATAAATTAATATGATGTATGCGAAAGCAAGTGTTTCTATTAATAAATTTAGTTGAATTTAAAACCTAAGTAAATAATCATATTTTACGACAGATTGAAAACTGTATACCTATACCTACTGACCCAGAAATCTATGGATAAATAAACAAATATTGCGTTTGCAACATGCCTATCTTTTTTTATACCTCATGCCTATTTTAACAAAGATCTCTAATATTAATCAACGGCAGGTGATTAATAAAAACAAAAAAGAAAAACAAAAAGGTCTCAAGCCGCAGGGGGCTTGAACTGAGAACCTTAGTAAGACGAGGCAGGTTGAAGCCAACTATCTATCCACTAGACCAACTGGCTTCCTACATAACGTGACAAAAATATTGAACGCTTTGATGTCATTACCAAAGGGGGGTTCCTTTTCTCTGACGCGATCTGTACATGAAGAGGTGACGTTTTAAATGTGCCCCCACTGCTAAATCTGTACCTTACATGCAAAGTTTTTCTTTGTATTCAAGTGAAGTAAAAAAACTTAATAAAACATTTAACTTTCCAGGATTATCCGAGGAAGACAGAACTCTTCTGATCAACCGTGTCAACATCATATTCCATGTAGCTGCGAGCGTCAGGTAACTAAAGGGCTTCCTTACACGTGCTCGTTACTAGAACAGTATAACAAGTTTCCCTACAGAAATCCGACGGAGACGTCTAGACAGAGCGAGGGCTATCGTTTTTTCTCTCACTAGATGGCGCCACTGTAGCGTGAGGTTTTTAAAAGTCTGTTATAACGGCTGTGAAAACAAAGTTTAGACTAAAATCATATTTAATACATTGTAAAACAGTGCCATAAACATATCGAGCAACCACAGCATTGCATAATCCCGTTTTGTTCGGAAAAAAGGGAGGACAAAAGTTTTTGAAAGACAAAACTGTCTCAAATTACAGACGTTCATTGCCCCTTATCGCATAATTGCCATAATTAATTTCAGATAACGCAAAATATTCACAAAATTATTCAAATTATAAATAAACCCGCGTAGCTCACCCAAAAACTATGAGATTTGACATTTCGTTGACCTCACGCTACACTAGCGCCTCTAGCGGAAAATTCATTCGCGATAGCCCCCATTGCGCGGGGTGTGAGGGGTGAGACGCGGGTGGGAGGAGCCTTTATTTATTTATTTTAAAAATATAGCCTCTAATTATTGAAATTCGGAAGCTGTCGAATTACTATTTAAGTTACGATTGATTTTTCTCTATTTTTTCTTTCATAGTGTCACGTAGTAAAAAAACAAGTAAAGTTGGAGTAAAAATTCGAATTGGAGGTTACTTTGGGAATTAATTGTATCGAGTGAAGTGTGATGAATCGTGAATCGAAAGCTTCAATCATGATAATATACCTAATCAAGAATGATATACCTATAATTTTCTCACGTCTACAAATATCAACGTTTCGTATAAAAATAAGTAGGATTATTCATGGGGTAGTTTTGCGTATCTTACTCAGGGAACGGCCTTAATAGTAGCACGTGTCCTATACACACATACTAGTAGGTAGCATTTGCTCAATAGTAGCATGCTTTCGTTTATTAACTAGCATGTGTAACAGTAGCTATATTAAAGCCGGTTTGTCAAACGCGAGCGCTCGCGATCGCATACTAGCGTATAGCTCCCTTTCTACGGTTGTCTTAAGACGTGTGTAAGAAAGAAGTTTTTGACCATGTAATTTTGTTTCTTCAGATTCGATGACCCGCTGACTTTTGCCTCCAAAATGAACCTCCAGGGTACGAAGGAGATAGTCGATTTGACCAAAGAAGTTGCTAATTTGTCGGTAAGAATTTGTATTGTACTGTTTCGTACTTATACATATTATCGACCTTATGGTTAGTACTTAGTACTAACTACATAAAGGTGTTTTTGACGTCTTGGTAACGTATATTTTCTAAAAGATCCAAGGAAATGTCGTCCTTATCTTCGTGATCATAGAACGCCAAGTACGTCATCGTAGCACTTGTTGAGGATTCGTTCTGATTCCAAATTAGAGGATAGTAATGGAATTTCATACAACATTGCCAGCCGAAGCCATCGAAGAGATTACTTTTTGTTTCAAATTAGGAAGAAAATACATTTATTTAACGTCATAAAAACAGTCATAGAACAAATACAAGATATACATGACGCTAAACCGGAGATGGAGGATGGTAATGGAATTTCGTACAACTTTGCCGGCTAAGGCCAGCAAAGAGATTGTCTTTTGTTTCAAATTAGAGGATAGTAATGGAATTCCATACAACATTGCCGGCCAAGGCCAGCAAAGAGATTGTCTTTTGTGTCAGTAGGTTTTATTTCTTTTGTTGACTATCTATGGCATATTGCCAATAAAAAAAATAGTATTTTGGCGGGAATAGAAAAAATGGTTTTTATGGTTTATATCTAAAACAATTGTTTTTTTTATTCAAATAACTTTACTAATAGAGTTTCTATGGCAATAGCTACTTATGACGTCATAAGTCACTATTTGTTCGCCAACTCAATCAACTAACTATTTATTTGTTTTAAAGCAACAAAAAATCTAATTATACAGTAAATCGAAAATTAATCTGGTTTTTAGGGCTAAAATAAAGCGTTTTTTACTGGAGTCGTCGTGCCTTCCAATTATTTTTTAATGGCGTCACCTATTGGTCATTATAATTATTGATTATTTCCTAGGCTCTGGTCCACATATCGACGTCCTACTCGAACACCAACAGGGACCCCATAGAGGAGATCATGTACCCCCCTCACGCGGAGTGGAGGGACACATTGAAGGTCTGCGAGAGCATAGACGAACATACACTGAGAGTGTTGACGCCTAAGTAAGTGTTAGTATAATTAAAAAAGAACACATTATGACACTTTTCTTCTAACGAAATAGTCCTACTAATATCATAAATCTGAAAGTTTGTGAGTGAGTGGGTGCGTATGTTTGTTACTTCTTCACGCTGAAACAGCTGAACGGTTTTTAATGAAATTTACCAAGTAGTTAGTTTATAACCTGGATTAAAACATAGGATACTTTTTATTCCGATATTCCCACGGGATAGGGATAAAATCAAGAAATATCAACCGCTGGGTTTGCAGTCATGAAATTTGGCATTCGTGTTTTAATTTAACGTCAGTGAAAACGATGTAATTTTAGGGAATTCCCACGAGAATTCAATAAAATCCCGGAATTTAATTTCAACTGCTGTATCTAATGATTCACGCGTGCGAGCGAAGCCGCGGGTAAACGCTAGTGTTATAATATTATACTATTTTTTTACCATTACGATACAGGGCAAATCCAAAAAGTTTATATTACCAAGTTTTGATTACCTTGTCTGTGGCAGCGCCCGCTTTAGCGCATGCGCGCACATGCGCAGTGATGTACTGGGTTTTACCGCCATTCCATTCATACGTGTCGTTTTGTTGTACGAATTTTCGTGGGAAAATTTTGTTTTTGTTTAAAAATGTCTGATATCAGTGAATGCGAAGAAAATTTGACTCCACCCGATATTTTAGATTCGGCCACACACATGGGGGAGGCCTATGTCCAATAGTGGACGTAGTATGATTTTTTTGTAATAGGTACTTCTTCTTCTTCTCTAAATATGGCTTTCTGTTCTTATTAGGACAATTTCGCCAGTGTCAAAGTACTCTCTTTGAGAGGGACGTTGTTCGGTAGTTGTAGATTTTGCAACTTGATAGTAAAATTTCAGAAACCATGTGGAGACTTGCGCATTAAAAAATGTCAGACACGAGAGCAATATAGAATTTTGTGATCACTGTTCACTGTTAAGGTTAATCGCCGCATAAAATACTATCAAAATTATACTTCAACTAGCCAAAGAAACAGAAATAGCAAAATTATACATTGTCTACATCCGCCATGTTCGAATGCCACAAATCGAATCTTTTGTAATCCTACTAATATTATAAATGTGAAAGTTTGTGAGTGAGTGAGTGAGTGAGTATGTTTGTTACTTCTTCACGCTCAAACGGCTGGACAGATTTTGATGAAATTCGGCAAAAAGTTAGTTTATAACTTGGATTAAAACATAGGATACTTTTTATCCCGATATTCCCACGGGATAGGGATAAAATCTCAAAATAATAACCGCTGGGATTAGAGTCATGAAATTTGGTATGTAGGTAACTGGACGTCTGGAATAATACATAAGCGACTTTTTGACCCGATATTCCTACGGGATATCTAGGGACAAAGACCGCATAGTTTACGCGTGCGAAGCCGCGGGTAAAAGCTAGTACTGTTATATAACTAATTGCAGGTATCTAGGAGAGCTGCCAAACACTTACACTTTTACCAAGCAACTAGCAGAACACGTGGTGTACGAGTACAAAGGGAAATTACCAGCCGTCATTATACGACCTTCCATTGGTAAGTAGCCCATAGACATTTTTTTGGGTTCTGTAGGCGAAATGTCAAAAACGGAATCCATATAGTTTCGCAATGTCTGTCTGTCTGTCCGTCCGCGGCTTTGCTCAGGGTCTATCTGCTAGAAAGATGTAGTTTTGCACGAAGGTATATGTAAAGTATGCCGACAAAATGGCACAATAAAAAATTAAAAAAAACTTTTTATAGTATCTCCCATAGACGTAAAGTGGGGGTAATTTTTTTTTCTCATCTAACCTTGTACTGTGGGATATTGTTGGATAGGTATTTTGAAATCATGAGGGGTTTGAAATTAAATGTAGGTACATTTGAAATTTACGAGCTTTGCGGTGAAGGAAAACATCGTGAGGAAACCTGTAAAAAACCTGTGAAGCAATTCAATGGTGCTTGTGAAGTTCCCAATCCGCACTGGGCCGTGGGAACTATGGCCCAAGCCCTGGTCTGAGAGGAGGCCTGTGCCCAGCAGTGGGACGTATATAGGCTGGGATGATGATGATGGTAATAATCTGGTAGTGACATCCTGGTAGTCCAGCAGCATCATCTCCGGAGGAGGGAATTCTTCGATAGTTGATAGCATCGACTTGAAATTTGGTATGCAAATGTAGTTTGGGTGACAATAGAATAGAATAGAAAGGTGTTTATTTCCCTAGTTCGTATGTTACATAAATAAAAAATAAATAAATAAATATCGTGGGACACTTGACACCAATTGACCTAGTCCCAAACTAAGCAAAGCTTGTACTATGGGCACTAGGCAACGGATAAACATACTTATATAGATAAATACATACTTAAATACATATTAAACATCCAAGACCCGAGAACAAAAATTCGTATTATTCATACAAATATCTGCCCGGCCGGGATTCGAACCCGGGACCTCAAGCTTCGTAGTCAGGTTCTCTAACCACTTAGCCATCCGGTCGACCAAACAGACATAATTCCAACAGGCCTGTATGTTGTATGTCAGCTACTTACAGTCTACTTATGTCTGTCTGAAAGATCTATATAAGTGACGAAGTGGCGTGGTCTGTGTGGTTAGTTTGTAGGTACAGAATAGATTTATATAAATTTAAAATGTGGTTTTATATTGCCTTATCCTATTTATAACTAATTACAGTCTATGGGGACGTGGAGTCGGGAAACAATAATGTACAACTGGGAATGTACGCGCAATAATGTACGACGTGATAATCCGACGCATTTTTGCTTCCGATTATCATGCCGTACATTATCATGTCGCGCATTATCAGGGCGTACAAAATATTGCGCGCACAGTAATGTACGTAGTGATAATCTGAATCCAATGGAATCGAATGAATAGACATTATTTCGCCGCGGATCGAGCGAGATCGATATAGTCGGAGCAGATCCGACTCGGCTGGGTTAGGTTGAACAGCCTCGTTCGCCGCTCTCGCCCTTCGTTAGGTATTTTTTTTTATTTCAATCACGGAAATCGTAAAGCATGATAATCGGAAAACATAATGCTTCGGATTATCACTTCGTACATTATTGGTTCCCTGCTAGTTCGGTACGGGGTGATAATGTACGGCATGATAATTGACAAGATTCCATTTTTTCAACACCTGTAAATTACTACAGGAATCGAAAGAGTTTTGCCTCCTGAACATGGCAAAATATTTATTATAATTTATTTCTCCATATTTAAAAAATACAATATAATTAAAAAATGTATCTGAATTTGCCAATACTACGACAGAATAGATATGTTTCCTTTGCCTTTTACACAAGAAAAAGCAGCTGTCATAATTTTGACAACGTCTACTTCAGATTTACGCATGATTTACGTGATCTTTTTTTTAATAGAGACTAGACAAAAGTAATGGATCTATTATATCGTAGTTTTAGAGTTAAGCCCTTTTCCAATAAGCACATCTTAAAAAATTTGTAATAAATTAATTAATAATCGTAGCGAAATTTTAAAAATATCAGCGTCTTTCTATTTCCAAGCAGAATACAGAGAACGAATCAAATTATAGTCTTAGAAATATGAAATGTTGTCAATTCGTGCATTATCAAGTCGTACATTAACCTACACCCGAGCGGTCGATCGCTTGCTGAGCAGCCGACTCCTGTCTTTTTTTGGTACATAGTCGATTTCACCTAGTCTAGTGTTAGTTAGGAGGGGGTTGTGCTGACCGAATCCAAAATAAGCGTCACCAGGGGTGACAATGTTACCCAAAGTGTAGGCTGTAGGGTGTAGTTTTGACGACCGGATGGCCCAGTGGTTAGAGCACCTGACTACGAAGCTTGAGGTCCGGGGTTCGAATCTCGGCCGGGGCAGATATTTGTATGAATAATACGAATATCGGGTCTTGGATGTTTAATATGTATTTAAGTATGTATTTATCTATATAAGTATGTTTATCCGTTGCCTAGTGTCCATAACACAAGCTTTGCTAAGCTTACTTTTCGACTAGGTCAATTGGTGTGAATTGTCCCGTGATATTTTTTTATTTTAATGTAAGTTCAGTTGACAAAAAGTACAGTCAGCAAAAATTTTTTATTAAAATTAAAAAAAAAATTCTTTTCTTGTGTCTTACTTATTATGGTTTTTGTTCAAAGTGATCCCAAGCGTATCTGAGCCTATACCTGGATGGATTGAAAACTTCAATGGCCCAACCGGTATATTAGTCGCATGCGGTAAAGGTACGTGCATTTAAAGACACACACACACACACACACACACACACACACACACACACACACAATATCCATACTAATATTATAAATGCGAAAGTAACTCTGTCTGTCTGTCTGTCTGTTACGCTTTCACGCCAAAACCGCTGAACCGATTTGGATGAAATTTGGTACAGAGATAGAATAGACCTTGGGAAAGGACATAGGCTATCTTTTATTGCGAAAAAAAGGCTTTAAGGGGTTAAAATAGGGGGTGAAAGTTTATATGGTGGAAGTTCGTCGCTGTCGAAGATAAAACTATGAAACTTGGCATTTAGGCATTTAATATACAATTCCATATCCATACTATTAATATTATAAATGTCAAAGTGTGTTTGTATGTTTGTCCGTCTTTCACGCCGTAACGGAGCGACGGATCGACGTGATTTTTGGCATGGAGATAGTTTATGGGCCCGAGAGTGATATAGGCTACTTTTTATCCCGGAAAAATGCACAGATCCCGAGGGAACAGCGCGCGATAACCGAATACCACGCGGGCGGAGCCGCGGGCAAAAGCTAGTGAGGATATAAATATGAGGATTCCCCGGAGTGCCCAACCTGCGGAGGAAAGGACTTACGGTCCAGGTGTGAGTCGTCGCTGGGAGTAAAGTTATGTCCTGATAATATGGTGGCAGCAATGCCATCATCGAAATAATCCTGGGAGGCGATAAACTTACTTGCAGTAGAAGTTATCAAAGTCAAAGTCAAAATCTCTTTATTCAATTTAGGCTATGATAAGCACTTATGAACGTCAAAAAATCTACCACCGGTTCGAAAAAACCTCTGTTGAGAAGAATCCGGCAAGAAACTCAACGAGGTATTTTTTTTTAAACAGATTCACAATATTTATAAATGATATCTATATACTATACATTACAAGTATTTAACACAATTTTATTTTTAACACAGTAGGTTCGCTATTTGAAGGGATCGCTAATGCGGATCGGAATTATTATTATATATATACTACTATATTAGATTAACATTTAACAACAACAATGATAATTATAAATTCATTCATTTAAAAAACCCGTACGTTATAATAAAGTATTGTACCTACGTTATTTCAGGTAATTATACTTTATACTTTATGAGAAAAATAAAGTACGCGAAAATACTTAATTTCGCATGATTTTATTTTTTAGAAAGTTTTTTTCTGTGATTAATAGCAAATGGCGAGACGAAAGAAATAAGCGTCTTTGAATCTGATAAAAAGTGAATTACTTTACTTTAGTTTAAATATAGACTGTGAAGATGCTGTGCAATTGTTTAACAGTGATAATAATTTAATACAACTTGCAAAAAGCAATAAAAATATGTTTTTAAATATAATAGTAGAGAAAAATAAATTATCCGTTATTTTGACACTGTGTAGGTACTTTTTTTTCGCCTTAATAAGCAATGTACTTTAATTGCGAAAAAAAAGGTGGCATCCCTAATTGCAACCCTTGAAATTAAACCATTCCATCCCATATTCCATCCCATTCCATCCCATGCCATTGCGTTCTATTTCAGTCCAGTCCATGCATTGTTGCTCATTCAATAGGGATGTTGACACCACCAATCAACTGACGTACTTTTTATGAGCTGTCAAAACACAATCCTCCCATAGAGTTTCAATGGCAATAGCGAATTATGACGTCATTATCCGGCAACTCAATCAACTAACTATTTATTTGTTTTAAAGCAACGAAAGTCTAATTTTACAGTAAATTGAAAATTAATCTGGTTTTCAGGGCTAAAATAAAGCGTTTTTACTGGAGTTGTGCCTTTGAATTATTTTTTAATGGCGTCATCATCCCTATTCCATTTCGTTTTACAAACTAATATGGTTAGAACCTAACCAACAAAAAGTTGGAAAACTCCCGACTTTGTCACTTCAAAGGTCAATATCTCAAGAACAGCTTTACCAATTTTGATGAAACATGTTTAAGAATCATCGCTATAAAACCCAATTTCAAATAAATAAAACCGCATTCAAATCGGTCTACCCGTTTAAGAGCTACGGTGCCACATACACGCAGACGCACATCGCGGTCAAACTTATAACACCCCTTTTTTGCGTCGATAAACTATCTCTGTGCCGAAAACACGTCGATCCGTCGCTCCGTTTCGACGTGAAAGACGGACAAACATACATACAAACATACACACTTTCTCATTTATAATATTAGTATGTGGATTTGCTCGAGTACTGCCTTTTCGCAACTCTTCATTTCGCAAACTCTCAAATTGTAAATATTTCAGGACTTATTTCAGGGCCATCGTATAGAACCGTTTAAGTTAGGTTAGGTTAGTTTTATAAAAAATGTGAAATATTAACTGTTTCAGAAATATTAAACGGGTGGAAAATGAATAGTTGCAAAATGAAACAGGTTGCCAAACGTTATTCGCCGAAACATTAGTAAACCGGATTTGCTTTATAAATAAGAACAATAGCGCACTCTTGACAGTAGTCATATAGATGTATATATATATATATATATATATATATATATATATATATATATAAAATATATATATATGAACTAAAATATTGTCTTTGCTCACCCGCGACCTTAAGATAGCTAAGTCTATGCAAATTATGCGTGTTCATGCAGTTCCTCCACCTCCACACTGTAAGAACACACACAAATTACACAAACCCATCTATCACCACCACCACAACACACTGACACGTTTCGAACTCAACCAGAGCTCATCTTCAGAGTGACACAACCGTACACCATGCTATTATACCAGTTCTTAGACTAACAAACCACCACCACTGTTTTAATTTGCCAAACAAAACAAAAAACTACCCGCAAAATATTAATAAATTTTAAGTATGCTACAAAACTACCTTGATTTTTTAATTTTTATTTATTTATTGTCAAGGGATGTTTTACTAACTATCGTTGCATAATTTGCATAGACTTAGCTATCTTAAGGTCGCGGGTGAGCTAAGAAAATATTTTAGTTCATTGATATGGACCTCCGCAAAGTAACGCCTGATTCAATAAATTATATTCAATATATTATATATTTTATTCAACTGGTTGGTAAACGAGCCACTTGCTGGTGGTGATGGTAAGAGATCACCACCACCCATAGACACCTGCAACACCAGGTTTACCTTTATAATATATTTTTCAGGTATCATGCGCAGTATATATTCAGATCCTGACTTGAGACCAGACTACATGCCTGTCGACATATCTATCAAGCATATCATAGCCGCCGCCTGGGCTAGAGGGACCAAGCCGTGAGTAACTTTCAGTCAAAGTTATTAAATTAAATACTCTTTGTATGCAACTTAGTAGATTCATCTGAAGTTTATGCTTGTACTACTTGTTTACCTCTATTAGCAATTAGCAACAGGTGTACTTATTTGTCTTACCCCCTATAGTATGAGCCGTAACTAAAATATAAAAAATCCAAAAAAAAAAACACCTAAGCTAGGTATTTATAAGCTAAAAATCGTCACTACTTTTAAAAAACTCGTATCACGAAATGGATAATTTTTCCGCGTGCACTTTATGACCATTACGTCAAGGTTCAATTTCGTTCACGTATTGATTTGAGATACGAGATTTTTTCAAAGTAGTGACGAAACAAATCTGTTTATATTAGTAATTTAATTTAATTTCTGCTGGGATATATTTTTTTTATATTTCATATATTGTTCCAATACGTTACCATTCCAGTTTGAGTCCGACGGACGACATTGAGATCTACAATTGCTGCGCTGGCAACCTCAACACTCTGTCGGTCGGTGAGCTGGTGCAGATCGGCACGTCTTTAGCACCGGAGTATCCCCTGAACGACATGCTCTGGAATGCCGGCGGATCAATTACCACGTCCAAGAATTTGCATTATTTCAAGGTGAGAATACATTATATTGGTTTTTTTGAGTCTTTTTATTTTTTATTTTTTTTTCTATATCTGCAAACACTGCAACATAGGGCGTCTTAAAGTTCCCATTGCACAGAGACTTGTAAAGCAGTGGTTAATCACACGGAATTATAGTGAAACGGAGGATATTATTGAAGCGATTAAGAAAAAATAAACCTCATCTATACACACACACACACACACACACACACACACACACACAGACACACACACACACACACACATATTTATTTGAATTTGTATCTATTTGTAGCTTATATTTAATGTGTAACCACCAAAATTTTTATAATCTAGAACATTTGTATCCTTTTGGTCTATTGGTAGTAATATAAATTGGTAGTAATATAATTGTAATTTTGTCAACCGCACTCGCAGAGGGCCAAGATACAGGCTTAGCCTAGTTTGGCCTCTGACGGATTACTAAGTTTTGTATTTTTTTTTTGTAATACTTGCTTATTCCCGCGACTTCGTCTGCGCGGACCGAGGTTATCGCGCGGTGGCGCCCTGTACCGGAATAAAAAGTATCCTATATTGATCCTTGGGGCTTAAATATCTCTATACCAAATTTCATCAAAATCCTCCATCCATTCTTTTTTCGATTGCTTTTCTCTACCACTCAAAGGTTGACTGGCAGAGATCCCATCAGGGATAAGTCCGCCTTTGTACTTAGCACTTTCTTTTGTGTGTTATTTTTGTACCTATTTCCTTTTTGTACAATAAAGTTTAAACACAAACAAACAAAATCGGTTCAGTGGTTTCGACGTGAAAGCGTAACAGACAGACAGACAGACAGAGTTACTTTCGCATTTATAATATTAGTAGGGATAGTTAGTGTTTAGTTTTGTAGGTAACTAAGGGGCCCCATACATCCCTGTATTATTATTATTATTTTTATTGTAATTTTCTCTTTAATCGTATACTGTAGTTTTTAAGTATTTTGTGTGTAATTATTTTATTTTGAAAAAAAAAACTTTCTGCCAAGTTTCTTGCGGCGCATTCTTCTTGGCAATGATGGTCTTTCCGAAAGCGCTGGTAGTTTAAAAAGCCGGCCAAAAGCGTGACGGACACGCCCAAAATAGGGTTCCGTAGCCATTACAAAAAAATTAAGTAATATTTTGCTAAGGATTTCGTATTTTACACGGAACCTTCCAAGTTTAGGTATATTTTATATCTTACGCTGCTATTTACTCATAAACTACTAATTATTTATTTTTTGCTATAGTTGGTGTGCAATAAAGAGTTATTGTATTGTATTCTCAAGCAAACTTGGCCATTATAGTTTTCCTTGGAAGTTTGATATACTGGCTACCATTCTCAATTTTTTCAAATTTTTCCACCCACCGGTTTAGATTTTAGAGTGGGGGACGCTCGATTTTGATGAAAATTTGCACTTTAAAGTTGAATATTTCGCAAACAAATTACTGAATCGAAAAACCTTAGCAAACCCCTAATGGTTTTAAAATACCTATCCAATGATACCCCACACTATAGGGTTGGACGAGAAAAAAAAATCACCGCCACTTTACGTCTATGAGAGCTACCCTAAAAAAATTGTTTTTTAATTTTTAATTGTAGGTACTATTCTGTCGGAATAGTTTACCTATATATCCGTGCAAAATTACAGCTTTCTAGCATTGATAGTACCTGAGCAAAGCCGCGGACAGACAGACAGACAGACATGGCGAAACTATAAGGGTTCCGTTTTTGCCATTTTGTCTCCGGAACCCTAAAAAGAGACCAGCGCTGGCAATCGAACCCAGGTCCTCAGCAATCCATGCTGCGTGCTATAACCCCTACGCCATCGCTGGACAGGTAAATAGACACGAATTTTTAGGGTTCCGGAGCCAAAATGGCAAAAACGGAACCCTTATAGTTTCGCCATGTCTGTCTGTCTGTCTGTTTGTCCGTCCGCGGCTTTGCTCAGGGACTATCAATGCTAGAAAGCTGTAATTTTGCACGAATATATAAGTAAACTATGCCGACAAAATAGTTTACTTAAAAATTCAAAAACTTTCTTCAATTCAATTCAAAAAAATTTTTTAGGGTACCTTCCATAGACGTAAAGTGGCGGTGTTTTTTTTTTCTCATCCAACCCTATAGTGTAGGGTATCGTTTGATAGGTATTTTAAAACCATTAGGGGTTTGCTAAAACGATTTTTCGATTCAGTCATTTGTTTGCGAAATATTCAACTTTAAATAGCAAATTTTCATTAAAATCGAGCGTCCCCCCACCTCTATAATCTAAACCGGTGGGTGGAAAAATTTGAAAAAATTCAGGATGGTAGTCAGTATATCAAACTTCCAAGAAAAACTATAACGGCTAAGTTTGCTTGAGAATTATTAGTAGTTTATGAGTAAATAGCAGCGTAAGGTATAAAATATACCTAAACTTGGAAGATTCCGTATAAAATACGAAATCCTTAGAAAAATATTACTTAATTTTTTCGTAATGGCTACGGAACCCTATTTTGGGCGTGTCCGACACGCTCTTGGCCGGTTTTTCCACTACGCTATTTCAGCAGCAGCACTAGCGACATCTATGTTTCACTCTCATCGAGAGATGTCACATTCTTTTGGAACTAACCGCTCACCCACACAAGCCCTGGACTTGGACCTGGGTTCGATTCCCAGTGCTGGTTTCTTTTTCTGGTTTGTCTGTGCATCCATCTCTCAGTTTGTATTTTCGATGTAAGAATTCATTTCTCACACACACAAACATCAAGCCTGTATTCCCAAATGGGCTAAGAGTACACGAAACGCTACGTCCCACTGCTGGGCACAGGCCTCCTCTCGGAATGAGAGGGCTTGGGCCATAGTTCCCACGCGGGCCCAGTGCAGATTGGGAACTTCACACGCACCATTGAATTGCTTCGCAGGTTTGTGCAGGTTTCCTCACGATGTTTGCCTTCACCGCAAAGCTCGTGGTAAATTGCGCACATGAATTTCGAAAAACTCAGAGGTGCGAGCCGGGATTTGAACCCACGACCCTCTGCTTGAGAGGCGATAGGTCAAACCACTAGGCCACCACGGCTACGTCCATACCGTACACCATAATACTTCCTAGTACCCTTAGCGTCAGTTTTCGGTTACAAAATACGTCTCGATCGCGTTCGCGTTAAAATCTCAATTTGTATGGAAACACGAACATCGCAAACGTTCCGCTAGAGGCGCTGTTCGTGTTTCCATAAAAATTGAGATTTTAACGCGAACGCGATCGAGACGTATTTTGTAACCGAAAACTTACGCTAAGGCACTGGTCCCACCGCGAGCTAGTAAGCTATGAGCTATCGGCTATTTTCTAGCCCAAGAAACGAACAAAAGATAATCGCTTCCGTGTACATAAAAGAGAGAGTTATATTTTTATAGTTCATAGCTGGCTGTTCACACTGCCGGCGAGGATACTCTCCCACCGCCCGGCGAGTAAGCGATAATTCCATAGAATTGTTTACTGGCCGCCCGGCGATTGTCAACTGTTTCTAGTACAGAATTTTACTAGTTGACCGCCGAGCTCGCCGATAGCTGGCGGTGGGACCACTGTCTACTAGTTGACCGCAGCGATAAGCTATCGACTATAAAACTAGCTGAACGGTACTCGCCGAAGCCTGCGAATAACCCCCCGGCTGAGCTAGTGCAGCGTGTAATCACCCGTCGCACGCAAACACTCGCTTATAGCCGAGCGTCTAAACTAGCAAAACTATACTTGCTTCTCGCCTCTCGCCCACTCGTTTGTAGTTTATAGTTTTACTCGCTAATAGTTTGTAGCCGCCGGTGGGACCAGTGCCTTAGGGTACAAATGTTAGGCTAACAGTTAGTCTAAGATCTTGTAGCATAATGATTGTGTTGCTCTGAAGATGAGCTCTGGTTGTGTTCGAAACGCGTCAGTATATTGTGGTGGTGGTGATAAAGGGGTTTGTGTGATTTGTATGTGTTCTTACAGTGCGGAGGTGGAGGAACTGCATGAACACGCATATCTTGCATAAACTTAGCTCTATCATAAGGTCGTGGGTGAGCAAAGAAATTCTTTTTAACGACCGGATGGCTAAGCGGTTAGAGAACCTGACTATGAAGCTTGAGGTCCCGGGTTCGAATCCCGGCCGGGGCAGACATTTGTATGAATAATACGAATGTTCGTTCTCGGGTCTTGGATGTTTCATATGCATTTAAGTATGTACTTATCTTTAAGTATGTTTATCCGTTGCCTAGTATCCATAGTACAAGCTTTGCTTAGTTTGGGACTAGGTCGATTGGTGTCAAGTGTCCCATGATATTAATGTAAAGATCAAAGATTAATAAGCTGTTCCACCGTCCACGGTTAAATGTGATGCCGTCTCCATTTGTTTTGTTCGAATAGACGGAGACGGCATCACATTTAACCCTCAGTTAATACTAATCAATTGGTGGTGAAACAGCCCCTAAAACTGATTATTTACAGGTCATTTTTCTACACCTTCTACCGGCTATACTTGTTGACGTTTTACTGTGGATGTTTGGCAAAAAACCAATGTAAGTAAACTTTGTTATTCGATGTTATTTTTTTACCCGACTACGGCAAAGCCAAGGAAGGGTAATGATTTTAGCAGTCTATGTATGTTTGTATTTACGTATGTTCCAGCGTAGCGTCTACACTACTCATCCGATTTGAATAAATAAGGTGTCAATCGATTCGTTATTATACTCCGGGTAACATAGGATATCTTTTAATATATTTTTATTTATTTTTATTTATTTATTAGGACCTTCAACAACAAGTACACTTTTTCATATGTTTACAAGATACATGTACAATCTAACACTAAGTGCCTCATCAGTTACAGAAGGACACCGCATGCAATATAAAAAAAATATGAGTCGGATTTTACATAACAAAACCAGGGCAACTAAAAAAAAAATTTTTACGTAAGGTGGCGTGTGAGGCAGTTTTAGATAGCCCTTAAAAATTGATGTTGAGGTTCCTTAGTAGGTTTTAGGTTCAACGTAAGTGTTGAGGAGCTATTAGCTCTGAAAGTCGTCAAAATTGTATAAAGATAGAAATATAAAGTTATCTCGTATGAATTTCAATTGAGCGGCAACACTAGGTACATTAATTTTGTAGCAATATAGAGGTACAGTTTTAATAAACCGTTCCAATTCCAAACCAAATCCCAACAGAATTTACAATACAATAACTCTTTATTGCACACCAACACATAGTAAGAAGTACAGAAAACACAGGTATATATAGAGATTTTCTAAGGTAAGCAATAGGCGGACTTATCGCTTCAGAGCGATCTCTTCCAGGTAACCTTTACAATGGACAGAAGTAAGGAATACATTTTAGCAGGTGGTGCAATACAGTAGATTAGAGCAATATAACACTAACTCATACAATACACATACACAACAAATCTAAATAGATAGATAGGTAGATATATACATAACCACATATAATTTATTTGTAATAATATATGCATACAGCTTTTACTTCACTAGTTCGCCATTAGATATCGCTCTCAGGTGTAATCCCCATCCTACATCGCGCTGTTAAGATTTTTCTTTGTGTATTTTTTTTATTAATTATCATTATTACTTTATAACGTTTTAAAAAGAAATTAGGTTTGTCTGCCTCACGAGCTGCTCGCCTGCTTACCGCGCACCGCGCCGGTGCTGTAATGATGTATAAAATCTCATTACGATACAGATATCTGCATCGTAATGACCATTACGATACTGCCGTGTTCATATAGAATCCAATTTCGTAATGCTGGTCATTATCTATGGTTTTTAAACGCGTAATGGAGGATTTACTAAATGGGTGTAGATAAAGTCATTTTATGTCACCCAGATCCAGCATAAACACGAACTTTACGAGCATGAGAAGTGAGAAATATATATTATCCCCAAAAACTGTTGCAGGCTGGTGAAAGTCCAAAGAAGAATCTACATAGCGAATTTAGCTCTCCGCTACTACGTGACCAAGCAGTGGACCTTTGCCAATTCTAACTTCGTCCTTCTCCGATCAAGCATAAAGGAAAAGGACAAAGAACAGTTCTATTACGAAGTCGAAAACGTTGACAAGTATCAGTTCTTCATGCAGTGTGTCATTGGTGGGAGGAGGTACCTGTTGAAAGAGAAGGACGAGGATCTACCGAAAGCTAAAGCGCATTATAAAAGGTAAATAGAGATCTATTGAATAATGTTTTTCTTTTAACTATGCTTTAATTTCATCATAACCGCACTAAATACCCAGCACAAAACGGGACTTTTCTGCTCTAGAGCAGAAAAAATGTATGAAAATCCATTATCGCATTGTTTTAGTTTTTTTTTTAATCGCACCACCAAAGCTAGGTAACACAAAATATCCTGCATAGTGTAAAAAAAAAATGTTACGTTGGTTAAACCTTGAAAGTCTTATGAAAAAAAAAATTGTGGCTAACAATTACCAAATCCTACCAAAAATAGCAGACTATATTAAAAAAAGCTTCGTGCGTTGAACCTTGGGTTAGACAACCTGGCGCCCATCCGAAATTTGACAGAACGCAGATAAAAATATCTGCTACTAACTGCCACAAAAAGCAAGAACTTAAAAAAAAAAACAAATTTGGGAACCTTGCGAATTTTCCGTGGACATTTTTTGAGAGTGCGAATGTAAACTTATAAAAAAATCATCGAGTGCTAGTGACATTTCTTTCTTATTAATTGTTTGGCATGAGAGTGTACTTTTCGTCTCCTATTCCTGTAATAGTTGAAAGAATTAAGTAATTTATATTGCCCTCGTGCTTTTTAAAGCCCTCGCTGACGCTCGGGCACGATTTTGAGCCCAAGCGTCGACTCGGTGTAATAATAAACTTACTGCTTGGTGCAAGTATAGGAAAGTATCAAAAAAAAATCTAAATACTTTATTTTCAATAACAATTTCTACATAACATTATTTAATGGCTGGAGCCTCCTTTTAAGCTTGATAAAGCCTGTGTCAGGAGGCACCTCTCTAGTATCTCTAATAGATACAAGATTTTTGCAATGTAGTGACGTTATGTTTTTACCCGACTACGGCAAAGCCAAGGAAGGGTAATGATTTTAGCAGTCTATGTATGTATGTTTTTGAAACTACAGTTTTTTATTTATTTATTGTTACAGGATGGTCATTTTGGATTACATAGTGAAAGTCCTGTTCTACGGATATATAACGTGGTGGATTATAAATACAAACTTCGTTCAAAACATACTTTCGTCCTTTAAGATGTAAATTGTTGCCTTCGTATTTTACTGTTTGGATCAATAAAGTTTTTGGTGTTTTTATTCATTTGTTTATTACCATCGCTCACATCTGTGCCGTACCCGGTAATAGATATAATCTATATTACCTTATGCCCGCGACTTCGTCTGCGCGGATCTAGGTTATCGAACGGTGGCACCCTCTACCGGAATAAAAGATATCCTATGTTGATTCTTGGGGTTCAAACTACCTATATACCAAATTTCATCAAAATCGGTTCAGTGGTTTCGACGTGAAATCGTAACAGACAGACAGACAGTTACTTTCGCATTTATAATATTAGTGGGATGAAGGGTCCACGGAAAGAACATGTTTAGTCACCTTTTTTAAATTGAGATTTTAATCTCGAAATGTAGAGCTCACAAATTACTATGACTCACCATTGAATTAAATAATCTGAAAAAATTATAAAATGTATTTTTTTAACTTTTAAAGAAATGGTAACCGTAGTAATTGTTCGTGATGACTAATTTTCAAACCGCTATAACTCATACCGGTCAAACTTGTAACACGCCTCTTTTTGCGTCAGCGGTTAAAAATAGTGCAATAAGGAAAATGAAACTCAGTGTATCAAAAAAATTGTTTATTTCTAAACACTTGAGAAACCAAACTACAAATTGAAAAGTTTCCAACCATTTTTTACACACATTAAAAAAACTAACCTAAAACTAGTATGGTATTCGCATTAAAATATCACAATGAAATGGAATATTCACAAAATTTCGTATTTAACTTACATTAATACTTATTTAAAATCATCCTTATAATATACAATAATAAATATCACGGGACAATTCACACCAATTGACCTAGTCCCAAAGTAAGCTTAGCAAAGCTTGTGTTATGGGTACTAAGCAAAATTAAATGATAAATATAATAGGCTAGACGACTAAAAAAACTGTTTAGTCCGTCAGGTGGATAATTTAAAAATATTTTGCACATATTTTTTTTTGTTTGACAACACATAATGACGAGGATACAGTGCTTAAAAGTTTCGAGTGACGTCACTATATGGTAAGATTTTTACCATATAGTGACGTCACAAGCCCCCACTCCGGAAGTTTGATGATTTAATCTATATTTTAATCTATATAGTTTGATGATCTATTTAAAATAGATAAACCAAAAAATACGTGTCCCATATTTTTCCATAATCTAACAGTCAGACTAAATAGAATGATATATTTTTAACCCAGTCGTCATCCCTATTATATAGATAGATACATACTTAAATACATATTAATATACACGAATTCTTAATCCACATTCACCAATCAATATAGAAACTGATTAACAGAGTTTGTTTATAACTAGTCTATAATCGCGGCTTTGCATGCGTAAATAATAGAATTGAAAACCCAGGACTTCGCAAATAAACCCCAAAGATTACATCGTGATTTTCAATAGCGTTGCATAGAAAAACCCGCGCCGAATTTCATGATAGTGCAGTAAATAAAGGTAGTGGACCCAACAGTAATTCCTCAGCCCGAAAAAACTTGACAGTATGATAAAGTATCAATAAATAAAGAGTATTGTATAAATATCAAAAAAAAAAAAATGCTCCGTTCAAACTTTCTTCAACATTGACATACTCATGTAACGTATTGGAACAATATATGAAATATAAAAAAAAAGTCCCAGCAGAAATTAAATTAAATTACTAATATAAACAGATTTGTGTTTCGTCACTACTTTGAAAAAATCTCGTATTCCAAATCAATACGTGAACAAAATTGAACCTTGACGTAATGGTCATAAAGTGCACTCGGAAAAATTATCCATTTCGAGATACGAGTTTTTTAAAAGTAGTGACGATTTTTAGCTTATAAATACCTAACTTAGGTGTTTTTTTTTGGATTTTTTATATTTTAGTTACGGCTCATACTATACAATAACCAAGCAAAATTTCATCGACTGAGGAATTAATGCTTGGGTCTCCATACAACAACTTCCTTCATTTACTGCACCAATGATTAAACCCTAGCGGTTGATTCGGATTCTATCCCGATATTGTGGGAATTATGTGACAGAAAAGTAGTTGTTTAAGCTAAGTACCAAATTTCGAATGTCCCGAAAATTCCATTTACGTTAGCGTTACATAAAAAACCCGCGCCAGATTATATATAACTAGCTTAAGCCCGCGACTTCGTCTGCGTGGACCTAAGTTATCGCGCGGTGGCGCCCTCTACCGGAATAAAATGTATCCTATGTTGATCCCTAGAGCTTAAACTATCTCTATACCAAATTTCATCAAATCGGTCCAGCCGTTTTGACGTGAAAGCGTAACAGACAGACAGACAGACCGACAGACAGACAGACAGACAGACAGAGAGTTACTTTCGCATTTATAATATTAGTAGGGATTTCTGATCCTGTTATTTAATGCGCAGGTTACATTAGAAAAGTATACAGAAATTGAATTTTTTTAGTTATCTAATTTACAAGCAACTTTAAAAAAAATCTTCTACAAAGTATTAGAAAACTTAAAAAAAACGGATGAATTTGGTAAAGTAATTCTCAAGGTACCTATGGCGCAAGGAAAATAAGATTATTTTTTTTTATATAAGATTATCAGAAAAAAAAAAACAAAATGCCTTCTTATAAATTTTGCATTTTATTTTTCACTCCTTAGTGAACTCCAAAATTAAAAAAAAACACCTATCTCACTCACTACATACGTAACGCTAGTCTAAAGGAAAGCTGTTTGGTTCTGACCAAGTCACCAGAATGGCATTGTATTGGTTAAAAGTATAATTAAAATAAAAAAATAAAAAATGATTTATTGCAATTATAATTCCAACCAGTCATAATACTTGAAACTTACACTATTATAGTCTTCTGGTAAAGATCTAATTCGCCAAGTTGATATTATGATAATGTTTCGAAATAGCGACTACCGCAAATTGTATGACGAGCGGCGTTAGTCACCGCACGCACTGAGTTTCGTGGTACGAGGCACGCATTTGTTGTCAAACGCGAGTGGGCGAGCGGACGTGGTAAACATTAAAATTCAGTTTTGGAATGCGTTTCGATGTTTATTATAGAAAGAAAGAAAGAAGAAAAAAAATACATTTATTTAACGCCATAAAAAATAAAAAAAAACAGAAAAAATACGAGACATATATGACGCTAAATAGGTCCCCACTCAGCATAATTATGGTTTTGGTTGGGTATTATTATTATGGTTTCCTTTTATTATATACGTACACTAAACTCCTAATTTTATCAACTTTCGGCGAACAGATTTTAATTTTAAAAGTCTCTAGCTAATTTACATTAAAATTCTTAGTTAAATATTTACATTGCTTAGTGAAATATATAAATAAAATTGTGGTACAATAATAATTTAAAATACATGCTAAAATTTTGAAAATCATAAATAACAGAAAAAAATAGACAAAATAATAATAATTATGTGCACTAAAATAAATAAATCTTTTAATATAAAGACAATATTAAACAAAGTACTTAATATAAGACTAAACTTTTTGAAAAGACATCTGTACATCACAAAAACAGGTACGTGTTTTAGGAAAAAATGTCACTGGAATAAAATAATATTTCGATTTAATTATGTAGCTGAAAATGATAATTAATTCTAACTCTATAATTCCTAATTAATCATATTTTAGTATTTACAAATATACATTAATAATACCTATTTATAAATATAATATTTCATTCATTCGATTTTGAGCTAAGAGATTTCCATTCACACACATTCGATCTTATTTATTAATTTTAAAAAACTATTTTCCACTATCCATTTTAGTTTGGAGATCTAAAACAAATTACAATATACAAAAACATTTAATAAATCTAAAAAATCTAGAAAAAATCTTGAGCAGCTATCAGTCATGATGTAAAAAACTAAAACTCTATTTCTAATTATATTAATTCCCATAAAAAATCTAGAATACACTTAGTATATTTTATGGCAAGGCTCAAATTTTGCGAAATATATTTAGTCTATATCTAGATCGGCGTTATACACGGGGAACATACAAGATGTTGATTAAATAATCGAAAACATGAAAGTAGTTTACATTTAGACCAGTTTAAAAGTTAACAAATGCAACATATAACAACTAAAATGTCATGGCGAGGTTTCATATGTCAATTGAATAATTAACACCTTATACATTTTATTTGATCACAATTCGATAACCGATACACCAGTCCTCACAAATTTAGAGTCCAAATTGGTAGAAGACTCATATACAAAAAAGCACGTTTCTTTCAAAAAGAATTCCTGTTAAAATCGTCACGTTCTCAGGATTAATAACCTAACTTTATTTGTTTTAAATAGGCTTGCTTTCACTAGAAATAAGCGTAATGTCAGCAAGCGAAAAACATAGCAAAGGGGGCGTTCAAGCAATACGTAACGTAATTTTTGGGGATTTTTGTCTCCCTCTCTTCTCCGTGTAACGCGTCGTAACATTTTTCCGTACCCTTCCTAAGCGTTACGTAACACCCAAATGACTTATTCTTTAGCCGTTTTCCGAATTAAGTTGGCATTTTTGGCACATTTACACTGGCAACTCAGCATAACAGCGTTTAGAGGCCAAGAAAAACAACTGATGTTGCGAATTTCCTACTTTTGAGGACATTATAGTATGTACTTGTTACAAAAAAAGTGTGAAAACGCGTTGTTTGAATCCCCCCTTTCGCCCCCGTAACGCATCGTAACATTTTACAAGGCCCCCTCCCCCAAATTGCGTTACGTAAATTTGAACGCAGAGCACGTTTGCTTAGCAAAGGCCTTAATCTAATCTACAAGTAAGCAACACGTTAGGTTATTCTGAAAATAAACGATTCTAACTAATACTAGTAGATGAGACTCCCTTTGGTGTCCTCAATAATAGTATTTGTGATAAGGTAGATAGCGCTAGTATCGTGTGGTCCGTTTGAGAACTAAATGAGCCAATCGCAGCAAGACTGCAACATCAAAAAGACCTTTCGACGCCTACCCTCATTATAAGAAAGAAAACACTTCAATTAAGCTGCAAGTTTTCATCAATCAGAAAACTCAACTATAACTGTACCATCTAATCCTTTTAAAGTGGATCCTCTCCTAGATTCATAGTTTTTTGTAGGCCCATCAAACCCGCTACCATCGTCTAGCACCTCTAAATATCTACAATCGTCTTCACTATCTGATTGCCTTACAGCTTCATAACTACCAGTTCTTTCATCCCCAGAATCGCTCTTAAAACCATCATTAGCAACAGAATCGTCTTTAGTTATTAAAGAATTCTTTCTATCACTAAACACCTTTTGCACATGCAAAACATCGTGAACTTTATCTTTCACGCTACCTACTGAATCATACACTCTGTCTCCAAGTCTGTGACTTAGTTCTCTGAGTCGATCACTATGTAGTTTAAAGAAAGATGGCCGTCTTTCATCATCGAATTGGGGATCAGAGTTGTCAGATTCAGTATCGTTTAGAGCTATTTCACAAGGGGCATATATATCTTTATGGACTCTCTTAACATCTTTCATTTGCTTACTGGCGATGATACAGTTTCTTTGCTTCTTCTTGCCGTCGAAGGTTTTGAACATGACTTTGAAGGCTAGGCGGTAGACGGATAGAAGGATCAGTGCAGCTCCAGTGGGAAAGAATACGTACAACGCTCCTTTCTCAACAAATGGAAGTATGTTGAGGTACATGTTGAATCGGTCTTCTAATGATTTTGGGAGGGAATACATCCTCTGAAAAGAAATGTCACATGTTATAACATTTATTATTTCACATAACTAGGTTGACAGGGCAAACTCAAAATAATCATAATCATCATCATCCCAGCCTATGGGACGTATGTCCCACTGCTGGGCACAGGCCTCCTCTCAGAATAAGAGGGCTTGGGCCGTAGTTCTCACGCGGGCCCAGTGCGCATTGGGATCTTCACACGCACCATTGAATTGCTAAGCAAGTTTGGGCAGGTTTCCTCACGATGTTTTCCTTCACCGCAAAGCTCATGGTAAATTTCAAATGTAATTCCACACATTAGATGTACTTAGGTCTAATTAAAATGATGTAATAGTCCTCTAGTCTAGTCTAGTCTATTAGTCTTCTAGTTTACTAATTATTTATTTATTTATGTAGTCTTATGTAGTTAATGGTGTGTATAGTGTGTCTTTATAACGCTCAGAGGGTTGCCTACGGTGCTGGCTGAAAATCAGCGCTGGGGTGTTTTTTAACTCTTCAGCATTATGCTGAGCCAGTGTCCGATTCACAATCGCAATGACACATACCTTTGTGTTGTTTATTTGTACCAAATAGTATTATTATCTTGTGTTGTGAATAAATGTATTTTCTTTCTTTCTTTCTTTCTTTTCTTTATTAGATGTACTTAGGTCTAATTAAAATGATTTTGAGTTGAACCGCTTTCGATCTAGGTGTGCGATTTTATTACAACCTTTTATTTAATTTCATATCGTTTATCTTTTTGTTTGTTTCAAATCTTGCAAGTAAAATTTGATCCACTTTCTGTGGTCAGATTGACTTAAAATTTGATACACGTGTGTAGAGTGAATGCCAGTAAAGTCAACAAAAAGTATAGTAAACAAAAAATACAAAATGAACATTTTTTTTTATTTGACTGGATGGCAAACGAGCAATTGAGTCTCCTGATGGTAAGAGATCACCACCGCCCATAAACATTTGCAATACCAGGGGTATTGTAAAGTACAAAAAAGTGCCAGTAATTTCACCGGCTGTCCTACTCTCCACGCCGAAACGCAACTGTGCAAGCACTGCTGCTTCACGGCAGGATTAGAGAGCAAGATGGTGGTAGCAATCCGGGCGGACCTTGCACAAGGTCCTACCACCTGCACTTTATTTATTTGAGGGTTTTCTCTTCGGTATGGAAACTGGATCTTATCTTATCTTATCTTAAGTTTAGGGGTCCTTGCGGATACACTTCGACCCGTAGGGATCTTTTGTGCAATTACCCCTCCTTCGCACTTACTCTTGCTTTTATCACCTCATCCATAAATTGGATGATTTGACGTAGCGGTAGTGCCTTAAAGTCTCCTGGCGCGGGGTATCCGACGCCAAAGAGTCTCATTCTTAATCTGGCGAGAGCGTCACATTCACACATAATGTGGAAACTGGATACTTACAATATCGAACCACAGCATAGGGAGATAGAGGTTGGCGAATTTTCCAGCATTAGTGATGCGACTGATGTCTCCAAGGGCCATGTTGATTTGGAACTTGGCGCTCACATCCAGCGGCAGACCTGATTCCGGCTGGATCCAGAACCTGTAGACAAGGAAGTTATGTTAGCTGAATCATAAGCTGTAGAAAGCTGTACTGGAAGCTCATACAGTTGAACCATTTGCCTAGTATCCATAGTACCGAATACCTTTACTTGCTCGAATTTCATTTGCCCGAATTTCACTTTCCATACCAACTTTTGCTCTTTTTATAATGTCATCTTATAGAATGCGTAGGTTAGGTTAGGTTAGTTTAATATCAACTCTGAAGAAATTACTATTTCAGAAATAAATTACTTTATTGCTAATGAAAATTCTAGGAAACGATACATTCGGGCATATGAAATTCGGGCAAACATTAGACAACCCCATAATACAAGCTTTGCTTAGTTTGGGACTAGGTCAATTGGTGTCAAGTGTCCCATGATATTTATTATTATTATTATTATTATTTGATTTCTGACCTACCGTAATCGGGATGATAATATAACCTAACCTAACCCTTGGTCCGTGGGGTCCTAGCGCTTTAAACCTTTTTAAAGAAATTTCAAAAAGGTTAGTAGACGTCACAGGTGACCGAAGAGCTGACAGCTTCCTCGGACAAAGAATTAGCCTAGCTATTGAAAGAGGAAACGCTGCCAGCATCTTCGGGACCTTGCCTAAGGGGTACTCTTTAGATAATTTGTTTTAGTTTTATTTAGGTTCTATTTTTATTTTATGTAGGTAAGTTTAGTTATTTTTAGGATATTTTTTATTTCAAATGTAACTTACATAAATAAAATTGTAAACTAACCTACCAACAAAAGTTGGAAAACTCCCGATATTGTCATTTCAAAGTTCAATATCTCAAAAACGGCTGATCCGATTTTGATAAAACCTATTATAAGAATAACTAATAAGAGCCATTGCTAGAAACTTTACTTTCAAACAAAAAAAGGCGCATTCAAATCGGTTCACCTGTTTAAGAGCTACGGTGCAACACACAAACACACGTAGCGGTCAAACTTATAACACCACTGTTTTTGGGTCGGAGATTAAAAATTTAAATAACTTACCTCGTCTCATGCAATTCTTTGTTCGGCGACAACCCCTCGATCTTGTTGAACAGTTCCTCATCTCCTTTATAGAAATGAGGGTAGGACAGGGCTATTGGGAACCCATAGTAGCAATCCGTCACGTCGATCAGTCCCTCCGGAAGACATCTTCCTGAAAAAACAATACACGTTTAGACACTTCTTCTTCTCTTTTAAAATATGGCTTTTCTGTCCTAATTAATAGGACAATTTCGCCAGTGTCTAACCCCCTTATACATAAACGACAATCAAACCTATTTTAGTTAAAATGCCGCTAAAATTCGTTTGTCCTTATCTGTCACTTCGACATTTGTATTTGTTAGAAAGGGACAAAGCATTTGTTAGTTAACATAGGCTTGTTAAGTTTTATGAATAAAGGGGTTAGTATTCTCTTTGAGAGGCAACGTTGTGCGGTGATTGTAGTTTTTGTAACTTGATAGTAAAATTCCAGAAATCACCTGGAGACAACTTACGCATAAAAAAATGTCAGATATGTGAGCAATATAGAATTTTGTGATCACTGTTCACTGTTAAGGTTAATCGCCGCATAAAACACTATCAAAATTATACTTCAACTAGCCAAAGAAACAGATATAGCAAAATTAGATAATTGTCTACATCCGCTATGTTCGAATGCCACAAATCGAATCGTTTAGACACTTAAGTATGATCTTCGATAAAAAGTTCTTACTTCGCGTGTCCGAACCCCGACCAAACGTCGGGGTTGGCCCCATACAAAGACTGACCGCTAACTGACTAATCATGACTAGTGACTCAAGCCCCACGGCGTGGGCGGGCGGCGCATTTGAATCGATTTTGCGCGGACATCGGGGAATTCGCATCACTAATTCCCTCTTGAGACAAATAATTTATTGAATCTTGAGACGTCACAGTAGATTGAAGTGACACGGTTTTCATACAAATTGAGGTGTTTGCGTTATCTAGTGTAATATATATCTGTGGTCCGATTGATGATGATGGAATCAGTCTTACCATTTCTGCAGAAGCATTTGTTTTCAGGTAAGTGTTTGCCGTTGTCGAACAGATGTTCCGGGAATGTGTACATGTAGGCTTTGAGGCCACTCTTCACGCCTTCCTTCACTGGTACCTGGAGGAATATTTACGTTTACATTAAGCTTACGATTTTTTTTCGTGATCTTCATTGAGGTTGTGTTAAAAACATCTTCACATAATTTCATGACTAAACCCAGCAGTTAAAATTTCAAGATTTTGTCCCTATCCCATGGGAATATCGGAATAAAAAGTAGTGTATATGTGTTATTCCAGACGTCCAGCTACCAACATACCAAATTTCATGACTCTATGCCCAGCGGTTGTTATTTAGAGATTTTATCCCTATCCCGTGGGAATATCGGGATAAAGAGTATCCTATGTTTTAATCCAGGTTATAAACTAACTTTTTGCCAAATTTCATCCAAATTCGTCCAGCCGTTTCAGCGTGAAGAATTAAGAAACATACTCACTCAATGACAAATTTTCGCATTTATAATATTAGTAGGAAGTGGGATAAAGAGTTACAATACAATAGATACGAGTACGTCTAACAATCTATATATATATATATTACGCGAGGCCGATTTTTGTACACGCCATCAGATCTACAGTTATGGTCCTATTTTGATAAATGATATGCCATTAGATTTGTCTTATCACGTAGAGTTGCATAAAACCCTTATTTTTTTGATTTTTTAACGAAAAAGTAGAAAAAAATGAATTTTACAGAACTACTGTGCGCTACCCAACCAGCCACTATAGCGTGACCTGTGATCCGTCATTTGACTTGAGATGAGATGACATTATGAAAATTGAATTGGACTCAAACCTATTGTAAGTTGTTCAGCATGAGAAAATATCACCTTTGAGTCCGCCAGATTATATCCCAACAACACAACACAAGATAATTACAGAATACTAAAAATATTTTTCACTTCTCATGCTCGTAGTTCGTGTTTATGCTGTATCTAGGCGACATAAAATGACTTTTTATGCGCTAGTATAATCAATATTTACCAAAGGAGCAGCACGGCAAAGACTCTTCCTGAAGAACAGCAGGCTCTCATTCCTCGTGACACCACCTCGGAACTTGGTTCCGTCAGACGCACCCTGGACATTGGAACAGTGGTTGCCGTGCCACTGTGGCAAGTCCTTGGAACCTCTGTAGGTGTCTATGAGACCGGAGTTTCGGACGTCATCTTCACCCGTGTAGATGGTTTCGTAGTCGCCATTGAAATCGTACATCTGAAAGAGATAGAGTTAGTTTAGCTAATGATTAAGGATTCACGAATATTTGTATTCGCATTTGAATATGCGAATAATTCTGAGTACTGCCTTTTCGCATCGTAAGCTTTGGCAACCTAAGATTGGTTTTTTTGGAATCTTTTTGTATTTTTTTTAATTCAATTCCAAATTTTTACTTTTACGGTCATCCCGTGAAACCTAAATTGAAAATACAAACTGAAATATAGATGCACAGAAAAACCAGAAAAATAAGACCAACACTGAAAAATAACACCAAAAAAACACAAAAAGATTCCAAAAAACCAATCTTAATTTGATTACTTAATAGCGACATCTTTTGTCCGGGTGAGCGGTTAGTTCCAATGGAGTACTGAAGGCTTCTCGTTGAGAGCTAGACGGTATAGATGGCGCTAGTGTCACTGCTTAAGTGGCGATATAAGAAACATACAGGCTGAGATATGTGATGCATAGGGGAAATTCGTGTCTGTACCGTGGACCAGCAGTGGTGTAGCGGTATAGCACGCGGCATGGAATGCCGAGGCTCTGGGTTCGATTCCCAATGTTGGTCTTATTTTTCTGGTTTTTCTGTGCATCTATATTTCAGTTTGTATTTTCAAATTTGGCAACCTGTTTCATTTCACACTTTTCTTTTCATTTCGCAAATGTAAAAGTGTAAATATTTCGGCATTTATTTCAGGGTCATCGCGTCAACTTAACCTTACCCTTTAGGTTAGGTTAGTTTTATAAAAATCCTGAAGTATTTACAGTTTCGAAATTTGTTACTTCATCATCTCAGCCTATATACGTCCCACTGCTGGGCACAGGCCTCCTCTCGGAATGAGAGGGCTTGGGCCATAGTTCCCACGCGGGCCCAGTGCGGATTGGGAACTTTACACGCACCATTGAATTGCTTCACAGGTTTGTGTAGGTTTCCTCACGATGTTTTCCTTCACCGCAAAGCTCGTGGTAAATTGCGCACATGAATTTCGAAAAACTCAGAGGTGCGAGCCGGGATTTGAACCCACGACCCCCTGCTTGAGAGGCGATAGGTCAAACCACTAGGCCACCACGGCTTATAATTTAATTTGTTACTTAATACAAGTGAATTGTATTGTTGTTTTGTATTGTATTTTGTCATAATGGGATCATTGCCTAAATAAACAAATATATTATTATTATTATTATTTATTATATTCACTTGTACTTTCCGAAAATGTTGCAGAATTTTCAAAACTTACCCTATCTATGAGCCCTAGTTTATCAAAATATATCCATCCGGGCATGAACGTGTTCCCAAGAGTCATCAGGTTGGACTCATAGCCCATCATGAACTCCTTAGCCGTCATTTGGACGAGCGGCTGGATGTTCCCCAGGGTTATCAGGTTGTTCAGGCCGAATCTGGTGACGAAGGATTGCTTGGCCACCACGTCTGCTATGCTCTGTAATGATAAATTGAGTTTTTTGTTAAAAAATAAGTTTTTAACAAGAGTTTTTTTGCAGACTGTATTTTTTGCTGACTGTGGGTCCATATTGGCTCGCATACTTATCGAAAGTCCGAATGTAATTTTTGTCAGAACGATCGTTCGTCATAACTCTTTTTTCTCTGAATCCAATGATTGCTTAGAATTCTTATAAAATAAACCTAACCTAACCTATAGTTTTCTATAGGATGACCATTTAAAATTTTTAGAAAAATATAAGGTTTCAGTGGGAAATAAATTCGGACAAACGATGATTCGGACCAAAATTCCGGTATGACTAGCGAAGAGTATGCGAACTTTGGCGCTCTCAAATAAACAAATAGGACAAGTTAAATTAGCACTTAGGATACTGAAGTGGAAGAAATTGTCGCCTATCGCGCGTGGTAGAGGGCAGGCCGTAACACAAGGTAAATAACCTCTCAATATCAAATGTCATAGTTCAAGAGAATATATGTTAGCACAGACATACAATCACGTTAGATAATAGATGTATTTATGAATACTTACAATATAATAATAATAAATAATAATAATAATCTTTCTTTTTAATATCTTTTTTTTGTTATGCTATGCTACTTTGTCACGAATAAATGATTTCTTTCTTTCTTTCTTTCTTTTCTTTCTTTAATAACAGGGATGTTGACACCTCCAATCAACTGACGTACTTTTTATGAGCTGTCAAAACACAACGCGTATTTCGTACGGCGTGGCCGCCCTGTGCTTGCAGAGTCTAATTGGAAGTATATCTTTGTACCGAAGCGTCTAGAAGCTTCCATATATTAATGGCGTATAGTTATGCAACTGCAAAGGTTACTTGCAATCACTTCGCCAAGCGATTGAGGTAATATTTTGTATAATAGTGGCCATTTGGTCAATACCTGTACTTACTCTGCTAATAACAATGTTTGACTAACCTAACTTAAAAGTAATTGAGCGTTTTAAAAAAAGGTGCACCTTTTCTTTTTTTTAATTTTGGAAAAAATATGGTTTTTCTTACTCGAGATAGTTTAAAAAATGTCCCCAAAAAAATGTCGGTTTTGAGACGTTTTCTTTCATACACTCTGTATGGGCGTGACATCTGGTTTTAATTTATGATTTTTAAGTTAGACTTAATTTCACCATTAAAATCACCGTTCCAGCCTACATTACATCCCACTGATGAGCACAGACCTCTTCCCATAATGAGAGGATTTGGTCCGTACTTCCCACGCGGACCCAGTGCGGATTGGGAAATTCACACACACTATTGGATTGCTTTGTAGATTCGTGTGGGCTTCCTCACTATGTTTTCTTTCACCATAAAGCTAGCGTAGTTTGAACTTATACACACACACATAAACATCACACCTATATTCCTAAATGGGGTAGGCAAAGCACACGAAACGTTACCGCTTCGGAGCCACTTTCAGCAATTTTAGGTTTTAAGTTTGACAAAAACGGTACATAGTGATAGCTTGCTAGTCTATCGCCTACGGTATACCTTAACCTATATCCTCAGTCGCCTCTTACGACATCCACGGAAGAAATGGAGAGGTATTATTCTAACCCGACACCACACGGGCTCAGAATTTTTTTTGTTGGAGATGTTCCCGAGATATCCGTAATATATATACATGTATACAAGAATAGCTGGTTTAAACGTATTAGATTATTAATTTCTGGCCTTTATAACATCAGTACCTATGGTTTGAAACCGTACTATCCACTAAAAAATGGAATGGCTGAGTGTGTGAATGGTTTACTCACCAACAGAGCTATGTTTGGTAAGAAGAGCACATCATCCTCCTTGTTACCCTCCGAGAGTTCCCCCACCCATGTGAGGGGGTGACGTGGTATTGCAGATATGGTGCCATTATCGTTGAACTTCACTATCTCGTGTTCCAGTCCCTCTCTGAAAAAAAAAATGGGACAGTGAACATTTTATCCCTCAATTTTTAAATAAAGAAAGAAAGAAAGAAAAAACATTTATTGCCACAAAACACAAATAAGATTTCATACAAAATCAAAGTACAGGCAGGCAGGTTTTTTAGATTAGATTAGATTAGATTATTTATTCATTCAGTATAAAACTACATCATAATTTGTACATGTCAAAGTTACAGTTAGTGTTAGTTAGTTAAGTGTGTAGTTAGTTTACAGGCTTTGTGTGTTTTTTGATCATGAAACTACCGTGAGACTCACTCATATTAAATGATATTGTAACGGATAACTCACGTCTTAAATCGAGTTTAGCTCGACATGTTTCGGGCTATTTCGAAACCCTTCTTCAGTACGCGTAGTGCGCGTATTGAAGAAGGGTTGAAGTAGGGATGTGGCAGCTGCCGAGTCGCGTGCTTGAAGAAGGGTTTCGAAATAGCCCGAAACAGTCGAGCTAAACTCGATTTAAGACGTAAGTTATCCGTTTCAATATCATTTAATATGGCTTTGTGTGTTGTATTGTATTGTAAAACTGTTTATTGTACAATCAGCAAAATAAGTGACCTATCTATTTAAAAACAAATTCCTATCAAATGAATATGTCTAAAGTCGAACTCTCAATATATTTCACACGAAAACAAGCTGAAACATAGATGCACAGAAAAACCAGAAAAATAGAGCCGCGATGGGAATCGAACCCAGGTCCTCAGCAATCCGTGCCGCGTGCTATACCGTTACACCACCACTGGACAGTGGTACAGACACGAGCTTCGTCTGTGTGGAATTCGGTTATCGCCCGCAGTTCCCTCGGGAACTGTGCGTTTTTCCGGGACAAAAAGTAGCCTATGTCACTCTTGAGCCCATAGACTATCTCTATACCAAAAATCACGTCGATCCGTCGCTCCGTATCGACGTGAAAGTCGGACAAACATGCAAACACACGTTTCCGCTTTTATAATATTAGTATACTAGCTTTTGCCCGCGGCTCCGCCCGCGTGGTATTCGGTTATCGCGCGCGGATAAAAAGTAGCCTATGTCACCCTCGGGACCATAAACTATATGCCAAAAATCACGTCGATCCGTCGCTCCGTTACGGCGTGAAAGACGGACAAACACAAAAACATACAAAAACACTTTCGCATTTATAATATTGCATGGATGTTTATACTGTTTTTGTTGTGATGTAGTGTGTTTTTGCTGTCAATAAATGTTATGAGTTTATGATTTTATTTTGTTTTGATTGGAAGAGATAATTCTCTCGCGATTTAAAAACAAGATATTGTTATTAACATCCCAACAAAATAAAGCCTGTTGCTGGTCAAACAAAATGACTAATTCCAAAATAATTATTTTAAACTACAATTTAAATGGTTGAAATTTAACCAATCACCAAAGTAATTTGCTTAATTGGCTTATCGTTTACTAACCTCTTTGTTTTAAAATGTCTCGACAATACTTGTATGTAATTAAATGCCCTGATAATATGTGGGAAGGTGACTATTATATAATTATTACAAATTGATGAATTCCGCATGGTTGAGAAATCGCTTTTTGCTACTCGCAGAATTCATTCACAATTATGTTAATGTAACATACAAGCCCGAGCTTGGGGTTTCTCTCCGGTATGGAATCAGAAATGATGATATCCGCAGTAGAACTAAGGTTACTGACATATCTCGAATTGCGAAACTGAAGTGGCAGTGGGCGGGCACACTGCTCGCAGGACTGATGGCCGATGGGGTCAGAAGGTTCTCGAATGGCGTCCGCGGACCGGGAGACGAGCTGTCGGTGCCTCCAACAAGATGGAGCGCCGACCTGGTTAAGATCGCGGGATCGCGGTGGATGCGGAAAGCACAAGACCGGTCTGAGTGGAGAGCCTCGGAGGAGGCTTATGTCCAACAGTGGACGTCTTTCGCCTGACATGATGATGATGATGAACATACAAGCTGTTACCCGCAACTCAGTCCGCGTAGAATTCCTTTATCACTATCCTGCGATGACTAGGCAATTCTCTGGGATAAAAGCTGTCCTATATTCTTCCCCGGGACTCAAACTATTTGTATACCGAATTTCATCTAAACCGGTTCAGGGGTGTAAGCGTGAAGAGGTAACAAAAAACAAACAAACAAACTTACAAACTTTCGTATTCATAATAAGTGGGATTCCATTTGCAGACTAAATAAGGCTTTTTATTTAGCTTATCTTTGTTAGGTTAGGTTAAGGAAATAAAAAGTGAAAACCGGTCTGCCTTAAAAAAACTAGAAAGAAAAAACAAGTCTAGTGGTCTAGAACTTTGTTATGTAACTGAGTTCGACCGACCCATATAAAATCGTAACAATAATTGACAATATTTCTTTTTTAAACACCTATAAATTACTAAAGGAATCGAAAGAGTTTTGCCTCCTGAACATGGGAACATATTTATTATAATTTATTTCTCAATATTTAAAAAAATACAATAAATAAAAAAATATATCTGTATATATATCTGTAAAATATATCTAGCAGAAAAACATATTTCGGTCGGACACTAAAATATCCATACTTCCATATTTAATATTATAAATGCGAAAGTGTGTTTGTCCGTCTTTCACGTCGAAACGGAACGGCGGATCGACGTGTTTTTTTGCATAGAGATAGTTTATGAAATCGAGAGTGACATAGGCTACTTTTTATCCCGAGGGAATAGCGCGCGATAACCGAATTCCACGCGGGCGAAGCCGCAGGCAAAAGCTAGTTATAAATATTATCATCGTACATACAAACAAACATCACGCCTGTATTCCTATAATGGGGTAGGCAGAGCACACGAAACGTTACCGCTTCGGAGCCACTTTTAGCAATTTTAGGTTCTAAGTTTGATAAAAACGGTACAATAGTGACAGGTTTCTAGCCTGTCGCCTGCGGTATACCTTAACCTATATCCTCAGTCGCCTCTTACGATATCCACGGAAGAAATGGAGAGGTGTAATTCTAACCCGACACCACACGGGTATTATCATATTACCATCGTGTTTAGTAAAAACAGATTAAACCATTTTTGCGACGTTGAATTTTGAAGTAATATTGTCGGGGAGCTTTCCCAATTTCTATAAATTGTTTAGTTTATTAGTCAATATCAACTGACTTACTTATAAACATAAGGGCCGACTTCCTTGAATGTCAGTTTGTCTGCCTTTCCCGCCATGAAATCTTCAGCGTTGGTGACATTGAATAAAAATATCCGAACGTAGAGATCCACTTCAGGTTTTTTCCACATTTCGAAAATCTCTCCACCATCTTGAAGCACCACTTTCTGTCAAAAATATGAAGACAAATTGTGTGAGAGGGATAAAAAAAGCGAGTGGCGTGGGTTACGATGTGAGCAACGCCACGAGCTTTTTTTGTTTTTATTATACAACGTCGCATATACTTTTTCTACGACGGTATTATTATATATTGGAAAAACTCAGAGCTTTGTAAACATACCTGCTTGAACAAGAAGTCGTAGGGGTGGGATACTAAGATGAAAACACCGCATCCGATTGCGAAGAACCCCAGCATTAAGAGGATGAATAGACCTGAAACAAGAATAATAACGATGGTTTAAAGTGTTTTTTTTAATTGAAAATACAAACCGAAACATAGATGCACAGAAAACCAGAAAAATAAGACCAACACTGGCAACTGTGCCGTTGACCAGCAGTGGTGTAGCAGTATAGCACGCGGCACGGAATGGCGAGGACCTGGGTTCGATTCCCAGTTTTTTCTGGTTTTTCTGTGCATCTATGTTTCGGTTTGTATCAATTTAGGTTTCACGGGATGACCGTAAAAGTAAAAATTTGGAATTGAAATAAAAAATACAAAAAGATTCCAAAAAACCAATCATAGTTTTTTTTTAATTAATTTTAAAACAAGGTTTTTTTTGCTGTGTTTTTTGTTGCAACTCCAAACTACGTTTCTGTACCAACAGTATCTTCCTTCCCCTCCTCCCACCACTAGCGCTAAAAACTTGGTACCACTTAAAGAACTAGGAACTAAATGTCGGATGTCATTAGGCATATATGCTGAGCACTAATGATCTAGATGCTAGAATGCTTTACTGATTGGCATAATTGTACTTGAGAAAGTACAGTCGGAATGGTTTGACATTTAAAAAACTATCAGGACTCTCTTAAAATTGTGGCCAGTTAAAAAATTCCCAGTAATAGGTCCCAACTTTTAAGTTACTAGAGTTCTAGACTACTAGACTTGTAATTTTCTTTTTATGTTTTTTAATTTCATACTTTTCACTTCTCATGCTCTTAAAATGTTACTTTAGTTACATATCGGGACTAAAGCTCCTCATTAATCTCAAGGGATTAAAGTATTTTTTTAATTTACTATGGAAACCCCTAAACAGTTAATAACGGTGTTTGTTAATAGAGGATTATTGCCAATTTCAGGGCGTGGAAATAACCTCAAAATAACAACTGTGCAAAAATATGTATGAGAAAAAGATTTATTTTCCTGATGTATACATAATGAATGATTAAGAATATGAATCTTATTGTTATATTAAGGATAAATTCATTTTATTATGAAAAATCCAATTAGTTTTAAAATAGTTTTCATTTTTGAATCTGTTGGCTAAATATGTAAGAATTTAAAGCGTCGCTTAGAAAAAAAAAGAATAACCGCGGAAAAAACTTTTTTGCTATTTGAATTTTGAACAGATCTCCATTAGATATTGAGCTTGCGTTTTTAAAAAAGTAATTTTGTACAGAACGTCATTTTTTCCTCACATTCAAAGTGAAAATTAGACTGTTTAACGCGACACTACACAACCGTAATGACCCTCGAACTATAGCCACCCTCTCGCTCTGCTCGGGTGGCTAAACATCTCGTGTAATTATGGCTTGTTTTAGTCCCTCGTTTAACAATCTACTATTGGATGCTCCAACGGAAATGATGTAGTTAAAAGTGTTAAAACATTGTAGTACATTCAGAATGAATTCATTATGCGGATTGTTTTTTTATTTCCTTGTTATTAAAATAAAAAAAAACCCGCAGTGACACGTTTTGTCTATACGTGCACAGAGATAAAGGAAAGTGCTTTTTAAAGTCATTTTTATCGCTAAAAGGATGATAATGATGTTGTTACTTCAAAAGCTAGGTACAAAACAGTAATAAAGTATAAATAAGATAATATTATGTTGTTCTCGACTGTGCTGTTTAAAAAAAAGATCTAGTCAGCTCACCCAGCTTGCCTTGGTAATCAAGGCTTCACATTTATGGCTACATGTAAATGTACATAAAATAAGTGTACCTGTATTTGTCATACTCATAATACGGTTTTTGACCAATCATGAATTTGTATCTTACATATTACATAATAATAAATTGAATTTATATTTACGGCCTGTTTCACCCACCACTTGTCGACTAACTTTAAGTGACGGATATCAGTGATGCAGTCTCTGTTCATTTTGTCAGAATAAACAAGCATTACTTATAACCTAAAAATCTATATTTACAAATATCTCCCAAGTCGCTACTATTGGGGAGGGTGCCCATAGTAGCGACTTGGGAGATATTTGTAAATATAGATTTTTAGGTTTAGAGTAAGTTAGTTATAGTTTTTTTTTTTTATTATTTATTTCTGTTAATTATTGTATATATTATCTGTTTGTTTATAAATAAATTTAGCATTACTTTTATTACTACTATTTTTTTATTATTACTTTTTTTAGACGACCAGATGGCCTAGTGGTTAGAGACCCTGACTACGAAGCTTGAGGTTCCGGGTTCGATTCCCGTGTTGGGGCAGATATTTGTATGAAAAATACGAATGTTTGTTCTCGGGTCTTGGGTGTTTAATATGTATTTAAGTATGTATCTATCTATATAATTATGTTTATGCCATGCTTAGTTAGGAACTTGTGCAAGTTCCCCCCGGATTGCTAATTGCTACCACCATCTTGCTCGCTAATCCTGCCGTGAAGCAGCAGTGCTTGCACTGTTGCGTTTCGGCGCGATGAGTAAGACAACCGGTGAAATTCCTGGCACTTGAGGTATCCCATCTTTGGCATCTAGGTTGGCAACGCATCTACAATACCCCTAGTTTTGCAGATGTTTATGGGCGGTGGTGATCTCTTACCATCAGGAGACTTGCTCGTTTGCCATCCAGTCGAATAAAAAAAGGGGTATGATGTTACATTTGCTCATATTACAGGCCACACCCGGTATAATTGATATCTACTGTAATTTGGTTGACTAACAAATAATAATCAAGTATATATGGATGTTTATCAAAATTAGGTTAGTATTGTACACGTGGCAAAGACGTTTGCCTTGACCTCTTCTCATAACTAAATATAACATAATATATACACTGCTTGTATTTTAATACCAATCAGTAACAGAAGTTTCCTGCGCAAATGAGATTTGGCTTCGTAAATAAGTTTTTGATCAAAATTTCATTTTTAATGCAAGCTTTTTTGCAGACTGTATTTGCAATTTCATCTAAACTACATTATCGTACCAAATTTCAAGTCGATGCTATTAACCATTGAGGAGTTCCTTCCTGCGGAGACGATCCTGGCAGAAACACCAGATTATTGTATAGTCATCAAATTTACATAAGTATGCCAAATTTCAAGTCAATCGGACCACTTGAAGTGGATCGAATGTAGCTTCCAAGATTTTGACCCAAACAAATACCTAAACAAACAGGGCAAGCTAAAGAAAAGCTTGGAAAAATACAGATCGGAGGCGCAATCAGAATATTTTTTTAAGAGGTTAGTGAGGTGATGGTCCCTTCTGTCCCTAACTTCCTTTTATTAGTAACAGCTACGGAATTAAGATTACTTTTTGGAGTCTTTTTGTATTTTTTATTTCAACTCCAATTTTTTTACTTTTACGGTCATCCCATGAATGTCTATACGTGAATTTGATTGCTTGATAGCGACATCTCTTGTCCCTGGTGAGCGGATAGTTCCGATGGGAACGTAAAATGTGTCTCGATGAGTCTAGTTACTTAGATGGCGTTAGTGTCGCTGCTAAAGTGACTATGAAAAGAATGCAAGTTGAAATGTTGGTGCATAGGAAAAATTCGTGTCCAGCGGTGGTGTAGGGAATGCAGCACGGATTGCTGAGGACCTGGGTTCGATTCCCAGCGCTGGTCTATTTTTCTGGTTTTTCTGTGCATCTATGTTTCTTGTGTGAGCTTGTGTTTTCGTGTGAAATATATAGCTACGGAAATTGTTCGATATTCCATTCGAAACATATTACGAATTAAAAAAGCGCCCGGCTTCGTACTGGTATACTCGTAATCATAGTTTTAGGAAAATGCAGCTGAAAGCAAAATATGTGTCAGGTACTTAAGTATTCTTGACTTTTTTGAAGCCGATTTTTCTTGTGCGAAGCCGGGCGGAGCGCTAGTTCAATGTAAAACTGGGCTTCAGTCCGACACGACACGACAAAAAAAAACCTCGTTGAGTTTCTTGCCGGATTCTTCTCAACAGAGGTTTTTTGCGAACCGGTGGTAGATTTTTTGACGTTCATAAGTGCTTGTTATAGCCTAAATTGAATAAAGAGATTTTGACTTTGACTTTGACACGCGATTGGTCGATTTTTTAACAAATTTTAATGAAACAAAACCACGTACCATAATTAGAAACAAATGTGATACTAACCTTGATATCGTCACGTACTAACAATATGTTTATGTTTACATTTATGATTAGTATAAACAAATTAATCTATACTTAATACTTAATATTATAAAGAGGTAAAGTTTGTGTTTGCGAGGTTGTTGGGGGTAATATCTGGATCTACTGATCCAATTTAGATTAGAGTTTAAGTCCTGGGAAAGGATATAGGATAGTTTTTATCGATCTGATGATGATGATGGTGATGAACTGATTTTCACTACCACCACTGGCGTACTAACTACTACATTATTGCTTGCATGCTTGCTTGCACTATTTCTTCCACATTTTTTTTATTCGACTGGATGGCAAACGAGCAAGTGGGTCTCCTGATGGCGAGAGATCACCACCGCATAGACACCTACAACACCAGGGGGATTGCAGGTGCGTTGCCAACCCAGAGGCCTAAGATGGGACACCTCAAGTGCCAGTAATTTCACCGGCTGTCTTACTCTCCACGCTGAAACACAACAGTGCAAGCACTGCTGCTTCATGGCAAGATCTCTGCGTGAGAGGTGATAGGTCAAACCACTAGGCCACCACGGCTTGTACAAAATAGTACAGTATATTTATCTATTTATAGAAAATAGCCGGAAATCAGGGGTCTCTCAGCGCGAAGGTTCTTCCTATGCGAACATTTGCCGAATTTTGGAGGACTTGTGTTTAGTATTGAACTCGTTTACCTAGAGTATAAGATCAGTGGCTTGAAATATTGACAAGGTGAACTTCTAAAATTTGTCTATACAAGCAAATGCCATTCATATCGTGAGTCAATTTTCGGAAGTTCGACTGTGATCTATAGGAACCGTTACTTCTGTCTATAAAGGTTGCAGTTGACTGGAAGAGATTGCTCCGTACCGATAAGACTGTCCGCCCAATGCTTACCTTGGAAAATTTCTATGTAACTGTGTTTTTAGGGTTCCGGAGCCAAAATGGCAAAAACGGAACGCTTATAGTTTCGCCATGTCTGTCTGTTTGTTTGTCCGTCCGCGGCTTTGCTCAGGGAATATCAATGCTAGAAAGCTGTAATTTTGCACGGCTATATAGGTAAACTATGCCAACAAAATAGTACAATTAAAAATTCAAAAACATTTTTTTTAGGGTACCTCCCATAGACGTAAAGTGGCGGTGATTTTTTTTTCTCATCCAACCCTATAGTGTGGGGTATCGTTGGATAGGTATTTTAAAACCATTAGGGGTTTGCTAAAACGATTTTTCGATTCAGTAATATATTTGCGAAATATTCAACTTTAAAGTGCAAATTTTCATTAAAATTGAGCGTCCCCCCCTCTAAAATCTAAAGTGGAGGGTGGAAAAATTTGAAAAAATTCAGGATGGTAGTCAGTATATCAAACTTTCAAGGAAAACTATAACAGCTAAGTTTGCTTGAGAATTATTCATAGTTTATGAGTAAATAGCAGCGTAAGGTATAAAATATACCTAAACTTGGAAGATTCCCTATAAAATACGAAATCCTTAGAAAAATATTACTTAATTTTTTCGTAATGGCTACGGAACCCTATTTTGGGTGTGTTGGACACGCTCTTGGCCGGTTTTTTTGTACTGCTTACTATGTCAATGGTGTTTTATAAAGTATTGTATCGTATTGTATTGTAAGCCATAAAAAATACAATAGCATTAAATAAACATTCAAAAATGTTTTTGAGTTTCAGTTCTAAGTATGGGGAATCCCCAAAATTTATTGTTTTTTTTTCTTTGTGTCACAATCTTAATGCGGTTCACAGAATACGTCAACTTACCAAGTTTCAACAGTACCTATAGTTCTTATAGTTTCGGAAAAAAGTGGCTGTGACATACGGACGGGGCATTCCACGACGGACGGACGTACGGTTCCTTTTTTTGCCATTTGGCTACGGAACCCTAAAAAGCCTGTCAAGATATTTGATTGACATAGCGATAGACAAGCCAACCTATGGCATACATCTTTTTTATCGACGCTCCAAAACCGGCATATTCGTGAATGGAAAAATACCACATTTATTAATAAACTAGCGAGTTATTTATATCAGGATCTGACCTCAACGAACCTTACACCCGGATACAGGTAGCATATTAAAAATAGGCACAGTTTTTGTAGTTCCGCACTTGAAAAGGAAAAACCCGCCTTAAAAAACGATTGAGAAGAAAACAAGTAGTCTAGAACTCAGATTTCATCTCAGGTTAAAAACAACAATTTTACTGACACTTCGAGTGTCATCGTTCGTTCACCATTATCTGTCATATTTCTTTTTGTAGAATTTTTAGGTTTCCGTAGTAAAAACGGCAAAAACGGAACCGTTATAGTTTCGCCATGTCTGTCTGTTCGTCCGTGGCTTTGCTCAGTGACTATCAATGCTAGAAAGCTGTAATTTTGCGCGAATATATGTATATGTAAGCTATGCCGACAAAATGGTACAACAAGAAATTCAAAAAAATATGGACTTAAAGTAGGGGTGATTTTTTTTCCTCATCCAACCTTGTAGTGTGGAGTATTGTTGGATAGGTCTTTTAAATCCATTACGGGGTGGCTAAAACGATTTTTCGATTCAGTGATTTGTCTACAAAATATTCAACTTTAAAGTGCAAAATATTCATTAAAATCGAGCGTTCCCCTCTCTCAAATATAAACCGGTGTACCGGTAGTAACTAAGTATAGCAAACTTACAAGGAAAACTATAGCGGTTTAGTTTTCTTGAGAATTATTAGTACTTAGTTGAGTGAATAGCTTGTAGGTACTATTAGTTATTATTCTGTGGTACAAAATACGAAATCCTTAGAAAAATATTACTTAATTTTTTGTAATGGCTACGGAACCGTATTTCGGGCATGACACGCTCTTGGCCGGTTTTTACATTTAATTTAGTAGGTATTTAGTTTTTAAGTTAGGTAGTTTTTGTTACTTGCTCAACGCGCTATGGAAAGGGCTATGCTCGGAGTTTCTCTGAAAGATCGAATTCGTAACGAAGTGATCCGACAGAGAACTAAAGTTATCGACATAGCCCACCGCATTAGCACGCTGAAGTGGCAATGGGCTGGTCATGTAACCCGAAGAACCGATAACCGTTGGGGTAAACGAGTTCTTGAGTGGAGACCACGGATCGGCAAACGTAGCGTAGGACGCCCTCAGACTCGGTGGTGCGATGATCTTCGCAGGGTGGCTGGCAAGAGCTGGATGAGAGTGGCCGAGGATCGTGCTCAGTGGCGTGCCATGGGAGAGGCCTATGTCCAGCAGTGGACGAAAATAGTCTGATGATGATGATGATGAGTTTTTTTAAAGTGTTTTCTCTGTAAAAATAAGTATGTATAACTATGTGACGTTAGTACCGTGAAACATTGTGCAATATAGATTTAACGATAGTTTATGATAGAAGTGATAATTAATTCTTTAAATATCAAAGGTTGGGATGACAGTGCAAATTCTAGAGACTTTGAACCCTATGGGTTATTGAACTTACAGGTACGCGTTCATTGAAGCGACTACAATACAATACAATACAATACAAATATTCTTTATTTATCACCAAAAACAGTACAGAGACATACACAGACACACACACACACACAGACAGTATAGAGACTACGCTTGAAATGCGTGGAATTTGGAATTCTAGTTTTTTTGTTACTAAGTTTTGAAATAAACAGTTTTTTTTTAATTTTATTACAATTAGAAGTGTAACGAAAGAGTTAACTGTAAGTACTGTACAAAGGCACATCACTAAAAGGGTTATATATTGCTTGCTCGAAAGTCATATGCCATAATTTCATTTGCCCGAAGTTCATATGCCCGAAACATCATTTGCCCGAATGTTTCGTTTACTAGAAAATTTATTTGATATATTCTTATTTTCCCGAAAATTTGATGCCATAATGATACGAATGCAATACGTATTGTTTTCCATATTATTAAGTGCAATAATATTATTTAATGGAATATTCAAACGCCATACTAAATAGTGTTTATTTTGATTATGATTGATTAGAATTGCTTTTTTTCTATTACTAACTAGCTGACCCGGCAAACTTCGTACCGCCTCATTTTTTTTTCATATTTACTCACCTTTTAAACCTTCCCTGGACTTCCACAAATAATTCAAAACAAAAATTAGCCAAATCGGCCCAGCCGTTCTCGAGTTTTAGCGAGACTAACGAACAGCAATTGATTTTTATATATATAGACTAGCTTTTGCCCGCGGCTCCGCCCGCGTGGAATTCGGTTATCGCGCGCTGTTCCCTCGGGAACTATGCATTTTTTCGGGATAAAAAGTAGCCTATGTCACTCTTGGGCCCATAAACTGTCTCTATGCCAAAAATCACGTCGATCCGTCGCTCCGTTACGGCGTGAAAGAGGGACAAACATACAAACATACAAACACACAAACACACAAACATACAAACACACTTTCGCATTTATAATATTAGTATGGATTTGTCTATTACGAGTATCTTTATTATCCGGGCTGCTATAAAAAAAATACCTAACATCATCATGCAGTATGCAGAAGGAACGGCTAAAAATCTTAATTCTTTAGGCCTGTCAGTCTACTATCCATACACTGAAAAAAATAATTTCTACCGTTCAAACAGTAAACGGATTCACATTAAAAGTAACTGTTTTGTACATTACCAACAACCGTTTCAAAAACAGTTAAATACAAAACAGTAAAATTAACTGATGGAACATTTGAAATTAATGAAAAAACGTTAAAATTAAACGATGGTAATCATTAAATTTATATCAGTAACTTTTAATGTTTAGAACAGTATCACTTAATGATCAAAAACAGTAAATTTAACGGAGAACACAGTAAAGCTAACTGATCATGATTTCGCAAAAATGCCTGTGTTGTAACAGTAAATTTTAATGACTTGACCGTTATCACTTAATGATCAAAACAGTAAATTCAACGGAGAACACAGTAAAGCTGACTGATCATTATTTCGCAAAAATTACTGTATTGTAACAGTGAATTTTAATGACTTGACCGTTATCACTTAATGATCAAAGCAGTAAATTCAACGGAGAACACAGTAAAGCTAACTGATCATGATTTCGCAAAAATGTCTGTGTTGTAACAGTAAGTTTTAATGACTTTACCGTTATCACTTAATGATCAAAACAGTTAAATTTAACGGAGAACACAGTAAAGCTGACTGATCATTATTTCGCAAAAATTACTGTATTGTAACAGTGAATTTTAATGACTTGACCGTTATCACTTAATGATCAAAACAGTAAATTTAACGGAGAACACAGTAAAGCTAACTGATCATGATTTTGCAAAAATGTCTGTGTTGTTACAGTATATTTTAATGTATTGAACGTTATCTCTTAATGATCGAAACGGTACATTATAATGTCTGGAACGTTGTATCTTAATGATCAAAACAGTAAATTATAATGTCTTGGACATTATCACTTGCTGATCAAAACATTAAATCATAATGTCTTGGACATTATCACTTAATGATCAAAGCAGTTGATTTAACGGAGGACACAGTAAAGCTGACTGATCATAATTTTGCAAAAAATTATGTTGTAACAGTAAATTATAATGTCTTGGTCATTATCTCTTAATGATCGAAACAGTAAATTATAATGTCTTGGACATTATCACTCAATGATCAAAGCAGTTAACTTAACGGACAACACAGTAAAGCTAAATGATCATGATTCAGCAAAAATATCTGTTGTAACAGTAAATTATAATGTCTTGGACATTATCACTTAATGATCGAAGCAGTAAATTTAACGGAGGACACAGTAAAGCTGACTGATCATAATTTTGCAAAAATGTCTGTTGTAACAGTGAATTATAATGTCTTGGTCATTATCTCTTAATGATCAAAGCAGTAAACTTAACGGACAACACAGTAAAGCTAACTGATCAGGATTCAGCAAAAATATCTGTTGTAACAGTAGATTATAATGTCTTGAACGTTATATCTTATTGATCAAAACAGTAAATTATAATGTCTTGGACATTATCTCTTAATGATAGAAACGGTAGATTATAATGTCTTGAACGTTATATCTTATTGATCAAAACAGTAAATTATAATGTCTTGGACATTATCACTTGCTGATCAAAATAGTAAATTATAATGTCTTGGACATTATCACTTAATGATCAAAGCAGTTGATTTAACGGAGGACACAGTAAAGCTGACTGATCATAATTTTGCAAGAAATTATGTTGTAACAGTAAATTATAATGTCTTGGTCATTATCTCTTAATGATCGAAACAGTAAATTATAATGTCTTGGACATTATCACTCAATGATCAAAGCAGTTAACTTAACGGACAACACAGTAAAGCTAAATGATCATGATTCAGCAAAAATATCTGTTGTAACAGTAAATTATAATGTCTTGGACATTATCACTTAATGATCGAAGCAGTAAATTTAACGGAGGACACAGTAAAGTTGACTGATCATAATTTTGCAAAAATGTCTGTTGTAACAGTAAATTATAATGTCTTGGTCATTATCTCTTAATGATCAAAGCAGTAAACTTAACGGACAACACAGTAAAGCTAACTGATCAGGATTCAGCAAAAATATCTGTTGTAACAGTAGATTATAATGTCTTGAACGTTATATCTTATTGATCAAAACAGTAAATTATAATGTCTTGGACATTATCTCTTAATGATAGAAACGGTAGATTATAATGTCTTGAACGTTATATCTTATTGATCAAAACAGTAAATTATAATGTCTTGGACATTATCACTTGCTGATCAAAATAGTAAATTATAATGTCTTGGACATTATCACTTAATGATCAAAGCAGTTGATTTAACGGAGGACACAGTAAAGCTGACTGATCATAATTTTGCAAAAAATTATGTTGTAACAGTAAATTATAATGTCTTGGTCATTATCTCTTAATGATCGAAACACTAAATTATAATGCCTTGGACATTATCACTCAATGATCAAAGCAGTTAACTTAACGGACAACACAGTAAAGCTAAATGATCATGATTCAGCAAAAATATCTGTTGTAACAGTAAATTATAATGTCTTGGACATTATCACTTAATGATCGAAGCAGTAAATTTAACGGAGGACACAGTAAAGCTGACTGATCATAATTTTGCAAAAATGTCTGTTGTAACAGTAAATTATATTGTCTTGGTCATTATCTCTTAATGATCAAAGCAGTAAACTTAACGGACAACACAGTAAAGCTAACTGATCAGGATTCAGCAAAAATATCTGTTGTAACAGTAGATTATAATGTCTTAAACGTTATATCTTATTGATCAAAACAGTAAATTATAATGTCTTGGACATAATCACTTAATGATCAAAGCAGTTGATTTAACGGAGGAAACAGTAACGCTGACTGATCATAATTTTGCAAAAAATTATGTTGTAACAGTAAATTATAATGTCTTGGTCATTATCTCTTAATGATCTAAACAAGAAATTATAATGTCTTGGACATTATCACTTAATGATCAAAGCAGTAAACTTAACGGACAACACAGTAAAGCTAACTGATCATGATTTAGCAAAAAGGTCTGTTGTAGCAGTAAATCATAACGTCTTGGACATTATCTCTTAATGATCGAAACGGTACATTATAATGTCTTGAACGTTATATCTTATTGATCAAAACAGTTAATTATAATGTCTTGAACGTTATCTCTTAGTGATCAAAACAGTTAATTTAACGGAGAACACAGTAAAGCTAACTGATCATGATTTTGCAAAAAAATATGTTGAACAGTAAATTATAATCCCACCAAAAACATAAATGTAAAAAAGGAGAGCCAAGTTCAATACAAAAACTATGCTTGGCTGTGGGCTTCGCCGCAAAAATAATGGAGATCTAAATGAGTTCCAAGTTAAAATAACATTATCAACAAGTATTAAACTCTATTTCTGTGCTTTATTGGATACCTATAACAATTGCTGTTATTTAAAAATGTGAGATCTTAAAGTAGGTTAGATTTGACTTGACCAGTTTTCATTACATCAGTCATTTTATAAAGTTATTCAACATAATTATATACCTATATATTTTTTAATTCTGATAAAAACTCAAAAACTGGCCAAGTCAAATCTACTTTAAGATCTCACATTTTTAAATAACAGCAGGTGATAGGGCAAACTATTGAAACACAGATATCTTGGAAGTGTTCTTTATTACTATATCCTGTTCTTTTCTATTATCATATTTATCAAGTCTCACTGTTTTTGGAACTTTTCAAAATCATTTACAACATTCGGGGCAAGCAGTTCGGTATGCAAAGGCAAAGTGGATCTCGTTAACCGGCTTAATAACAATTGGGAAGGAGAGTATGGTGAGCCCAACACTGGACTATATTCCTGTACTCCAATAGCATTAATTATATGTCCAAATGTTCATCGCTACATTTCTTCAGCATATTTTTTGCGATGGCTACAAATTTTTCAACAAAACCATTCGATTTAGGATACATAGGACTAAATGTATTTTATGTCTTTAAAGCAACTTTCACAATTTTCTAGAAATAGGTATTTCAGCAGATATTTGTAACAGTAAAACATTAAAATTATATATCCCCAAATACAGTGGAAAAAGTAATTTTTTTTTTTACTAGATCCAGAAAGACCAATTTGCCAGGACTGTTTTAAATCCATGACTTAAAAATATTTTGCGTCACTAAGTAGACTTGAGGTCATTGATAGGTTGGTATCTCAAACTATTTTTTAGAACACATTTGTAGTAAACAAATACTATTAAACAAACAAATCTCTACGATCCAGACACATGTTGGATCTTTTTGGTATTTTGTAAACCTAGTTATAAAGCTTTGTTTCCTCTAATTGTGACAAAGTCACTCATTGTCCTTTTGCTTGTCGCGTAGCACGTTATTTTGAATACATTTTATTTTCTTCAGTTTAAAGCTTGTTTTACCTAAAAATATACAATATCTATCAGGTTATGGGCCCAGCACGCTTCCACTTCGATAAGTGATGTATATTTAGTTCCTAAATTGTCTGTAAACTTGTTATCGGTCAGCGCTATGGTAAAGAAAGGTTACGATGTTGTGTTTAGTTCTGATGGGTGCATTGTAAGTGACGGTGAGGAAATCCTAGCCTCCGCTACACTGAGAGATGGTGTTTATCAACTCGACGCCATAGAAGCAGGGTCTGCTTTGTGTAGTGTGGGAGCGTCGAAGGTTGCGTCCGTATCTTTATGTTTAGATACAGGTGACAGCGAGGCGCTACAGCAGGAGGAGGGTGTAGCTGCTGTTGACCAGGCTGTACGTGCACCGGCTACCACTTGGCAGAGCCAGTCTGCGGAGACTCAAGAACTTTGGCATCGTCGCCTGGGCCATCTGAACAGCAGGAGTATGGAGCTGTTGAAAAAAGGTATGGCAACTGGAATATCATATGATAGTAGTGACTTTCGTAATTGTATTTCTTGTATTGAGGGAAAACAAACTAGATTGCCTTTCCCAAAGAAGTCTGAAAGTAGGGCCAGTGAAATTCTAGGCTTGGTGCATAGTGATCTTTGTGGTCCGATGCCGTGTTCATCGTTTGGTGGATCAAAATATTTTTTGACGTTTATTGATGATTTTTCTAGGAAGACGTTTGTATATTTTCTTAGATGTAAAGATGAAGTTTTTAATTATTTTAAAGAATTTAAAGCCTTGGTTGAAAACCAGACTAATAAAAGGATCAAAATACTTCGTAGTGATAATGGTGGTGAATACGTTAATTCAAATTTTCAGAACTTTCTGAAGACACATGGGATTCAACACCAAACTACGGTTCCATATTCAGCACAGCAGAACGGCGTCGCGGAGAGAGGAAACCGCACGGCCATGGAGAAAGCGCGCTGCATGCTTCGAGATGCTGGTCTGAAGAAGGAGTTTTGGGCAGAAGCTGTTAATACAGCTGTCTACCTCAAGAACCGCTCGCCCACTAAAGCAGTGATGGGGTGTACTCCTGAGGAACGCTGGTCAGGTACACGAACAAATGTTTCTCATTTACGTATTTTCGGTTGTCAAGCTTATGCTCTTCAGCAAAAACGGGATAAATTAGATCCGAAAGCTAAGAAGTACATATTTGTGGGATATTGTGATCAAACAAAAGGTTACAGATTGATGGATCCTGCATGTCCAACCAAATGTTTCAAAGCAAGAAACGTAACGTTTTTAGAAAATGTTTTTTGGAACGGCGAAAATGATGTTCCTGGTTTACATTGTACACATGAATTGACGTGTAATAATGTTGAACGTCGTGCTGAGAATTTTAATAATTCTGTCCAATTGGAAACATCTAATGTGAGCCCTGATACGTCTGAAGTTATTGAAATCCCTACAAACGCTCAGAGAATTAGTACAATCACAGTAGATGATTCTGTAAGCGAGAGTAGTGATACTCCAGATGATCCTGCCGATTTAACTTACTCCCCAGGTGATTCCACGTTAGAAAACTACTCTGGAATCTCGACTGACGAGTATGAGGAAGCTGCAGAGGAGTCCTGCTTGGTTCATAATTTGTGTAACGAAGCAAAGGATCCTGAAACTGTGCAGGAGGCATTGACTGGTGCTGAAGCTGAGAACTGGAAAGCTGCGATGGAAGATGAGTATAAATCTTTCATAGACAATAAATGCTGGACCTTGACCGACAGAAGAAACGAGCAAAGACCGGTAAAATGTAAGTGGATTTTTAAGAAAAAACTCGGTCTTGACGGTGAAATACTGAGATACAAAGCTCGCTTAGTCGCAAAGGGATACACGCAAAAATATGGTGTAGATTACCAAGAGACTTTTTCCCCGGTAGTCAGGTACTCTACGATCCGTACGTTATTGGCGCTAGCAGCGGAATTCGATTTGGACATCGAACATTTAGATGTTAAAACAGCCTTTTTAAATGGAGACCTACGAGAAACCGTTTACATGGAACAGCCAGAAGGCTTTAAAATAAAAGGAAAAGAAGATAAAGTGTATAAACTGAACAAGGCAGTATACGGTCTCAAGCAGGCTTCAAAATCTTGGTATGAAAAGATAAATGGCGTATTAATTAATGTTCTGAAGTTTAAGCACGTACACTCTGAACCTTGTGTGTATGTAAAATCGAGTAAAAATTTATTAATGATCATCGCCCTGTATGTGGATGACATAATTTTGTTCTCATCAGCTGGATGTCAAAAGTCAGAAATTAAAGAAAAACTTAATAGAGAGTTTGAAATAAAAGATTTAGGGCCAGCTAGTCATATCCTTGGTATGAGACTTCGGAGAGAAGATGGAAGAATCAAATTAGATCAATCCAATTACATCAAGAAGGTACTTGACAGGTTCAATATGTCAGATTGCAAACCTGCTCGAACACCGATGGAAACTGGTGTAAAACTTGTGAGGTCTACGCAAGGAAAATGTACTAATGACTATCGTGGCTTAATAGGCTGTTTGATGTACATTGCGGTATGTACGCGGCCTGACATCGCTCACGCTGTAAGCTCGCTGAGCCAGTTCAACGAAGCTTACGACGAGTCACACTGGAAGGCAGCAAAAAGGATACTTCGTTACCTTAAAGGCACAATTGATTTTTGCTTAACTTTCCAAAAGACTGGGTTGACTATCAACGCATATGCGGATGCTGATTGGGCGGCGAACGAGACCGATCGTCGTTCTTACACAGGCTTTATTTTTAAAATAGGAAGCTCTGTAGTCTCTTGGGAGAGCAGAAAACAGAAGACTGTTGCTCTTTCGAGCACTGAGGCGGAATACATGGCACTGTCTGACACGTGTAAGGAGGCCCTGTTTCTACGGCAATTCTTATTTGAAGTGCTTGGTAAGCAATTTAAAATTTCTATTTTTAATGATAGTCAATCTGCACAGAAGTTGTGTTCAAATGCAATGTTCCACAGCAGAACTAAACACATCGATGTGCGACATCACTTTATACGAGAAATCGTTAATAAGGGTACAGTAGTCATAAGCTATCTGTCTACTGATCAGATGGTGGCTGACTTGTTAACTAAACCACTGACCAAAGATAAACATGACAAGTTTGTATGTCAATTGTTTATTACTTAGTTAATTGTTTTGTTTATTTGATAGTGGTTTGTAAAAGTGTTTAGTTATTTATGCAAGTGGATTTGTTGATTTATAATATAGTTTTATAACTAGTTTAAGGGCCAGTGTTGGATCTTTTTGGTATTTTGTAAACCTAGTTATAAAGCTTTGTTTCCTCTAATTGTGACAAAGTCACTCATTGTCCTTTTGCTTGTCGCGTAGCACGTTATTTTGAATACATTTTATTTTCTTCAGTTTAAAGCTTGTTTTACCTAAAAATATACAATATCTATCAACACACACACAAATTGCAGTTTGGTATTTCTCAACTAAGTATTACAATCCTCTTAATCCATTCTGTTGCTTCATCCATCTTTGAAAGCACACCTTTATCCGTTTGTTAGTCCTTTACCTCATAAGCATAAATTACTTGTAGTTATTCACCGGATCGCGTTTCGTCGCGATCTCAACATTTCTGAACACACAATCTTACACAAATCAGCCCAGTCCCAAACTTAAGCAAAGCTTGTGCTATGGGTACTAGGTGAGGTGACGGTATACATACTTGTATAGATAAATACAAACTTAAATCCATAGATAACATCCATGACTCAGGAATAAATATTCGTGCTCATCACACAAATAAATGCCCTAACCGGGATTCGAACCCGGGACCTCCAGCTTCGTAGACCAGGTCCACTACTCACTAGGCTAAACGGTCGTTAAACTAGAGTACTATTACACTATAGTAGATTGTTTGTCAAGAGTCTAAAATAAGCCATATCAGCACAAGTTTTTACTAGGATTGCAATAAAACATTAAACGATACTAGCCCTAGGGGCTAAAAGTATTACTTTAGGCCTGCTTCGGAGGCTAATATGACTAACTTTTCGAGCATTCTTTTGTTTAATGTGTTTGGTACAGTCGAGGGCAAAGATAAATACGGTCAAAGTGACTAAAATATGTATGCATGCCCTTAATGTTAGGACAATATGGTCGCGTACACATACCTACTTTTGTCCCTTTTGACCGTATGATGTAAATCTTTGCCCTCGACTGTACCTGTGTAGTATCATACCTAAACTCATTGAAATTTTATCTTAGTCTAATGAATAATAGCCAATACGCAGTCATTGTGACATTGAAGTACACTGCACTGCATTAATGTCGTGGAAAAAAAGCGAAAAAGTTACAGTCGAGGGCATAAATATATGTACGTTCCCAAAGTTTCAAAAATATCTGATTAACCTTATTCCCTTAACAATAAAGTCGTGTTCACATATTTTTGATCACTGTCCGTGCCGATATTTTCGCCTTCGACTGTACATTGCGTCTAAATATATTGTCTAATACAAAATAGGATACAAAGCGAAAATTTTATACATGATCGATGTAAAATGAGACTAAAATTAATAGCGACAAAAAAAAACAGGGTTAAGACACAATGCGATAGTTAAAAAGTATGCTTATGAGGTATAGGACTAACAAACACCTTTATCACACAATCGGTCAAGCTCAGACTTAAGCTGTTCTTTTAATTTAAGAGTTACACGATGAGGTGGCTTTGAGACTGGTATAGAGCCTTCCTTCAACAATATATTCACCGGGGAATCTTCCTGTACCGGTAAATACATCATGGTATTTTGAAACTAATGCACTTTTCCTTGGATCATCTGTAACAATATTTTGTATTACCTTATTTATGTGTTTCCTTTCAATTAACCCTGACACCAAACAAGCATCTTTGCCAAGTGTTGGCTTGGTGTGTGTTGGCTGGAATTGTAAGTCAGTTCCAATAAATTCCATAAAATAACCTTTAATTTTGAGTTTGACTTCCAACAGCGCAGTTCCTAATACTTTGATACCTGTATTGTTGTAAGCCTGTAGCCTAAATTTACAAATGTTCCAACTTAAATTTTTTTGTCATCCATGTGTAAAATGCTCCATCGAATTTGTAACATTTTAAGGGTCGGGAGAACCTGCGAGAATCGCCTTACCGTAACTTTTGTAGAAGTCGTATACAGCTGCATGTTGTCGCACCACTTTCATCATACATTCCATGCTCCATCCTCGACATACATTCAGGGGAATCTGTTTCCCTTATCGAGCTGTAGATTTTGAGCCGATCCTATGCAGAATGCTAGTTTTTTCCTACATTTTAATTGTACTTTTCTTGAGAAAAAGAATTTGGTAAAGATTTGGTTACTCGTTTTGTTTTGACACTTGACAGTTCCGACGTTTTGTTCATCAAGTGCGTTTACGGAGTGTGGTAGTTTGTTAAGTCCGCATACGCGCACGACACTGTTTCATGAGAAATTTATTTTCGAACTTTCCTTTTTTTGGTTCAAACAATTTCTGTATATGTTTAATCAATTACGAAGTTGACAATGTTATAACTCGTTATTCGGAAATCCTATTTTATATTAAATTAACTAGTCAGTTGGCCTTACGTGTCAACGACCTGCCTTCGTAAACGCGCCGTTATCATAGAGGGAGTCTGTAGACTAAGTTGACTATACGGATGCGTTCCGAAATACCCTGCTATGGTAATGGATCCCAACTATTTGATTTTTAACTTGAACTCCAAAAAAACCATATTTTTAGTTTTCCACTTGAAGAAAATATCTGCTTTCATATTCTGTCGTTTTAGCTGTCGGGGTCAATTGATTTTAATTTTGAAGTCTGTAAGGACACCTACTTATAACTGTTCTGTCCTCGAGTTTTGTGAACGCACCTCAAGTTGTTTTGTCGTCTATCGAAAATCCACTCGTCATCATCAAAGAGTATAATAAGTATATTATGGCTCCTCCACACAATCGGCCATGATGGGCGATCACACAATGGGCGACGATTGTCACTATCCCTGCGCTACTGCCCACACAATCGTGCGTGGCACATTTGTTAATTGTCAGCCGCCCGAGATGAATGCCGAAAGAGTAGCAGCTGCAGCTATTTATTTAATTAGCGTATATAATCACTACATAAATATAGTTAATCGAAAAAATCAAAATCATAATCAAAATCAAAATATTAATCAAAATCGTATATTTTTATTTTGGTATTTCCTTTGTTTTGTTTGAGTTTGCTGTCTATTGTTTTATAGGGTTCCGGAGCCAAAATGGCAAAAACGGAACCCTTATAGTTTCGCCATGTCTGTCTGTCTGTCTGTCTGTCCGTCCGCGGCTTTGCTCAGGGACTATCAATGCTAGAAAGCTGTAATTTTGCACGGATATATAAGTAAACTATGCCGACAAAATCATTTGTCAACAGTTGGCCATGATCGGCGACGATCGCGCGTAATCGCCATTCTGTCGGTTTTTTGGGCAAACATCAAAGGAAATTGCGGCAATGATTGTGCGCGTGCCCACACGATCGTCCATCATTCAGTTCGAATGTTCGTTCGGTGCGGTGCAGACGTGCAGGGCGTTATTGCTAATTTTTCGTTTTGGAATCAAAATGGACAAATACTGAGACATTCAAGATCAAAATGAATCCACCATCCACCATCTTCTCCGCCTCCACTTCTTTTTCACGATCCGTTTATTAAAGAAAAAAAGAAAGAAGGAATTTATTCACATTCACAAAGACACACAAATACAACAAAAAAAATCGGCCAAGAGCGTGTCGGACACGCCCAAAATAGGGTTCCGTAGCCATTACGAAAAAATTAAGTAATATTTTTCTAAGGATTTCGTATTTTATACGGAATCTTCCAAGTTTAGGTATATTTTATACCTTACGCTGCTATTTACTCATAAACTACTATAGTTCTCAAGCAAACTTAGCCGTTATAGTTTTCCTTGAAAGTTTGATATAATGACTACCATCCTGAATTTTTTCAAATTTTTCCACCCACCGGGTTAGATTTTAGAGGGGGGGGGACGCTCGATTTTAATGAAAATTTGCACTTTAAAGTTGAATATTTCGCAAACAGAAGACTGAATCGAAAAATCGTTTTAACAAACCCCTAATGGTTTTAAAATACCTATCCAACGATACCCCACACTATAGGGTTGGATGAGAAAAAAAAATCACCCCCACTTTACGTCTATGGGAGGTACCCTAAAAAAAATTGTTTTTGAATTTTTAATTGTACTATTTTGTCGGCATAGTTTACCTATATATCTGTGCAAAATTACAGCTTTCTAGCATTGATAGTCTCTGAGCAAAGCCGCGGACGGACAGACAGACAGACAGACAGACGGACAGACAGACAGACAGACAGACAGTCATGGCGAAACTATAAGGGTTCCGTTTTAGCCATTTTGGCTCCGGAACCCTAAAAATGTAGTGTCAATTTATAATAAATATATATCTTAATAAATGACATGGTTTTTTAGCTGCCTTACTCCACATCAATGATGTTATACGTCACTAGATTGGCAGTTTACGGCAGCGACGCGGAGCCACTTCGAATATGCCTGCAGGCATATCTGACTTCAGTTGCCTGCTTGACATTAAGTGAGCGTGACGTATCCGATAGTTTTACAAAATGGCGAAATGTGCCGTTAAAAGTTGTGTTTCACGGTCCGAAAAGCTTAGTAAAGCCACTGGCATCACTTTTCACACCTAAGTTAGCATAATTTTGATCATATTGACTAAAATTACACCAGAAAATGAAATAAATACATCGTGCATTATTTTTGCCATCAGTGTTACCAGAAAAACGATTTTAATTTTTCCGCTTTTTTGGGGGTTTAGTTAATGAAAGAATGAATGACGGAATTGAGTACCAGTAATACCTATGTGTTTCAGTACTAAAATTTCGGCAGACTGTAATATGCTCAATCATTACGAGAAATAGATTTTATTATACTATTTAATTTTAGTTCATCATCACATCTTAAAATAGTATTAAGTTCACTTAGAATGATCTTTTTAGGGTTCCGGAGCCAAAATGGCAAAAACGGAACCCTTATAGTTTCGCCATGTCTCTCTGTCTATCTGGCTGACTGTCTGTCTGTCCGTCCGTCCGCGGCTTTGCTCAGGGATTATCAATGCTTGAAAGCTTTTTTATTTCTATCTACATACCTTTTGAATATCTTAGATATTTATTATTTACTAGCTTTTTAAATAAACAACCAGCCAAGAGCGTGTCGGACACGCCCAAAATAGGGTTCCGTAGCAATTACGAAAAAAATCGCTGTGCATTATAACACAATTAAAACACTACTACAGTCTTAAAATCTATTACCAGAAAAAGAGCGTATCTTCACTGCACTTACGTCCTTTTGTTGAGAAGCGCAGTTTTTCGGAAATAACTCGAAAACGGTATATCCGATCATGTTTAAATCAATTTCCGTTGAAAATATTTATTAAGCGTTACCTTCCCATATTTTTTGCATATTTTTGGACAAAGGGTTTACAGATAGAAGGGGGTAGAGGACACAATTTTTGCTACTTTGGGAGCGATTATTTCCGGAAATCTTCACTTAATCAAAAAAGTTTTTGAGAAATCTTACTATATTTTCAAAAGAGCTGTCGAAATATGTGCCTCACGTTGATGCGAGTTAAAAAAATATATTTTATCTTCTATTACATGTGTATGGAGTGCCCCCCTATAAATATTTATTTTTGTAATTTAACTACAAAACTAAATAGCGGCTTTGACAAGACATCTGTACTCCAAATTTCATTGATATACTCTTGTAGTTTTCGAGTAAAATGCCTGTGACATACGGACGGACGGACAGACAGACAGACAGACGGACAGACATGGCGAAACTATAAGGGTTTTGTTTTTGCCATTTTGGCTCCGGAACCCTAAAAACTGTAATTTATTCAAATCAAAATCTGTTTACTACTTTTTCTGAATATTCTCAATGTACCGTGTATGTGTACACTCCGTTACAGTTTTATAATAGGTAGTATAGACTGAAAATTTTATTAATTTCTGTTCACAATATACAACATTAATCACACCAAAACAATTAAATACATTTATTCATTTTTAGAAAATTATTTCTCACCACTGGCAACTCTGTCCATTTTCATGGCAGCAGTATTACTGTCTCACTTCAACGGTAATTAGTTGATTATTGGAAGAAACGAGACAAATATAGTTAACTTTGACATAATGTATAGGTTTCAAAGCTACGTCTTTCGAACCATGAAGTGGCGACACAAATCTGAGAATCTTTTGTAAGACGTTGCTGCTCTAGTATGTAGAAGCTCATTGCTCCACATTGACCCCTTGTTCTCAGTAAATTATCTGTTATAGCAAACCGTCTTAGATGAATGATTGGTCTCGCGCGCTCGCTCGACTAGATACCCCCCTACCTAAGATTTAAAGTTCCGTGAATGAGGCAACTCAATATTGTAGTGTGTGTAAGAACGGTGTAAGACAATTTGCAAGGATGCTAGTGTGCGTGACGAATTGTGTTGCCAGCTGCTCCACTGTTACCCGAAGTATTGGGAAAATATATTATTATTATGCTGTGGTCTATTAAGTTACTGGTTATAAAATGTATCTTGGGAAATACTTAGAAATTAACAAGTAATTAAAAGTGAATTTTTTAATATGTTCTTCGTTTTGGCGTAGGTTTTTTCTTTAGAAAAATGGTAGGTATGTAGGTATATCAATGATCAGGCCTCTTTTTAATAATAATACGTGGCGTTATCTGGAAAAAGGTACTTGTCGGTATTGAGTTATTGATATGATGACATACATACATACGCTCGAAAAACATAACCCTTCTTCGGGCAGTCAGGTAAAAAGTTAACATTTCAGGAAAATGGGTAAAAAAACATTTTTCAATACCTACATTTTTGGTCGAATAATTCACTTTCAAAGGATGTATTATGTCGGCGGCCGATCGTAAAATCCGCCAGATCACGAAATTCCTTGGCACATCATGAAATGGAGCCATTAAATGATATGCCTAAAAGTTGTCAAGGCATATCACGATGTGCCTGAGAAACAATACGGCAGATCGATTAGACCAACGCATTCGACGATATTCCTAGCTTTATACTGGGCATATCGTGATATGCTGAAAAAAAGAAAAAAATAGGTACGACGAGCGAAGCGAGGAGTGGTTAGTATGAATTGTGACCACTACGCACGAGCCGAGCGAGCGAAGCGAGCGCGCCGCGGCAACGGCCGGCGAAGTGCCAGAAACGATTTGGCGGCGTTTCATGATATGCCTAGGAATTTCATGATCTGCCTAAACTAGCCAAATCACGAAATAGCGGCGTTTCATGATATGCCTAGGAATTTCATGACCTGCCTAAACTAGCCAAATCATGAAATGGCGGCGTTTCATGATATGCCTAGGAATTTCATGATCTGCCTAAACGTCACTAGGCAAATCGTCAAACGGTGAGTTTTGAACGATATGGCAGATGTCCCTTAGCCAATTCATGAAATGGCGCCATTTCACGATATGCCTAGGAATTTCGTGATCTGGCGGATTTTACGATCGGCCGCCGACATATATATTACAAAGATAAACATTAAATAATATAGAACTAGGTTATGTATATATAATAATTACGTTAGATAAATGAAATAAGTTATTAAATGATGATAATAATAAAATTCAATTGATTAAAATCTCAACCACGGGGATTTGATTTTTGTGTACGCGGCAACACTGGATGGCGTTTCGGGTTCATGTTATTTTATTTTGTAATTTCGAAATTATACGATATTTACTGATGGTATGTGATCCCAGTGTCCTTCTTATTTTTGGAAGTATTATTTTTACACAGTTTCACTACGCAAACTGGCATTTTAATTCGGTTTATGACCAAAATTTAGCAAAACATTCGGAGGCGCACCTTACGCACAGTCTGCAACGCGACTGAGCCGGGTTGGAGCCGGGTACGCCGATTTCGGCGTACTATTTGTTGCTTCATTTGACAAGTACGCCGGCGGTATCTAGTCGAGCGAACGCGAGACCAATCATTCATCTAAGGCAAACCGTGTTCAAACACCAAGCCGCGTCTTACCCGAGCGGGCCTCTCGCGCGCGCCGACCAGCAAGATTTTGCTAGTGTGAGTGTGGTGCATGTGTGTTGTATAACACGCTGCCCCCTCCTCACCTCCCGCGCCCCGCTCTATTCCGCGCCGCGCTGATCGCGGACCAACAAGTAGTCGTTTCCAAGCCGCCGTAGCGAATGCGAGTGACATTTCCGCGCCCGCGCATACACACGACACGACGCTCACACCGCAAGCGGCATCGTCTTGCCCTACAGTGTTAAACTAGTGACTAACCCACTAATCCATTAACTGTCATTTTTTTTGATAGTAAAGACCTAACGAACCTACACCCCTGAGTTTTTCTCATTCTCTGCCAGCCGGCAGTGGCGCACCCCTTAAGTAGTTCCCAGTACTATATCTGGCGTCCCAACAGTGTGTGGATTAGTGGTAAAACAAACGATTCGCGAGTGAGTGATTTTCGTGAGTGTCGAAATCCGTTTGAACGACTCCGCGTCTACCTAACCTAAACTTGTGTGTTCGTGAACGTAATGCACATACCTATGTAGGTACGAACTATCCGCATAGTGATAATGACGCGTACTAGAAGTCAGGTAAACCCGGTGCAAATGGAAGACGTCCACAGTGACGAGAAGGAACGAGAAAACGTGCCTCCCGCGCCACGGATGCCTGCCCAGCAACAACAAATTTCGCATGGCAACAGAGACGATGCATCACGCATTCCCCATTCCTCTGCGCCACCTCAGCACGAACACCAGGAGTACCAGCATGACGGCGATGATGACGGAGATGATGCAATAGGCATTCCCCACCCCTCCCCCGCCACCCGCATTGCTGACGCAACATTCTCACAGCAGAACGTTTCCATGCTCCTAGAAGGCCTACAAAGAACGCAAACCAACGCTATTAAGGAAATCCTCGACAGTGTCCTCGGCCACCGCGCGAGTACCTCTACTCCCGCGCCGGTGCTCACCGAACATGGTAACTTTGCGCGTTGTAAGGCTGTGTTTAGCGGCACACCTACCGAGTCCGTAGAAGGATTTATCGATGCTATAGAAAGCTATAAAGAGTGCGCTAACGTGACTGATCATAATGCAATAAAAGGTTTGTCGATGTTGCTGACGCACGATGCGGCCACCTGGTGGCAGGGCATTAAACATCAAGTAACTACATGGGACGAGGTCGTTAATAAAATAACCTTCGAAGCGCCTACGGCGACCGACGGCCGCCCTATAGAATTTACCGCGACTTATTCGCAACCGAACAACAGCACGAGAATACCGATGTGATCGTTGCCAAAGCGCGCGCCCTGTTGTCAAGACTACCTAAGAACGATTTAAACGAAAAAGTGCAATTAGACATGATTTACGGCCTTTTGAACGTGCGAATAAGAAAACGACTCCGCAGAGAGGAATTCACTACATTCGCCGAGTTATTACATCATGCTAGAAACATTGAAGACTCCATTGGCGAAGAGGAGCGACGAGTATCAACAGCGAGGCCATCGCCGGCCGCCGGCGCGAGTACTTTCCGCGGCGCCCCGGCCCCCTCCGCGGCCGCCGGCGGGCACGCGCGCGGCGCGCCGCCCGTGCGCGCGCAGCCCGGGGCCGCTGCCCCGCTGCCCCTGCGCGCCGCCGCGGCCCCGCCCGCGCACGCGCCCGCGCTGCCGCAGCCCCGCGGCACGCCCGGCGTGAACGCGCCGCCGCGGACTTCCCCGACGACCTCGGCCTCCGGTCCCGCGCGAGCCGCGCGACCCTACTGTACCTACTGTAAGCGGTACGGTCACCTACGAGAACAGTGTCGTAAGTTGGAGGACAAGGGTGAGTCTTTGAACCATAATAATAACTCTAATAACGCGAATGAAAGTGCCGTAAATAAGTTCGTGCCGGAAAAGTTCTATAGTGTCGAGTTACCCGTGCGCGATCGTAAATTTCAAAATCGTTCGTTTGGTGCCGTGAATAATGACTATAATAATAATATCCCAAGTGGTATTTCTTATGAAAATAAGTCCTGTCATTCTGACTACTCGTCCACAAACGATACATACGAGTACAGTCATGATCATAATTTTCATCCGAATTGTTTAGATAAGTACCAGAATTGTACGAAAAGTCTAGATTCGATGTACAACAATTATTCATGTGCCGATAAGGATAAAAAAGTAACTTCTGCTTCTTGTAACGGTGCTATACCGAAATGTAAAAAGTCCGATTTTGTACGTAATTCTAAGAATTTTTCTATTCACAAAGTCGATTACGAAACTCCTACCCGTCCACAGGAAAAGGGTAGTATGTCAATTTTTTCACAAACAAAGGGGACGTATTCTTGTTCTGATAATGATTTTGTATTTAATGATGAACAATTTCAGTGTCACAAAACCAATGACATAACACTTTCGCACGCGAGTCCCCAGGGTAAAGGCAATAAGTCAGACTTATCACATAACGTTCCGTGTACTTGTTGTAACGATGTAATGGAAAGGTGCAACAAGTCTAATTTTGCATGTAATTGTTATACATTTTGTGTCCGCAATGTTAATGACGCTACGAGGACCTGCCCGCAGGTGAAGTGTGATAAGTCCGATTTTTCACAAAATCTTGTTAATACCCAAAATGATGTTTTTTCACAAAACGACTCTAAAAGTATGCGTACACCTGATTCTGATTAGGAATACCAAATTTCATCCACATCTGACAAAAAAGTCATTTCAACATCTTTTTTTGAAAACGCCCACCTACGTAACATAGGATTCAATAGTAGGGTGGGCTGAAAAAATATTTTTTTTTATTTTCTTAGCAAGGGGGTTAGAATTTGTACCTTATGAAAAAAGAAAAATTTTCAAAAAAAAAAATTTTTACTTAATATTTTGAGATGGCCCACTCCCTTTTAAAATTAATAATCTATTAAATGAAGTAGTACCAAAAAATATATATTAAAGGTGTTCTAGAACCTGTAGGGTCACCCCTCGACAGCCAATTGGAAATCAAAAGTAAAAAAAAAAAAACTATTATTTTTGTAATTAATGTAAAAAATCAAAAAATGACTTCTCTTTCTTTTGTATTAAAGTAAAAAAAATCACAATCGACAATTTTTAGACGTCTTCCACGATGTTTGACCGAAAAAATTTTTTTTTGTTGGAACTACCTCATTTGATAAATTATTAATTTTAAAAGCGAGTGGGCCACCTCTTATCTTATCTTACCTTACTTTTAGGGGTCCTTGCGGATACACTTCGACCCGTAGGGATCTTTTGTGTAATTACCCCTCCTTCGCACTTACTCCATTGCTTTTATCACCTCATCCATGAATTGGATGATTTGATGTAGCGGTAGTGCCTTAAAGTCTCCTGGCGCGGGGTATCCGACGCCAAAGAGTCTCATTCTTAATCTGGCGAGAGCGTCACATTCACACATAATGTGTTCCATTGTTTCGTCTTCCTCACCACATAATCTACAATCTTCATTGTCCTGTAGTCCCATCTTTACTAGTATGTGTTTAGTATCAAAGTGACCTGTAAATGCCCCGACGATTTGTCGGAGTTGCTTCCTACTGAGTGTCCAGAGTTTTTTAGTCCAGCTAGTGCTGACGTTTTCGATGAATCGTTTTGAGTGCTTTAGACCTTCCAGTGTTTTCCACTCTTGTTGGTGTTTAAATCTGGTGTGGTCGTTTATAGCATTCTTTATGGTACCCTGTGAGAGTCCCACATACGGTTCGGGCCCTATGTTTTTGTTCATTGACCCTTCCCTTGCTAGCTCATCTGCTTTTTCATTGCCGATGAAGCCTCTGTGTCCTGGGATCCAAACCAGTCGCACTTTGTTGCGTCTGCCAAGCTTGTTTAATGCTTGTACTCCATTATAGATCAGTCTTGAGTCAACCTTTGGCGATGTGAGTGCCTTTAGAGCTGCTTGACTGTCACTGAGTATATAGATGGTTTGTTCTTTTACCTTCCTATCTATATTCTCCTGTGCACAGGAAATAATTGCATACGTCTCTGCTTGAAAGACGGTTGCATAATTTCCCATGCTTACACTACTATTGAAGTCCTTGGCGTGAATGCCGGCTCCTGTACCGGATTTCATTTTAGATCCATCCGTGTACCATGAATTTTCACTGCCTTTGGGCAGTGTCAATCCTTCCGTCCATTCTGCCCTTGTAGGAACATGTACCTTGAAGTTCCTTCGGAATATGTACTTTGGTTGCATTTTGTCGCAACCCATCGCCGTTATACTATCAAGGTATTTGTTCTGTTCCATTTTGGTGTGCTTTGTCCTCGGAGCGGAATCGTTCCACAGGCCGTATATTTTCATTCTGTGCAACGACTTACGCGCTTCAGATTCTATAGCAATATGCAGTGGTGGTAGGTCCAGTAGGACTTCCATTGCTGCTGTCGGCGTTGTTTTGAACGCCCCTGTGATAGCCATGCAGGCCGTTCTCCTCGTGGGCCACCTCAAAACATAAGATAAAAAAAATTTTTTTTTTGAAAATTTTTCTTTTTTTATAAGGTACAAATTCTACCCCCATGCTAAGAAAATAAATAAAAAAAATGTTTTTCAAACCACCCTACTATTGAATCCTATGTTATGTAGGTGGGCGTTTTCAAAAAAAAGATGTTGAAATGACTTTTTTGTCAGATGTGGATGAAATTTGGTATTCCTAATCAGAATCAGGAGCACTTTCGATTGCAATAGGAAAAAAAAGTGTCCCAGGTTTTTCATATAATTTTGTGTTATCCATTACACTACCGCCACAGATACGCGTATGAAAACGGTAACGTAATGGAATAAAAAATATTGAGACATTTTTTTTCTCCTATTATTATAATCGAAAGTGCTCCTGATTCTGAGTAGGAATACCAAATTTCATCCACTTCTAAAAAAAAAGTCATTTCAACAACTTTTTTGAAAACGCCCATGTACGTAGTAAAGGGAAGGCTATGTATGAGATGTTACAAATTCGCTTATTTTAACCTGATGATCCAAATGAATGTTTTTGAAAAAAATATATGTATTAGAGTATTAAATGGGTCATAATATATCTGATATTGGTAGGTGTCGCCACCTCGCAAGTAAAAAAAAAAAATTTATGAATATTAAAAAAATGATTTTTTTTTACTTAAATATAAAATTAATTGGATTTTTTTTAAAGAAAAAAACGCTCTTAATTTTCTACATAATATATAAAAATTTCGTGAAAATCGGGCCACTAGTTTGGTAAATAAAAAATAAAAACGATTTTCCTTTTTTTTTAATTATCTCAAAAACCACGCCCATTTTGGGGCTAAAATTTGGTCAAATTACAACGTATGTAAAGACAATTATCCGAGCCAAAGGAAAACCACTTTCTCGTCGAAGGCAGTTTCGCCATCCATACAGGGCTATACCCTTTGTGTGGTTATTTAATATGAATACGAAGTCTTAATTTTATTAGGTCTTAATTTTCCTAATGCCTCATTATCCTTAATATAGTTGGTAGCAATTCGGTATCGGTTTATAAGATATTGTACTTACATTCCGATTGTTAAGCAATCTTATTCTATTATATTTTTAGGCTATTGTCTGAATTCAATTCGTGTGGTTATTTAATTAATATAAGACTTTTTGTTTTAGACTTAAGCTATACCAGTGGAGATCCGATCCGTATGCAGAATATGTAAACCGCATCCTGACTTCTTATACGTGTTGCAGTGATTCCAGGCTACGGTATGGCTGATGTTGCCAGTCGCTATTGTGGTCAGCCAGAGGTATGACGTCATCAATTTTTTTGTATGAGATTTTGAAATTTCTTGTTCTGAAACCTATAATGTTTATGAAACATCAATTAAAAGAGCTTTTGCGAGCTGCGTTTAAATATATATCGACGGGTGAAAGGCTATTTGTATTAAGCGACATAGGAATACGTTGTCGCTTAATACAAATAGCCTTTCACCCGTCGATATGTATATTACATTATTTCCTTAAAGCTACTCGTTAGGAATAAAAAACAAAAAATATTTTTGTTTTTGAAATGACGTTTGATATACATAGTTATATGTCAAATTACTTGTAATATACTGAAACATACGACAGGTGAAATAGATCATTTATTGTATATAATCAATATATTTAATCAATTTATAATATATTGTAGTACACAAATTTTTATAAATTATGATCTTTATAAATTGTAACGACCAAACGTTCCTCGGCTCACAAAGCCCAGTTACATGATAGGTTACAGGATATGATAGAGAAAAGAAATTTCTAAATCCCATACAAAAAATCGATTGTCACCTCCCTGGACTGACCACTACAGAGACTGACAACATCAGTCATATCATAGCCTGGGTTCACTACAACATATATCAGAAGTCCGAATGCGGCCTGCATATTTTGCATACGGATCTCCTTTGGTAGCTAACAAGGAAGGGTACCGAACTGTCCAAGTCCGATTTATTTTGATATATGTTATAGAGTAGTCTAAAATTGCTCAGGTATTTTTTTTTTAGCTGCTCAAATTCAATCTGTTAGGAGAAATTGTCCTTCCAAGAACTGAAATTTAATTAAATACTGGTTCCATTGTATGTTGGAGAACATGAAAGAATAATGGACTCGTGTTTTGTCAATTGTTTTTTATGTTTTTTTTTTCGAGACCATGAATAGGATCATGGACTAAGCTTTAAAGCTCTAGAGCTAGAGCTTAAAAAACATTTGACAAAACGTATCCATTCTTTTTTCATGTTCTCCAACATATAATGAAACCAGTAATTCATTATCTTCTTTTTTTGAGAAATCTATAGAAGTTGGAGGGTTTGGTAAATTTTCAGTACTTTAAAGGGCAATTTCTCCTAACAGGTTGAATTTGGGCAGCTAAAAAAAATACCTGTGCTATTTTAGACTACTCTATAACATATATCAAATTGAATTAAAACGGAGTCGGACAGTTGGGTACCCTTCCTTGTTAGTCTATTTTGGTTAAGGTACTGATGACTGATAAATAAATAATTTCATTTCATTTCATTTCATTTCAATTTCATTTCATTTCATTTCATTTCACTGATGAATAATTAAGGTACACTGGTAAGAGTGGTAAGGTGTGTAAGGGAACAGCGTGAACTTTCCATACATTTTGCGGTAATTAGATGATGTGATTGATTAAGTAAAAAACATTTCACATGTTTTTCAATCAAGTAATGTAGGTAGTAGGAGTAACAGTTGTATCAAATTATGAAAAGTACACGCTATCGTTCCATTCACCTTAAGATGTAAAATTGACTGATTGTAAATATATAAAAGGATTCAGCGTCATGTTTCTGTAAATAAAATGTTCTCAAATTGGGTTAAACATAAGTTTTTAATTCTTCTTAAATAAATGACATAAATGAAATAATTTTTAATTTATTCCAGGTTGTCTGCGTACCTACCTACCTACGCATTACCTGATCTAGTAGCAGTACTGCGTAGGCAGTAGGTATCAGGCTTCACAATACCTTTTACCGTGCTCGTACAGTACTCGCTACTGTAAGTGCACTGTTACAGATATTGTGCAGGATATTGCTTTTTAATGTGCATGCTCAGTAGTAGGTATTCAGAACAGTACCCGCTATTGTCCATGTACGTTAAACAGTACTTTCCTTTACAATACCTTTAACTGTAGTGCACAGTAAAATGTAATGTGGAAGACAGTAATTTTAATATGCATGCACAGTTGCCGGTACTGTAATTGCACATTAAAAAGTACTGTCGCCCACATTACATTTCACTGTGCGGGCACATTAAAAAGTACCGTCTTCCTCGTTACATTTTACTGTGCGTGCACATTAAAAATAACTGTCTTGCACATTATATTTTACTGTGCGTGCACATTAAAAAGTACTGACTTCCTCGTTACATTTTACTGTGCGTGCACATTAAAAATTACTGTCTTCCACATTACATTTTACTGTGCATGCACATTAAAAAGCACTGACTTGCTCGTTATATTTCACTGTGCATGCACATTAAAAAGTACTGACTTGCTCGTTATATCTTACTGTGCGTGCACATTAAAAAGTACCGACTTGCTCGTTATATTTTACTGTGCATGCACATTAAAAAGCACTGACTTGCTCGTTATATTTTAATGTGCGTGAACATTAAAAATTACTGTCTTCCACATTACATTTTACTGTGCATGCACATTAAAAAGCACTGACTTGCTCGTTATATTTAACTGTCCATGCACATTAAAAAGTACTGACTTGCTCGTTATATCTTACTGTGCGTGCACATTAAAAAGTACTGACTTGCTCGTTATATCTTACTGTGCGTGCACATTAAAAAGTACTGACTTCCTCGTTACATTTTACTGTGCGTGCACATTAAAAAGTACCGACTTGCTCGTTATATTTTACTGTGCAAGCACATTAAAAAGCACTGACTTGCTCGTTATATTTTAATGTTCGTGAACATTAAAAATTACTGTCTTCCACATTACATTTTACTGTGCATGCACATTAAAAAGCACTGACTTGCTCGTTATATTTAACTGTCCATGCACATTAAAAAGTACTGACTTGCTCGTTATATCTTACTGTGCGTGCACATTAAAAAGTACTGACTTCCTCGTTACATTTTACTGTGCGTGCACATTAAAAATTACTGTCTTCCACATTACATTTTACTGTGCATGCACATTAAAAAGCACTGACTTGCTCGTTATATTTCACTGTGCATGCACATTAAAAATTACTGTCTTCCACATTACATTTTACTGTGCATGCACATTAAAAAGCACTGACTTGCTCGTTATATTTAACTGTCCATGCACATTAAAAAGTACTGACTTGCTCGTTATATCTTACTGTGCGTGCACATTAAAAAGTACTGACTTCCTCGTTACATTTTACTGTGCGTGCACATTAAAAAGTACTGACTTCCTCGTTACATTTTACTGTGCGTGCACATTAAAAAGTACCGACTTGCTCGTTATATTTTACTGTGCAAGCACATTAAAAAGCACTGACTTGCTCGTTATATTTTAATGTGCGTGAACATTAAAAATTACTGTCTTCCACATTACATTTTACTGTGCATGCACATTAAAAAGCACTGACTTGCTCGTTATATTTAACTGTCCATGCACATTAAAAAGTACTGACTTGCTCGTTATATCTTACCGTGCGTGCACATTAAAAAGTACTGACTTCCTCGTTACATTTTACTGTGCGTGCACATTAAAAAGTACTGACTTCCTCGTTACATTTTAATGTGCGTGCACATTAAAAATTACTGTCTTCCACATTACATTTTACTGTGCGTGCACATTAAAAGGTACCGTCTTCCTCGTTATATTTTAATGTGCGTGCACATTAAAAATTACTGTCTTCCACATTACATTTTACTGTGCGTGCACATTAAAAAGTACTGTCTCCCTCGTTACATTTTAATGTGCGTGCACATTAAAAATTACTGTTTAAACAGTTAAAATTCTTTTAATGTTTAAACATTAAAAAAAACAATTAAAAAAATTTACTGTTTAAAACAGTAAAAAAATTTTTAATGTTTAAACATTAAACTTTTTTTTACTGTTTTAAACAGTAAATTTTTTTTTACTGGTCAAAACATTAAAATGTACTGTTTTGCTTTAACTGTTTTCGGAACAGTAAAATTTAATGCTCAAAACAGCAGGCTCCCCTGGAACTGTTTAAAACAATAAACTTTAACGATTTATCAGGTATTTTAAATGATTATTTTTTTCAGTGTACTTACTTACTAATATTATAAGTGCGAAAGTGTGTGTATTTGTGTGGGGTATGTATCAAAATATATAAAGTTTAAAAATAATAATGGACGAAATACATAATGGTCATTTGCTATAATGCAATTTTTTTTGGTAATTCTCAACTTTACAAGATTTTCATAAAATAAACCTAACCTAACCTAAACCAATCTGTAGATATCACGATTTAAAAAGTTCTTTTAACCAATAGTTACATAAAAGAATGTAGTATATGTAATGACTATTATGTATTTCGTCCATTATTCGTTTTAAACTTAATGTATTTTGATACGTTCCCGTTTGTGTGTATGTTTGTCCGTCTTTTACGTCGAAACGAAGCGACGGATCGAAGTGATTTTTTGTATAGAGATAGTTTATGGGATAAAGAGTGACAAAGGCTGCTTTTTATTCCCGAGGGAACAGCGCGCGATAACCGAATACCACGCGGGCGAGACCGCGGGTAAAAGCTAGTAAGTATATATAGTGTACAGATCACATAATTTTTAAACAATGTCTCACAATGTTAACAGTTTATATGAAGCCGTGGTTCATATAAAATAAATTGAAGACCGTAATTAATGTTTATTATATCATAAAACACGTCATTTAACAGCTGAGGTCGGATAAAACAATTATTATTTGTCAGGACAAAGGCCGATTGCTATCTGTAAATTTATTAAAAAAAAACAGGCAAGAGCGTGTCTGACACGCCCGAAATAGAGTTCCGTAGCTATTAAGTACGAAAAAATTAAGTAATATACGTATTTTCTAAGGATTTCGTATTTTTATTTTATATAAGAGGGGGCAAACGAGCAGACGGGTCACCTGATGGAGAGCGATCACCGTCGCCCATGGACACCCGTAACACGAAGGATTTTGTACGGAATATTCTTAGTTTAGGTATATTTTATGCCTTAGGCTAATATTTACTCTAAAACTTCTAGAGGGGGGGAGGACAAATTTTCACTTTAAAGTTGAATATTTTGCAAACAAATCACGACTCGGAAAATCTCTTTAGTAACCCCCTAATGGTTTTAAAAGATCTATCCAACGATACCACACACTACAAGGTTGGATGAGAAAAAAAGCACTCTAACTTTACGTCTATGGGAGGTAATGTAAAAAATTTTTTTTTTTTAATTTTCTTGTACCAATTTCTCGGCATAATTTACATATATCTTCGTGCAAAATCACAGCATTCTAGCATTGATAGTCCTTGAGCATAGCCGCGGACGGACAGACAGACAAATAGACAGACATGGCGAAACTATAAGGGTTTCGTTTTTTCTATTTTGGCTACGGAACCCTAAAAAACTGGTTAGCTGAATTGTTGTAAGCTTAATGTCAAAAATGTCAATCTATAAAAAAACAATATATTTCTTATAATCGATCCGGAGGCCCAACTCCCCTCCCCTTCCCCCCCTCTCTCCACCATTAGCCCCATTAGGCCGGCAACGCATCCGCAGTTCTAATAATGCTGTAGGTGTCCATGGGCGGCGGTGATCACTTACCATCAGGTGAGCCGCATGCTCGTTTGCAAGCTATTAGATATAAAAAAATATATAAATATCAGTACAATATATTATTACAGCAAGGGCATCGTATTATTCTTTGTTTTAGCTGACTCACCCGCAATGATTGTGGTAAAAACCTCGTGCATTTCCGGATAAAAATATACTAAGTGTATGAAGGAAATTATATGTTTATGAGTATACATTATAGTCCATAATCCCTTTTGTATGGCGTGGAAAATATACGCGCCTTAGGATTATTCGAGAATTTCGACAGCTTCAATTTTCGCGGTCACATTTTTAGGGTTCCGTAGCCAAAAATGGCAAAAACGGAAACCTTCTAAGTAGTTTCGCCATGTCTGTCCGCGACTTTGCTCAGGGACTATCAATGATAGAAAGCTGTAATTTTGCACGAATATATATGTAAATTATGCCGACAAAACAGTATGATAAAAATATGAAAAAAAAATTTTTTAGAGTACCTCCCATAGACGTAAAGTGGGGGTGATTTTTTTTTCTCATCCAACCTGGTAGTGTGGGGTATCGCTGGATAGTGCTCTTTATTATTTCTGGAAATCTTTACTTAATCAAAAAAGTTTTTGAGAAAACCTATCTTTTCAAAAGAGCTGTCGAACTATGCGCCACACGTCGATGCGAGTTAAAAAAAAATTTTTTTTTTCAATTTGTGTTTCGTGTATGCCCAATATAAATAATTATTTTTGTAATTTAACTACAAAATTAAATAAAGGCTTTGACAAGACATCTGTACTTTAAATTTCACTGATATACATCTCGTAGTTTTCGTGTAAAATGGCTGTGTCTTATCGACGGACGAACAGACAGACAGACAGACAGGCGGACTTGACGAAACTAAAAGGGTTCCGTTTTTGCCATTTTTGCTCCGGAACCCTAAAAACCGAATTCATAACCTCCTCCTTTTTTTGAAGTCGGTTATAACTTGACTTTTTTTCAACACAGGTTTTTCCGAATTGCCGGTAGATTCTTAAACGTTAGTAAGTGTTTGTTATATTCTAAATTAAATAAAGATATTTCGGGTTAGATTGCTCGTTCCATAGTACAAACACTCAAGCTACGTTTCGAGTATTGGTGACCCTAAGGCTCCGTTTCCACCAGAGATGTGCGAGTATGTGTCGCGAGGAATGTGTTTCATGGACCAATCATGTATGTTAAGAAGAACATATGTGATTTTCCCACTAACGTCGATAAGCCAAAGGCTACTAGAAACACAGGGAAGCTTAAAGTTCCATCTTACAGACTGGCTAAAACAAAAAAGTCGTTTTTGGGAAATTGCATAGGTTTTTGTAATAAAATTCGTAAAAAATACCAGAGTTTTTTGAAAACGTTTTGCGAAAACGCCACACTAGAGGCACTGGTGCTTCATCACCCATTCCATTTCACCATATGTATTACGAGGAGCATAAATTGCTTAGCAACCGTGTTAAAGTAATTGAAATTCAACCCGTGAAATACTCGTACTTGTTATTGAGCAGTAACTCCGATGGTCAACTGTGGTCTTCATCATCAGTCCTACTTCACCATATGATGATTTTCAAGAGCAAATCCACGAGTTACTACTAAATATATCAAAATTACCATATGTGTCCCTACAACATTTGAAGAGTTGAGATGTTGAGAGATTTTGTGCTTATGGTACCTAATTGATAGCATTCAAAGACGAACGCAAAAAAAAATTTCAAATCGGTTCATAAATGACTGAGTTCTGAGGTAACAAACAAAAAAAATACAACCGAATAGATAAACTCCTCCTTTTTTGAAGTCGGTTAAAAACACAGTCCTCGCAACACATCCTTGAATATCTCCGGTGGAAATGTAGCCTTAATAGACTTTACCTAGTGCCATCCCCGAAGACGGGTGATTTTGACAAAATTAGACTTTAATGACATTGTAATAAGAACCACGGCATGCGTCATCGTGAATGACTCTACATATCGATTTTAGTACCTATATATCGATAAAATGTGTATACATACAAATTTTTAAATCAATATTGGAACTATCGCGGGAAACACATAGTAAACGATTAGATAAGTCTTAAAAAAACAATATTTGTACTAGAGACGGTGCGTATTCTTTTTTGATACCAGGTATTTTCTTGCAAGTATACCAACCAGGTACCGATCCGATATACTTGTAAGATTTGAAAGTATTTTTCCATTAAAGTATACTCTCCTTTCAAAGTAAGTAGGTAGTACTTACTGAACTCGAACGTCGAACGAATCGAATGAACATTATGCTGAGCTGAGACCGTTTCGCGATTTCACAAATAATGTCATTTCTTTATACTTGTTTATTTTGTGTATTTATTTATGTAATTTGTGAAATGTGTGAATAAACGTTTTCTATTCTATTCTATTCTATTCTATTGAATGTATTTTTCTCGGAAATCGAAAAATTATATCATATATCACATAAGGTTCAGATTGTGCTTATACGTGTAATTAAATACTTTCAAAGTATTTTACGTCTAGATTGGAATATTTTGAATCTTAACTGTATAACGACAAGGTTTAATTTAAGCTAGGAAGCAAGGACTCGTAGCGTTGGACAGAAAATACTTTGAAAGTATTTTGATACCTGGTTTCTGCACCTGGTATGAAGAGGTGGACGCACTTTTAAGCCCTGGTACGTGATTTAGCAAGTATAACTCATCCCTAATTTGTATGCTAAGATCAATATTTGAGAAAATGTACGCTATACCGACCAGTTCACTTAAATGTACAAACTGTTTAAGAATATATATTAAAAAAACCGCATTCAAATCGGTCCACCCGTTTAAGAGCTACGGTGCCACAGACAGACACACAGACAGACACACATAGCGGTCAAACTTATAACACCCCTTTTTTGCGTCGGGGGTTAAAATTAACAATGAAGAATTCTATTGTATTTGTATATCATCCATATACCACATGAAATTAAGAGATAGCACTTAAAAATAAATTTGTGTTAAATACTTGTGATGTACACAGATATCATTTTTATAAATATTGTGATCTGTTTAAAAAAAAAACAATACCTCGTTGAGTTTCTTGCCGGATTCTTCTCAACAGAGGTTTTTTCCGAACCGGTGGTAGATTTTTTTGACGTTGTTTTTGTTATAAATGAACTAAAAGAATTTCTTTGCTCACCCGCGACCTTAAGATAGCTAAGTCTATACAAATTATGCGTGTTCATGCAGTTCCTCTACCTCCACACTGTAAGAACACACACAAATTACACAAACCCATCTATCACCACCACCACAACACACTGACGCGTTTCGAACTACAACCAGAGCTCATCTTCAGAGTGACACAACCGTACACCACGCTAATACCATGTAATTTGTGTGTGTTCTTACAGTGTGGAGGTGGAGGAACTGAATGAACACGCATAATTTGCATAGACTTAGCTATCTTAAGGTCGCGGGTGAGCAAAGAAATTCTTTTAGTTCATTGATATGGACCTCCGCAAAGTAACGCCTGATTCAATAAATTGTTCTTGTTATAACCTAAATTGAATAAAGAGATTTTGACTTTGACTTTGACTTTATGTTGAAACCCGTCCAGCCGTTTAGACTACTGTTAAGACCAAAAAATAGACATATCTAAACATACCTACGTTTGAAACATACAACCCTCTTTTTTGCAGCTCTGATTAAAGGGCTACGGCACATGCTGAGCTGAGTCCTTTTGGCATCACACTACAGCACAAAGTCTCTAATTATTCTCTCTTCTCCTATTGTTTATACTGTGTTTTTGTTGTGATGTAGTGTGTTTTTGTTGTCAATAAATGTTGTGAGTTTGAGTTTGAGGCATTTAGGTAAACAAATTAACGATTCTAGATCAAAAGTGACTTGTCATCTATGCTCACTGATTGCATCACTTCACAATTTTATTGAACCCCACAATTTAGCAGAAATATGATAATTTGGAATCTCCAATAGCAAATCCTGTTTTCTAATTATTATAGCAATTTACAATTTTGCAAGTCTCGACGGTAAAAAAATATAGGTTTTATAATAGGAACTATATAACTATAAGCAATCACCATAAAACAGATAGATTCAGAAATCAATCTATATACAAAGTGCGCTCGAGCAACGCACACATAGACACTGCTCACGGACACGATATCTCGGACTGGTTGGGACCAGTGCGCGCGAGAGTGTCATCCGCTCGACACAACGAGGTATTTTTTTTAATACATACCTGTGATGTACCTATCAATAGATGTATCAGTACTGTCGACGTGACATAGAGTAGGTATATAAAAATATAAGAAAGAATACTGTTCATACATCATTAAATTTTTCAGATTAAGTGAGTTAAGTAAAATTTAAAAGAAAGAAAGTGTTTTCTTTATTTCTTCAATAGAACATTTTTAAAGGCTTTTTTTAGTGTAGGTAACAATACAGTTAGAAAACAAATTATAAACTCTCACTCACTCCTAATCCTAAGCTACTATTCTTCCAAACACATCAAAAAAGTGCAAAAAAAGGAAAAAAAACAGTATAACCTAAAGTTCAGCAGGGACCCATTTAAAATGTGACCGGTTCAAAAGCCAATTTTAAACCCGACTCAACCTTGGCCTGTTTTTGGTCATCAACCGGTTCGATTCCCAATTTAGACAGTATTCATATTCATATTCATTGTAAAAGTCATATACATAGTTATAAAAGGTGTTTCAGTGAATGTCACCTCCTATTATGTGCATTTTAGCTTAATTAAGAAGGCTGCTTCTTTACTTAAATATAAAGTAGGTATCCTTTCTAATATTATAAATGAGAAAGTGTGTGTGTTTGTATGTTTGTCCATCTTTCACGCCGTAACGGAGCGACGAATCGACGTAATTTTTAGCATGGAGATAGTTTATGGGCTCGAGAGTGACATAGGCTACTTTTTATCCCGGAAAAATGCACAGTACCCGAGGGAACAGCGCGCGATAAATGAATTTCACGCGGACGAAGTCGCGGGCAATAGCTAGTATATTATATTATAAGTAAGTGCACGATTTCATAATAAAGTTTCAATGTTCAAATTTGGACTTTCAATATAAGACAGTAATAAAAACAAGTTTTTGAACATGACCTCCAAAAATTAGTAAGTAATTAAAAAAAAACCGGCCAAGAGCGTGTCGGACACGCCCAAGATAGGATTCCGCAGCCATTAAGAAAAATTTAAGTAATATTTTTCTAGGGATTTCGTATTAATCCAAATTTAATTGATATACATCTTGTACTTTTCGAGTAAAATGCCTGTGATATACGGACCGACGGGCAGACAGGCAGACAGACTTGACAAAACTATAAACTTATCTTGCATGCTCCAAATTCAATTCAAATTCAAATCATTTATTCAGCAAATAGGCCGCAATGGGCACTTTTACACGTCATTTTTTTAATCTACCACCGGTTCGGAAAAAAACCTCTGTTGAGAAGAATCCGGCAAGAAAATCAACGAGGTATTTTTTTTTAAAAAAGCATATTCACAATATTTATAAATGATATCCTTTAGCCACACTACGATTGTTGTGGATAGTTGTAGTTAAGTTACAAACTTTGATCCTGTAGTGTAAATGTGTCAATTACAGTAGTATTTGTTTGTAATTTGTAACTGTTCCTTAATAAATAAATAAATAAATAAATAAATAAGGGTTCCATTTTTGCCATTTCGGCTGCGGATCTTTGGTAGGTGTCGTGAAGATACGCTCTTTTTCTGGTAATCGATTTTAAGACTGTAGTAAGTGTTTTAATTGTGTTATAATGCACATAATATTACATGTTTTCGTAATGGCTACGGAACCCTATCTTGGGCGTGTCCGACACGCTCTTGGCCGGTTTTTTCTCGTCTAACCCTGTAGTGCGGGGTGTCGTTGGATACTCTGTGCATTTTTTGTAAAGGCTACGGAATCCTTGGACATCCGACGCGCTCGTGTCAGGTTTTTTTCTTCGGTGAACCTTCCAAAGATGAATTGAAAGATTTGACGACCAGATGGCCTAGTGGTTAGAGAACCTGACTACGAAGCCTGAGGTCCCGGGTTCGAATCCCGGCCGGGGCAAATATTTTTATGATGAATACGAATGTTTGTTCTCGGGTCTTGGATGTTTAATATGTATTTAAGTATGTATTTATCTATATAAGTATGTTTATCCGTTGCTTAGTACCCATAACACAAGCTTTGCTAAGCTTACTTTGGGGCTAAGTCAATTGGTGTGAATTGTCCCGTGATATTTATTTAATTAAAGTCCAGAAAGTTCTAAAGGCACGCCCCAAACCAGTTGTTAGGAAATTTCCCTCTGAATGGGCGCGAGCCTACGTCAACATCGACGGAACAAGATTGTTGTTGTTTAGACGTCATTTAACCTGTATTTAGGTGCGTTTCCAGTGTTTAACGACGCGGGTATATTATAAAAGGTATTGTAAGTAAATAATACAAATACACGAATTTTGCGGTGAATGAAAACATCGTGAGGAAACCTGCACATACCTGAGAAGCTATTCAATGGTGCGTGTGAAGTTCCCAATCCGCACTGCACCCGCGTGGGAACTATGGCCCAAGCCCTCTCATTCTGAGAGGAGGCCTGTGCCCAGCAGTGGGACGTATATAGGCTGGGATGATGATGATGACACGATTTTTTACAAAAGTATTATAGATCCACTAGCGACCCGCCCCGCCTTCGCACGGGTGCAACACTGATACTAAATATGATGATGGATGTTATTATACATATAAACCTCCCTCTTCGATTACTCTATCTATTAAAAAAAACCGCATCAAAATCCGTTGCGTAGTTTTAAAGATTTAAGCTTACATGACAGAGAAAGCTACTTTGTTTCATACTATGTAGTGATAGATATATACAGAAGAATTTCCCTTACCTACGCACCACATATCTCAGCTTGTTTGTTTCTTATTTAGCCACTTAAGCTGAGATATGTGGTGTATAGGGGAAATTCGTGTCAGTACCGTTGTCCAGCGGTGGTGTAGCGGTATAGCACGCGGCACGGAATGCCGAGCACCTGGGTTCGATTCCCAGCGCTGGTCTTATTTTTCTGGTTTTTCTGTGCATCTATATTTCAGTTTGTATTTTCAATTTAGGTTTTACGGGATGACCGTAAAAGTAAAAAATTTGGAATTGAAATTAAAAATACAAAAAGATTCCAAAACCCAATCGTAACAAACAGACGTAGAAACTTTCGCAATCAATCAAAAATCAATCAAAATACTTTATTTTACATAAAAACATGGTGTACAAAATAAACAAGCATGTATAATGCCTATATTACATCACATCTGTTGTCTAATCGTGAGACAATGGACACACGAGCGCTCTTAATGAAGCCACAGCATAGCCTAGAGTTGCCAACTTTATTTGCAAGAAATAAAGTATATTTGCCAGAGAAAAAAAGTATTTTTGAAATATGAACAGTGTTTTATTGTAAAGACAAATATTTAGTCCTTCGCCCACAACCTACTCAATTTAGTGACAAACAAACTAAAATTAAATCCATAAATGCGAAAGTGTGTTTGTCTATTTGTGTGTTTGTATGTTTGTCCGTCTTTCACGCCGTAACGGAGCGACGGATCGACGTGATTTTTGGCATAGAACTAGTTTATGGGCCCGAGAGTGACATAGGCTACTTTTTATCCCGGAAAAATGCACAGTTCCCGAGGGAGCAGCGCGCGATAACCGAATACCGCGCGGGCGGAGCCGCGGGCAAAAGCTAGTACTTAAATATGTAGCGATTTTCTTAGTTACATTGACTCTATCGTATTGGGTAACTGTAATGATAGATGTAATGTTATTGGAAATAAATAAACAAATAAAACGCCTCTATTGTGACTAGCTGCACTGACTTAGAAATAGAAATAGAAAATATTTATAGTCAAAATACCACAAACGGGACTTATCACGCTAATTTTAACAAGTAATATTTACCTCGGCGTGTCGGCAACATTACAGTTGCCGAAATTTATTTCGCACTTCGCAAATTACACAAAAACACAAAACAAAACAACAAAAAAACACACGTAAAAACATACTTAGCGTGTGCTGTTAGACGTTTTGATGTGCTGAAAACAGTATTACCAACACAACAACAACATAACAACATAATAATTAACAGCGTCACCGTGTAACTTTTTTCTCTATGTATCTGTTTTCTGTATCGCTTACTATTTCTGGTGTACAATAAGAGTCTTTTTATTGTATTGTATTGTATTGTATTGTATTTTATATACTTACTATAGCTACTCTCAATAATTTGCACGCCTGCATGCAGGCTGAATACATTGGATAAGAAACTATAACATAACATCTTTGTAACTGTGTTCTAGCAAATAAACATTTCTGATTTCTGATTTCTTCTTTTTCAACAGTAAAAGTACCTATAGTGTTGTGAAAAATAGTATAATACTGATTTTTACAGTATAGTTGGCAACCCTAGAAGCCATGCGCAGTACCGCATAACTACCGTTTTGTGACGTATCTGCGTAAATAACTTTGACATTTTCCTGGATGTGAGACAAAGACAAATTGGTGCGGTTCTGTTTAAACGGTTTTAATCTTTAGACTTGCTTTTTGGTGACCATTATTTTTAACCCCCGACGCAAAAAGAGGGGTGTTATAAGTTTGACCGCTATGTGTCTGTATGTCTGTGTGTCTGTCTGTGGCACCGTAGCTCTTAAACAAGTGGACCGATTTAAATGCGGTTTTTTTATTTGATAGCAGGTTTTCTAGCGATGGTTCTTAGTCATATTTCATCAAAATAGGTTTAGCCATTTTTGAGATATTGAACTTTAAAGTAACAAAGTCGGGGTAGATCTCTCTATCTTAATTTCGTTGATTTTTAAGACATCTAAACTTCTTCCACTAATTTAGCCAACAACAATATTTATTTATAATAATTATAATATTCTGTTAAAATTTAATTTTTAACACAAGCTTTTTTTACAATCTTATATTTAGTTTCACCTGACAGACAGACAGACAGACATGACGAATCCATAAGGTTTCCTTAGCCATTTGGCTACGGAACCCTAAAAATGCTTGCTTACATGTTCTCTTTTTAACCCCCGGCGCAAAAAGAGGGGTGGTATAAGTTTGATCGCTATGTGTGTCTGTGTGTCTGTCTGTGGCACCTTAGTTCTTAAACGGGTAGACCGATTTGAATGCAGGTTTTCTAGCAATAGTTCTTAAACATGTTTAATCAAAATCGGTTCAGCCGTTTTTGAGATATTGAACTTGAAAGTGACAAAGTGTCAACTTTTTGTCGGTTAGGTTATATGCTTAAAGCATGTGCCAATGTATGTAAGATATACGGTTATTGACCTTCTAATATCATTACTGGTTCGCCTAACACAAAAGACCCGGTAAATGATGTAACGCGTCATGACAATCATACTAAATAAGGCCTTTTGACGCTCAAACCGACTACCGTTGTCGTAAATATAAATTAATACATAATAAAGACTACTACGCACGTATTATTAAAACAAATTATAGGGTAAGATATCAGAGCTTCCACCACAGATATAAATTACACTAGATAACGCAAACACGTCAATCTGTATGAAAACTAACCGTGTCACTTTTTTATATCTAACTAGCTTTTGCCCGCGGCTCCGCCCGCGTTGTATTCGGTTATCACGCGCTGTTCCCCCGGGAACTGTGCATTTTTCCGGGATAAAAAGTAGTTTACGTCACTCTCGGGCTTACAAACTATCTCTATGCCAAAAATCACGTTGACCCGCCGCTCCGTTACGGCGTGAAAGACGCACAAACATACAAACACACAAACACACTTTCGCATTTATAATATTAGTATGGATGTGATGTGACGTCTCAAGAGCGAATTAGCGATGTGAATTCCCCGATGTCCGCGCAAAATCGATTCAAATGCGCCGCCCGCCCACGCCGTGGGGCTCGAGTCAGTCACTAGTCATGATTAGTCAGTTAGCGGTCAGTCTTTGTATGGGGCCAAGCCCGACGTTTGATCGGGGTTCGGACACGCGAAGTAGATGCATTTGCGTAACCTAGTGTAATCTATATCTGTGGCTTCCATCTTACTTATTTTACTCAGGAATATAATGCGAGGGTAAATGACATCATTATTATCATCTTGGCCTATATACGTTCCACTGCTTGGCACAGGCCTCCTCTCAGAATGAGAAGGCTTGGACCGTAGCTCCCACGCGGGCCTAGTGAGGATTGGAAACTTCACGCACAGCATTGAATTACTTCGCAAGTTTGTGCAGGTTTCCTCACGATATTTTCCTACACCGCAAATCTCGCGGTAAATTTCAAATGTCATTTCGCACATGAATTTCCAAAAACCCAGTTGCGATCACAGGTTTGGACCCACGATCCTTAGAGGCCATAGGTCAAACCACTCGCGTTTCTTTTATTTGAAAGCAGGTTTTCCAGCGATGGTTCTTAGATATGTTTTATCAAAATCGGTTCAGCCGTTTTGAGGAGCTTCGAAGTGACAATGTCGGGGCACAGTATATATAAAAGCTAAAGCAGTATGGAAGCTACGAAGCTACGATCGAAACGAACACACTCACACAGACGCGCGCTCTACACGGCCTCTAAGGGGGTCTCGCGGTACTGCAGTAATATACTGTGGTCGGGGTTTTTTTTAACTTTTCGTTGGTTTGGTTATTTAGAGTGCCAACTGGACTTTACTGAGCCTCCGCTGTCTGTCTGTCCGTCCGTCTGTCACAGGGCTCTACCTCATAAAACATAATAGCTAGACATTTTAGACTTTTACAGATTACGTATTACAATGGCCGCTATAACAAATACTAAAACTTGTTGAGCGTTGCTATGTGGTCAAGGTTACAGACGGCAGTTGCTAGGGGCAACGCGAGTGACTCCATGTTGTTTGAACTCGTTTGCTTCGTCTTGACGTACTTTTGTAACCAGGGGCAAAAAGTACGGAGGTACGAAACCCTTCTTGTACATCCGACTCGCACTTGACCGATTTTATCTCATAATATAGATCAGTTAATTTTTTTTTTTCGACTGAATGGAAAACGAGCAAGTGAGTCTCCTGATGGTAAGAGATCACCACCGTTAGACACATGCAACACCAGGGGGATTGCTGTGTTGCCAACCTAGAGGCCTAAGATGGGATACCTCAAGTGCCAGTAATTTCACCGGCTGTCTTACTCTCCACGCCGAAACACAACAGTGCAAACACTGCTCACGGCAGGATTAGTAAGCAAGATGGTGGTAGCAATCCGGGCGGACCTTGCACAAGGTCCTACCACCAGCAGATATCAACAAATATCAATATGACATAATATTTCATCATTTTCAGTACCAATACGACATAAAATCAAATATACACATTTAAATATTATACTAATAAATATAACTAAAATCTGTAATTTGGTGCTATATGTATGATAAACATATTAATCATTGGTTCGATGCGGATGTTTTTATATATATATGTATTTTTCCACGCAACTAATAATATTCTTAAAATAAAAGGTTTTTCAAGTATAACGTACCTACCTACTTACTGCCCATGGATCGCCAAGAAAAAAATTGTTTCTATAAACAAATCATACTTAACGTAAATATTATTAAGGATTTTTTTATTGCGTTCTATCTAATTATAAAATACGAGTATATAAAATTCGTGACGACTTTGTATAACTAGTAATTATACAAAGTCGTCACGAGTGTGATATACTTGCTCGGAAAGTGACTCGTTACGTACGAGCCCTGCCATTTTTCGCAAGTGCAGCAGGTGTAGGAAAGTTATATTGTGTCTAAATGATACTATTACAAATAATAAAAGTAAAGTGCCATTATGTGTTTACAATATTTTGTTTTGTAAAATTTGATGTTACAAAATGTTTTTTTACTGATTTGATGACGGAAAAGTTTCTTATATTTGATTATCGAGTTTTTAAATAAATATTTAATTGCGCATAAACTTTGACAATTTGTTGGAACGTCGAAAAACACGTCCGCATTCTATTGTTTTCAGATTGTAGAATTTGTATTAAAATAGAAAAAACTGTTTTATTTTTGTACGAAGTTATAAATAAATTTCTTTCTTAATGTATTGACTTTGAGTAAGATGTCAAATGCGCACTCTTCTTCTTCTCTTTTAAAATATGGCTTTATGTCCTATTTCATAGGACAATTTCGCCAGTGTCAAAGTACTCTCTTTGAGAGGGACGTTTTACTTGATAGTAAAATTCCAGAAACCACGTGGAGACAACTTGCGCATTAAAAAATGACAGATACGAGAGCAATATAGAATTTTGTGATCACTGTTTACTGTTAAGGTTAATCGCCGCATAAAACAATATCAGACGTTAAAGTGTTATGGTACAAAAGTGATTACTTATTTATGACGTGTTGACGTACCATAGACAACATTTAGATGTCCCAATTTTAAAAAGTCAAGGCAAGTAATTATAGTGATTTGATTATATTAATTCCCTGACATTATGTCATAGAATTACCATGATATAATTAAGTTTACATTTTATGACATAATAACAGGTAATATATAGCTCAAATTGTCAACTTACAATTTTGAATTTAGAGGTCAAGCATTTATGTAAGAAAGCATAAATAATTTTGTTTTTTTTATTGTTCGGCCGTGATTAAAACTGGTCTGCAAGGTATACAGCCAGTTTGCAGTTTTGCAACCGCGCGTTAGGTTGCTTGGCTGTTTGATTAAGTTCATTGCCACACTATCTCAAACAAAAAATGTGAATTTGTTTGTTTTTTGTTTTTTTTTTTTTAATATGGCTCTGTCAGTTTGTGGACAATTTTGCCAGTGTCTAGTAGGTTTTGCCGTTGTAGGGTAGAAAATTGTAGAAAAAGAAATGAGTGGTAACGGTAGATGAATGATAGCCTAATTCCGGCGGGAATAATCAAATTAAATTTGGTATGGCTGTATGGATGACATTTCTTTTGCGATGAACTTAAAAAAAATACAAACATTTGACTATGGAATGGAGTGTTGGATTTAAGTACTTTTTATTAGCTGTCATAATACAAATTACGAATCTCCAATAAGATTTTGTGTGGTAATATAGGTAATAGGGGATGATGACACCACCAATCAACTAACGTACTTTTTATGAGCTGTCAAAACACAATTCTCCCATAGAGTTTCAATGGCAATAGCGAATTATGACGTCTTAATCCGGCAACTCAATTAACTAACTATTTATTTGTTTTAAAGCAACAAACACTGATTTTTCACTAAATCGAAAATTAATCTGGTTTTCAGGGCTAAAATAAAGCGTGTTTTTACTGGAGTTGTCCCTTCGAATTATTTTTTAATGGCGTCATCATCCCTATTAGATCTGTGCCGTCATTTATTCGGCGAATCAATTGACAAACTATTCAATGTATTTTCACAGCATCTTAAAATTAAATTTTCCAATCATTTGAAAATTGTTGATCAAATGAAATGTTAAAGAAACTTTTTCGAACTTACTGGATCGATTTTGCTCCGATTTTGTACACTACATATTATAATATATAGATCACCGAAACACGAAGGTGTAACATAAATAAATAACTGAATTTAAAAAATAGGGGGCATATTAGAGTATTCAAAAATATTTTTGCCGTGTTTGGCAGACGGGATTTTAAGGGATAATGGCTTGGGTCATTCTGAACATTTTTGACCACATTTATAGTGCTAAGTTTCATGTTTTTAGTCGTATTGCCAGTACCGTCGAAGTACACAACAGGGTCCTAAAAAGTGTCACATACAAACTTGTCAAAACATATGAAAGGCCAACCTCCGGCCTGGCCTTTAAGTAATACTGAACCCACGCCATTAATATTATAATCATCTAATGCAATAAATAACCTTTAAAATAAGTTTAACTTGCATATTACCTACTCACGCATATTTTCTGAAAATACCTTAGCATATTTTTAACACTTCGTAAAATTGTATCTTTATTGTGTAAAAAAAAAAGTTACAATGCCTTTAGTTAGAAATAAATGTTGTATATTTATGAAAGTGCAATTATAGTACCAACCTAACATAATGTATCATAGCCATAAAAATTATAAAAAAAAACTTACATTTTGGCTGCCTTGTCAATTGTCCTTTACGCCGTCTCTCGAATAATCGATTAATTATAGCGTTCTTTCGCTCGTTAAATTCAAAATCTTCGAACTTATTGTTTAAACCTTCACACTCGGATAGATTCGATTCAAACGCCGAAGTATTATAATCGTTCTTTTGCAATCGATTATTCGATAACTCTTTTAATTCCCTGTCCGTAGTTACATTCGAATATCGCCGGCCAGTAACTTTATCCCAAATCTGCGCAAAGTCCTTCATCTTGAAAAACGTCTAAGTCCAAAGTCAAAACAATCACTTATTAAACACAAAATATGTCACAAACGATCTAAAATATTAAAAATATCTCAAAGAGTCTCAAATAGCACTTATGTTAATTATATTTTAACGATGCACTTAGTTACATGTAAATATTTTAATAATGGATCACTTTTGAACTCGTACGTTCTAAAACAGAGCAATGTCAGCTTTCCAGTTTATTTATTTAAATCACGTAAACACAATTCTGACATGAAGTCACACACATCTTTTCCTTACATGATGGTAAAACATTTTTTTTTACAAAGAAAACACATACTTAATAAGTTATTGAAATAAAAAAATCCAATTGATTCAATTTCGTAAAAGGCGGGAGTTTTAATCGAGAGATGTCAAATGTTTTTTTTTAATCATGCAACGTCGAAGGTCGCGTCCGATCAGCTGACAAGACACTACTAGTGAAGTGGCGAGCATAGTTCTCGTTCTTATATAAAATTTTGCAGCGACGCAGCGCCACGCACACTTATGTATAACGCGTAAGAGCAACGTCATTTTTTCTTTGAGAGCTGGGCACGATTTTTAAAAAGTTCTAGAATCTTCAGGGATCCTTCGAGTTTTAGTAATTGCACTCAGTACAGTATTATATCAAACGGGTTTGAGCGCGTTTTATGATTTAATACAACTCGTTTAGTTGAAAGAACGAATGGAAAAGCAGAAAGAAGCGATTATTTCAATGCCCAAATCATTAACTAATTAAATTTAAAAAAAAGAACAAATATTCCGTATAGAGAAAAAACCATGACAGGACGTACCTAATTCTTTTGCAGTCAGGAGAGGTATCGTAGATATAATTGCGAAAACGAAACTTTTATGGTTTCGTTATGTCTGTCTTACGAATAGTTATTACAGACATTTTACTCAAAAAGCCAGCCAAGTTCGAATGGGACTCGCGCACCGAGCGTTCCTACTTTGCAGGTTTCTATGAATATCCATTGTTAGAAGAGCCCCTCTCCTAAGCAAAATGTACGCAGTGTGGGGTCAGATTATATTGGTCATTGATATTTACAGACATAAAAAAAATCAAGATTTTCAGATATTTCTAGTTGGTTGTGTATTTAGCTACCTTCATATAGGGTTGCCAACTATACTGTTAAAAACAGTATTATACTGTTTTTCACTACATTATACTTTTTACTGTTTAACTAAAATAAAGTATGCAAAATATTGTTTTCGCATCACACTAATAGTCAGTGCCGCATAGTCACAATAGCGGTGTTTCAGAACAAATCTGTTAATTTCTCTTAGTTTTAGTTTTGATTCTGACGAGATCTCTGAGGCTAAGAAAAAGATACTAAATTGATAAGTTGTGCGAGAAGCACCCAAAAATTTGTCTTTAAAACATGAAAAGAAGAAAATACTGTTAATTTTTTTTAAATACTGTTTATTTCCCTTCTCAGACCTAAATATACTTTATTTTTGTAAAAAAAGTTGGCAACCCTACCTTCATACCAAATTTTAAGATTCTGAGTTCACGGGAAGTAGGTACTGTAGGTTTTGATTCCCTTGCGAGTTTCGAAAATTTGCGGAAATTTGCAGCATAAACGGCTGTATCTTTTGATTGCGTTGGCTTACAAGTTTATTTTTTTCACAGCTCCAAGGGACAATAGACCTTAGTATTTGATATAAATTTCAGCTTGATAACTCCACGCGTTCTCGAGAAAAAGGGTTTTGACAGGCAGACGGACAAAAAGTGATCCTATAAGGGTTCCGTTTTTTCCTTTTGAGGTACGAAACCATAAAAATAACCAAAACTCTAAGCAAGCGTCTGAGAGAGGCAACAGGAGATCCTCGCCACAGTATATATATAACTTATATATAATATACTATAAGCTATCAGTATGGAAGCTACGAAGCTACGAACGAAACGAACACACTCACACAGACGCGCGCTCTACACGGCCTCTAAGGGGGTCTCGCGGTACTGCGAGTCCTAGCTCCGTAGCTTCCATACTGCTTTAGCTTATATGTACTCGTATATATACTGTGCCCTCGCGCAGGCAGCTTTCTCGCACAAAGACTCACCTAAGGGTCCAAATATAGATAATAATTTTTAGTTTTTAACCCCAAACGCAAAAAGGCGGGTGTTAAAAATTTGAGCGCTATGTGTGTCTATGTCTGCGTGTCTGTCTGTTTGTGGCACCGTAGCTCTTAAACGGGTGGACCGATTTGAATTCGGTTGTTTTATTTGATAGCAGGTTTTCTAGCGGTGGTTCTTAGATATGTTTTATCAATAACGGTTAAGCCGTTTTTTTAGATATTGAACTTTAAAGTGACAAAGTCGGGTTTTTCACCGGTGTGAAGTTAGCTGCCTAAAGTTAGCTGCCTGAGATAATCCGACCAAATTAAGAAGTTTCTTTTTTGAAGGTGTTAAAATACAAAAAAAACGTCATGAAATAGGTCGCAAAGTACGCAAAATAAACACAACATAAGACAAAGGCTTTGATTAAGTGCAAAAGAAGGGACAACCGGCGAGAAAACAAATTTTGGGTAAAATTGCTAGGAATTGCCTTTTATATCATAAAAATAAAGTCTAATAAGTAAAGCCAGGAGTGATGGCTGTATTAAACACAAAACCATGTGACTACGGATCTTAAAACTGAAGAGTCTAAATTTATACCTCACTTAATTTAGTAGATAAGCGCCGATCAAAGTTAGCTGCCTAAATCCAACGAACAAATCAAGTCGAATTTCTGACAAATACGATGCCAGCCAGGACTGACTCTTATATGTGTTTTATAGCCAAGATATATATCTTTCAAAATTACCAAAGAATTATATGATACCTCACTCTGATAAACAAAAATTAGAGAAAAATTCTCAAAATATAAAATTTTTGTCCTCGCTGCCTAGAATGTTATCGTTTTTTGCAAAATAAAAGTGAAGCCAAGAGCAGTGACTATATAGGTCGTTTAGCTACATAACTATGGATATAGAAACAGGTACGTCCTGAGTGATACACAGTTTGGTTATGGAAAAACAGGACTATCAAGCGAAATTTTCGAATTAAGCTGCAGAAATTTGAGGTTATGTCACATTTCCGCGAGATAGAAGTGAAGCCAGGAGCAGTGGCTATATTTATCATACAGCCACACCACCAGGCATCATAAAACTGAAAAGTCTAGGTTGATACACAGTTTGGTTTAGAAGATAGGCGCCGATCAAAGTTAGCTGCCTAAATCCAACGAACAAATCAAGTCGAATTTCTGACAAATACGATGCCAGCTAGGACTGAATTTTATATGTGTTTTATAGCCAAGATATCTATCTTTCACAATTACCAAAGAATGGTATGATACCTCAACCTAATAAAAAAACATTAGAGGGAAATTCTCAAAATATACAATTTTTGTCCTCGCTGCCTAGAATGTTATCGTTTTTTGCAAAATAGAAGTGAAGCCAGGAGCAGTGACTATATAGGTCGTTTAGCTACATAACTATGAATATAGAAACAGGTACGTCCTGAGTGATACACAGTTTGGTTATGGAAAAACAGGACAATCAAGCGAAATTTTCGAATAAAGCTGCAAAAATTTGAGGTTATGTCACATTTCTGCGAGATAGAAGTGAAGCCAGGAGCAGTGGCTATATTTATCATACAGCCACACCACCAGGCATCATAAAACTGAAAAGTCTAGGTTGATACACAGTTTGGTTTAGAAGATAGGCGCCGATCAAAGTTAGCTGCCTAAATCCAACGAACAAATCAAGTCGAATTTCTGACAAATACGATGCCAGCTAGGACTGAATTTTATATGTGTTTTAAAGCCAAGATATATATCTTTCAAAATTACCAAAGAATTATAGAATACCTTACTCTGATAAAAAAAATTAGAGGGAAATTCTAAAAATATAAAAATTTTGTCCTCGCTGCCTAGAATGGTATCGTTTTTTGCAAAACAGAAGTGAAGCCAGGAGCAGTGACTATATAGGTCGTTTAGCTACATAACTATGGATATAGAAACAGGTACGTCCTGAGTGATACACAGTTTGGTTATGGAAAAACAGGACAATCAAGCGAAATTTTCGAATAAAGCTGCAAAAATTTGAGGTTATGTCACATTTCCGCGAGATAGAAGTGAAGCCAGGAGCAGTGGCTATATTTATCATACAGCCACACCACCAGGCATCATAAAACTGAAAAGTCTAGGTTGATACACAGTTTGGTTTAGAAGATAGGCGCCGATCAAAGTTAGCTGCCTAAATCCAACGAACAAATCAAGTCGAATTTCTGACAAATACGATGCCAGCTAGGACTGAATTTTATATGTGTTTTATAGCCAAGATATATATCTTTCACAATTACCAAAGAATGGTATGATACCTCAACCTAATAAAAAAACATTAGAGGGAAATTCTCAAAATATACAATTTTTGTCCTCGCTGCCTAGAATGTTATCGTTTTTTGCAAAATAGAAGTGAAGCCAGGAGCAGTGACTACATAGGTCGTTTAGCTACATAACTATGAATATAGAAACAGGTACGTCCTGAGTGATACACAGTTTGGTTATGGAAAAACAGGACAATCAAGCGAAATTTTCGAATAAAGCTGCAAAAATTTGAGGTTATGTCACATTTCCGCGAGATAGAAGTGAAGCCAGGAGCAGTGGCTATATTTATCATACAGCCACACCACCAGGCATCATAAAACTGAAAAGTCTAGGTTGATACACAGTTTGGTTTAGGAGATAAGCGCCGATAAAAGTTAGCTGCCTAAATCCAACGAACAAATCAAGTCGAATTTCTGCCAAATATGATGCCAGCCAGGACTGACTTTTATATGTGTTTTATAGCCAAGATATATATCTTTCAAAATTACCAAAGAATTATATGATACCTCAACCTAATAAAAAAACATTAGAGGGAAATTCTCGAAATCTACAATTTTTGTCCTCGCTGCCTAGAACGTTGCCGTTTTATGCAAAATAGAAGTGAAGCCAGGAGCAGTGACTATATAGGTCGTTTAGCTACATAACTATGGATATAGAAACAGGTACGTCCTGAGTGATACACAGTTTGGTTATGGAAAAACAGGACAATCAAGCGAAATTTTCGAATAAAGCTGCAAAAATTTGAGGTTATGTCACATTTCCGCGAGATAGAAGTGAAGCCAGGAGCAGTGGCTATATTTATCATACAGCCACACCACCAGGCATCATAAAACTGAAAAGTCTAGGTTGATACACAGTTTGGTTTAGAAGATAGGCGCCGATCAAAGTTAGCTGCCTAAATCCAACGAACAAATCAAGTCGAATTTCTGCCAAATACGATGCCAGCCAGGACTGACTTTGATATGTGTTTTATAGCCAAGATATATATCTTTCACAATTACCAAAGAATGGTATAATACCTCAACCTAATAAAAAAACATTAGAGGGAAATTCTCAAAATATACAATTTTTGTCCTCGCTGCCTAGAACGTTGCCGTTTTTTGCAAAATAGAAGTGAAGCCAGGAGCAGTGACTATATAGGTCGTTTAGCTACATAACTATGGATAAAGAAACAGGTACCTCCTGAGTGATACACAGTTTGGTTATGGAAAAACAGGACAATCAAGCGAAATTTTCGAATAAAGCTGCAAAAATTTGAGGTTATGTCACATTTCCGCGAGATAGAAGTGAAGCCAGGAGCAGTGGCTATATTTATCATACAGCCACACCACCAGGCATCATAAAACAGAAAAGTCTAGGTTGATACACAGTTTGGTTTAGGAGATAAGCGCCGATCAAAGTTAGCTGCCTAAATCCAACGAACAAATCAAGTCGAATTTCTGCCAAATATGATGCCAGCCAGGACTGACTTTTATATGTGTTTTATAGCCAAGATATATATCTTTCAAAATTACCAAAGAATTATATGATACCTCAACCTAATAAAAAAACATTAGAGGGAAATTCTCGAAATCTACAATTTTTGTCCTCGCTGCCTAGAACGTTGCCGTTTTATGCAAAATAGAAGTGAAGCCAGGAGCAGTGACTACATAGGTCGTTTAGCTACATAACTATGGATATAGAAACAGGTACGTCCTGAGTGATACACAGTTTGGTTATGGAAAAACAGGACAATCAAGCGAAATTTTCGAATAAAGCTGCAAAAATTTGAGGTTATGTCACATTTCCGCGAGATAGAAGTGAAGCCAGGAGCAGTGGCTATATTTATCATACAGCCACACCACCAGGCATCATAAAACTGAAAAGTCTAGGTTGATACACAGTTTGGTTTAGAAGATAGGCGCCGATCAAAGTTAGCTGCCTAAATCCAACGAACAAATCAAGTCGAATTTCTGCCAAATACGATGCCAGCCAGGACTGACTTTGATATGTGTTTTATAGCCAAGATATATATCTTTCACAATTACCAAAGAATGGTATGATACCTCAACCTAATAAAAAAACATTAGAGGGAAATTCTCAAAATATACAATTTTTGTCCTCGCTGCCTAGAATGTTATCGTTTTTTGCAAAATAGAAGTGAAGCCAGGAGCAGTGACTATATAGGTCGTTTAGCTACATAACTATGAATATAGAAACAGGTACGTCCTGAGTGATACACAGTTTGGTTATGGAAAAACAGGACAATCAAGCGAAATTTTCGAATAAAGCTGCAAAAATTTGAGGTTATGTCACATTTCCGCGAGATAGAAGTGAAGCCAGGAGCAGTGGCTATATTTATCATACAGCCACACCACCAGGCATCATAAAACAGAAAAGTCTAGGTTGATACACAGTTTGGTTTAGGAGATAAGCGCCGATGAATGTTAGCTGCCTAAATCCAACGAACAAATCAAGTCGAATTTCTGCCAAATATGATGTCAGCCAGGACTGACTTTTATATGTGTTTTATAGCCAAGATATATATCTTTCAAAATTACCAAAGAATTATATGATACCTCAACCTAATAAAAAAACATTAGAGGGAAATTGTCGAAATCTACAATTTTTGTCCTCGCTGCCTAGAACGTTGCCGTTTTATGCAAAATAGAAGTGAAGCCAGGAGCAGTGACTATATAGGTCGTTTAGCTACATAACTATGGATATAGAAACAGGTACGTCCTGAGTGATACACAGTTTGGTTATGGAAAAACAGGACAATCAAGCAAAATTTTCGAATAAAGCTGCAAAAATTTGAGGTTATGTCACATTTCCGCGAGATAGAAGTGAAGCCAGGAGCAGTGGCTATATTTATCATACAGCCACACCACCAGGCATCATAAAACTGAAAAGTCTAGGTTGATACACAGTTTGGTTTAGAAGATAGGCGCCGATCAAAGTTAGCTGCCTAAATCCAACGAACAAATCAAGTCGAATTTCTGCCAAATATGATGCCAGCCAGGACTGACTTTTATATGTGTTTTATAGCCAAGATATATATCTTTCAAAATTACCAAAGAATTATATGATACCTCAACCTAATAAAAAAACATTAGAGGGAAATTCTCGAAATCTACAATTTTTGTCCTCGCTGCCTAGAACGTTGCCGTTTTATGCAAAATAGAAGTGAAGCCAGGAGCAGTGACTATATAGGTCGTTTAGCTACATAACTATGGATATAGAAACAGGTACCTCCTGAGTGATACACAGTTTGGTTATGGAAAAACAGGACAATCAAGCGAAATTTTCGAATAAAGCTGCAAAAATTTGAGGTTATGTCACATTTCCGCGAGATAGAAGTGAAGCCAGGAGCAGTGGCTATATTTATCATACAGCCACACCACCAGGCATCATAAAACAGAAAAGTCTAGGTTGATACACAGTTTGGTTTAGGAGATAAGCGCCGATCAAAGTTAGCTGCCTAAATCCAACGAACAAATCAAGTCGAATTTCTGCCAAATATGATGTCAGCCAGGACTGACTTTTATATGTGTTTTATAGCCAAGATATATATCTTTCAAAATTACCAAAGAATTATATGATACCTCAACCTAATAAAAAAACATTAGAGGGAAATTGTCGAAATCTACAATTTTTGTCCTCGCTGCCTAGAACGTTGCCGTTTTATGCAAAATAGAAGTGAAGCCAGGAGCAGTGACTATATAGGTCGTTTAGCTACATAACTATGGATATAGAAACAGGTACGTCCTGAGTGATACACAGTTTGGTTATGGAAAAACAGGACAATCAAGCAAAATTTTCGAATAAAGCTGCAAAAATTTGAGGTTATGTCACATTTCCGCGAGATAGAAGTGAAGCCAGGAGCAGTGGCTATATTTATCATACAGCCACACCACCAGGCATCATAAAACTGAAAAGTCTAGGTTGATACACAGTTTGGTTTAGAAGATAGGCGCCGATCAAAGTTAGCTGCCTAAATCCAACGAACAAATCAAGTCGAATTTCTGCCAAATATGATGCCAGCCAGGACTGACTTTTATATGTGTTTTATAGCCAAGATATATATCTTTCAAAATTACCAAAGAATTATATGATACCTCAACCTAATAAAAAAACATTAGAGGGAAATTCTCGAAATCTACAATTTTTGTCCTCGCTGCCTAGAACGTTGCCGTTTTATGCAAAATAGAAGTGAAGCCAGGAGCAGTGACTATATAGGTCGTTTAGCTACATAACTATGGATATAGAAACAGGTACCTCCTGAGTGATACACAGTTTGGTTATGGAAAAACAGGACAATCAAGCGAAATTTTCGAATAAAGCTGCAAAAATTTGAGGTTATGTCACATTTCCGCGAGATAGAAGTGAAGCCAGGAGCAGTGGCTATATTTATCATACAGCCACACCACCAGGCATCATAAAACAGAAAAGTCTAGGTTGATACACAGTTTGGTTTAGGAGATAAGCGCCGATCAAAGTTAGCTGCCTAAATCCAACGAACAAATCAAGTCGAATTTCTGCCAAATATGATGCCAGCCAGGACTGACTTTTATATGTGTTTTATAGCCAAGATATATATCTTTCAAAATTACCAAAGAATTATATGATACCTCAACCTAATAAAAAAACATTAGAGGGAAATTCTCGAAATCTACAATTTTTGTCCGAATGTGAATTCCTAAAAGCAATCGCTTCATGTTTAAGCTTAAAAAAATATAGCTATGTTTATTTTTGGATAAATTTGTCGATTAATTTATTGTGTTTTCTTTGTTTATTTTTATTTCACTTTTGAGGTTACCTCGCTGCTATAAAAAAAAACCTAACACCGAAGGCTAAGACGGGAGCTACGCTTCGCTACGCTCCGCTTCGCTCCCGCCTTAGCCTTCTGAACCTAACCTATCCGAGTCGCTTCTGCTCCAAACCGTCTTGCTCGCTCGCTTCGCTCGCTCGCACAAACTTTAGAGTAATGCTTTTCAATACAAAAATTAAAGGTTGATAAACACCTAATTATCTGGTTTTAAAATTTAAAAATTTAACTTAGAAACAAAGTATATCGCTTGATATTATATCATATTAATGTTATATAAAAAGTTATTACGTATTATGAGCGGTATACTATATGTATGTTATATCATATGAATTTAGCCCATAAACATGTTATTTCTTATGAAAGTATATAATACAATTGTTATACTGATCGAACGTTATACTTATTGAAATTATAGTGTTTCATGTTATACATAATGTAATTATATATAATGAACGTTATATAATATGAAAATATATCTAACGTTTTTATATATCTTGGGACGCACCCGCAGTGGGACGTATATAGGCTGAGATGATGATGATGATGATGATTCACTGAATTGAAGCGATTTAATGTGAAATTGTTACCTTATATTTTTTTTATTTTATTCATTGCAAATCTCTATTTAATATTTTTAACTACTCAGGGGTTTTTAATTAAAATATCGTTTTTTATTGATCGAACGAAGACCGCCTGTTTCGTTTTTAGGGTTCCGGAGCCAAAATGGCAAAAACGGAACCCTTATAGTTTCGCCATGTCTGTCTGTCCGTCCGCGGCTTTGCTCAGGGACTATTAATGCTAGAAAGCTGTAATTTTGCACGGATATACAGGATGGCCTATTTATATCGGTCAGTATGGGAAAGTCTGAAACTATACGACATACGAAAATGTATTCTTAGGAAGCATGACATCGATTTTACACGCAGAGTTACAAACAACCATAGAGGCAATTTTACATGCCAGAATTTGTTGAATATTGTAACGGTGGACACTTCAAACACCTACTAAAATAAATCAAAGTATGTGAAATAAATGCTTTTTATTCATTTTAGACATAATGTTTCATGGAGACATTTATTGCTTAAGACGTTCACAATCGATATCTAAATCGAAATAGTGTAAGTTTTTTTTTTCAAAACAAACGGGTTCGATTCCCGGGCTGAGTACAGGTTTTTTTTAAATACATGAATGCAGTTTTTCTTGTTATTAAAATCGATGTCATGGTTCCTAAGAAGAAATTTTCGTATGTCGTATAGTTTCATACTTTCCCATACTGACCGATATAAATGGGCCACCCTGTATAGGTAAACTATGCCGACAAAATAGTACAATTAAAAATTCAAAAACGTTTTTTTTAGGGTAACTCCCATAGACGTAAAGTGGCGGTGATTTTTTGTTTCTCATCTAACCCTATAGTGTGGGGTATCGTTGAATAGGTATTTTAAAACCATTAGGGGTTTGCTAAAACGATTTTTTGATTGAGTAATTTTTTTACGAAATATTCAATTTTATTGCAACTTTATTGTGCAAATTTTCATTAAAATCGAGCGTCGCCCCCCTCTAAAATCTAAACCGGTGAGTGTAAAAATTTTAAAAATTTTAAGATGATAGTCAGTATATCAAACTTTCAAGGAAAACTATAACGGCTAAGTTTGCTTGAGAATTATTAGTAGTTTATGAGTAAATAGCAGCGTAAGGTATAACATATACCTAAACCTGAAGATTCCGTATAAAATACGAAATCCTTCGAAAACCATTACTTAATTTTTTCGTAATGGCTACGGAACCCTATTTTGGGCGTATCCGACACGCTCTTGGCCGGTTTTTTTTAATCTTCCTTAATATGTTGGTTCTATATAATGCATCGATAAAATGTACATAATCAGCAGTCGATAAATGAGAAGTCCCTATGACAGCTCAAAATGGCTAGCAGAATTCCGGACTATGCTCAGGCAGGACGTATCTGTTTCTATATCCATAGTTATAGAGCTAAACGACCTATATAGTCATTGCTCCTGGCTTCACTTCTATTTTGCAAAAAACGATAACATTCTAGGCAGCGAGGACAAAAATTGTATATTTTGAGAATTTCCCTCTAATTTTTTTTATCAGAGTGAGGTATCATATAATTCTTTGGAAATTGTGAAAAATATATATCTTGGCTATAAAACACATATAAAAGTCAGTCCTGGCTGGCATCATATTTGGCAGAAATTCGACTGGATTTGTTCGTTGGATTTAGGCAGCTAACTTTTATCGGCGCTTATCTCCTAAACATCATCACAGCCGGCATCAACTGGAAAGCCCATATTCAAAATATTAAAATGAAATTGGCCAAATTCGTGTATGCTCTAAATATATTAAAAATGAACACTGACTTTGAGAGCGCATTATCTGCATACTATGCGTACGCGCACGCATGGCTCCGATATGGCGTGGTGTTATGGGGAGGCAGCACTGAGGCCAAACAACTCTTTGTTATGCAAAAGAAATGTATACGTGTCCTAGCTAATGTACGAATTCCCAATAGCTGCAGCCCATATTTTATTAAATATAAATTGTTAACACTGCCTTGTATTTATATAATGCAAGCAACTCTTTTTGTTCGTAAAAACGCAACTTTATTTCAAATGAAAAAGGATACGCAGAGAACTAGAATTCAGTATAAAAATAAATTATTGTTCCCTAAATCTAACTTAACCTTGTACAAAAATGGTCCACATTACAAATGTATAGTAATAATGAACAAAATTCCTGACTCAATAAAGCAAGAAACTCGTGACGATGTGTTTAAGAATAGACTAAAGAAATTATTAATTGCGAAATGTTATTATTCTGTTGAAGATTTTTTAAACGATGACGACTAGAAGAGTTATAATATTATTACTGACCAGGAATTGTAAAATGTATTGTTACTTTATTAAATTAATTTTTAGTTAAATATCTTATCTTGTAATTAAAATAGTTTAAGGATTTATCATTTTTATGCCCTAACAGGGTGTCGTGTACCTACTATTTAATAATATGTCACCTAATGTAATGAACATGACTTATAAATGAATAAATGAATATGAATATGAATATGAAACCAAACAGTGTATCAACCTAGAGTTTTCAGTTTTATGATGCCTGGTGGTGTGGCTGTATGATAAATATAGCCACTGCTCCTGGCTTCACTTCTATCTCGCGGAAATGTGACATAACCTCAATTTTTTGCAGCTTTATTCGAAAATTTCGCTTGATTGTCCTGTTTTTCCATAACCAAACTGTGTATCACTCAGGACGTACCTGTTTCTATATCCATAGTTATGTAGCTAAACGACCTATATAGTCACTGCTCCTGGCTTCACTTCTATTTTGCAAAAAACGATACCATTCTAGGCAGCGAGGACAAAATTTTTATATTTTGAGAATTTCCCTCTAATTTTTTTTATCAGAGTAAGGTATCATATAATTCTTTGGTAATTTTGAAAGATATATATCTTGGCTATAAAACACTTATAAAAGTCAGTCCTGGCTGGCATCGTATTTGGCAGAAATTCGACTTGATTTGTTCGTTGGATTTAGGCAGCTAACTTTCATCGGCGCTTATCTCCTAAACCAAACTGTGTATCAACCTAGACTTTTCAGTTTTATGATGCCTGGTGGTGTGGCTGTATGATAAATATAGCCACTGCTCCTGGCTTCACTTCTATCTCGCGGAAATGTGACATAACCTCAAATTTTTGCAGCTTTATTCGAAAATTTCGCTTGATTGTCCTGTTTTTCCATAACCAAACTGTGTATCACTCAGGACGTACCTGTTTCTATATCCATAGTTATGTAGCTAAACGACCTATATAGTCACTGCTCCTGGCTTCACTTCTATTTTGCAAAAAACGATACCATTCTAGGCAGCGAGGACAAAAATTTTATATTTTGAGAATTTCCCTCTAATTTTTTTTTATCAGAGTAAGGTATCATATAATTCTTTGCTAATTTTGAAAGATATATATCTTGGCTATAAAACACTTATAAAAGTCAGTCCTAGCTGGCATCGTATTTGGCAGAAATTCGACTTGATTTGTTCGTTGGATTTAGGCAGCTAACTTTTATCGGCGCTTATCTCCTAAAACAAACTGTGTATCAACCTAGACTTTTCAGTTTTATGATGCCTAGTGGTGTGGCTGTATGATAAATATAGCCACTGCTCCTGGCTTTACTTCTATCTCGCGGAAATGTGACATAACCTCAAATTTTTGCAGCTTTATTCGAAAATTTTGCTTGATTGTCCTGTTTTTCCATAACCAAACTGTGTATCACTCAGGGCGTACCTGTTTCTATATCCATAGTTATGTAGCTAAACGACCTATATAGTCACTGCTCCTGGCTTCACTTCTATTTTGCATAAAACGGCAACGTTCTAGGCAGCGAGGACAAAAATTGTAGATTTTGAGAATTTCCCTCTAATGTTTTTTTATTAGATTGAGGTATCATACCATTCTTTGGTAATTGTGAAAGATATATATCTTGGCTATAAAACACATATCAAAATCAGTCCTGGCTGGCATCGTATTTGGCAGAAATTCGACTTGATTTGTTCGTTGGATTTAGGCAGCTAACTTTTATCGGCGCTTATCTCCTAAACCAAACTGTGTATCAACCTAGACTTTTCAGTTTTATGATGCCTGGTGGTGTGGCTGTATGATAAATATAGCCACTGCTCCTGGCTTCACTTCTATCTTGCGGAAATGTGACATAACCTCAAATTTTTGCAGCTTTATTCGAAAATTTTGCTTGATTGTCCTGTTTTTCCATAACCAAACTGTGTATCACTCAGGACGTACCTGTTTCTATATCCATAGTTATGTAGCTAAACGACCTATATAGTCACTGCTCCTGGCTTCACTTCTATTTTGCATAAAACGGCAACGTTCTAGGCAGCGAGGACAAAAATTGTAGATTTTGAGAATTTCCCTCTAATGTTTTTTTATTAGATTGAGGTATCATACCATTCTTTGGTAATTGTGAAAGATATATATCTTGGCTATAAAACACATATCAAAATCAGTCCTGGCTGGTATCGTATTTGGCAGAAATTCGACTTGATTTGTTCGTTGGATTTAGGCAGCTAACTTTTATCGGCGCTTATCTCCTAAACCAAACTGTGTATCAACCTAGACTTTTCAGTTTTATGATGCCTGGTGGTGTGGCTGTATGATAAATATAGCCACTGCTCCTGGCTTCACTTCTATCTCGCGGAAATGTGACATAACCTCAAATTTTTGCAGCTTTATTCGAAAATTTTGCTTGATTGTCCTGTTTTTCCATAACCAAACTGTGTATCACTCAGGACGTACCTGTTTCTATATCCATAGTTATGTAGCTAAACGACCTATATAGTCACTGCTCCTGGCTTCACTTCTATTTTGCAAAAAACGATAACATTCTAGGCAGCGAGGACAAAAATTGTTTATTTTGAGAATTTCCCTCTAATGTTTTTTATTAGGTTGAGGTATCATACCATTCTTTGGTAATTGTGAAAGATATATCTTGGCTATAAAACACATATCAAAATCAGTCCTGGCTGGCATCGTATTTGGCAGAAATTCGACTTGATTTGTTCGTTGGATTTAGGCAGCTAACTTTCATCGGCGCTTATCTCCTAAACCAAACTGTGTATCAACCTAGACTTTTCAGTTTTATGATGCCTGGTGGTGTGGCTGTATGATAAATATAGCCACTGCTCCTGGCTTCACTTCTATCTCGCGGAAATGTGACATAACCTCAAATTTTTGCAGCTTTATTCGAAAATTTCGCTTGATTGTCCTGTTTTTCCATAACCAAACTGTGTATCACTCAGGACGTACCTGTTTCTATATCCATAGTTATGTAGCTAAACGACCTATATAGTCACTGCTCCTGGCTTCACTTCTATTTTGCAAAAAACGATACCATTCTAGGCAGCGAGGACAAAAATTTTATATTTTGAGAATTTCCCTCTAATTTTTTTTTATCAGAGTAAGGTATCATATAATTCTTTGCTAATTTTGAAAGATATATATCTTGGCTATAAAACACTTATAAAAGTCAGTCCTAGCTGGCATCGTATTTGGCAGAAATTCGACTTGATTTGTTCGTTGGATTTAGGCAGCTAACTTTTATCGGCGCTTATCTCCTAAAACAAACTGTGTATCAACCTAGACTTTTCAGTTTTATGATGCCTAGTGGTGTGGCTGTATGATAAATATAGCCACTGCTCCTGGCTTTACTTCTATCTCGCGGAAATGTGACATAACCTCAAATTTTTGCAGCTTTATTCGAAAATTTTGCTTGATTGTCCTGTTTTTCCATAACCAAACTGTGTATCACTCAGGGCGTACCTGTTTCTATATCCATAGTTATGTAGCTAAACGACCTATATAGTCACTGCTCCTGGCTTCACTTCTATTTTGCATAAAACGGCAACGTTCTAGGCAGCGAGGACAAAAATTGTAGATTTTGAGAATTTCCCTCTAATGTTTTTTTATTAGATTGAGGTATCATACCATTCTTTGGTAATTGTGAAAGATATATATCTTGGCTATAAAACACATATCAAAATCAGTCCTGGCTGGCATCGTATTTGGCAGAAATTCGACTTGATTTGTTCGTTGGATTTAGGCAGCTAACTTTTATCGGCGCTTATCTCCTAAACCAAACTGTGTATCAACCTAGACTTTTCAGTTTTATGATGCCTGGTGGTGTGGCTGTATGATAAATATAGCCACTGCTCCTGGCTTCACTTCTATCTTGCGGAAATGTGACATAACCTCAAATTTTTGCAGCTTTATTCGAAAATTTTGCTTGATTGTCCTGTTTTTCCATAACCAAACTGTGTATCACTCAGGACGTACCTGTTTCTATATCCATAGTTATGTAGCTAAACGACCTATATAGTCACTGCTCCTGGCTTCACTTCTATTTTGCATAAAACGGCAACGTTCTAGGCAGCGAGGACAAAAATTGTAGATTTTGAGAATTTCCCTCTAATGTTTTTTTATTAGATTGAGGTATCATACCATTCTTTGGTAATTGTGAAAGATATATATCTTGGCTATAAAACACATATCAAAATCAGTCCTGGCTGGTATCGTATTTGGCAGAAATTCGACTTGATTTGTTCGTTGGATTTAGGCAGCTAACTTTTATCGGCGCTTATCTCCTAAACCAAACTGTGTATCAACCTAGACTTTTCAGTTTTATGATGCCTGGTGGTGTGGCTGTATGATAAATATAGCCACTGCTCCTGGCTTCACTTCTATCTCGCGGAAATGTGACATAACCTCAAATTTTTGCAGCTTTATTCGAAAATTTTGCTTGATTGTCCTGTTTTTCCATAACCAAACTGTGTATCACTCAGGGCGTACCTGTTTCTATATCCATAGTTATGTAGCTAAACGACCTATATAGTCACTGCTCCTGGCTTCACTTCTATTTTGCATAAAACGGCAACGTTCTAGGCAGCGAGGACAAAAATTGTAGATTTTGAGAATTTCCCTCTAATGTTTTTTTATTAGATTGAGGTATCATACCATTCTTTGGTAATTGTGAAAGATATATATCTTGGCTATAAAACACATATCAAAATCAGTCCTGGCTGGCATCGTATTTGGCAGAAATTCGACTTGATTTGTTCGTTGGATTTAGGCAACTAACTTTTATCGGCGCTTATCTCCTAAACCAAACTGTGTATCAACCTAGACTTTTCAGTTTTATGATGCCTGGTGGTGTGGCTGTATGATAAATATAGCCACTGCTCCTGGCTTCACTTCTATCTCGCGGAAATGTGACATAACCTCAAATTTTTGCAGCTTTATTCGAAAATTTTGCTTGATTGTCCTGTTTTTCCATAACCAAACTGTGTATCACTCAGGACGTACCTGTTTCTATATCCATAGTTATGTAGCTAAACGACCTATATAGTCACTGCTCCTGGCTTCACTTCTATTTTGCATAAAACGGCAACGTTCTAGGCAGCGAGGACAAAAATTGTAGATTTTGAGAATTTCCCTCTAATGTTTTTTTATTAGATTGAGGTATCATACCATTCTTTGGTAATTGTGAAAGATATATATCTTGGCTATAAAACACATATCAAAATCAGTGCTGGCTGGCATCGTATTTGGCAGAAATTCGACTTGATTTGTTCGTTGGATTTAGGCAGCTAACTTTTATCGGCGCTTATCTCCTAAACCAAACTGTGTATCAACCTAGACTTTTCAGTTTTATGATGCCTGGTGGTGTGGCTGTATGATAAATATAGCCACTGCTCCTGGCTTCACTTCTATCTCGCGGAAATGTGACATAACCTCAAATTTTTGCAGCTTTATTCGAAAATTTTGCTTGATTGTCCTGTTTTTCCATAACCAAACTGTGTATCACTCAGGACGTACCTGTTTCTATATCCATAGTTATGTAGCTAAACGACCTATATAGTCACTGCTCCTGGCTTCACTTCTATTTTGCATAAAACGGCAACGTTCTAGGCAGCGAGGACAAAAATTGTAGATTTTGAGAATTTCCCTCTAATGTTTTTTTATTAGATTGAGGTATCATACCATTCTTTGGTAATTGTGAAAGATATATATCTTGGCTATAAAACACATTTCAAAATCAGTCCTGGCTGGCATCGTATTTGGCAGAAATTCGACTTGATTTGTTCGTTGGATTTAGGCAGCTAACTTTGATCGGCGCCTATCTTCTAAACCAAACTGTGTATCAACCTAGACTTTTCAGTTTTATGATGCCTGGTGGTGTGGCTGTATGATAAATATAGCCACTGCTCCTGGCTTTACTTCTATCTCGCGGAAATGTGACATAACCTCAAATTTTTGCAGCTTTATTCGAAAATTTCGCTTGATAGTCCTGTTTTTCCATAACCAAACTGTGTATCACTCAGGACGTACCTGTTTCTATATCCATAGTTATGTAGCTAAACGACCTATATAGTCACTGCTCCTGGCTTCACTTTTATTTTGCAAAAAACGATAACATTCTAGGCAGCGAGGACAAAAATTTTATATTTTGAGAATTTTTCTCTAATTTTTTTTTATCAGAGTGAGGTATCATATAATTCTTTGGTAATTTTGAAAGATATATATCTTGGCTATAAAACACATATAAGAGTCAGTCCTGGCTGGCATCGTATTTGTCAGAAATTCGACTTGATTTGTTCGTTGGATTTAGGCAGCTAACTTTGATCGGCGCTTATCTACTAAATTAAGTGAGGTATAAATTTAGACTCTTCAGTTTTAAGATCCGTAGTCACATGGTTTTGTGTTTAATACAGCCATCACTCCTGGCTTTACTTATTAGACTTTATTTTTATGATATAAAAGGCAATTCCTGGCAATTTTACCCAAAATTTGTTTTCTCGCCGGTTGTCCCTTCTTTTGCACTTAATCAAAGCCTTTGTCTTATGTTGTGTTTATTTTGCGTACTTTGCGACCTATTTCATGACGTTTTTTTGTATTTTAACATCTTCAAAAAAGAAACTTCTTAATTTGGTCGGATTATCTCAGGCAGCTAACTTTAGGCAGCTAACTTCACACCGGTGGGTTTTTCAACTTTTTGTTGGTTAGGTTATAATTTTTGTTTAGCTATTTTAAGTTAGTTCTACAGTTATGTTAATTTTATACTTAGTCCCTGTTTTTATTATACCTACTTTTATTGTTAAATTATTAAATTGTTAGGTACAGTCACCAGCACCAATATCTGACACAACAAGCGTGCATAAATATCTGACACGACTCTATTTCTAGGGCCGGAAGGACGTGTCAGATATTTTTGCACGCTTCGCTGTGGCAAACATTAATGCTGGTGACTGTACCAAAACTGATGTATTTCCGACGAATCCCTCGTTTTATTACATTTAATAATGTTTTAATCATCTGTTATTATTTTAATTGGCAACTGTGCGTGTTGCAGGAGCTGGGATGGCATGTTAAGATGCATTTGAATGCATCCGTTCAATTCTGCGTGTAAAAGAAACTTACGTTTTTAGGCTAAATACCTGTCTCATCATCCCAGCCTATAAGCGTCCCACCGCTGGGCACAGGCCTCCTCTCAGAATGAAAAAAATGAATGAAATACTACTGAAGTTAAAAAACACCCGATTTTGTCACTTCAAAGTTCAATATCTCAAAAACGGCACCGATTTTGATGAAACATGTCTGAGAACCATTGCTAGAAAACCTGATTTCAATGAAAAAAAAACCGCATTCAAATGAGTTCACCCGTTTAAGAGCTACGGTGCCACAGACAGACAGACAGACAGACACACACACACAGACACACATAGCGGTCAAACTTATAGCACCCCTCTTTTTGCGTCGGGGGTTAAAAAATCGGTCGAATGCGTGGATTCAAACCCCGCTCCTCTGAGTTTTTCGAAATTCATGTGCGAAATTACATTTGAAATTTACCATGAGCTTTGCGGTAATTCAATTCTGTGTGCAAAGTTCTACGGCCTACGGAACTACGGCCCAAGCCCTCTCTGAGGCCTGTCCAGCAGTGGAAGTCTTTCGGCTGACATGATGATGATGATTTATTTCTACTGAACAATGGCCTCCCTTAGAAAGCCACAACGAACGACAACTCATCATGTCAGCCGAACGACGTCCACTGCTGGACATAGGCGTCCCCCAAGGCTCTCCACTCAGACCGGTCTTGTGCTTTTTGCGTCCACCGCGATCCCGCGATCTTAACCAGGTCGTCGCTCCATCTTGTTGGAGGCCTACCGACAGCTCGTCTCCCGGTCCGCGGACCACAACGAACGACAACTCGCCACTATTCTTCAAGCATCTCGTGACGCACTTTATTCCGAATGGAATACTTTTAAATCTTAATTTTAGATAAACAAATCAATTCCCATATCCTCAATTTGCGGTTAAAAACATGGAAAATACGAATTTGTCAAACGTATCAATTTTAGTTTTAAAATGTTGATTCTCAGAATCCATTCATGTGCGTCATTTGTAATGAGGGTTCCCTGACGCGTCGCGATCACCTGGGGGTCGTAAGGGGTCACTAGGGGGTCGCAAGTACTTAGTGGGGAACTTAACACTCGCTCGGCCTAGTGTGTGAACCACATTTAAACTTTAGTTCGTTATAGAATAGAATAGAATAGAAATATTTTATTCATGCTTCGCGCATCAAATAAAAACAGAAACAGATTTGAATATATAGATATCATTTATAAATATTGTGAACTAGCTTTTGCCCGCGACTTCGTCCGCGTGTACTTTAGTTATCAGGCTATATGTTTTATTTAATTAACCTCCATATTGTATGAAAACCCTCTCCCTTATTGAAGTCGTCAACACCATACGGATCATTTTAAATGGTGACCAGCCATATTTTTAGTGTAGAAATAAGGAAGTCTCATAAAAACTCCCCCCTAATAAGTCGAAAGCTACTTCTTCTTTCTTTATCTTTGCCTACGGAGATAATTTTTATTTGTTATCAGGACCCTTAATACCGATAGGTATATGTATACTTAATAGCAATTTTCATACTGCTAAGTCCAGAAATCAGAAAATTTCAATACAAACTTCACCCCCCATTTTACCCCTTTAGGGGATAATTTTATCTATTTCACCTACACAGATAATTTTAAATTGTAATCGAGAACTTGTATACCTATTTTCATACTTCTAAGTCCAGAAATGAGAAAATTTCCATATAATCTTTATCCTCCATTTTATCCCTTTAGGGGGGGGAATTTTATCCATTTCACCTGGACAGATAGTTTTTGATTGTAATCAAGAACTTATACACCTATTTTCATAGTTCTAAGTCCAGAAATGGGAAAATTTCCATACAAACTTTACCCCCCCATTTTACCCCATTAGGGGGGAATTTTATCCATTTCATATACTCAGATAATTTTTGATTGTAATCGAGAACCTATATACCTATTTTCATAGATCAAATTCCAGAAATGAGAAAATTTCCATACAAACTTTACCCCCCCATTTTACACTTTTAGGGGGAAATTTTATCAATTTCGCTTACACAGATAATTTTTAATTGTAATCGAGAACTTATATACCTATTTTCATACTTCTAAGTCCAGAAATGAGAAAATTTCCATACAAACTTTACCCCCCCATTTTACCCCTTTAGGGGGGTATTTTATCCATTTCACCTAGACAGATCATTTTTAATTGTAATCAAAAACTTATACACCTATTTTCATACTTCTAAGTCCAAAAATGACAAAATTGCATATAAGCTTCACCCCCCCATTTCACCCCCTTAGGGGATGAATTTCTAAAAATCCTTTCTTAGTGCTCACTTGCATCATAAAAGGAACCTCTGTACCAAATTTCAAGTTTCTAGGCCCAGTGGTTTGGGCTGTGCGTTGATATATAACCCAGTGAGTCAGGTTTGCCTTTTATATATATAGACTAGCTTTTGCCCGCGGCTTCGCTCGCGTTAAATTTGGGGTACACAGATTTACTTTCTACGATCTTTATTTTCGTGTTTTAATTGATTTTTCGGAGGATTATATTTGCAAATTTTCGAATTCAAAAATCATTTTGAAGCCATGTTTCACATCTTCAGGTCAGGGGTGTAATTTTAGAAAACCTTGCTTAGAATTCCCGTGGGATAGGAATAAGTGAATTCAATAGAAAACCACACTGTCCGCGATTGAATTTAAACAGGCCTCTATTATTTGAATTATTTAGGGTATCGATTTTTAAAAAGCATTCACTAATAGATTTTTTTTAGATCAGCTCAGTTATTTCAGAGATTACACCCAATAAACAAAGAAACAGACAATGTTTAAAAAGACAAAAATCCTTACCATGTGCACTTCTATGATCCTTTATCCACTTACTTGCATGTGTACAAAATCCAGGTCTGTAAAATCCGTAGCTTAAGCTATGCGCTGTCTGTCAGTCAGTCAGCATGTCACGGTGTTTTTTCGTAGCAAGGCAAACTGTTTTATAGGTGTGGTTGCATTTTGTTAAGTAACAAGTTAATTGTTTTGGCGCAGGTACAAATGTGTCCTAACCGTTAAGGAGTTTAACCTTCCATCATCACCTCACCTGAATAACCTGAAAGAATATAACTATCGGTCTATACATACCTATAATCATATTTAAAAAAATCCTCAACTCCTAAAGACAATATATGAAAATAAACGTAATGCGTGACTACAAAATTTGAGGGTTGCCCTCGATTTCCCCATGATCCCGTCACTAGATCCTGATTTGGTGACAATGGACCACTTCGGGAGCATACTCATTCAAATAAAAAAAGATTTTTTTAAATAAATAAGAAGGAAAAAGAAAAATCCCGATTTTCCAGTTCCCGTAATAATTTTTGGGAAATTCTCTCTCAACGCTGCCTTACACTCCCCAAGGAATCCACTTCCCAAATTTCAGCTTTCTACGACCAGTAAAACGAAAAATCCCGTTTTTCCCGTTGCCGTTTTTAAGTCCTCTCTCAATGCTCCTCTACACTTCCCAAGCAATTTGCATACCGATTTTCAGCTTTCTGCGTCCAATAAAACGAAAAATCCCGTTTTTTCTCGTTCCCTTCAGAATATTGGGAAATTCCCTTACACCGCTCCCATCAGAATTTCGGGAAATTCTTTTGTAGTGCTCCCCTACAACCCCCAAGGGAACCTAAATGCTAAATTTCAGTTTTCTACGACCAGTAAAACGAAAAATCCATCCCATTGAACTGAATATAAATCCCCGTTTTTTCCTTTTCCCGTGGGAATTTCCAAAAATCCTTAAAATGTTTTTTTACTATTATAATCACCTACTTCTATGTCAAATTTGAAGAATCTAGTAATTAATTGTTCATGGAATTCCGGTGAACTGAATATATAAATCCTGTTTTTTCCTTATCCCGTGGGAATTTCCAAAAATCCTGAAATTAATGTTTTAAGTAATCTACTTGTGTATCAAATTTGAAGCGTCTAGTTATTATAGTTACTGAGATAGGGTCATTCCGAATCGAATATATAAATCCTGATTTTTCCCGATCCCGTGGGAATTTCCAAAAATCCTTCCTTAGTGGATGCCTGCATTGTATAAGCTATCTATGTGCAAAATTTCAAGTCTCTAGGTCCAGTGGTTTGGGCTGTGCGTTGATATATCAGTCAGTCAGTCAGTCAGGACTTTGAATTTTATATATATAGATATGTTTAAAAAAAAAATACCTCGTTGAGTTTCTTGCCGGATTCTTCTCAACAGAGGTTTTTTCCGAACCGGTGGTAGATTTTTTGACATTCATAAGTGCTTGTCATAGCGTAAATTGAATAAAGAGATTTTGACTTTGACTTTTACTTTGAATGCGGCTTTTTATATTTGAAAGCAGGTTTTCTAGTGATGGTTTTTTATTTATTTTTTATTAGCTTTTGCCCGTTTGCGCAAGGTATTCGGTTATCGCGCGCTGTTTCCTCGGGAACTGTGCATTTTTCCGGGATAAAAAGGAGCCTACGTCACTCTCGGCCCATAAACTATCTCTATGCCAAAAATCACGTCGATCCGTCGCTCCGTTACGGCGTGAAAGACGGACAAACACACAAACATACAAACCCACTTTCGCATTTATAATATTAGTATGGATTCGACATGTTTCATCAAAATCGTTACAGCTGGTTTTAAGATTTTGAACTTAGAATTGACTAAGTCGGGGGTTATCCGACTTTTTGTTGGTTAGATTATTTATTTATTTATTTATTTATTGAATAAAACACATGCAAGCTTACAGTACGAAACCAAAGCACTCGCATATTAATTACAAAACAAAAAAAAAAAAAAATTGACAAAAATACATTAATTGAGGAAACAATGTCAATATAAATTACAAAGCGACATCAAGACCATGCACGTCACAATCTCAAAACCAAAATTAATAAAATATCTTTCAAATTCAAATTCAAATTCAAATTTTCAAAATATTTTTTCAAAATAAAATAATTACAAATAAAATACTTAAAAACTACAGTATACGATTAAAGAGAAAATTACAATAATAATAATACAGGGATGTATGGGGTCCCTTAGTTACAAAACTGAAAACTAACTATATCTACGTTAAGCGGAAGTGTAGAATGCTTCCACCGTCATAAAATGAAAAAAATATAAAAATAATAATAATTCTGAAATATATATTTCATTTCAGATGAATAAATTCAACGTCAAATTCTTAAAGTGAGCTACCATTCATAATTTCGACAAGAAGACAGTCGCCCTCCCCATGAAGACATTTAAACTATCAGCAAAAATGTCAGCATCCGGGACCTGCATCAACATTTCGTTCAGGAGTGAGAGAGCCCTAGTTGTTGGCGCGTTTCTGGTTATTTAAATGTATTTCTCACATAAATTTGGAAAGTAAAAGGTATAGCCCGGACTCGACCTCACGACCATTAGAGAGACAATAATTCAAACCATTAGGGCACTAGGTCATCAAGGCTTTTTGGGGTTCCGTAGCCAAAATGGCAAAAACGGAACCCTTGTAGTTTCGCCATGTCTGTCTGTCTGTCCGTCCGCGGCTTTGCTCAGGGACTATCAATGCTAGAAAGCTGTAATTTTGCACAAATAAATATTTAAATTATGCCGACCAAATGGTACAACAAAAAATTTTAAAAAAATTTTTTTAGGGTATAACTGACGTAAAGTGGGGGTGGTCTAATCGAACCTTATTGATTTTTCGATTCAGTGATTTGTTTGCAAAATATTCAACTCTTCCCCCCCCTCAAAACCTTAACCGCGGTGGAAAATTTTGAAAAAATTCAGAATAGTAGTAAGTATATCAAACTTACAACTAAACTTATTAAACTTACTTCTTTCTGTGTGATATTTTGTATTTCCTTTTGTACAATAAAGAGTATAAACAAACAAACAAACAAACAAAATTATAATGGTAAAGTTTTCTTGAGAATTATTACTAGTTAGAGTAAATAGCAGCCTAAACTTGGAATTTTTTTTTATTCGACTGATTGGCAAACGAGCAAAATATTCCATACAAAAATAAAAAATCCTTAAAAAATATTACTTATTTCTTTCGTAATGGCTACGGAACCCTGTTTGGCGCATGTCCGCCACGCTCTTGGCCAGTTTTTGTTTGTAATAGTATAATTCGGTCTCAATATTACTTTTGTGCTCACCTGCGGCACTTGCGAATTAAACTCGTACGAAAAGAGTCCGGTTTTGCTCCTCATGTAAATCGCTGGACCCTAATTCTAAATGCGAAGAAGGGGTCATCGAACAACAGTACATTTCCATTCAAATTATTTTTAGAAGCAAAGTATTATTTTTGTAGTCAAAACCAACTTATATTTGCAGCTATATTGGGTCCATGTAACTAACCTTACCAACGGAAAAGTTCAGCAGGTAGCCATTCAGCGGGGTAATGCGGCGGGCATTATGGGCACGTTTGAGCCGGGTACGACGCGGAATGGTGGGTTTTAGGTTTTAGTTTTAGTTTGTAGGTTTAGTATAGATATAAGTTGATTTTATTTTGTTTTTTTTGTGTGTTAATTTAATTGTAGTTTTATTTATTAAATGAAATAAAAAACTATTAATAACAAGTTCTCCGATGTTGTCATTTCAAAGTTGAATACCTCAAAAACGGCTAAGCCGATTTTAATGATTCATAGCTACAAAACACTGTAAGGAAACTCACTTTAATATTAAAAAATTTCATCGAAATCGGTCCATCGGTTTGAAAGCTATGATGCTGCAGACTGCTATTGGCGTCACGGGTTAAAACGAAACCCCGACTTCACTTCAAACTTAAATATCTCAAAAACGGCTAAACCGATTTTGATGAAATTTGTTTAAAAACCATTGTTAAGAAACCTGCTTTCAAATAAAAAAAAAACGCATTCGAATTGGTCCGCCCGTTTAAAAGCTACGGTGCCGCCGTCAGACACACATAGCGGTCAAACTTATAACACCCCTCTTTTTGCGCCGGTGGTTAAAAATAGTGGAAAAGAATGCACTCTTTTCTCATAACACACCTGTACAGTACCATAAGTTTACAGTGACCGTACTCGATAGCGACGGCGTAAATTATTTGTAGAGGCGCTGTACAATTCAGTGCCCTTAGTGTAAGTTTTCGGTTACAAAATACGTCTCGATCGCGTTCGTGTTGAAATCTCAATTTGTATGGAAACACGAACATCGCAAACGTTCCGCTAGAGGCGCTGTTCGTGTTTCCATACAAATTGAGATTTTAACGCGAACGCGATCGAGACGTATTTTGTAGCCGAAAACTTACACTAAGGGTACAGTACCACTACCATTAGTTTACAGGGACCGTACTCGATAGCGACAGCGTAAATTATTTGTATGGAGAATAGGGATGATGACTGGGTTAAAAATATATTATTCTATTTAGTCCGACAGTTAGATTATGGAAAAATATGAAACACGTATTTTTTGGTTTATCTATTTATGAAAAATCGACAAAGGTATAGATCGTCAAACTTGCGGAGTGGGGGCTTGTGACGTCACTATAAGGTAAAAATCGTACAATATAGTGACGTCACTCGAAACTTCTTAGCACTGTATCCTCGTCACCTTTGTTTGTCAAACAAAAGAAAAAATATGTGCACAATATTTTTAAATTATCCACCTGACGGACTAAATAGTTTTTTTTTGTCATCTATCCTATTGTACAGCGTCTCTACAAATAATTTACGCCGTCGCTATCGAGTACGGTCACTGTAACCTCATGGTAATGATACCTGTTCTAACACAGTTACTTAGGCACATATTGTTTCCAACTGTATCAATAACTTTGTACATACAACTGTTTATTTTTAGAAGACTGTCGATAAACATCACGTCATGTTTAAAAAAAATTCGGCTCACGAGATGAATCGCAATACCGTTTTTGCAATTAATCTTCCAGCAAAAACCATTTCTGATTTGGTGATGGTAATTTTCCATGAGGTTTTTTTTTGTGCTTATGTTTCTTTTGACAGTTAAGCGAGGTTTAGACGAAGCTAGTAACGCTGGCGTCACTCCCCCGACGGGTGTAATGCATTACCGGCATGTAAATACCGACATGTAAATACCGGCCCTGTTTTTCGCGTACACGCCCATACAAACTGACAGGAGCTTCTATGGGCGAGTACACGAAAAACAGGGCCGGTATTTACATGTCGGTGTTAGCCGGGCCGGTAATGCATAACACCCTTATATAATATAGATATAACAACCCCCCGACGAGCCAGCGCTGGCCTGTATGGAAACACGGACAGCGCCTCTAGCGGAAAGTTTGCGCAACAACTTTAGTGAGTGTAGGTTTGCTACGTAAACTATTTCGTCCGCGTATCGTAACGAAAACGGGTGACGACGCCGCACCGTGGATGTGGCGGCTACGTATCGACGATCGAACGCTCGATTTACGTCTTTGAGTAGTAAACGAATGTTTTGTGAAAACGCCACGCTAGAGGCACTGAAAGGCTACTACGAAATTCAATAATAATTTGAAAAATCAAAAACTCGACTGCCTTAAAAAGACTAAATACTGAATAACCTAACCAACAAAAAGTTGGAAAACCCCCTACTTTGTCACTTTAAAGTTCAATATCTCAAAAACAGCTAAACCGATTTTGATGAAACATATCTAAGAACCATTCCTAGCAAACCTGCTATCAAATGAAAAAAATCGCATTCAAATCGGTCCACCCGTTTAAGAGCTACGGTGGCACAGGCAGACACACATAGCGGTCAAACTTATAACACCCCTCTTTTTGCGTCGGGGGTTAAAAATAGATATCACCCAGGGCTGTTTTTTTTACGAAAATTGAAGACAAAACCGTCGCTGGTTTTAGCGTGATTAAAATTCTTTTGACTTAATCTTTCCGTTGTGCTATAAAAACATGGGACGCTAATGACGTTTGACCGCGCGGTCAAAACGCTCGAATATTCGCCCATCTGCAAGTGTGGCTGCCAGTACTGGCTTCGTTTAAACCAAGCTTTAAATAAGTAGGTTCTACGTCGCTATGACGTCATTGAGGGCGGTTGGGTGCGAAGGCCGACGTTTGGCCTAAACTTGGCGGAGAGCTTGCTTATGGTATTTAGGGTTCCGTAGCCAAAATAAAATAAATCTCTATATAAAAATGAATCGTAAAATTTGTTGTTAAGCGACTCAGGATCGACTGGTCCGATTTCGCCAATGCTTGTTTTTGTTGTGTTCGTTCCTAGGCATATCATGAAATGCCGTCATATCGGCTCTGGCACTTCGCCGGCCGCTGCCGCGGCACGCTCTCTTCGCTCGCTCGGCTCGTGCGTTGTGATCATAATTCACACTAACCACTCCTCGCTTCGCTTGTCCTAAATTTTTCTTTTTTTTCGTCAAATCACGATGTGCCCGGTATAGAGCTAGGAATATCGACGAATGCGTTGCTCTAATCGATCTGCCGGGTGCCTGGACGACTTTTAGGCATATCTAGAAATGGCGGCATTTCAAGATATGACTAGGAATTTCGTGATCTGGCGGATTTTACGATCGGACGCCGACATGTCTAAACAGAATCGCTACCTTCACCTGGTACATTATAAAGTCATTCTACATCGTAATAAACGTATTTACACCAATAGTCATAAAACCACCGCATTATTACGACAAACAATAGTTAAATACGCCTACATCTAGTTTACATGTAAAAAGAATGTGTCTGTCTGTATGATCAATCAAGAGCTTCATATTAAAGACCGGCTTTCGCAATGCAATTACGAATACTGAAGTTCTTTGGTCACATCTCCAGGAATGAGAACTCAATGGAGAGATTGGGGGTTCAGGGGCAGGTGGAAGGCAAGAGGGCACGCGGCCGATCACCAACTCGCTGGGCTGACCTGATTAAAACAGCTACTGAGTCCACCATGGTCCAGTGTACTCGCAACGCCTCTAACCGGCAGAAATGGAAGCATATTGCTAAGAAAGCTGTCCTCGTAAAAGTCTGCGACCCACCGAACACCTGCTCGTGTACCTCGTCTGCGCAACCACGACCACTCTGACAAGAGTGTCCGACAAAGAAGAATGATCAATCAGATGTGAGTTACAACAAAAAAATGTGTTAGCATGATGAACGGTTTTGTTGCTCCGAAGGAGCTCTGGTTAAGTTTGAAACAAGTCAGTGTTGTGTGGTGTGTATGTGTTCTTACAGTGTGGAGGTGGAGGAACTGCATGAACACGCATATCTTGCATAAACGTACTTATCATAAGGTCGCGGGTGAACAAAGTAATTGTTTCAGTACATTGATATGGACCTCCGCAAAGTAACGCCTGATTCAATAAATAACTTAAAATAACCTAACCAACAAAAAGTTGGAAACTTCCGACTTGGAAACTTACTTAGGGCTATACAAGAAACAAACAAGCTGAGATATGTGGTGCATAGGGGAAATTCGATTCTGTACCGTTGTCCAGTGGTTTAGCGCTATAGCACGCGGCACGGAATGCCGAGGACCTGGGTTTGATTCCCAGTGCTGGTCTTATTTTTCTGGTTTTTCTGTGCATCTATATTTCAGTTTGTATTTTCAATATAAATTTCGCGCTCATTTTAATCACAAAAACGATTAAAATAAACACCCAAGCAATCCCAAGTAACTGCACTAGTTCACCGCACCCTTGGATACTTAGCGTGATGATTCACAATCCTTCGTCTCTCTCACACTCACGTAAAGCACATTAATAAGGACGAGACAGCAAGGGTTTTCACACGGCTGCGGTTTTCTCCATATTTGGATGCATTTAGTGATGCTAAAGTATCGATAATTATGTCGATATGACATAGACAAAATTAATCCATACTAATATTATAAATGTGAAAGTGCGTTTGTATGTTTGTGTGTTTGTCCGTCTTTCACGCCGTAACGGAGCGACGGAGCGACGGATCGACGTGATTTTTTTGGCATAGTGATAGTTTATGGGCCCGAGAGTGACATAGGCTACTTTTTAGGGTTCCGGAGCCAAAATGGCAAAAGCGGAACCCTTATAGTTTCGCCATGTCTGTCTGTCTGTCCGTCTGCGACTTTGCTCAGGGACTATCAATGCTCGAAAGCTGTAATTTTGCACGGATATATAGGTAAACTATGCCGACAAAATAGTACAATTAAAAATTCAAAAACAATTTTTTTTAGGGTACCTCCCATAGACGTAAAGTGGCGGTGATTTTTTTTTCTCATCCAACCCTATAGTGTGGGGTATCGTTGGATATGTATTTTAAAACCATTAGGGGTTTGCTAAACGATTTTTCGATTCAGTAAAGCGTTTGCGAAATATTCAACTTTAAAGTGCAAATTTTCATTAAAATCGAGCGTCCCCCCCCCTCTAAAATCTAAATCGGTGAGTGGAAAAATTTGAAAAAATTCAGGATGGTAGTCAGTATATCAAACTTTCAAGGAAAACTATAACGGCTATGTTTGCTTGAGAATTATTAGTAGTTTATGAGTAAATAGCAGCGTAAGGTATAAAATATACCTAAACTTGGAAGATTCCGTATAAAATACGAAATCCTTAGAAAAATATTACTTAATTTTTTCGTAATGGCTACGGAACCCTATTTTGGGCGTGTCCGACACGCTCTTGGCCGGTTTTATCCCGGAAAAATGCACAGTTCCCGAGGGAACAGCGCGCGATAACCAAATACCTCGCGGGCGGAGCCGCGGGCAAAAGCTAGTATTTAATATTAATAACTAGTGTTAACCTACGGCTTTGCATGCTCAAACCATGAGGTCATTGAGGTTTTAATAAATTTCCATGGGAATTACTGAAAATTACATTCAAGATTTTAAAGTAAGGTTTCATTTTTAACATAAAACTACCGCGAGACTCACTCATATTATATATACTAGCTTTTGCCCGCGGCTCCGCCCGCGCGGTATTCGGATATCGCGCGCTGTTCCCTCGGGAACTGTGCATTTTTCCGGGATAAAAAGTAGCCTATTTCACTCTCGGGCCCATAAACTATCTCTATGCCAAAAATCACGTCGATCCGTCGCTCCGTTACGGCGTGAAAGAGGGACAAACACACAAACACACTTTCGCATTTATAATATTAGTATGGATTGACCCGGATAGCTCACGTCTGAAACGTTACGTCACGTCAGTGCGCGTGTTGCAGCAGCCGCCGAGTCGCGTTGCTCCAAGGAGGAAGGGCTATGGATTAGCCTAAACTAAACTAAACTAAACTCGATTTAGTATAGAATAGAATAGAATAGAATAGTTTATTAAAATAACAAATTACAAGGTTACAAATTGATCTTCATTATCCTGTGAGTACCAAACTAGGCTGAGCCTGTATCTTGGCACTCACCGAGTCAGGTTACGAATCAGACAGATAAGTAGAATAATCCCCACACAGTGCAGATAAAACTATATATAGATTAACGCTTTATGAACTACAATTTTAGAGATACTCCACAAATCCATAACAATATTATAATGTATCTTGGACGACTAAATGCAACAAAGAAACAATTGAGATGAAGATGAGACAAAACAAAAATTAAAATTAAAAACATGCAGTTTACATTAAAGTGTGTGTGCGCATGCGTGAAACATATGTGCGGAAGTGTAAGGCGTGTGTGTGTATGTGTATAAGTGTATAGCGAGATAGTGCAGTTGCAAGAGACGTAAGATTTTAGACGTAAGTTATCCGGGTCAATATATTTAATAAGGTTTCATTGAAATCAATTCAGTAGTTTTTGAGTGAATCAGCAACAAACGTTCATACACACATGCATCCATACAAACACCCCGATTTTGATTTTAACGCCTTTTGTATTGTAACGCCTTTTTAATGACTATATCCCCTACTTATGTATAACACCCCCTTTTTTGGGCCAATCAACTTTTTTACCGACACTTTGGGCGTCTCCTGCGTTACCAAAATTGTCTCTGGCGTTACCAAAAAATCGTACTTCTAACAAGATACTTCGCGGTTTAATAGGTTGAGCGTACGTAGGATGGCATGTATTCATGTACACCATCTATTAAATTACAGAAAAAACATGTTTAATTACAAAAATCTGCAATTGTTTGAAAATTTTCGCGGACAGATTAGTGTCGGTAAAAAAGTTGATTGGCCCTTTTGCGTTGGAGGTTAAAAGAAGTGTTGACAAACGGACAGACGAACAACAGAACGATCTAAGTGAGATAGGGAAAGAAACAGAAAGAAAGAGGAATTAATTATTTTGTTTTGGTTCTATAAGCAGTAGGGGACACTGACGGGTCAGTTTTATAAAAAACATGTTTAGGTATGTTTTATACCTTAGACATTTTAACCTAGGAAATGTCGAAAGTGATATCGATATCGATGGTTTAGTAATAGCCACGTATCTCGTAACCGAGATGCTGTTTGTATGGAAAATTATCGGCATTGTAATGAGTTTATACCGCTTAATTGACAAGCAAATTATTTCTGTGGCGTCAGGGGATAATACTAGAGTTAGCTTACTAGCTTTCACACGCGACTTCGTCTGTATAAAATCCGTTCGCTAAAGATTTTTAGCAGACTCTTTATGGTATGGATGGAAATTCCAATATTTGACTAAAAGGCGGTGGTGAAAATGTTTTTTAACCTCCGACGCAAAAAGAGGGGTGTTATAATAATAATAATAATAATAAATTATTTATTTCGGGCAACTTAGGCCCATACAATAAATACCTTACAGACTAACATACATATTTAAGTATAAGTTTGACCGCTATGTGTGTCTGTCACGTAGCTCTTAAACGGGTGGACCGTTTTGAATGAGTTTTTTATTTATTTGAAAGCAGTGCAACTACCATGGGTTAACAGTGTACGCGGAATTTTGTCAAAATTAGACATTAATGACATTGTAATAAGAACCACGGCACGCGTCATCGTGAACGACTCTATCTATAATTGAAGATGTAAATATAAACTTTCGTTGAAATACTTAGTCCAAGAAAGAATTTAAAATATTAAGTTAGCTATTACAAAATGGGAACGCATCTGAATAACGAATGTTAAAATATCGAATATATTAAAATATCGAATGGGTCATAATATCGAAAGGTTTATTTTCTGAAACCGTAAACTTTTCAGGATTCATTAGAACGGCATCGTATAGAACCCCTTAGGTTAGGTTAGGTTAGATTTATGACAATCTGTCAAAAAATCAAAAAATACAGTCTTAAGAAAAATACCTTTTCGATAATAGGACCCATGGTGAAGCGACGACCTAGTTAAGATCGCGGGGTCGCGGTGGATGCGAAAAGCACAAGACCGGTCAGAGTGGAGAGCCTTGGGGGAGGCCTATGTCCAGCAGTGGACGTCTTTCAGCTGACATAATGATGATGATGTTTATGACCCATTCGATATTTTAATTCATTCGGTATTTTAACATTCGATATTCAGATACCCTACAAAATACCTATTTGTTTCCATTGTTAAATACAATACCAATACATTGTTAAATAAAACCAATTTAATTGTTATTATTCACTCGTTAATTATACCAACAATCACCGGTTCTATCAGAGCATTAAATGGGCTAAACCCGCATTCCTAGAGTCATTGATTAACTTTTAATGAGTACTTAACGACACGACGTTTCTGGTACGCAATATTGATACACAGAACTGTTATTTAATTAAAGTGTCTTTAATTATTTGTATAAATATCGGTCTGATGACAATTCTAGTGAGAAGATTCTTTTATAGAGCGTGTAATTTTCGCCATAACAACGATTTACGAATTTTCATTTCTCATAACACAAATATCAGAATTTCAATCTGTCGATATATTGTGCTCGTATAAAAACAACATGCATATAAACAAATTGCCGAATTTCTCAAATCATAATATCAATTCGCATAATTGTCTTGCGCATATTTAAGGTACTGCATAATAATCATGCAGCATAATAATCAAAGTTCACAATAAACAATTTTTATACAAACATCGAGGATAATGCAAACACAACAATGAAACAGCAATATAATCCGGGCTACTATAAAAAAAAACCTAACATCGAAGACTTATCCTTCTAAACCATCGGAGACTTAGCCTTCTAAACCTAACCTATCCGACTCGCTTCTGCTCCGAACCGTCTTGCTCGCTCACACAAATCAAATGTTTTTTTTTTCATTTGGCGCCAGCCAAATTTAAATATGTGGCAAAAAATATTTCACTTGGTAAAAATATGATACATGATGATAAACCGTCCAATCATTATTCTAAATAAAAAATAAAAAAAATATTGAAAAAGTATCGCATTACAAAAATTGCATTGCCGTTGGTCCCACACTAGGCAAATGTTGTGATAGATTTTAATAATTATATTGAATAACCGAATATTCAAATGAAATTATTTAATATAGGCATTATAGCAATTGTAGGTTAGCTGGAAGAGATCCCTCCTTAGGGATAAGCTCGCCTTTGTTGTCCTCTCTGTGTTTATGATATTTTTATTTTTATGTGCAATAAAGAGTAATATATACATATTTTATCAAATTTTATTACGACAAACGTTTATTAAGATGACATTCCAATTAATATAAACACAATACAATATACACCACACGCATACACATACTTAAAAAAGAGCTAACCTAAGATACACACATATAGCAATTGTTGTTATGACTAATGAATATTATATTATTTAAAGCTTATGCTCGGTAAAAATATAAAATCTGTTTTTATGCTAAATGAATATTATGATTTATGAACGTAGTAAAATGAAATTATGATAAAAGTTTGTATGACTATTAAACGGCACCCAAGAAATGATGATACAATACTGGGTGATTCCGGGGTCATGAGCAGGAGTGAAAGAGGTGATGGGGACATTCACACTGAGCAACTTTTACTATGGGACCAGCCACGAAATGGCAGGAAAAAATCTGCTATTCCATACATTTCGGATAGTTAGCGAACGATTATCTTTTGATTAAATGGTTTTTTTTTTGCGATTTCGGGGCTGGTCCCATAGTAAAATTTGCTCAGTGTGAATGTCCCCATCACCCCTTTCACTCCTGCTCATGACCCCAGAATCACCCAGTATAAGTCGCTATCGCGTTCGCGTTAAAATCTTAAAAAATTTGCATAGACACACGAACAGCGCCTCTAGCGGAACATTTGCGATGTTCGTGTTTCCATACAAATTGAGATTAAAACGCGAACGTGATCGAGACGTATTTTGTAACCGAAAACTTACACCAACCCCCTGTTTCACCATCTATTGATAAATTTTATTTGACGGATAAATATTATGATGCCATCTCCCCAAGATTACGATTTGGAGTCTTTTTGTATTTTTTATTTCAACTCCAAATTTTTGTTTCTTTTACGGTCATCCCGTGAAAGTTTATATAAACTTTTACAAAAATTTGGAGTTGAAATAAAAAATACAAAAAGACTCCAAATCGTAATCTTGATTTGATTGCTTAATAGCGACATCTCTTGTCCCTGGTGAACGGATAGTTTCGATGGGAGTGAAAAATGTTTCTCGTTGAGAACGTAGATCATAGATGGCGTTAGTGTCGCTGCTAAAGTGACTAATAAGAATCCAAGTTAAAATATGGGTGCATAGAAAAATTCGTGTCTAGTCTCCTGTCCAGTGGTGGTGTAGGGGAATAGCACGCAGCACGGAATGCTGAGGACCTGGGTTCGATTCCCAGCGCTGGTCTATTTTTTCTGGTTTTTCTGTGCATTCATGTTTCGGCTTGTGTTTTCTTGTGAAATTTATATGATGCCATCTCCGTCTATTGTAACAAAACAAACAGAGACGGCATCACATTTATCCCTCAAATAAATTTATCAATAAATGGTGAAACAGGTAGTAAGGGTACTATTATTGTTCGTATTAAATAAATCACTGAGTTATAAGAGTAGTTTGCTGTTGAAAGGCTTGGTCCGTGGGGTCCCGAAGCAAAAAAAAAGAAGCTTGCCCGTTCCACTGGTGACCATAGGGCTGGCTCTTTCCTCGGTCAACGTATTGGCATTGCCATACAACGAGGAAACGCAGCCAGCCTTATGGGCACCCTGCCCAATAGCAACGACTTGGGTGATATTTGTAAATATAGATTTTTAGGTTTAGAGTAAGTTAGTTTTAGTTATTTTTTTTATTTATTTCTGTTAATCATTGTATTGTATTGTATTGTTTGTTTATAAATAAAGACTTTGTCTACTCTTAAAGAGTAGGAGTAGAAAATGAAGTTATAAAAGCTTGTAAGATTCATTAGTCAAGGGTCAAATCAACGCCATTATTTTGATGGAATATGGTTAAGATGCGGCCTTGGCGCCATGTTGCAAGCAGAGTGCAACGACCTGCTGACTCAGTTGGCCAATCCACCTTCGAAACCAATTTGTTATTGGCAATGAAAATAGTAAAAGGGTCCTACGATTGCATTTTGGGCAATGGTATCTTGCAATGTGGTTTGTTATGTTAAAAAGCTATGCTGTCAAGTTTGAAAAAAAAAAACACTTTTCATGCTCGTAAAGTTTGTGTTTGTGCTGGATCTAGGTGACATAAAATTCTAGGAAAACGTGTATCATCTTAGGCTTCATCTTCGCCTTCCATCAAGTGAGATTGAGGCCAAACGTAAGCCTATGTTTTATAAAAAGAAAAACTTTTTATGCTCTAGTGCCTAAAGTAAAATTTTCGCTAAGGCAAAAAGTTTATATAAATATTTTTTTATTATTTTTATTTTATGTAATTTTATTAATCCAATGGTGCGTCTGAAGGTCCCAATCCGCACTGGACCCGCGTGGGTACTATGGCCCAAGCCCTCTTGTTCTGAGAGGAGGCCTGTGCGTAGCAGTGGGACGTATATAGGCTGGGATGATGATGATGATTATTTTATGTAAAACAAAAATCAATAAAACTAAAAAAAAAATATTTGGCAATCCATGAAAAATTAAAGGTAAGCAAACGAACGATTGTTTCCACAGCTGTTATTTAATTTCCTCGCCATCGAAGTGAAAAGCAGAGTGTAAACATTTTCCCCTCGACGTGTACCGGCTCGGGTGGCTATATGAACGCCTCGGGTAAAATGGATCATTTAATGCTCTTGTTGTACAATCTACTATTTTGATTAACTGGAGGTACTTTTTGTCTGGCCCATTTTCCGGTCTTTTTGTCGGTACATTTTGTGTCCAGCTTTTGCCAATACGCGTGGGAACTATCACCCAAGCCCTTTCCTTTTGAGACGAGGCCTATGACCTTCAATGAGCCGTACATAGATCTTAAATTTAAAAGCATAAATAACTTGGATTTAGAACTCAAAGAACCATCGCTAGAAATTCTGCTTTCAAATAACAAAACCCGCATTCAAATCGGTTCATCGGTGCCACAGACATACATACACACATACACACATAGCGGTCAAACTTATAACACCCCTCTTTTTGCGTCGGAGGTTATAAAATTTAAAAGGATCTGCCTTCAGCATGGACCCAAATATTTTAGAAGATTGTCTACGATGTACGTGTTTCAATCCTTTTGATTTGTCTATAAAATTATTTAATACTTATGTTAAATTAAACCTTCGAATAGTGACTGTTACCAAGGCCGTGGCTTATTTGCTCTTCTGTGCAGCATTATGTCTAGAGAACAATCATTGAATAACATACCTCAATGAATCCGACTTCGATGTATGACGCTCGGTAGAGTCCGTAAAGCCGCAATAGTCCGCACCGTCACTTAACTAGCTAGTTTTAAGGCGTACAAAGTTTTTATTATTTACACACAAAATATTTACAACGTTTATATAATCACAATTAATATTTATTTTACAAAACCGAGCACAACCGCACCAATATATGTCCGCCGCGAGAGTTATATTTTTTTTTAATAGTTCGATTGCCGCCTTTTTTACGGTCGAAGGCGCGCGGCACAGGCTTTGCGCCAATCAGCCACCGACAGCAAAGAGGATGAAAATTCAAAAAATTGTTCGCCATCCAAAATACTTGCACAACTTATAGCCAGCTTCCTTGTGCGAATATAAAAATACACTAAAAAAACAGCCGAACCTGTCCTATAAAGTTATAAACAAATAAAAGTCTAAAAATATAATTTTATTCTAGAACATAGCGATGTATTTTTAGATCTGACCTGATGTGAGTTTTTAGGGTTCCATAGCTAAGGCGAAACTATAAGGGTTCCGTTTTTGCCATTTTGGCTACGGAACCCTAAAAAATGCGTTACTTTAACCTCCTTTAATAGCCTGGCTACCGTTAACACGCTGTATTTCTTTTGAATGTGTAATATCAGAATTACAGGAGCTCAAAAGTCGTCTAAAAATACATGTCAACTTCGCACGAGAATTACAGACTATCGAAGCATTTTTACAAAAATCGTAAAAACCACAGGCATAGAAAATATAATAAAGATCTTGATTGTAAAATATCATTGATTTCTGTGCTATACTTTTCGTATAATATGAGGACAACGAAAACCAAAATTCAACCGCCCTGATCTTGAAAAGCCTACAGCTACCTCGATACACATTAGCGGGAAGCGAAGAAGCGGGAGGGGATGTGCATGGAGGGTACGGCTGCGAGCGCTTATGTCACGAGCGATAAAGACAGCAATATCCCAAACGAATACCTAACGCGCCGCACGGCCGGCGGGGAAACTTCTCTTAACACGCTGTATTTCTTTGAGGACAAACATAATGTTGGATGCAATGACATTTAAACCAGGACGCACATTGCCGAACAAAATCCCCTTCAAAGAATGTCAGAACTATTGATTTGTTTGCGTGACAAACAAAATCATCTCACACAAAATAATTAAAATAATACGAGACGAAATTTGAACCTAGTCTTTACTCTATTACGGGTGAATTTCGCTAGCGGCAAAACTCCACAACGCTTGACACTTGACAACAACATACTGAGAAAAATGAAGGCCACTTTTACCAAAGTGGCAGGCGAGCATTCTACCAACCTATCTACTTACTATCGACCTACCGATCGACCTATCGACCAACCTATCGACCTAACCTATCCCGGTGATCTGAACCAGTGATTTTAGGCCAGTGATTCAAAGTGGCGCTCATTTGGCTCGGACATATTTGGGCGCGCGATTGTGAATCTACAGGTATAATTCATCAAAGGTTGGATGCACTTTAGTGGAAAAATACTCAGGCGTTGACATTTAGGTAATTCTTTAAATTAAAATCTTGTGTAGGAAAATCCCGTGCATTACCAAGTGAAACAAAATATTGTTCCTGCACCACTCACTTTTTCGAGCGTTCATTTTCAAAGTTAGTTTTAAGTACTCACAGTGGACTAGTGGTTTAGCCTATAGCCTCTCAACCAGAGGATTGTGGTTCAAATCCGGACTCGCTTATTTTTATGGTTATTCTGTGCATCTATATTTCAGTTTGTATTTTCGATATGGGTTTTACGGGATTAACTTCACTTAATGTTTGTTACTTTAATAACAAACATTTGGAATTGAAGTAAAAAATACAAAAAGATATATTTAATAATAATGTAAGTTATAATTATAATCAACTAACTAAAACTATATATAAACTAAACTAATATTACAAAATAAAAATATCATCCAAATTTCAAAAACGATTCCAAAAACCAATCTGAATTCGCAAGTTTGAGCTTTTCGAAATTCATGCGCGAAATTATATTTGAAATCCTGCTACCCGCGCCTCCGACTGAGTAGAATTTGTTTATATAGCTATCCCGTGGGAAATGTGCGATTTTCCGGGATAACTCACACACACACAAACATTCTGTATTCCCAAATGGAGTAGGCAGAGCACACGAAACGTTACCGCTTTGGAGCCACTTTTAGCAATTGTAGGTTTAAAGTTTGACTAAAACAGTACAATAGTGACAGGTTGCTAGCCTGTCGCCTGCGGTATACCTTAACCTATATCCTCAGTCGCCTCTTACGACAGCCACGGAAGAAATGGAGAGGTGTAATTCTAACCATACACCACACGGGATAAAAACTATGTCCTATCCCGGGACTCAAACTATCTGTGTACCCTCAGTATACCGAATCCATACTATACTAATACTAATACTAATATACTAATATACTAATATACTAATACTAATACTAATACTAATACTAATACGAATACGAATACGAATACGAATCCATACTAATATTATAAATGCGAAAGTGTGTTTGTATGTTTGTGTGTTTGTGTGTTTGTATGTTTGTATGTTTGTCCCTCTTTCACGCCGTAACGGAGCGACGGATCGACGTGATTTTTGGCATAGAGATAGTTTATGGGCCCGAGAGTGACATAGGCTACTTTTTATCCCATAGTTCCCGAGGGAACAGCGCGCGATAACCGAATTCCACGCGGGTGGAGCCGCGGGCAAAAGCTAGTTTCATATAAATCTATGCAGCGCTTTTAACGTGTTGAAGTAACAAGCAATATTAATTGTCCCACGATATTTTAAGGTGTAAAATATACCTAAACTTAGAATATTCCGTACAAAATATAAATACTTAGAAAGATATTACTTATTTTTTTCCTAATGGCTACGGAACCCTATTTCGGGCGTGTCCGACACGCTCTTGGTAATATTATCCCCGAGTCTGAGCCACATTCATCATCATCATCATCAGCCGGAAGACGTCCACTGCTGGACAAAGGCCTCCCCCTTCGAACGACATAATGAACGACAACTCGCCACTTGCATCCACCGGTTTCCCGCAACTCTCACGATGTCGTCAGTCCACCTGGTGGACACACTGTACAGGTATCCACTATTGTGACGTACATACGCTAGGATGAGTTGAGGTATACAATATTACACAAAACCAGGTACATGTAAACAAATAGATTATGTTAGCATCAATCAGGTATAATCCATAATTACGGAAAATAACCAAGACATGATGACCCTTTATTGTATACGTAAAGACATTATAAACCACAGTACTAATTTCTTAAAGTAACGTAATGCTGGAGAACTAGATTTTGAGATAGGTATACATCATTTCGTAATAATAATAATAATAATAATGCTAGCCTCCGCACTCTCGACATACACCCATCCGTCTACACACTCTTACAGAAAGCAGTCATACTCAATACTAGGGTGGATCGAATTTTTTTTTTTTCGAATTTCAAATTGTAATAGTAACAAAAAGTTGCATTTTCTAATTACTAATAAGATTTATTTCTACACTACAGCGATCGGAATATGTTTAATGCCTCCGCAAGCTACTTAAAGTTTCTCAGAATCGTAATTTTAGAGCCAAGTTTACCCAGATATATAATTAAAAACATTACGTTTATTTTAATAATTCTGATTCTTTTTATAGTATTTTATTGCAATTTATTAAAAAAATACATAAAACATCGTATTTTGGCCGTTGCAGAATCATACAAGAAGACGGTAGGATTCCTAATTACGCGAGTTGAGAGTTTTTCATAAAATTTATAGTCACGCGTGATTCGCAAGAATTATTTGTTTAGTCTTGTGTTTTAACATCTTGTGAGTGGATTTGAATAGTAAAAAAAACACGAAGTGCTTTAGTTTCTCCTTTGTTTGGTACTAATTACAAAGTTAAAGAAAATGTACCTCCCACCTACGAAGATATTCTGAAATATTACGAATGGACGAGATATGACCTTAAAAGGCTAATCAAAAATCCAAAGGAGCCTTTTGACCACTTTTGTCGTAGAAGTGGTATGGTTTTCTATAAAATTAGCTTCAACTTGCCAACATGCAGCTCGACTTTTTTTCAAAGAGATTAGGCGATCTAGATATTAGCCTAATAACCTTAAAAAAGCCATAAATCCAGTTTTACAGAGAAACTGCTATTCTGCTCATCCGGATAATATGTTGTTGTTAATATAGACCGACGAAAAACAAGAAATGCGAGATTTGGCGGTACGTTGCACCGCCAATTCTCGCACTTCTTGTTCGCCAAAGCACGTAAATCGACACCGCCATCTGTACCGAGAATTTTTAATTGTTTAATGTACCAAAACTTAATCTCAATGCGACCAGTTATTACGACCTTATCAATTGGAAAACAAATCCAATTACAGCACCGCCCGTCCTCAACGGATTGTCAGATGAATAACTTGCTGCGTTTGCTCAGAACAGCAGTGGGAACAATCCTAAAGCTCTGTTTTACATCTGCCTAACCATTCCCAAGCAGTAGAAAGAGCAGTAAAGGTTACAACAGAAGCCTCTGTATCTGCTTGTACAAAAGTATCTAGAGAAGGTCTAATTCAATCAAAGTTGGCTTCCAGAAAAATCATGCCATAATTTGAGATCAAGAGAGATTTTAAGGCAAAGTAGTGAGATGATATTGGTATGTTAAACGTATTCCAAAGTTGTTTCAAACATCAAATTAATAAAATTTTAACTTTTGTACACTATTTTTCACTAACAATAACCATAATTAACATATACTTTTCATTTTATATTTTTTTAAGGTGACCATATTTTTTCGATTTTATCAATTTTTCGCCAGAGATGCGGAGGCATAAGATAATGATTTAAAAATATAAAAAAAATACTTCCTTACTTGTTTTACTACTATACAACTTTTTAAAACTATTAGAAATCAAACATCCAAAAAAATTTTTTTTTCATACAATCGCGATCCACCCTACTCAATACATGCCGCATAGTACGTAAATTCTTATCCATGTCATAGTTTAAACATTATAAATATAGAAAGCACTTGGCTTAGGCCCGTGCGATATTTTACCTCTTATGAGAGATATTGTTAACAACAAGAAAATAATAATAAATAATGTATAATTACTTTAAGTAAATTGTTTTAGTTTCAGGTTTTAATTTTATCATGTAAGTTGTCACTATTATGTCTACTGTGATATGGTTCCATGGCGGCTAAATATATATACAAGGTGGGCCCTGTAACTGGAGCAAATAATTTTATTAGTAGTTTAAGAGTAAGTAGCAGCCTAAGGTATCCATACTTCCATACTAATATTATAAATGCGAAAGTGTGTTTGTATGTTTGTGTGTTTGTCCGTCTTTCACGCTGTAACGGAGCGACGGATCGACGTGATTTTTGCCTTAGAGATAGTTTATGGGCCCGAGAGTGACATAGGCTACTTTTTATCCCGGAAAAATGCACAGTTCCCGAGGGAACAGCGCGCGATAACCGAATACCATGCGGACGGAGCCGCGGGCAAAAGCTAGTAAAATATATACCTAAATTTGGAATATTCCGTACAAAATACGAAATCCTTGGAAAAATTTGACTTAATTTTTTCGTAATGACTACGGAACCCTATCTCGGGCGTGTCCGACACGCTCTTAGCCGGTTTTGCTCCAGGCCCCACCCAGTATATCAAATATTTATGCACGCTTTAGTTTTTTTTACTTGACTGGAAGGCAAACGAGCAAGTGGGTCTCCTGATGGTGAGAGATCCTCGACGCCCATAAACATCTGCAACACCAGGGGTATTGCAGATGCGTTGCCAACCTAGAGGCCTAAGTTGGAATACCTCAAGTGCCAGTAATTTCACCGGCTGTTTTACTCTCCGCGCCGAAACACAACAGTACAAGTACTGCTGCTTCACGGCAGGATGTTACTAGATTTATGCACGCTTTAGCTGTGTCAGATATTAATACTGATGCTATTTCCTGCAAAATTATGTAACGTAATTATATTTAATTTTAACACATTGTTTGCCATAATTATATGATGTAGTATGATATAATGACGATGATGATGTATGCTTGTTCTTAGGGTTCCGTAGCCAAATTGGCAAAAACGGAACCCTTATAGTTTCGCCATGTCTGTCTGTCTGTCTGTCCGTCCGCGGCTTTACTCAGGGACTATCAATGCTAGAAAGCTGTAATTTTGCACGAATATATATATATATATACAAACTATGCTGATAAAATGGTACAATAAAAATTTATATTTATAATTAAGTACCTACCTCCCATAGACGTAAAGTGGGGCTGATTTTTTTTTCTTATCCAATCTTGTGGTATGAGAAATCGTTGGATAGGTCTTTTAAAACCATTAGGGGGTTGCTAAAACGATTTTTCGATTCAGTGAAGTGTTTGTAAAATATTAAACTTTAAAGTGCAAATTCTCATTACAATCGAGCGTCCCCCCTCTAAAATCAAAACAAATGGTTTTTTTACGGTTCGTTATCTCAAACTGAATAAGTTTTTGGTAAAAATTTAATTTATAACACACTGGTTTTTTTGCTGACTGTGCTTTTTGTTGACTGTACTTGCATTATCAGCCAAAATACATTGGCATATCAAATTTCAGGTCGATGTTATTAACCGTTGAAGAGTTCCGTCCTGCGGAGACGATCCTGGCTGGACTACCAGGATGTCACTACCAGATTATTGTGTTGTCACGCAATTTACATAAGTATACCAAATTTCAAGTCAATCCAACTACTGGAAGTTGGTCGAATTTAAGTTAAATTAGTAGGGTTGGTAACACTGCGTGATCGCGTGGCGTGCGGTTAGCGCAATATTCGCTCTATCTCATTTTTGCAACTTCATAGTCGATTAGAAAGAAAGAGAAAGCATAATTATTTTAGTTATCAATAGCGAAACTCGCCACGGCTGCCGTCAACGGGCGGGAGTTGCCTTGTAAAGAATGTATGGTAGCTGATAACCGCTACTAGATTGTGATAACTCCGATAGCTAAGTTACTGGCTTGACAACCGTTTTCGGTTACGTTTCGATATATCGGACACATGCCTAAATTTAACTTGCAAGATTTGATTACAGACAGACAGACAGAAACTGGACAGGTGAAACTAAATAAGAGCTTGTAAAAAAAGCGGATCCTATAATTAAGATCATTTTGTTGCCCGTCTGTCAAGATTCCGGTTTTCACCGACTTTTTCTCCGTTTCTGGGTATGTAGAGTCAAGGGCAAAAATATGTATACACTTTAGTACCATGTCTGTTTTCGTCATATTATTATTTGAACTGTACCCTTAGTGTAAGTTTTCGGATACACAATACGTCTCGATCGCGTTCGCGTTAAAATCTCAATTTGTATGGAAACACGAACATCGGAGACGTTCCGCTAGAGGCGCTGTTCGTGTTTTCATACAAATTGAGATTTTAACGCAAATGCGATCGAGACGTATTTTGTAACCGAAAACTTACACTATGGGTACTGCCATATATGAATTGACTACATTTCATATTTATAAGACTATAATTTGATTCGTTCTCTGTATTCTGCTTGGAAATAGAAAGACGCTGATATTTTTTAAAATTTCGCTACGATTATTAATTAATTTATTAAAATTTTTTTAAGATGTGTTTATTCGAAAAGGGCTTAACTCCAAAACTACGATATAATAGATCCATTACTTTTGTCTAGTCTCTATTAAAAAAAAGATCACGTAAATCATGCGTAAATCTGAAGTAGACGTTGTCAAAATTATGACAGCTCCTTTTTCTGGTGCAAAAGGCAAAGGAAACATATCTATTCTGTCGTAGTATTGGCAAATTCAGATACATTTTTTAATTATTTTGTATTTTTTTAAATATGGAGAAATAAATTAAAATAAATATTTTGCCATGTTCAGGAGGCAAAACTCTTTCGATTCCTGTAGTAATTTACAGATGTTGAAGAAATGAAATCTTGTCAATTGTCACAGTGGTTAGTGACAAGGTACTAAAGTGCATACACATATTTTTGCCTTTTGTACTCTGAGTTTACATACGAGTATCTCCGATTTCAGCAAAATTTGGAAGGTAGTCTCACACCCGTACATTGATTTATACTCTATGGATACGGACGTTCATGTCAACAATATGTTCAAATACCGGACTGTCACAAGACGTCAACGCTATATAGATTATACACCGCAGACGTGACACAGCTATTTTACCTACAAAACGTAATCATTTTGCATCTGGCAAAATAGATATTTTCGAAAAAAAAAACGAACTTTTTAACTGCATTTTTTTAATCAATTGAAAGAAATTATCTTAATAAATAGGCAGATAGTGAATGAGGTTTTGAAAAAAAGCTGAAGCACTAGAAATGTGATTGAAACCTGTAATTCAACGGTTCTTAAGCCTTTATCGCAATGGAACCCCTTATTGGAAATTTAAAATTTGCCGGAGCCCCAAAATAGTCAAAAATGGTGTACTGAGTAATATTATATTATATATTTTTTTGTTTTTTAGTAGCAATGTATGCTTGCTCAACGAAATTTCAGATTTTTTAAAAGTGAAAAAGATTTTCTGAATGCCGGAGGGGATTTGAATCCGAGTCTCCTGTGTATAATTACGCGAATTGTCATGCATGTTCAGTCACAATTTTTTACCTACAACCAATTCTGAATGGGAACGTCTGCACGTTTTAGTCTATGATTGTAAGATGGCGTAATGTCAACAACTTTATAACCTTCGATGCGTGACGTCTTATTTTAAAAAATGTTTTTATTGTGGTATTACAATATTATTAGTTGCTTAATCACTTGTACAAGATGTAATTTTACTTACTTGAGTAGTGAGTTGTTACTTAAGTGCAAGTTCACGCCTACATTCGGAGTCTCAATCAAAAACTAGTTCGTCCGCCGCTCATGAATGTCAAAGTCATACTAAAGTCCTTTGCACAGTGCAAGGTGCAAAGCAGTGGAACACAATGAGTGTTCGGATGGCGATATCTAGTAAGTACATATATATCGATGCACCCGTATTTATAAACGAGTCATTATTTGTTGCTAAGTAAATGCAAATGGTGACTATGACTTGAATAAGAAATCTAACATTTGACAGTTCAATTTTCAAGCAAAATCTCAACTTATGATTGGTTTTTTGGAATCTTTTTGTATTTTTTATTTCAATTCCAAATTTTTACTTTTACGGTCATCCCGTGAAACCTAAATTGAAAATACAAACCGAAACATAGATGCATTGAAAAACCAGAAAAATAAGACCAACACTGGGAATCGAACCCAGGTCCTCGGCATTCCGTGCCGCGTGCTATACCGCTACACCACTGCTGGTCAACGGCACAAACACGAATTTTCCCTATGCATCACATATCTCAGCTTGTTTATACTTTTACTTTGTAACTTAAGCAGTTACCTAGCGCCATCTATATTGTATTGTTGACCAGCAGTGGTGTAGCGGTATAGCACGCGGCACGGAATGCCGAGGACCTGGGTTCGATTCCCAGTGTTGGTCTTATTTTTCTGGTTTTTCTGTGCATCTATGTTTCGGTTTGTATTTTCAATTCAAAATCTCAACTATAGAATAAAAATCGTTACTTTATCGTTACTTTTACTCAAGTAATGGTCTTTCATCATCACCATCATCTCAGCCTATATACGTCCCACTGCTGGGCACAGGCCTCCTCTCGGAATGAGAGGGCTTGAATGGTCTTTACTTCTCTATAAATACGGCTGTCAGTCCATGATATCGAGCCGGAAAAACTCCCGATTTTATCACTTCAAAGTTCAATATCTCAAAAACGGCTGAACCGATTTGAATAAAACATGTTTACGAACCATTGCTAAAAAACCTGCTTTCAAATAAAAAAAATCGCATTCAAATCGGTCCATCCGTTTAAGAGCTACGGTGCTATTGACAGACGGGCAGACACACAAAGCGGTCAAACTTATAACATCCCTCTTTTTGCGTGGGGGGTTAAAAACAGGGTCTCCAGATATGGCCCCAAAATATTGTAATGAATCTTTCCGTTATCTTTTGTTAGCTTTACGGTTGTAACTCTGGTACGTCGCATGCTTGTTTACCACAGCTGTGGCACAAAACGTGCCGAATTAATAAAAACTTAATTACCATTCTTATGTAGTTTTTCTTATTAAGTTACTATAAAGTAGGTGTCAATATTGAATTATAAAATAAACATTTAAAATTTATGTCGGAAAATTATGGTATTTTAATATCTATTATAATTTATAAACAGCTGTGATTTGAGTTCAACACATAGCGTTCAACATATTGCCCGCGGCTCCGCCCGCGTGGTATTCAGTTATCACGCGCTGTTCCCTCGGGAACTGTGCATTTTTCAGGGATAAAAAACCGGCCAAGAGCGTGTCGGACACGCCCAAAATAGGGTTCCGGAGCCATTACGAAAAAATTAAGTAATATTTTTCTAAGGATTTCGTACTTTATACGGAATCTTCGAAGTATAGGTATATTTTATACCTTACGCTGCTATTTACTCATAAACTACTAATAATTCTCAAGCAAACTTAGCCGCTATAGTTTTCCTTGAAAGTTTAATATACTGACTACCATCCTGAATTTTTTCAAATTTTTCCACCCACCGGTTTAGATTTTAGAGGGGGGGGGACGCTCGATTTTAATGAAAATTTGCACTTTATAGTTGAATATTTCGCAAACAAATGACTGAATCGAAAAATCGTTGTGGCAAACCCCTAATGGTTTTAAAATACCTATCCAACGATACCCCACACTATAGGGTTGGATGAGAAAAAAAAAATCACCGCCACTTTACGTCTATGGGAGGTACCCTAAAAAAAATTTTTTTTTAATTTTTAATTGTACTGTTTTGTCTGCATAGTTTACTTATATATTCGTGCAAAATTACAGCTTTCTAACATTGATAGTCTCTGAGCAAAGCCGCGGACGGATAGACAGACAGACAGACAGACAGACAGACAGACGGACAGACAGACAGACATGGCGAAACTATAAGGGTTCCGTTTTTGCCATTTTGGCTCCGGAACCCTAAAAAGTAGCCAATGTAACTCTCGGGCCCATAAACTATCTCTATGCCAAAAATCACGTCGATCCGTCGCTCCGTTACGGCGTGAAAGATGGACAAACACACAAACATACAAACTGAGATGTATGAATACCCGCCTTCAGTAATAAACTAGCTTCCATCGAGTTTGGTTGTTTGCTTTCTTAAACTCTGTCATTTCCCCGACACCTCATTGGCGACGAGTCTACCCACCTTTAAAAAAAAAAATATATATAGGCGTGCTAAAATGTCGGGATTTAGTGGCAATTTAGGAATATTCGACCATAAAACACAGGAGTGGCAAATATTTTATGGCCGAATGAAGCAATATGTGTTACTGAACAGTGTGGAGGACGATAAAAAAAAGAGTGCAGTGTTACTAACTCATCTGTCCGACGAGTCTTACAGATTAGCTCGCAATTTGGTGCATCCGAGCGAGCTGGAGACCGTAACCTTCACGGAGCTAGTTAAAGTACTCGATGACCACTTTTCACCGAAAAGATCGACGTTCGCCGACAGAGCTAAGTTCTATGAAGCAACTATAATGGTCGGCGAAAGTCTGGAAGAATGGGCGGCGCGTTTAAGGGGACTCGCGGTGTATTGCGAGTTCGGTGCGACGCTGGACACTGTGCTGCGTGATCGTTTTGTGTTGGGTCTGCAGGCGGGCCCCGAGCGCGATCGACTTTTTGAACAAGATTCGAAAACGCTAACACTGGCGAAGGCATTAGAGTTGGCCCAGCAGGCGGCGTGCGCCCGTGCGGCGCGCGCCGGCATGGCGCAGGCTGAGCCGCGGTGCATCAAGGAAGAGCCGGTGTACCGCACGGGCAGCAGCCGCGCCGGCCGCGCGGGCGCCGGGGAGCGCGCCCATGACGCGCCGCGGTGCTCCGTTTGCGGCCACGGAAGCCATGACGCAGCGAAGTGCCGGTTCAAGAGTTATCGGTGTCAAGTTTGTGGTGACAAGGGTCACTTGAAGAAAGTGTGCGTTAAGAAGTGTAACAACGGCGGTAGATCTGGACTTCATTGCAGACCGAATCTGATAACTCTGATGTATGTAAAGAATGTGAAATATTTAATTCGAGGTATGTAAATAGTTATAATCCTATTAAATTACTAGTAACAGTTAACAACATTCAGTTACAAATGGAGTTGGATTCCGGCTCAGGGACGAGTGTTATTTGTGAGCAGTTATATTTACAGCACTTTACTGAGTACAAGATTTTTAAAAGTGATTTAAGAATGTGCTTATACAACGGTCACAAAATAACACCTCTGGGTTATTTTAAAGCAAAAGTTTGTTATTTATCATCGGTTAAATATTTAAAAATATACGTAATTCACAACGGGGGCCCTCCATTGTTAGGCCGTGATTTTATGTCAAAATTTAATTTCCGATTTATTTGCGATAACAACAAAATCGTAAACAATGCAATGAACGTCGATGAGGTACCGCAATTACTCGCTGAATTTCCGGATATTTGGAAATAAGAATTGGGTTGTTTCAATAAATTCAAAGTTGAATTACACTTAAAAGAAAACGCACAGCCAAAGTTTCACAAACCGCGTTCTATACCTTTTGCGCTTAAAGAAAAAGTAGAAGCAGAGCTGGATAGACTTGTTAAAGTAGGTATTCTGGTTCCGGTCAATTACTCAGACTATGCTACACCTATAGTGCCCGTCTTAAAGGACACACACTTTCGCATTTACAATACTAGATTTTGCCCGCGGCTCCGCCCGCGTGGTATTCGGTTATCACGCGCTGTTCCTTCGAAATTTGTGCATTTTTCCAGGATAAAAAGTAGCTTTTGTCACTCTCGGGCCCATAAACATAGCTCTATGCCAAAAATCACGTCGATCCGTCGCTCCGTTACGGCGTGAAAGACGAACAACCACACAAACACACACTTTCGCATTTATAATATTAGTATGGATTATGTAGACAGCCGCGGCTTTTGTATGGGTGAAGACCAAAAAGTTGCACACCCTAACTCAAGATGAAGATGGTTAAAATTACTATTAACTTTATTTTATTACTAAACCCATTTAGTAAATCCTCCATTATGCGTTCAAAACCGGCCAAGAGAGTGTCGGACACGCCCTAGATAGGGTTCCGTAGCCATTACGAAAGAATTTAGTTAGAAATTGACTATGAAAACTTCCAAACTTCCATAGTCACTACAATTACCTCGATTGTAAAGTGAAAAGCATGCTTTGCCCACAAAATAAATATCTGTTCACTTTTCATACCTACGCTCGGCGGTCGCTCTAAGGTTGTCAACTATGCACCAAAAAACTATCGTGGTAGTGGCACTCTTATCTAGTTGTTCGATTTATATGAGAATGAAACGGGAAGAATGGAAATATAAATTAATACTTATCTAAAATATTTTAATTTTAATGTCATTGTTATATTATAAATTTGCCACAGAAAATATCTTGCGACGATTTCGTAATTGGGGAAATTCATTATTTAATTTAAACAACCGTCCACTGAACAGTTACGATAACTTTTTTTATTGCACAAAAAAGTTCACAGACGCGTGTCTCAAGCGGATGGCACTCACGCTCGCACTGGTCCCAACCGGGCCGAGATATCGTGTCCGTGAGCAGTGTCTATGTGCGCGTTGCTCAAGCGCACTTGTATGGAGATTGCATTTCTGAAACTATCTGTGTTTTGTGCTTTGCCGGCTCCAGTCATAAGTTCTACGTGGGGCTAAACCAGTTACGTTAAAAAAAGTATAACAAAGTGCCTACTCCCGGCAAGTAGTGCTCTATGACGTCAATCTTGCCCTTGCACGGGTATTTCCGTCAACTCGTGCATTCATACATTCAAAATGCAATAATTTTTATTTATTTTTCTCCACCACCAAGTTACAATGTATCATTTATATGTAATGAATTTAAGTGTGTAGTTTACAGACTTATGTGGGGGGAGACTGGTGCGAGAACTAGGCAGAGCCTGTGTGTCAGGTCACCAGGTCTCCAACCCTCAGCTGCCTGTAGTTACTACTCTTACTATTAAGAGAACAAAGGCAAGATTAAAAAAGGAATCAAAAATGAGAGTGAACAGATTATATCATTTACATTTTAATTTGTATGTGGGTGTGTGTGTGTGTGTGTGTGTGTGTTTGCGTATGTTTGTTCGAGTGCGTGTACCTAAGAATGATTTAGCGTAAGAGGTAAGATGAAAGAATTTCGCGAACATGAGTTAGTATGTATCCTGCTTGTGATCACCGCATAGCTAACTATTACTGAGTGTGTGCACCTATATCACAGGCAATGATAGCTAAAAGAAAATAACATATTACCCGAATAACCCAGAACAGAACCTGACTACGAAACTTCCCCGGGTTCGATTTCTGGTCGAGGCAGATATTTGTATGTTTTTTTTTTATTCGACTGGATGGCAAACGAGCAAGTGGGTCTCCTGATGGTAAGAGATCACCACCGCCCATAAACATCTGCAACACCAGGGGTATTGCAGATGCGTTGCCAAACTAGAGGCCTAAGATGGACTACCTCAAGTGCCAGTAATTTCACCGGCTGTCTTACTCTCCATGCCGAAACACAAACAGTGCAAGCACTGCTGCTTCACGGCAGGATTAGCGAGCAAGATGATGGTAGCAATCCGGGCGGACCTTGCACAAGGAATAACACCCCTCTTTTTGCGTCGGGAGTTAAAAATACGAGTGTTTGTTCTCGAATCTTGAGTGTTGAATATGTATTTAAGTACCTATTTATCTATCTATATAAATATGGCTATCCATTGCTTATCTTAGTATCCATAACAAAATTTTGCAGGTGGTAGGACCATGTGCAAGGTCCACCCGGATTGCTACCACCATCTTGCTCGCTAATCCTGCCGTGAAGCAGCAGTGCTTGCCCTGTTGTGTTTCGGCGTGAAGAGTAAGACAGCCGGTGAAATTACTGGATATTGAGGTAACCCATCTTAGGCCTCTAGGTCGGCAACGCATCTGCAATACTCCAGGTGTTGCAGATGTTTATGGGCAGTGGTGATCTCTTACCACCAGGAGACCCACTTGCTCGTTCGCCTTCCAGGCGAATAAAAAAAAACACAAAATTTGCTTTCTGGGTTGCAAGTTAGATAAATATGCACATGCTAGGTTTGCTAGGTCTCTTACCTTTGATTCTAATTGTGACAGGAATACAGATGTTTTTGTAATTTTTTTTTTTTTTTTATTCCACTGGAAGGCAAGCGAGCAAGTAGGTCTCCTGATGGTAAGAGATCACCACCGCCCATAAACATCTGCAACACCAGGGGTATTGCAGATGCGTTGCCAACCTAGAGGCCTAAGATGGAATACCTCAAGTGCCAGTAATTTCACCGGCTGTCTTACTCTCTACGCCGAAACACAACAGTAATCGATGCAGCTCAAAACTTAAAGCAGATTTATTAGAAAAACATACACACACACACAAATATCACACTTGTATTCCCAAATGGGGTAGGCAGAGCACACGAAACGTTACCGCTTCGGAGCCACTTTTAGCAATTTTAGGTTTTAAGTTCAACAAAAACATAAACAAAATTTTACCAAAAAATGTAACTTTGCTACCTAGGAAGGTTGGTTTGGGACAGTCTATTAAATCTTAACAGAACCCTTCATATATAAGTACGTACAAATCTGACATATTTTATTTATTATACCAAGAAACGTGACTTTTAAATCTATGGAAATTTATGTACAAACGTTATTTTGTGATATATCTATTTACTATTTTGTCTGCGCAGTTGATCCATGCAAAATTACAGCTTTCTAGTATTAATGACGGACAGACAGACAGACGTGGCGATGCTATATTGGTTAAGGAACCCTACAACGACTGTTACTATGTCTAAACCTAAAAAAATATATTTAATTTCATAAATATTTGAACTTTACCAGATTTATACGAAATACGTCGAATTAATAAATAAAACAAGTTATGATAATATTCATTCAGGAAATACATCTTTGTGATATTTTATAATTAATTTATACAAATCTGTTATTTATGAGTCCTAATATAGCGCAGGCTGTTTGGTACGAAGGGGGCGTGATCGCAGGTGTCTGTTCATGGCATCTTGTGTAGGTATGTATGTATTAAACTTTGTATGTATGAATGTAAACTATTTATTGCATATAGAAAGTTTAAATAATAGCCTAATCAACATAAAGAAAATTCTGCAAGGAAAAAATACATTATATCTATTATATAAAAATAAGTCGGGTTTTCCTTCCTGACGCTATAACTCCAGAACGCAAGAAAAGATTTCAAAGGTTTTGGATTCGACCGGTGTGAAGTTAGCGGCCTAAAGTTAGCGGCCGACTATAACCCGACCAAATGAAAAAGGCAGAAATTAAATTGAATTTTTTTCGATTTATACGGGAAATACAGTAGCTATTTCTTTAAGCATAACAAGTTTTTCACAAAACACTTCAAATAAAACCAAAAGCCGGGAGGTATAAGGGATAAAATCAAAGTAACTTGACAAATACAAAAGTGTGAAGTTAGCGGCCGACTCTGAAATAATAATGATGTACTCAAAAGAGCAATTTATAGACTGACGAACACATTGGCGAGTATCTTAAACAAAGCGCATGAACAAGAGCTTTCATTTAAGGCGAAAACCACTCACTTCGGAAAGTAATAAGACGGTTAACTAACAGCATTAAAGTTAGCGGCCGGAAAAAAAAGTAAGTTTTTTATAAAAAACTTCCAGTTATAGACTGACGAACACATTGACGAGTATCTCAAACGAAGCGCATTAACAAGAGCTTTCATTTAAGGCCATTACCACTCACTTCGGAAAGTGTTAAGACGGTTAACTAACAGCATTTAAGTTAGCGGCCGAAACAATAACGTAAGTTTTTTTGTCAAAAGTTCCAGTTATAGACTGACGAACACATTGGCGAGTATTTCAAACAAAGCGCATTAACAAGAGCTTTCTTTAAAGGCCATAACCACTCACTTCGGAAAGTGTTAAGACGGTTAACTGGCAGCATTGAAGTTAGCGGCCGAAATAAAATTGCAAGTTTTTAATAAAAAGTTCCAGTTATAGACTGACGAACACATTGGCGAGTATCTCAAACGAAGCGCATTAACAAGAGCTTTCTTTTAAGGCCACAACCACTCACTTCGGAAAGTGTTAAGACGGTTAACTGGCAGCATTGAAATTAGCGGCCGAAACAAAATTGCAAGTTTTTAATAAAAAGTTCCAGTTATAGACTGACGAACACATTGGCAAGTATCTCAAACGAAACGCATTAACAAGATCTTTCTTTTAAGGCCATAAACACTCACTTCGGAAAGTGTTAAGACGGTTAACTGGCAGCATTGAAGTTAGCGGCCGAAACAAAATTGCAAGTTTTTAATAAAAAGTTCCAGTTATAGACTGACGAACACATTGGCGAGTATATCAGACGAAGCGCATTAACAAGAGCTTTTTTTTAAGGCCATAACCACTCACTTCGGAAAGTGTTAAGACGGTTAACTGGCAGCATTGAAGTTAGCGGCCGGAAAAAAAGTAAGTTTTTTATAAAAAACTTCCAGTTATAGACTGACGAACACATTGACTAGTATCTCAAACGAAGCGCATTAACAAGAGCTTTCATTTAAGGCCATTACCACTCACTTCGGAAAGTGTTAAGACGGTTAACTAACAGCATTTAAGTTAGCGGCCGAAACAATAACGTAAGTTTTTTTGTCAAAAGTTCCAGTTATAGACTGACGAACACATTGGCGGGTATTTCAAACAAAGCGCATTAACAAGAGCTTTCTTTAAAGGCCATAACCACTCACTTCGGAAAGTGTTAAGACGGTTAACTGGCAGCATTGAAGTTAGCGGCCGGAAAAAAAGTAAGTTTTTTATAAAAAACTTCCAGTTATAGACTGACGAACACATAGACGAGTATCTCAAACGAAGCGCATTAACTAGAGCTTTTTTTTAAGGCTATAACCACTCACTTCGGAAAGTGTTAAGACGGTTAACTGGCAGCATTGAAGTTAGCGGCCGGAAAAAAAGTAAGTTTTTTATAAAAAACTTCCAGTTATAGACTGACGAACACATTGACTAGTATCTCAAACGAAGCGCATTGACAAGAGCTTTCATTGAAGGCGATAATCACTCACTTCGGAAAGTGATAAGAGGGTTAACTAACAGCATTAAAGTTAGAGGCCGGAAAAAAAAGTAAGTTTTTTATAAAAAACTTCCAGTTATAGACTGACGAACACATTGACGAGTATCTCAAACGAAGCGCATTGACAAGAGCTTCCATTTAAGGCCATAACCACTCACTTCGGAAAGTGTTAAGACGGTTAACTGGCAGCATTGAAGTTAGCGGCCGAAATAAAATTGCAAGTTTTTAATAAAAAGTTCCAGTTATAGACTGACGAACACATTGGCAAGTATCTCAAACGAAGCGCATTAACAAGAGCTTTCATTTAAGGCCATAACCACTCACTTCGGAAAGTGGTAAGACGGTTAACTGGCAGCATTGAAGTTAGCGGCCGAAATAAAATTGCAAGTTTTTAATAAAAAGTTCCAGTTATAGACTGACGAACACATAGACGAGTAACTCAAACGAAGCGCATTAACTAGAGCTTTTTTTTAAGGCTATAACCACTCACTTCGGAAAGTGTTAAGACGGTTAACTGGCAGCATTGAAGTTAGCGGCCGGAAAAAAAGTAAGTTTTTTATAAAAAACTTCCAGTTATAGACTGACGAACACATTGACTAGTATCTCAAACGAAGCGCATTGACAAGAGCTTTCATTGAAGGTGATAATCACTCACTTCGGAAAGTGATAAGAGGGTTAACTAACAGCATTAAAGTTAGAGGCCGGAAAAAAAAGTAAGTTTTTTATAAAAAACTTCCAGTTATAGACTGACGAACACATTGACGAGTATCTCAAACGAAGCGCATTGACAAGAGCTTTCATTTAAGGCGATAATCACTCACTTCGGAAAGTGATAAGAGGGTTAACTAACAGCATTAAAGTTAGAGGCCGGAAAACAAAGTAAGTTTTTTATAAAAAACTTCCAGTTATAGACTGACGAACACATTGGCGAGTATCTCAAACAAAGCGCATTAACAAGAGCTTTCATTTAAGGCCATAACCACTCACTTCGGAAAGTGTTAAGACGGTTAACTGGCAGCATTGAAGTTAGCGGCCGAAATAAAATTGCAAGTTTTTAATAAAAAGTTCCAGTTATAGACTGACGAACACATTAACTAGTATCTCAAACGAAGCGCATTGACAAGAGCTTTCATTGAAGGCGATAATCACTCACTTCGGAAAGTGATAAGAGGGTTAACTAACAGCATTAAAGTTAGAGGCCGGAAAAGAAAGTAAGTTTTTTATAAAAAACTTCCAGTTATAGACTGACGAACACATTGACGAGTATCTCAAACGAAGCGCATTGACAAGAGCTTCCATTTAAGGCCATAACCACTCACTTCGGAAAGTGTTAAGAAGGTTAACTGGCAGCATTGAAGTTAGCGGCCGAAATAAAATTGCAAGTTTTTAATAAAAAGTTCCAGTTATAGACTGACGAACACATTGACTAGTATCTCAAACGAAGCGCATTGACAAGAGCTTTCATTTAAGGCGATAATCACTCACTTCGGAAAGTGTTAAGACGGTTAACTAACAGCATTTAAGTTAGCGGCCGAAACAATAACGTAAGTTTTTTTGTCAAAAGTTCCAGTTATAGACTGACGAACACATTGGCGAGTATTTCTAACAAAGCGCATTAACAAGAGCTTTCTTTAAAGGCCATAACCACTCACTTCGGAAAGTGTTAAGACGGTTAACTGGCAGCATTGAAGTTAGCGGCCGAAACAAAATTGCAAGTTTTTAATAAAAAGTTCCAGTTATAGACTGACGAACACATTGACGAGTATCTCAAACGAAGCGCATTAACAAGAGCTTTCTTTTAAGGCCATAACCACTCACTTCGGAAAGTGTTAAGACGGTTAACTGGCAGCATTGAAGTTAGCGGCCGGAAAAAAAAGTAAGTTTTTTATAAAAAACTTCCAGTTATAGACTGAAGAACACATTGACGAGTATCTCAAACGAAGCGCATTGACAAGAGCTTTCATTTAAGGCCATAACCACTCACTTCGGAAAGTGTTAAGACGGTTAACTGGCAGCATTGAAGTTAGCGGCCGAAATAAAATTGCAAGTTTTTAATAAAAAGTTCCAGTTATAGACTGACGAACACATTGACTAGTATCTCAAACGAAGCGCATTGACAAGAGCTTTCATTTAAGGCGATAATCACTCACTTCGGAAAGTGTTAAGACGGTTAACTGTGCAGTATTGAAGTTAGACGCCGGATCAAAAATAAAGGTTTTTTTATAAAAAATTCCAGTTATAGACTGACGAACACATTGAAGAGTATCTCAAACGAAGCGCATTGACAAGAGCTTTCATTTAAGGCAATAATTACTCACTTCGGAAAGTAATAAGAGGGTTAACTGACAGCATTAAAGTTAGCGGCCGGAAAAAAAAGTAAGTTTTTTATAAAAAACTTCCAGTTATAGACTGACGAACACATTGACGAGTATCTCAAACGAAGCGCATTAACAAGAGCTTTCATTTAAGGCCATTACCACTCACTTCGGAAAGTGTTAAGACGGTTAACTGGCAGCATTGAAGTTAGCGGCCGAAATAAAATTGCAAGTTTTTAATAAAAAGTTCCAGTTATAGACTAACGAACACATTGGCGAGTATCTCAAACGAAGCGCATTAACAAGAGCTTTCTTTTAAGGCCATAACCACTCACTTCGGAAAGTGTTAAAACGGTTAACTGGCAGCATTGAACTTAGCGGCCGGAAAAAAAGTAAGTTTTTTATAAAAAACTTCCAGTTATAGACTGACGAACACATTGGCGAGTATCTCAAACGAAGCGCATTAACAAGAGCTTTCTTTTAAGGCCATAACCACTCACTTCGAAAAGTGTTAAGACGGTTAACTGGCAGCATTGAAGTAAGCGGCCGAAATAAAATTGCAAGTTTTTAATAAAAAGTTCCAGTTATAGACTGACGAACACATTGGCAAGTATCTCAAACGAAGCGCATTAACAAGAGCTTTCTTTTAAGGCCATAACCACTCACTTCGGAAAGTGTAAAGACGGTTAACTGTGCAGTATTGAAGTTAGACGCCGGATCAAAAATAAAGGTTTTTTTATAAAAAGTTCCAGTTATAGACTGACGAACACATTGACTAGTATCTCAAACGAAGCGCATTGACAAGAGCTTTCATTGAAGGCGATAATCACTCACTTCGGAAAGTGATAAGAGGGTTAACTTACAGCATTAAAGTTAGCGGCCGGAAAAAAAAGTAAGTTTTTAATAAAAAGTTCCAGTTATAGACTGACGAACACATTGGCGAGTCACTCAAATGAAGCGCATGAACAAGAGATTTATTTCAAGGCCATAACCACTCACTTCGGAAAGTGTTAAGACGGTTAACTGGCAGCATTGAAGTTAGCGGCCGAAATAAAATTGCAAGTTTTTAATAAAAAGTTCCAGTTATAGACTGACGAACACATTGGCGAGTATCTCAAACAAAGCGCATTAACAAGAGCATTCTTTTAAGGCTATAACCACTCACTTCGGAAAGTGTTAAGACGGTTAACTGGCAGCATTGAAGTTAGCGGCCGTAATAAAATTGCAAGTTTTTAATAAAAAGTTCCAGTTATAGACTGACGAACACATTGGCGAGTATCTCAAACGAAGCGCATTAACAAGAGCTTTCTTTTAAGGCCATAACCACTCACTTTGAAAAGTGTTAAGACGGTTAACTGGCAGCATTGAAGTTAGCAGCCGAAATAAAATTGCAAGTTTTTAATAAAAAGTTCCAGTTATAGACTGACGAACACATTGGCAAGTATCTCAAACGAAGCGCATTAACAAAAGCTTTCTTTTAAGGCCACAACCACTCACTTCGGAAAGTGTTAAGACGGTTAACTGTGCAGTATTGAAGTTAGACGCCGGATCAAAAATAAAGGTTTTTTTATAAAAAGTTCCAGTTATAGACTGACGAACACATTGGCGAGTATCTCAAACGAAGCGCATTGACAAGAGCTTCCATTTAAGGCCATAACCACTCACTTCGGAAAGTGTTAAGAAGGTTAACTGGCAGCATTGAAGTTAGCGGCCGAAATAAAATTGCAAGTTTTTAATAAAAAGTTCCAGTTATAGACTGACGAACACATTGGCGAGTATATCAAACGAAGCGCATTAACAAGAGCTTTTTTTTAAAGCCATATTCACTTACTTCGGAAAGTGTTAAGACGGTTAACTGGCAGCATTGAAGTTAGCGGCCGGAAAAAAAGTAAGTTTTTTATAAAAAACTTCCAGTTATAGACTGACGAACACATTGACTAGTATCTCAAACGAAGCGCATTGACAAGAGCTTTCATTGAAGGCGATAATCACTCACTTCGGAAAGTGATAAGAGGGTTAACTAACAGCATTAAAGTTAGAGGCCGGAAAACAAAGTAAGTTTTTTATAAAAAACTTCCAGTTATAGACTGACGAACACATTGGCGAGTATCTCAAACAAAGCGCATTAACAAGAGCTTTCATTTAAGGCCATAACCACTCACTTCGGAAAGTGTTAAGACGGTTAACTGGCAGCATTGAAGTTAGCGGCCGAAATAAAATTGCAAGTTTTTAATAAAAAGTTCCAGTTATAGACTGACGAACATATAGACGAGTATCTCAAACGAAGCGCATTGACAAGAGCTTCCATTTAAGGCCATAACCACTCACTTCGGAAAGTGTTAAGACGGTTAACTGGCAGCATTGAAGTTAGCGGCCGGAAAAAAAGTAAGTTTTTTATAAAAAACTTCCAGTTATAGACTGACGAACACATTAACTAGTATCTCAAACGAAGCGCATTGACAAGAGCTTTCATTGAAGGCGATAATCACTCACTTCGGAAAGTGATAAGAGGGTTAACTAACAGCATTAAAGTTAGAGGCCGGAAAAGAAAGTAAGTTTTTTATAAAAAACTTCCAGTTATAGACTGACGAACACATTGACGAGTATCTCAAACGAAGCGCATTGACAAGAGCTTCCATTTAAGGCCATAACCACTCACTTCGGAAAGTGTTAAGACGGTTAACTGGCAGCATTGAAGTTAGCGGCCGGAAAAAAAGTAAGTTTTTTGTAAAAAACTTACAGTTATAGACTGACGAACACATAGACGAGTATCTTAAACGAAGCGCATTGACAAGAGCTTTCATTTAAGGCAATAATCACTCACTTCAGAAATTGATAAGAGGGTTAACTAACAGCATTAAAGTGAGCGGCCGAAACAAAATTGCAAGTTTTTAATAAAAAGTTCCAGTTATAGACTGACGAACACATTGGCAAGTATCTCAAACGAAGCGCATTAACAAGGGCTTTCTTTTAAGGCCATAACCACTCACTTCGGAAAGTGTTAAGACGGTTAACTGGCAGCATTGAAATTAGCGGCCGAAATAAAATTGCAAGTTTTTAATAAAAAGTTCCAGTTATAGACTGACGAACACATTGGCAAGTATCTCAAACGAAGCGCATTAACAAGAGCTTTCTTTTAAGGCCATAACCACTTACTTCGGAAAGTGTTAAGACTGAACTAACTGGCAGCATTGAAGTTAGCGGCCGAAATAAAATTGCAAGTTTTTAATAAAAAGTTCCAGTTATAGACTGACGAACACATTGGCGAGTATCTCAAACAAAGCGCATTAACAAGAGCTTTTTTTTAAGGCCATAACCACTCACTTCGGAAAGTGTTAAGACGGTTAACTGGCAGCATTGAAGTTAGCGGCCGGAAAAAAAGTAAGTTTTTTATGAAAAACTTCCAGTTATAGACTGACGAACACATTGACGAGTATCTCAAACGAAACGCATTGACAAGAGCTTTCATTTAAGGCCATAACCACTCACTTCGGAAAGTGTTAAGACGGTTAACTGGCAGCATTGAAGTTAGCGGCCGAAATAAAATTGCAAGTTTTTAAAAAAAAGTTCCAGTTATAGACTGACGAACACATTGGCAAGTATCTCAAACGAAACGCATTAACAAGAGCTTTCTTTAAAGGCCACAACCACTCACTTCGGAAAGTGTTAAGACGGTTAACTGGCAGCATTGAAGTTAGCGGCCGAAATAAAATTGCAAGTTTTTAATAAAAAGTTCCAGTTATAGACTGACGAACACATAGACGAGTAACTCAAACGAAGCGCATTAACTAGAGCTTTTTTTTAAGGCTATAACCACTCACTTCGGAAAGTGTTAAGACGGTTAACTGGCAGCATTGAAGTTAGCGGCCGGAAAAAAAGTAAGTTTTTTATAAAAAACTTCCAGTTATAGACTGACGAACACATTGACTAGTATCTCAAACGAAGCGCATTGACAAGAGCTTTCATTGAAGGCGATAATCACTCACTTCGGAAAGTGATAAGAGGGTTAACTAACAGCATTAAAGTTAGAGGCCGGAAAAAAAAGTAAGTTTTTTATAAAAAACTTCCAGTTATAGACTGACGAACACATTGACGAGTATCTCAAACGAAGCGCATTGACAAGAGCTTTCATTTAAGGCCATAACCACTCACTTCGGAAAGTGTTAAGACGGTTAACTGGCAGCATTGAAGTTAGCGGCCGAAATAAAATTGCAAGTTTTTAATAAAAAGTTCCAGTTATAGACTGACGAACACATTGGCGAGTATCTCAAACGAAGCGCATTAACAAGAGCTTTCTTTTAAGGCCATAACCACTCACTTCGGAAAGTGTTAAGACGGTTAACTGGCAGCATTGAAGTTAGCGGCCGGAAAAAAAGTAAGTTTTTTATAAAAAACTTCCAGTTATAGACTGACGAACACATTGACGAGTATCTCAAACGAAGCGCATTGACAAGAGCTTTCATTTAAGGCCATAACCACTCACTTCGGAAAGTGTTAAGACGGTTAACTGGCAGCATTGAAGTTAGCGGCCGAAATAAAATTGCAAGTTTTTAATAAAAAGTTCCAGTTATAGACTGACGAACACATTGGCGAGTATCTCAAACAAAGCGCATTAACAAGAGCTTCTTTTTAAGGCCATAACCACTCACTTCGGAAAGTGTTAAGACGGTTAACTGGCAGCATTGAAGTTAGCGGCCGGAAAAAAAGTAAGTTTTTTATAAAAAACTTCCAGTTATAGACTGACGAACACATTGACGAGTATCTCAAACGAAGCGCATTGACAAGAGCTTTCATTTAAGGCCATAACCACTCACTTCGGAAAGTGTTAAGACGGTTAACTGGCAGCATTGAAGTTAGCGGCCGAAATAAAATTGCAAGTTTTTAAAAAAAAGTTCCAGTTATAGACTGACGAACACATTGGCAAGTATCTCAAACGAAACGCATTAACAAGAGCTTTCTTTAAAGGCCACAACCACTCACTTCGGAAAGTGTTAAGACGGTTAACTGGCAGCATTGAAGTTAGCGGCCGAAATAAAATTGCAAGTTTTTAATAAAAAGTTCCAGTTATAGACTGACGAACACATAGACGAGTAACTCAAACGAAGCGCATTAACTAGAGCTTTTTTTTAAGGCTATAACCACTCACTTCGGAAAGTGTTAAGACGGTTAACTGGCAGCATTGAAGTTAGCGGCCGGAAAAAAAGTAAGTTTTTTATAAAAAACTTCCAGTTATAGACTGACGAACACATTGACTAGTATCTCAAACGAAGCGCATTGACAAGAGCTTTCATTGAAGGCGATAATCACTCACTTCGGAAAGTGATAAGAGGGTTAACTAACAGCATTAAAGTTAGAGGCCGGAAAAAAAAGTAAGTTTTTTATAAAAAACTTCCAGTTATAGACTGACGAACACATTGACGAGTATCTCAAACGAAGCGCATTGACAAGAGCTTTCATTTAAGGCCATAACCACTCACTTCGGAAAGTGTTAAGACGGTTAACTGGCAGCATTGAAGTTAGCGGCCGAAATAAAATTGCAAGTTTTTAATAAAAAGTTCCAGTTATAGACTGACGAACACATTGGCGAGTATCTCAAACGAAGCGCATTAACAAGAGCTTTCTTTCAAGGCCATAACCACTCACTTCGGAAAGTGTTAAGACGGTTAACTGGCAGCATTGAAGTTAGCGGCCGAAATAAAATTGCAAGTTTTTAATAAAAAGTTCCAGTTATAGACTGACGAACACATTGGCAAGTATCTCAAACGAAGCGCATTAACAAGAGCTTTCTTTTAAGGCCATAACCACTCACTTCGGAAAGTGTTAAGACGGTTAACTGGCAGCATTGAAGTTAGCGGCCGGAAAAAAAGTAAGTTTTTTATAAAAAATTCCAGTTATAGACTGACGAACACATTGACGACTATCTCAAACGAAGCGCATTGACAAGAGCTTTCATTTAAGGCCATAACCACTCACTTCGGAAAGTGTTAAGACGGTTAACTGGCAGCATTGAAGTTAGCGGCCGAAATAAAATTGCAAGTTTTTAATAAAAAGTTCCAGTTATAGACTGACGAACACATTGGCGAGTATCTCAAACAAAGCGCATTAACAAGAGCTTCTTTTTAAGGCCATAACCACTCACTTCGGAAAGTGTTAAGACGGTTAACTGGCAGCATTGAAGTTAGCGGCCGGAAAAAAAGTAAGTTTTTTATAAAAAACTTCCAGTTATAGACTGACGAACACATTGACGAGTATCTCAAACGAAGCGCATTGACAAGAGCTTTCATTTAAAGCCATAACCACTCACTTCGGAAAGTGTTAAGACGGTTAACTGGCAGCATTGAAGTTAGCGGCCGAAATAAAATTGCAAGTTTTTAAAAAAAAGTTCCAGTTATAGACTGACGAACACATTGGCAAGTATCTCAAACGAAACGCATTAACAAGAGCTTTCTTTTAAGGCCACAACCACTCACTTCGGAAAGTGTTAAGACGGTTAACTGGCAGCATTGAAGTTAGCGGCCGAAATAAAATTGCAAGTTTTTAATAAAAAGTTCCAGTTATAGACTGACGAACACATTGGCAAGTATCTCAAACGAAGCGCATTAACAAGAGCTTTCATTTAAGGCCATAACCACTCACTTCGGAAAGTGGTAAGACGGTTAACTGGCAGCATTGAAGTTAGCGGCCGAAATAAAATTGCAAGTTTTTAATAAAAAGTTCCAGTTATAGACTGACGAACACATAGACGAGTAACTCAAACGAAGCGCATTAACTAGAGCTTTTTTTTAAGGCTATAACCACTCACTTCGGAAAGTGTTAAGACGGTTAACTGGCAGCATTGAAGTTAGCGGCCGGAAAAAAAGTAAGTTTTTTATAAAAAACTTCCAGTTATAGACTGACGAACACATTGACTAGTATCTCAAACGAAGCGCATTGACAAGAGCTTTCATTGAAGGCGATAATCACTCACTTCGGAAAGTGATAAGAGGGTTAACTAACAGCATTAAAGTTAGAGGCCGGAAAAAAAAGTAAGTTTTTTATAAAAAACTTCCAGTTATAGACTGACGAACACATTGACGAGTATCTCAAACGAAGCGCATTGACAAGAGCTTTCATTTAAGGCCATAACCACTCACTTCGGAAAGTGTTAAGACGGTTAACTGGCAGCATTGAAGTTAGCGGCCGAAATAAAATTGCAAGTTTTTAATAAAAAGTTCCAGTTATAGACTGACGAACACATTGGCGAGTATCTCAAACGAAGCGCATTAACAAGAGCTTTCTTTTAAGGCCATAACCACTCACTTCGGAAAGTGTTAAGACGGTTAACTGGCAGCATTGAAGTTAGCGGCCGAAATAAAATTGCAAGTTTTTAATAAAAAGTTCCAGTTATAGACTGACGAACACATTGGCAAGTATCTCAAACGAAGCGCATTAACAAGAGCTTTCTTTTAAGGCCATAACCACTCACTTCGGAAAGTGTTAAGACGGTTAACTGTGCAGTATTGAAGTTAGACGCCGGATCAAAAATAAAGGTTTTTTTATAAAAAGTTCCAGTTATAGACTGACGAACACATTGACGAGTATCTCAAACGAAGCGCATTGACAAGAGCTTCCATTTAAGGCCATAACCACTCACTCCGGAAAGTGTTAAGACGGTTAACTGGCAGCATTAGTTAACCGTTTTAACACTTTCCGAAGTGAGTAGTTATGGCCTTAAAAGAAAGCTCTTGTTAGTGCGCTTCGTTTGAGATACTCGCCAATGTGTTCGTTAGTCTATAACTGGAACTTTTTATTAAAAACTTGCAATTTTATTTCGGCCGCTAACTTCAATGCTGCCAGTTAACCGTCTTAACACTTTCCGAAGTGAGTGGTTATAGCCTTAAAAGAATGCTCTTGTTAATGCGCTTTGTTTGAGATACTCGCCAATGTGTTCGTCAGTCTATAACTGGAACTTTTTATTAAAAACTTGCAATTTTATTTCGGCCGCTAACTTCAATGCTGCCAGTTAACCGTCTTAACACTTTCCGAAGTGAGTGGTTATGGCCTTGAAATAAATCTCTTGTTCATGCGCTTCATTTGAGTGACTCGCCAATGTGTTCGTCAGTCTATAACTGGAACTTTTTATTAAAAACTTACTTTTTTTTCCGGCCGCTAACTTTAATGCTGTAAGTTAACCCTCTTATCACTTTCCGAAGTGAGTGATTATCGCCTTCAATGAAAGCTCTTGTCAATGCGCTTCGTTTGAGATACTAGTCAATGTGTTCGTCAGTCTATAACTGGAACTTTTTATAAAAAAACCTTTATTTTTGATCCGGCGTCTAACTTCAATACTGCACAGTTAACCGTCTTTACACTTTCCGAAGTGAGTGGTTATGGCCTTAAAAGAAAGCTCTTGTTAATGCGCTTCGTTTGAGATACTTGCCAATGTGTTCGTCAGTCTATAACTGGAACTTTTTATTAAAAACTTGCAATTTTATTTCGGCCGCTTACTTCAATGCTGCCAGTTAACCGTCTTAACACTTTTCGAAGTGAGTGGTTATGGCCTTAAAAGAAAGCTCTTGTTAATGCGCTTCGTTTGAGATACTCGCCAATGTGTTCGTCAGTCTATAACTGGAACTTTTTATAAAAAAACTTACTTTTTTTTCCGGCCGCTAACTTTAATGCTGTTAGTTAACCCTCTTATCACTTTCCGAAGTGAGTGATTATCGCCTTAAATGAAAGCTCTTGTCAATGCGCTTCGTTTGAGATACTAGTCAATGTGTTCGTCAGTCTATAACTGGAAGTTTTTTTATAAAAAACTTACTTTTTTTCCGGCCGCTAAGTTCAATGCTGCCAGTTAACCGTTTTAACACTTTCCGAAGTGAGTGGTTATGGCCTTAAAAGAAAGCTCTTGTTAATGCGCTTCGTTTGAGATACTCGCCAATGTGTTCGTTAGTCTATAACTGGAACTTTTTATTAAAAACTTGCAATTTTATTTCGGCCGCTAACTTCAATGCTGCCAGTTAACCGTCTTAACACTTTCCGAAGTGAGTGGTAATGGCCTTAAATGAAAGCTCTTGTTAATGCGCTTCGTTTGAGATACTCGTCATTGTGTTCGTCAGTCTATAACTGGAAGTTTTTTATAAAAAACTTACTTTTTTTTCCGGCCGCTAACTTTAATGCTGTCAGTTAACCCTCTTATTACTTTCCGAAGTGAGTGATTATTGCCTTAAATGAAAGCTCTTGTCAATGCGCTTCGTTTGAGATACTCTTCAATGTGTTCGTCAGTCTATAACTGGAACTTTTTATAAAAAAACCTTTATTTTTGATCCGGCGTCTAACTTCAATACTGCACAGTTAACCGTCTTAACACTTTCCGAAGTGAGTGATTATCGCCTTAAATGAAAGCTCTTGTCAATGCGCTTCGTTTGAGATACTAGTCAATGTGTTCGTCAGTCTATAACTGGAACTTTTTATTAAAAACTTGCAATTTTATTTCGGCCGCTAACTTCAATGCTGCCAGTTAACCGTCTTAACACTTTCCGAAGTGAGTGGTTATGGCCTTAAATGAAAGCTCTTGTCAATGCGCTTCGTTTGAGATACTCGTCAATGTGTTCGTCAGTCTATAACTGGAAGTTTTTTATAAAAAACTTACTTTTTTTTCCGGCCGCTAACTTCAATGCTGCCAGTTAACCGTCTTAACACTTTCCGAAGTGAGTGGTTATGGCCTTAAAAGAAAGCTCTTGTTAATGCGCTTCGTTTGAGATACTCGTCAATGTGTTCGTCAGTCTATAACTGGAACTTTTTATTAAAAACTTGCAATTTTGTTTCGGCCGCTAACTTCAATGCTGCCAGTTAACCGTCTTAACACTTTCCGAAGTGAGTGGTTATGGCCTTTAAAGAAAGCTCTTGTTAATGCGCTTTGTTTGAAATACTCGCCAATGTGTTCGTCAGTCTATAACTGGAACTTTTGACAAAAAAACTTACGTTATTGTTTCGGCCGCTAACTTAAATGCTGTTAGTTAACCGTCTTAACACTTTCCGAAGTGAGTGGTAATGGCCTTAAATGAAAGCTCTTGTTAATGCGCTTCGTTTGAGATACTCGTCAATGTGTTCGTCAGTCTATAACTGGAAGTTTTTTATAAAAAACTTACTTTTTTTTCCGGCCGCTAACTTTAATGCTGTTAGTTAACCGTCTTATTACTTTCCGAAGTGAGTGGTTTTCGCCTTAAATGAAAGCTCTTGTTCATGCGCTTTGTTTAAGATACTCGCCAATGTGTTCGTCAGTCTATAAATTGCTCTTTTGAGTACATCATTATTATTTCAGAGTCGGCCGCTAACTTCACACTTTTGTATTTGTCAAGTTACTTTGATTTTATCCCTTATACCTCCCGGCTTTTGGTTTTATTTGAAGTGTTTTGTGAAAAACTTGTTATGCTTAAAGAAATAGCTACTGTATTTCCCGTATAAATCGAAAAAAATTCAATTTAATTTCTGCCTTTTTCATTTGGTCGGGTTATAGTCGGCCGCTAACTTTAGGCCGCTAACTTCACACCGGTTTGGATTCGTTGGAAAGGTCTCGGGCTCCGTGAGGTTTATAGCAAAGAAAATTCAGGAAAAATTTAAAAAGAAAAGCGGGAAAATATTTTTTCACATAACCGAATACCACGCGGGCGGAGCCGCGGGCAAAAGCTAGTTATATATATATTAGCAATGCATGAAAAATAAAACTAAGTTAACAAGGTTTCCACTGTTGTTATTTCATTTCCTCGCAATCGAAGTGAACAGTGACCATACTCGATAGCGACGGCATAAATTATTTGTCGAAGGATTGTACAATTCTCCATGCAAATAATTTACGCCGTCGCTATCGAGTACGGTCACTGTAAACTCATGGTAGGTAGTGGTACAGAGTTTAAAACTCGAGCGTTAAAACCATTTTCTCCACAACGTGTCTATCCACCCTCGCCGTATCGGCTCGGGTGGCTATATATGAACGGCTCGGGTAAAATGGCTCATTTTATGCTCTTGTTGTACAATCTACCATTTAACTCGACTTTGACACATCGGAATTTGACAATTCGGAATGTATCCTCGCACATCTCTGGTAGAAGTCTGAGTGTAGTAGTTACAAATACAATACAATACAAATATTCTTTATTGATCACCAAAAACAGTACAGAGACATAACAAAAATAAAAAAATCAGGTAGAAAAAATAATAAACACGAACAGACTAATGTAGGTGGCAGAAATAGTAGACACGAGAAACGATAGTTGCAATAGTAGACAGACGAGCACACGCATAAGTACACTACGTAGCTGGGTCGCGGTGGATTATTAGAAATGACGTACATTTGACGTCTTACTTTACGGAAACAATCTCAATTATAATAACAGGTTTTGGGTAGGTATACAGGGAGGATTTCGACGAGGGATCTTTGCGGAAATATTGCATTGTTTAAGTGATACACAGTCGATTTATAATGTTCAGAAGCTTAAACAAAGTAAAAAAAAAAACACAAAATTCACTATTTTTTAACTGTGGTGATAACCCTATAATTGCATCCGCACATAACGACACGATGGCTAGATTAAGGAGTCGTCGTCGGGAAAACTCGGGATATTACGTTTATTTCCGAGAGTTGTTGTCATCGTACTGATGTAAAAATGACACAAAGTCAAATAAATCAAATAAAATGCAAAAATACAAATGTTACTCCGTTATAAGGGTGAAGGCGGGCACGTTTAAGAACTTTTAGTACTGCGATATGACTTATTTCGAAATGTTGACCAGCTGATGTCGAACTTTTTCTTGGATTCCGCTCAAAATACCGCAGTATTCTTTCTTCAAGTCTAGCCTCAAGACGAATAACGGGTCCTCCACGTTGATCGTTCTGAGCTGTTCTTGGTACAACGGGCTGATTGTTGGCGACACGATCAAAAGCACGTAAAATTGCCCTACGACCTGTTGGGTGTGGTGGTGGATAATTATGTTTCCCTGTAACGTCGTAAAGCTTCAGCCGCATTATAATTGCAGCTCGCGTATAACATGACCAAATTTAAATATCCACGTGCATCTAACAGATGCATTTTCTTGTAAAGTAAATAAAATGAACTTAAATGTCAATTTCATTTCAAACATCACTTTTATGATATGTTTGTTTATGATCGATTTTCAATCATGCAAAGAGTTTCGATAGTTGTAAAAAATGCGTTGATTCTATCTCGGCTCGGCGAATGACAACCTATTACTACAACTTTAGTGCAATATCCGTCAAATAATGTTAAGTATTAAATTTTTTGACGATAACCGAAATAAAAAAAGGACAGCCTATTGTATGAATTGCTGATCAACTGGGGAACAATTTCAACTCATTCGAAAATAATTTGCTGAAGCAAGTTAACGAACTAAAACCTTTTTATCATTTTAGGTAGGTAAACAGAGACATTTTATTTATGATGAAAGAGGTTACTATCTTCTTTAATTGTTTATGACGGTTGAGTACATTCAAGTGAATGTCAGTGCCATGTCATATCATGTGAGTTATTTGTTGTGGTTAGAATTATTAACTAAGAAATTACATGAATACTCCAGAGACAATCACCTCTGCAAATCCTGCAGCGATTTTTTTAGCGTTGCACGCAGACCTCTAAGAATGGACAAATGGCAAAATATTAATGTAATATCCTGACGTCTAAAGATTGTTTACAAGTAAGAACATTGACCCAGCCATCTGTTTAGGGTTGGCACAAAGTAGTTTTTGGTATGAATGTTTAAAAGGCTATAACTTGAAAACGGTAAAATATATTTCCATAGTTTCTATGGGGGAAATATAGTGCTAAGGTTGAACTATCTGCCTGTTTCGTAAAGATCCCTCGTCAAAATCCACCCTGTATACCTTACTTCTACCGAATACCTACGGTATTTGGTATATTATAAATACGAAAGTTTGTAAGTGTTTTGTTTGTTTGTTATCATCACGTCTAAACCGGTGACCCTATTTAAATAAAAAAACCGGCCAAGAGCGTGTCGGACACGCCCAAAATAGGGTTCCGGAGCCATTACGAAAAAATTAAGTAATATTTTTCTAAGGATTTCGTACTTTATACGGAATCTTCGAAGTATAGGTATATTTTATACCTTACGCTGCTATTTACTCATAAACTACTAATAATTCTCAAGCAAACTTAGCCGCTATAGTTTTCCTTGAAAGTTTAATATACTGACTACCATCCTGAATTTTTTCAAATTTTTCCACCCATCGGTTTAGATTTTAGAGGGGGGGGGGACGCTCGATTTTAATGAAAATTTGCACTTTAAAGTTGAATATTTCGCAAACAAATGACTGAATCGAAAAATCGTTTTAGCAAACCCCTAATGGTTTTAAAATACCTACCCCACACTATAGGGTTGGATGAGAAAAAAAAAATCACCGCCACTTTACGTCTATGGGAGGTACCCTAAAAAAAATTGTTTTTGAATTTTTAATTGTACTGTTTTGTCGGCATAGTTTACTTATATATTCGTGCAAAATTACAGCTTTCTAACATTGATAGTCTCTGAGCAAAGCCGCGGACGGACAGACAGACAGACGGACAGACAGACAGACAGACATGGCGAAACTATAAGGGTTCCGTTTTTGCCATTTTGGCTCCGGAACCCTAAAAATAACAAAAAATGGAACCGACTACAAAACTACTAGCTCGAAGTCGGTGACTCAGCACGACCCAGCAGGAGTGACTGAAACACATTGTGTAGGTGAAATAGGCGCCTATTGTTCCGGACTGACTACAGACTGCTGAGACACCGACTTTTTTTTTTATGGTATAGGGGGCAAACGAGCAGACGGATCGCCTGATGGTGAGCGATTACCGTCGCCCATGAACACCTGTAACACCAGAAGAGTCACAAGTGCGTTGCCGGCCTTTAAGGTAGAAGTACGCTCTTCGGTTCGGACTTCGAGCTAGTAGGGACCTTACGCAGCCGCCACCGGGTAAACAATAATGATTAAGTGTTAAAAATAGTGAATGAGAGTTCTACACTTTCTGCCAACAAACTGCTATGCAGTTTGGCAGAAGTTTATATTTCTAAGTATTTTTGTACTTCTTCTTTTATTTGAGTAAATAAATAAATTAAAAAAAAGAAAAATATTTTCAAGAGTTTTGTAGTCGGTTCAATTTTTGTTATTTTTTTTTAAGATTGTTATAAATCTAACCTAACCTTACCTAAGGGGTTCTTACGATGCCGCTAAGTATAAACAATCCTGAAAAATTTACGGTTTCAGAAAATAAACCTTTCGATATTATTTTGTTTTTTATTTAGGTTTTTTTGGTCACGAATAAATGTTTTCTTTCTTTCTTTTCTTTTCTTTCTTTATATTATGACCCATTCGATATTTTAAAATTCGATATTCAGATGCGTACCCTATACAGATTAGAATTTCGATGACATTTGGTGTGTCCGGCTCCGTTTAGAGGATGACAAATCGATCTAACTTCAATAATCAATAATAATCAGGACTTCCCCTTTTTGAAGATCATCATCTCTAAATCACCAATGACTTCAAAATAAACCACTTAAATAAAATATGTTTTACTAGCTTTTTCCCGCGTGGAATTTATGGCACTTTTATTGTTATGGTACGGTTTCACATGTGATTTAAATGTGCAGCAAGTGGTAGGACTTCGTGCAAGGATTGCTACCACCATCTTGCTCGCTAATCATGCCGTGAAGCAGCAGTGCTTGCACTGTTGTGTTTCGGCGTGGAGAGTAAGACAGCCGGTGAAATTACTGGCACTTGAGGTATCCTACTTTAGGCCTCTAGGTTGGCAACGCATCTGCAATCCCCCTGGTGTTGCAGATGTCTAAATAATATTAAATAAAGAAAAAAAAAGAGTATTTGTATTGTATTGTATTGTGTCTATGGGCGGTGGTGATCTCTCACCATCAGCAGACCCACTTGCATATAAATAACTAACCACTATACTACTTCAGGCAAAGACTTTTGTCTACAGTGGCGCCAACTGGTGACAAACGGCCCAAGCTCAATTTTGACAGCCCTATGCTCTGCAATGCGGTGATACATGCCAAAGTAATGATGATAATGTAATCAATCCAGCCTATATACATCCCACTGCTTGGCACAGGCCTCCTCTCAGAATGAGAGGGTTTAAAGTCATAGTTAATTGCTTCTTAGAAAGAACGTGGTAAATTCCAAATGTGATTCCGCACATGGATTTCGAAAAACTCAGAGGTGCAAGCTGGGTTTTGATTTGAACCCACGACCCTCTGCTTGAGAGGCGATAGGTCAAACCACTAGGCCACCACGGCTTATCCGATACATAATGTAATGTCCGACGATATTTAAATACAAATCGTTCCGATAACAGGATCGTAAGGTTAATATAAACAAAAAAAAAATAGTCTACTTTAAAACAAAAGCTGAAAGGTTAAACAGATAAAACACATGTCTTAAAACGTGCTAACATATTATTATCGTTGTATAAATTAACTAAGTAAGGCTCCGTTTCCACCAGAGACTTGTGAAGAATGTGTTTTTTATGAACCAATCGAAACGCTTCATTTAACGCTGTTTCAGTATTCAGTATTCAGTATTTTATTGCAACACCTTTTACAGAAGATATAAAAAATGATGCCCTGTTGGGGCGCGGCAATTTTAAAATTAATTACATTAATTATTTTATACATTTATAGCACATTATGCTATTTTACTTTATGTAAGGTCTCTAAATAATTTCCGATCCTACAGCTGGGCGTTTTAAAAAAAAAAGTGTACCATGTCCGTTTTTTTTGAAATTTTGGAACAAATATGGTTTATCCTACTCAGAATCAAGAGCACAATCGATTCCGATCGTTTAAAAAAATGTCCAAAGTTTTTCATACAAAATTTTATAATTCAGTATTGTCACGCCCATACCTACTGAGTGTATGAAAAAAACGTCGCAAAACTGTAATTTTTTTGGGGATTTTTTTTTAAGCTAACCGAATCGTTGCTCTTGATTCTGAGTAGGAAAAACCATATTTTTCTCCAAAATTAAAAAAAAAAGTAAGGGTACACTTTTTTCTTAAAACGCCCAGCTGCAGAAACGCTGGTTATTGAGGAAACTGCCGTTTCCTGAATCACACAAAAGAAAATTTTGGCGAAACTGGCAGCTGAGAAAATAAATTGTCCAGTTCCAAAAAGCGGCGGTGGTGGAAACCAACCAGTGTCAAGTCAACGAGAGAGAAAAAAAAATACTTCCGTCAAAAAAACAAACTGAAATATATAAGTAGATGCACAGGAAAACCAGAAAAATAAGACCAGCGCTGCTGTTTAATGTTTAAAAAAAAAAAAACTTAATTTGATTGCTTAATAACGATATCTCTTGTCCGGGTGAGCGGTTAGTTCCGATGGAGTGCCAAAAAGTTTCTCGGGCTACGGCATAGATGTCGCTAGTGTCGCTGCTTTAGTGGCTAAATAAACAAACAAGCTGAGATATGTGGTGCATAGGGGAAATATGTATCTGTACAATTGTCCAGCGGTGGTGTAGCGGTATAGCACGCGGCACGGAATGCCGAGGACCTAAGCTGGGTTCGATTCCCAGCGCTGGCCTTTTTTTCTGGTTTTTCTGTGCATCTACATATATTTCAGTTTGTATTACGGGATGACCTTAATAGTAACAAAAATTGGAAATTGATACAAAAAATACAAAAAGATTTAAAAAAATCTTAAAATACTTACGGTCAAAAGAAATCATCCTGTATCTTCTTATAAGCTCCTTTTTATAAACAATTTAAATGAACACTCTATATTAGCACTTTTTAAAATAATACTGAGTGATTTCCACTTTCAAATTACTTATTTATTTTTAATTTTAAAACTTATTGTTCTTTTGTTTGCTTCTTTTACAAAGGTAGATGAACCTGTAAAAAAAACAATAGGTGAATATAGGAATTTATAAATGTATTATTATTCTTGGACTAAAATATTTACGTTTATTTAAGTTATTTAGCAGAAAAAAAAACAGTTAATAAATATTGTGGTTTTAATTTAAATATACATGAGATTATAATACTAATTAATAGGCTAAATTAAGTTACTAAAATTAAAATTAAATTATATTGGAGAAAAAAGTAGTAATTGATACCCAAAAAAATCTTAACCAAAAGTACAGACATTCTTTATTGCATGTGGTAGGACCTTGTGCAAGGTCCGCCCGGATTGCTACCACCATCTTTCTCGCTAATCCTGCCGTGAAGTAGCAGTGCTTGCACTGTTGTGTTTCGGCGCGGAGAGTAAGACAGCCGGTGAAATTACTGGCACTTGAGGTATTCCAACTTAGACCTTTGTTGGCAACGCATCTGCGATACCCCTGGTGTTGCAGATGTTTATGGGCGGTGGTGATCTCTTACCACCAGGAGACCCACTTGCTCGTTTGCATTCCAGTGGAATAAAAAAAAAATCTCGAAAGCGATAATCTTCATGACAACCATTTAGGTATACAAGTCAATGCAAATAATAAAATATCAACGAAAATTGTGAAAAGGCCGTATGCGAAAAAATACATAATAAACACATATGCGCAAAAGACATAATAAAGATTAAACATAAAGAATTTAAAACGCACCTATACATTCTTGGATGAAAAATTTAAAAGACACTTCGCAAAATTCACTGAACTAAAATCACACCGCAAATGTTTTTTTGTTTTTATAAAATGTTATTTTTCTTGAAATTCTTCTCAAACCATAATAAAGGAATGTTTGAACAGTATTGTTAGTGACGCAAGGTATCTACCCACATTTTGTTTTATTAAATTTGCGCTAGTTTTTTCTTAAACGCCTTGGCTACTTGAATATTAGGCTAATATTTGAGTGATAATAAAAATATACAATTGAGTAGCTTACTGAGTAAAAAAAATCTATTTTGTCTTTCAGTTAGATTATCAAAAAATAAATAGTAAAGACGTAGGTTATATTTTTTTTTAAGTCCAACAAAAAATTATGTAGCTGAAGTAACAGCCTATTTACTCTAGACTTGAAGATCCCCAGATTCATATAAAAAATGATATAATTTACTAATGACATAAAATTAATTTGTCATAATTTCAATTTAATTTAGTCTTAATGTATACAAATTTTAGGTTCCTTTTTATCTCATATTTCATATTACTTGTAATTTTTATACCCGGACCTAATTTGTTTTTAAAACACCATCCTAACCTAATATGGTTTCTTAACACTTACTTTTTTAAATGGATTTTATTTTGAAACTAAGGGACTCGATACATCCCTGTATAATTATTATTATTTTGTTGTAATTTTTTTCTTTAATCGTATACTGTAGTTTTTAAGTATTTTATTTGTAATTATTTTATTACGAAAAAATTATTTTCTGCCAAGTTTCTTGCGGCGCATTCTTGGCAATGATGGTCTTTCCGAAAGCGCTGGTAGTTTATAAAATGACGTGTAAAAGTGCCCATTGCGGCCTATTTATATTTCTAAATTTGAAATTTGAATTTAAATTGAAAAATACATGAAAATTATCTCACCTTAAACTATTTTTTTGTTTCATGACAATTTTACAAACCGATTTAATTAAAAAAAAAAGAAAATTCGCAACACGTTAGCGTATCACCAAATATATAGCATTACTACTTATTATAACAGTATTCAACATGTACATAGACTTTATCTCCGGTCAAAGACATAGGAAGACGTGATAAGGAATAACGTTAAATTTAGCTTAACTTCAATTTACTTTTACTCTGGACATTTCACCAATATTATGTACAAGATTTTACCCCCGACTCCGTCCGCGCAATATTCGTTTATCGCTGTCACGCGGGAACTATGTTTTTCGGGATAAAACTATCTAAATACCGAATTTCATCTAAATCGGTCCAGTGGTTTCGGCGTGATGAAGTAACAAACAAACCAATAAACAAACAGACTTACAAGCTTTCGCGTTTATAATATTAATAGGATGCGAAAGTTTGTAAGTCTGTTTGTTTGTTTGTTTTATACTAAGCCGTTAAACCTATTTAAGTAAATGAAATTCAGTATGCACAGCATTGCACACAGTTTGATTTTTAAACCCCTGACGCAATAAGGGGGGTGTTTTAAGTTTGACCGCTATATGTGTCTGTCTGTCTGTATGTCTGTGTGTGTGTTTGTCTGTCTGTCTGCGGCACCGTAGCTGTTAAACGGGTGGACCGATTTGAATGCGGTTTTTTTATTGAAAGCAGGTTTTCTAGCGATGGTTCTTACATATGTATTATCAAAATCGGTTCAGCGACACGACACGAATTTAATGAAGTAAATTCATGTCTAGTAGACTAGACACGAATTCAATGAAATAAAATCATGTCTAGTAGACTAGACACGAATTCAATGAAATAAAATCGTCTCTAGTAGACTAGACACGAATTCAATGAAACAAAATCGTCTCTAGTAGACTAGACACGAATTCAATGAAACAAAATCGTCTCTACTAGACTAGACACGAATTCAATGAAACAAAATCGTGTCTACTAGACTAGACACGAATTCAATGAAATAAAATCGTGTCTAGTAGACTAGACACGAATTTAATGAAGTAAATTCATGTCTAGTAGACTAGACACGAATTCAATGAATTAAATTCATATCTAGTAGACTAGACGCGAATTCAATGAAGTAAATTCATGTCTAGTAGACTAGACACGAATTCAATGAAGTAAATTTATATCTACTAGACTACACACGAATTCAATGAAGTAAAATCGTGTCTAGTAGACTAGACACGAATTTAATGAAGTAAATTCATGTCTAGTAGACTAGACACGAATTCAATGAAGTAAATTCATGTCTAGTGGACTAGACACGAATTCAATGTAGTAAATTTATATCTAGTAGACTAGACACGAATTCAATGAAGTAAAATCGTGTCTAGTCACCTGACCAGCAATGGTGTAGGGGAATAGCACGCAGCACGAATTGCCGAGGACCTGGGTTCGATTCCCAGCGCTGGTCTATTTTTCTGGTTTTTCTGTGCATCCATGTTTCAGCTTGTGTTTTCGTGTGAAATATATTTAACCGTCAGTTAACACTAATCAATGGATGGTAAAACAGTCCCTTGATAAACAAAATCTTGAGCGCCCAGTAGCAAATTTAAGTAGTTAAATTTATTATCTACGTAAATAAACAATCTAACTACAACATTATTTACTCTGTGCCTTAACTAGTGCACGATTGGGCACTCTAGTTCAGTAACCCAATATAACTTATCTATTTATAACAGTTGTCCAAAAACGTTACCAAATGCACGTAGGTAACTGATAAAACGGTGCCCCATTTCTACAGAACCGTATTAGAGCGTTTATACGCAACTTGGCAACGTTGCATTTTTGTTAGTTTTTATTTATAAAAAATTTACTTTATAAAAATTGAATGAAAAATAAAAATGTTGTCTGATAGTACTCTTCTTAATAATAATAATATATAAGTTGACTAACTTTTGCCCGCGGCTTCGCCCGCGTGGTATTCGGTTATCGCGCGCTGTTCCCTCGGGAACTGCATTTTTTCGGGATAAAAAGTAGCCTATGTCACTCTCGGGCTCATAGATCACGCTCTATGCCCAAAATCACGTCGACCCGTCGCTCCATTACGGCGTGAAAGATGGACAAACACACAAACATACATACACACAAACACACTTTCGCATGTATAATATTAAGTATAAGTATATGGACATGTCTACTCCAATAATTTTTCATGATGTACTTAATCTTTAGAAACGAATTAATGTTTATAAACAGAAAATAAAAGCCCGTACCGAATAGTTATTGGAGTAGACACATTAACTTATGTAACCTACTAGCTTTATGCCCGCGACTTCGTCTGCGCAAACCTAGGTTATCGCGCGGTGGCGCCCTCTACCGGAATAAAAAGTACCCTATGTTCATCCTTGGGGCTTAAACTATCTCTATACCAAATTTCATCAAAATCGGTTCAGCGGTTTCGACGTGAAAGCGGAATACTCGAGAAAAAGTAACAAAAATGCTACGTTGCCAGCTCAGTAGGTCTAAACGCTCTTAACCCTAACTATAACGAAGAGATCGCTTTTAAGCAATAAGACCGCCTATTGTCTACCCAATACCTTTAGTGTAAGTTTTCGGTTACAAAATACTGGTGCAGTAAATGAAGGAAGTTGTTGTATGGAGACTAAGGTCCGACCGAGAATGCTTTTTTAATCTCGGCCGAGACCGAGACCGAGACCGAGAAAAAAATATATTCTCGGCCGAGACCGAGACCGAGACCGAGACACAATAAATAAGTGTTTTTTTTATATATTTTCATTTTATTATCTAAAAAACCGACCAAAGCATATCGGACACGCCCAAGATAGGGTTCCGTAGCCATTACGAAAAAAATAAGCAATATTTTTGTAAGAATTTCGTATTGTGTACGGAATTTTCTAAGTTTAGGTATGTTTTATATCTTAGGCTTCTATTTACTCTTAAACTACTGCTATTTCTAAAGCAATCTTTTTTTGACAAAGTTAGACATTAGGTACTTAAAGACATTGTAATATGAACCACCACACGCGTCATCGTGTATATGACTCTACCTATACGATCTTGATTTTTTTCAAATTTTTCCACCATTACGTCTCATAATTTCGTTTTCTAGAATTTTATTTACCGTTCAACGGCAAAACCTACGCCATATATTTCTAAAAATCAACAACAACAATTTTTTCCACCCGACGCTTGATTTTCAAGTTGAATATTTCGCAAACAGATCACTCAATCGAAAAATCGTCCTAGCGACCAAAAATGATTTTAAAAGACCTATCCAACGATACTTTATATTATACGGTTAGTATAGAATAAAAATCACCCCCACTTTACGTCTATGGGAGGTAACCTAAAAAAAATATTTTTTATTTAACCACTGTCGCGATGTCGGCGTGACTGATATGTACCTAATAATATGTATATTCATGCCAAATGACAGCTTTCTAGTACTAATGGTCTCTGAGCTTAGCCGCGGACAGACATACAGACAGACAGACAGACGGACGGACAGACGTGACGAAACTATAAGGGTTCCTAGTTGACTACGGAACCCTAAAAATACGCGTTATGAATGGCATTTTCTTTTCATTGTGGTTTAATTAAACGTTTCACCGGGTCCTACAAACAAACTTAATTATCACGTAAATCAAACTAAAGTATTATATTAACAATAACAATCGTTATCGAAAAGAAATGAACGAGCTGTCAATTGTTACTCTTGCTAGCGGGTGTCATTGAGCAAGTAGGTACCACACGCGCGAGCCTGGGTGAGGCGACCAATCAAAATCCCAAATAAAGCTCGTGCCACCGCGAACACCGTGGTAAACCGCGCGCTAATATTAAAATTCAGTGCCGCCGTGGAGTCTCGGCCGCGGCCGAGAATCTCGGCTGTTTTTGGCCGAGACCGAGACCGAGATCTCGGCTCGATTTTTGGCCGAGATTTGCCGAGACCGAGACCGAGACCGAGATCTCGGTCGGACCTTAATGGAGACCCAAGCATTAATTCCTCAGTCGATGAAATTTTGCTTGGTTATTGTATAGTATGAGCCGTAACTAAAATATAAAAAAATCCAAAAATAAAACATCTAAGTTAGGTATTTATAAGCTAAAAATCGTCACTACTTTCAAAAAAACTCGTTTTTCGAAATGGATAATTTTTCCGAGTGCACTTTATGACCATTACGTCAAGGTTCAATTTCGTTCACGTATTGATTTGAGATACGAGATTTTTTCAAAGTAGTGACGAAACACATCTGTTTATATATTAGTAATTTAATTTAATTTCTGCTGGAATATTTTTTTTTATAATTCATATATTGTTCCAATACGTTACACGAGTATGTCTATGTTGAAGAAAGTGAACGGAGCATTTTTTTTTTTTTTTTTTGATATTTATACAATACTCTTTATTTATTGATACTTTATCATACTGTCAAGTTTTTTCGGGCTGAGGAATTACTGCTGGGTCCACTACCTTTATTTACTGCACTATACGTCTCGATCGCGTTCGTGTTGAAATCTCAATTTGTATGGAAACGCGAACATCGCAAATGTTCCGCTAGAGGCGCTGTTCGTGTTTCCATACAAATTGAGATTTTAACGCGAACACGATCGAGACGTATTTTGTAACCGAAAACTTACACTAAGGGCACTGAATCTAAGTCTTTATATTTTAAGATTTTTTGTACTGATTTATGGTGTGCAATAAACGACACGACACGACAATTTCTTTTCATCTCTCCTGTTCGGAAAGTTTAATTTTCATGGGTAGATAGCCGGGTGGAAAATTGCGTTTTCTCCTCTAGGGTGGAAAGTAATTTTTTTTTAATTTTTCGGTTAGCCACGACATCGAAGATAATTGAGTTACGTCAATGACATTTTTTTTCACGTTTCGGCATGACCATCTAGATGCACGTCCTGACCAACTAGATTTTTTTTAATAGTCGGCCATGGCAAGTGGCCAGTCGAAAGGTACCGTTGGAGGTTGGATAGGTATAAGTAAATTCAATTTATTATTATTCTCGTTTTTTTGTAATATTTTAGTTTCCTCACAGTCGAAATGAAAAGTAGAGTGTCTAACTCGGGTGAAATAACCCATTTCCCCTCGAACTATTGGCGCTCTTACTTCGTTCGAGCGCCAGAAATATCTCGCGTGAAATGGGTCACTTTCCACCCTTGGTTATCAATCTACTATTCTTAACCTACTGAAAGGCAAAATTGAAGGAAAACGAGGTAGAGGAAGCCGTGGTGGCCTAGTGGTTTGACCTATCGCCTCTCAAGTAGAGGGTCGTGGGTTCAAACCCCGGCTCGCACCTCTGAGTTCATTGAAATTCATGTGCGGAATTACATTTGAAATTTACCACGAGCTTTGCGGTGAAGGAAAACAGCGTGAGGAAACCTGCACAAACTTGAGAAGCAATTCAATGGTGCGTGTGAAGTTCCCAATCCGCACTGGGCCCGCGTGGGAACTATGGCCCAAGCGCTCTCATTCTGAGAGGAGGCCTGTGCCCAGCAGTGGGACGTATATAGGCTGAGATGATGAAGGAAAGGGTGGGTGTCGTGTCGTATCAGCAAGTCAAACAGCTGGCCGAAGACAAGACAAGACACCGACAAGAGCATAGCTCTTAAATTTAAGAAAAAGAATTGTATTGTATTGTATTGTATTGTATTGTATTGTATTGTATTATATTTGACGACCGGATGGCCAAGTGGTTAGAGAACCTGACTACGAAGCCTGAGATCCCGGGTTCGAATCCCGGCCGGGGCAAATATTTGTATGATGAATACGAATGTTTGTTCTCGGGTCTTGGATGTTTAATATGTATTTAAGTATGTATTTATCCATATAAGTATGTTTATCCGTTACTTAGTACCCATAACACAAGCTTTGCTAAGCTTACTTTGGGGCTAAGTCAATTGGTGTGAATTGTCCCGTGATATTTATTTATTTATTTTATTTGTATAAGGCATTAAAGTTACTTACCCTAAGGCTAGGTTCACACGGCTAATTTTTTCCCGTATACCGTACACGAGATTTTATCCAATATCGTAGTGACAGCAAATAGTAGATTGTACAACAAGAGCATAAAACGAGCCATTTTACCCGAGGCGTTCATATACCACCCGAGCCGGTACGGCGAGGATGGATAGATACGTCGAGGGGAAAATGGGTTTAATGCTCGAGTTTTACACTCTGCTTTTCACTTCCATGGCGAGGAAATGAAATAGCATCAGTGAAAACAATGATTCACTTTCTATGTATCTTTTATTTTTTTGCGTTTTTATAATAATTCCATTATTTTAATTTTACTGATTTATTATGATTGATTAGATTGATTTTCAGTTTTATATAAATTAAAAATTATTTAAAAAATATATAGAAACTTTTTTGTTTGTGGCTGTTGACCCTTGGTCTTTAGTTGGTATTAGACGAAGATTTTATTTTATGCACTAGAGCATAAGAAGTCATTTTATGTCGCCTAGACACAGCATAAACACGGACTTTACGAGCATGAGAAGTGAAAATTTGTTTTTTTGAACACCTTTTCAAAACTTTTTCTTGCATTTCCAAACTGGGCGTAGACACTATTGTAACGTGACTTGGTGTAAAAAAGTAAACACGCGCGTGTCATCATAGGTCAGTATACATAAAAACCGGCCAAGTGCGAGTCGGACTCGCGCACGAAGGGTTCCGTACCATCTATACAACATTCATTAGATATTAGCAAAAAACGGCAAAAAATCGCGTTTGTTATGGAGCCCCTTTATATTTATTTTGTTTTTAGTATTTGTTATCCTACTAATATTATAAATGTGAAAGTTTGTGAGTGAGTGAGTATGTTTGTTACTCCTTCACGCTAAAACGGCTGGACGGATTTAGATGAAATTTGGTCAAAAGTTGGTTTATAACCTGGATTAAAACATAGAGTATTTTTTATCCCGATATTCCCACGGGATAGGGATAAAATCTTGAAATATCAACTGCTGGGCTTAGAGTCATGAAATTTGGTATGTCGATAGGTGGACATCTGGATTAAAACAAAGGATACTTTTTATCCCGATATTCCCACGGGATAGGGATGAAATCTCAAAATAACAACCGCTGGGCTTAGAGTCATGAAATTTGGCATGGTTGTTATAATTTAACGTCAATAAAAACCACAATGTAATTTTAGGGAATTCCCACGAGAATTTAATAAAAGCCCGCAATTTAAATTCTACTGCTGTATCTAATGATTTACGCGTGCAAAGCCGCGGGTAAACGCTAGTTATGTACATAATTTGTGAAATCTTAAGTGTCTTACTATTACGGCTCAATAGATAGAGCCCTGTGACAGACGGACAGCGGAGTCTCAGTAATAAGGTTTCAATGGCACCCTTTGGGTACGGAACTCTGAAAATTGGCCGAGTTACGAGAGGTAGGAGAGTTACGAGGTTTCCGTATATCACTAAAAAAATCAAAGCAATAACTAAAGTTATTTAAATTATAAATGCTTATTTTAAACAAAAAAATTAAAAGCCAAATTTCGACTCCCTTAAAAGAGAGAATAGGTAAATAAGTTTGAAAAGTCACTGAACTGATGTCATTCCTTTGTCATTCAGTTTGATGAGTCGTTCGTTATAGGTTCGTTTATCAATTATTGTCTTTCGCACACGGACTCCTAAAAATTATCTCTCGATTGTTATAAGGTCAGGAATACACGTGATTATTAAGGCGGGGCGTTGCGGCGATCGAAAACAATACTAGATAGTTGAACGAGGGACTAAAACAAGTCATAATGACTATGGAACGGTATATCCGATCATATTGAAACCAATTTTCGTTGAAAGTATTTATTAAGCGTTACCATTCCATATATTTTTGTATATTTTTTGGATTAACGGTTTACAAGATAGATGGGCGGGCACAATTTTTGCTGCTTTGTGAGCGATTATTTCCGGAAATCTTCATTTAATCAAAAAAAAATTTGAGAAATATTTTCAAAAGACCTGTCGAACAATGTGCTACACGTATGCGAGTTAAAAAACTTTATTTTTTTTTTCGATTTCTGTTACGTGTATGGAGTGCCCCCCCCTATAAATATTCATTTTATTTGGTGTTGTTGCGGCTGTGCTTATGGCCATCTCTTGGGTGGTTCGGCAGGAGCAACTTCAATGAACTTCAGTCTTAATTTCTTCAGCAAAATTATTTATTTTGCTTTAAAAAACAAGGATTCGTACAGAAAAAAAAGTAAAAGGTTTGCGGTCTTGTCTCGCTATCAAAAAATTTTGCGCAAGTCACGGTAGTAAAGTAAAAAGTGAAAGGCAAAGTGACATTGCCAACGTCGCGATTGCAGCGCCCTCGTGCGGTTGTCGTCTTGATCGTGTGCTTGACGCTTCACACCACCAGAGGGCGTCAACAGGTGTTTAATATATATTTAAGTATGTATTTATAAGTATGTTTGTCCGTTGCCTATTAGTATCCATAGTACAAGCTTTGCTTAGTTTGGGACTAGGTTAATTGGGATGTCCCAATTTTTTACAAAGTATAATAAATCGAAAACTATTTGGAGAAATAGGCTTTGTGAAGCGTTTTCAGAAATCAGATTCCAAAAATATGATAATCTGAATTAAATAAATAAAATTTAAGTAATGACCTTCATTTGACCCCTGCAGTGCTACGTCACAAATGCAGGTCTAAAGGAAAGTCTACACTTTGAAGCAAATTGACAGTTTGAAATGTTGCTGTCCTGCTTATAATAGCAAAGAGTGACAAAGATGGAAATTTAATCACATGATGCGCATTCGGCTTTAAACAGTTGTCATTTTATCGTAAAGTCCGAAATGTATACGAGTATTACCAATGTATTTTCACAAATAAAAGTATTAAATAACTACGTTAAAAGTGTATATAAAAGAATTTAAATATCAGATTTTAATAAAAAAATATGTATTTACTATCACACCATTAAACAAACTTACGAATAATCGAAGCTAAAAGAAGAGAAATAAATGAAACTATTTGTCATGGTTCATTTAGGACCGTGCCGTGCTTGTATGATTGTTGACTGTCACTTGACTTTCAGTAATGCCACAGATTATGTTATGTACAAACTGAATTTTTCTAGGCAATGGAACGTGGCTGTCTCACTGTGACGTCATCCAGCTTATTTCGTAAAAAAATTATAAAAAATTAAATACTCATCCAAATTTAAAATCGATGAAAAGGTATCTTAAAATATCCTCTTCTTTCCAAAAATAAGATAAAAACTATAGGTTATTTTTTTGGGACATCCCAATTAGTGTCTATTATCCCATGATATTTATTATTATTAATATAATTTATTATTTTTGTAATTTAACTACAAAACTAAATAGCGGCTTTGACAAGACATCTGTACTCCAAATTTCATTGATACACGTCTTGTAGTTTTCGAGTAAAATGCCTTTGACATACGGACGGACGGACAGACAGACAGATAGATAGACGGACGGACTTGACGAAGCTATAAGGGTTCTATTTTTACCATTTTGGCTCCGGAACCCAAGAAAAGAAGCTTCAATTCCTATATGCAGAGACTAAACTAATATTTGAAGAGCATGAGAAATGAAAAATCATTTATTGAATCAGGCGTTACTTTGCGGAGGTCCATATCAATGAACTAAAATAATTTCTTTGCTCACCCGCGACCTTAAGATAGCTAAGTCTATGCAAATTATGCGTGTTCATGCAGTTCCTCCACCTCCACACTGTAAGAACACACACAAATTACACAAACCCATCTATCACCACCACCACAACACACTGACGCGTTTCGAACTCAACCAGAGCTCATCTTCAGAGTGACACAACCGTACACCATGCTACCAGTTGTTAGACTAACAAACCACCACCACTGTTTTAATTTGCCAAACAAAACAAAAAACTACCCGCAAAATATTAATAAATTTTAACTATGCTACAAAACTACCTTGATTTTTTAATTTTTATTTATTTTTTTGTCAAGGCATGTTTTACTAACTATAATAATAAAATAATAATGCATAATTGCATAATTTGCATAGACTTAGCTATCTTAAGGTCGCGGGTGAGCAAAGAAATTATTTTAGTTCATTGAAAAATCATTATTTCTGGTATCATAAAGATCATAACTCTGAGAAACAATCAACTTTACACCCGACCCGAGATCAAGGGTGGTCTATTAAGAAAATAACGGGCATTACATTATTAACCTGTAATTATACTATCCACGTCACCATGACCTGTAACCTGGCTGAATTACTAAGTTTTTGAAAATACTATTCTTTACCTGCGCTGAGCAAACCATTAGATCCAGCTGTCGCAAATAAATTTATGATTTATGAACTAAAATTCCGGGAGTAAACAAAATTCCCATGGGAATTTTCCGAAATTACAAAGTGGTCTTCACTGACGTTGCACTAAAAATATCTGATCTAAATTTCATGTAGGTAGTTTCGATATTTTATCCCTATCCCGTGAGAATTTCGGGACAGTAGCCTATGTGTTATTTCAGATGTCTATCTACATAAATTGGCGGTTAGGTATGACTCCCCTTTTATGAGGCACTTTGAGGCTGTCATGACTGCAAGGCGGTAAATATTTTGTTTTGTTTTGTATAACTTACTAACATAGTTTATAAGTATTTTATTGTTTTAATGGTACTAACAAAGCTGGATCAATTTTATTATGTCATCTGAAAAATAAATGAATTATTATTATTATTATTATAAATTGCTCCTACGCTGGTCGCCTTGGTCCTACGCTGTTTCTGGCCTACACAAATGACATCGCAAGTCTTAATCTTGAAAGAGGTCAAGTATTTTCATACGCTGACGATACGGTGTTGTTGTTCCATGCCAAAACTTGGGAATCAGTATTTGAATATGCTGAGGCTGGGTTGCGCAGGGTTTCATCTTACCTTAAGGCTAATCTTTTTACACTTAACCACAGAATGTATTATAGTACTAACGTACAGAATGGCCACGCTCCGCCCCGCACCGGTTCGAGTTACCCCACCCCTCAAGCGTAGCCTGCCGGAAACCCGCCGGATAGCAGTCGGGCGCGCGACGCGATGTATGTCGGCCGCACGGCACTAAGCTCGGGACTCACGGGAGCAATTATTTTGCGAAATGGTGATATACTGTGCATTGTACCTATGGGTGTTTGTCAACAGCATTACGAAATACGAAAATCGAAGTTCATGTCGTTCGTTCCCTCTGACATTTATACTGTTTCATATGAGAGCGAGAGAGACGGAAGCATACGAACTTCGATTTTTGAACGTCGGAGTAGGCCCGCAGTTCATTTTTCGGACTTAACTCAGATAAGACTTACATCATGTCCTTCACCAAATACTCAAGTTCTCAACCCTCAACTACTCTTAAACTAAAAATACACGATTGCGTTCCATCAGAGGATCCATTGCTGTGTTGCTGTATTGAAATTAGAAAGGTTACATCAATAAAGTACCTAGGAGTCATGATTGACCAACGCCTTTCATGGCATGTTCACTTGGAATTTATTACTAACAGAATAAGAAAACTTATTTGGATTTTTAAAATTTTAAGACATGTTGCCTGCAAAACTTTGCTAAATCAGTTATATGTCTCTCTATCTCAATCAGTCATGACTTATACTTATTGCATAAGAGTTTGGGGAGGTGCTACCAAAGTAAAGTTCTTAGAGATAGAAAGGGGCCAAAAATGTTTACTTAAAACCATGTATTCAAAACCAAAATATATATAAACCAAATAATGTGTAATAATAGTGAGAAAAAAAAAGGAAGTATTGTAAAACCTAAAATATTAAGTGTTAAAATATATTCATGTTCACACACACACACACACACACACACACACACATACTTGAATGTCAAACACTAATAATAGTATAGCATGCCATGCTATAGAAGAGCGGGACTTTCTGCTACAAGTGTGATTCACACTTACTAGAGCGCCCCAACCTTCATTCATTGTTAACCTACCTCATGATAAACAATAAACTTTTTCATCTTCATTCTTCAAATTGCATTGAAATCCGTCCAGCCGTTTTAGCATGTAGGAATCAAAGTCAAAGTCAAAATATTTTTATTCAATACTAACTTTTGCCCGCGACTTCGCCCGCGTGTAATTCGGTTATCGCGCGCTGTTCGCGCTGTGCATTTTTCCGGGATAAAAAGTAGCCTATGTCACTCTCGGACCCATAAACTATCTTTATGCCAAAAATCACGTCGATCCGTCGTTCCGTTTCGACGTGAAAGACGGACAAACATACAAACACACACTTTCGCATTTATAATATTAAAGTAAGTATGGATAAGCTACAACAAACACTTATGAATGTCAAAAAAAATCTACCATTGGTTCGGAAAAACCTCTGTTGAGAAGAATCCGGCAAAAAACTCAACGAGGTATCTATATACTCAGCGGCAAAAAAATTTGGCCCACTCTACATACAAATATTTGCGGGCCAGATTTTTTGCCGCTGAGTATATATTTTTAGGGTTCCGGAGCCAAAATGGCTAAAATGGAACCCTTATAGTTTCGCCATGTTTGTCTGTCTGTCCGTCCGCGGCTTTGCTCAGGGACTATTAATGCTAGAAAGCTGTAATTTTGCACGGATATATAGGTAAACTATGCCGACAAATAGTACAATAAAAAATTCAAAAATAATTTTTTTTAGGGTACCTCTCATAGACGTAAAGTGGCGGTGATTTTTTTTTCTCATCCAACCCTATAGTGTGGGGTATCGTTGGATAGGTATTTTAAAACCGTTAGGGGTTTGCTAAAACAATTTTTCTATTCAGTAATTTGTTTACGAAATATTCAACTTTAAAGTGCAAATTTTCATATAAATCGAGCGTCCCCCCCCCCCCCCCTCTAAAATCTAAACCGGTGGGTGGAAAAATTTGAAAAAATTCAGGATGGTAGTCAGTATATCAAACTTCCAAGGAAAACTATAACGGCTAAGTTTGCTTGAGAATTATTAGTAGTTTATGAGTAAATAGCAGCGTAAGGTATAAAATATACCTAAACTTGGAAGATTCCGTATAAAATACGAAATCCTTAGAAAAATATTACTTAATTTTTTCGTAATGGCTACGGAACCCTATTTTGGGCGTGTCCGACACGCTCTTGGCCGGTTTTTTAAACTAATATTATAAATGGGAAAGTTTGCGAGTATGTGTGTGTTATGTTTGTCATTCGATCCGTTTGAGTGATATAGTACCTAGATTAACTTCATTAACCTGTAGGTAAAATTATACTATCCACGTCACCATGATCTGTGGCCTGGCGGAATTACCTACCTAGGTCTATGAAAATATGAAGTTATTACAGTGCAAAGGGCAAGGGAATAAAGCCTGCACTGTAATATGACGTAACCACATTAATTAATTAATTCTACTAAGTATTATCTCGCTAAAATAAACCGGCCAAGAGCGTGTCGGATACGCCCGCAATAGGGTTCCGTAGCCATTAAGAAAAAATTAAATAATATGTTTCAAAGTATTTTGTACGGAATATTCCAAGTTTAGGTATATTTTGTACCTTAGACTCAACTTACTGCTTTTTAATCCTAAACTAAGTACTAGTAATTCTCAAGAAAACTTAACCGTTGTAGTTTTCCTTGTGAGTTTGATATACTTAGTACCATCCTGTATTAAAAAAAAATCCACCCACCGGTTTATATTTTAGAGGGGGGGGAAGCTCGATTTTAATGAAAATTTGGTCTTCAAATTTGAATATTTTGCAAACACTTGTTGCAAAGATCATTTTAGCAACGCCCTAATGATTTTGAAAGACCTATCCAACGATATCCCACACTACAAGGTTGGATGAAAAAAATAAAATCACCCCTACTTTACGTCTGTAGGAGGAACACACTTTTTTTTTTATAATACCATTTTGTCGGCATAGTTTACATATATATTCGTGCAAAACTACAGCTTTCTAGCATGGATAATCCCATAGCAGAGCCGCGGATGGACAGACAAACAGACAGACAGACATGGCGAAACTATAAGGGTTTCGTTTTTACCATTTTGGCTACGGGACCCTAAAAATCGCGACAGACTAGTAATTCTCTATCACGCTTTCGCTCTCAAAACCTTCGACCTCTATCTCTATTAAAGTAACAAGCAACAAATATCTTGAATGCTATCACTTCCTTTCCTACATTCGAAATTGGAGTGAATATACCTAACAGACTAACAGATAATTGGAATAGAAATAACACGCGAGTGATAAACGTGACCGAGCTGACTAAAGGTCTTTACACACTACCCGTATCATACTGTGACCGTAATAGGAACGTGTCGTCATGTCAGCCGAAAGACGTCCACTGCCGGACATAGGCCCCCAAGGCTCTCCACTCAGACCGGTCTTGTGCTTTTCGCATCCACCGCGATCCCGTTATCTTAACCAGGTTGTCGCTCAATCTTGTTGGAGGCCGATAGCTCGTCTCCCGGTCCGCGGACGCCATTCGAGAACCTTTTAACCCCATCGGCCATCAGTCCTGCGAGCAATGTGCCCCGCCCACTGCCCACTTCAGTTTCGCAATTCTTCGGGCTATGTCGGTAACCTTGGTTCTGCTGCGGATATCATCATTTCTAACTCTATCCCGCAGAGAAACCCCGAGCATAGCCCTCTGAGTGACTATGAATTTTCCTCGTGAGGCCCATCGTTAGTGCCCACGTCTCAGATCCGTATGTCATCACTATCACTGGCAACACACACTGGTAAGAGACTTTTGACTTCAAACACCACGGTAATTTGGACGAAAAGACACTGCGAAGCTCCCCGAACGCTGCCCAGCCGAGTCGGATTCGACGAGTGATCTCTTTCTCCAAGTTGGACCTACCTAACTGGACCGATGACTGATGGACTGACGGCCGATGGGGTCAGAAGGTTCTCGAATGGTGTCCGTGGACCGGGAGACGAGCTGTCAGTAGGCCTCCAACAAGATGGAGCGACGACTTGGTTAAGATCGTGGGTTCGCGGTGGATGCGGAAAGCACAAGACCGGTCTGAGTGGAGAGCATTGGGGGAGGCCTATGTCCAGCACTAGACGTCTTTCGACTGACATGATGATTATGATTTATGTAACACATATTAAAGAAATCGATTTTTAAACGTTATTCGACACCGCGTCGCTGTTTGCAGCGCAAGGCGAGAGCAAATTCTAAAATAAGTCCTTATTATGACGTCGACTAGATATAGTCATACTTTGGTGGTGTCAAAAATGTGGTTAATCAAAATAAAACAATTAAAACAAATATTTACTTTTTATTTAGTAACTTTACTTTAATAAATAACTTATGTGATACTACTATTACAACAACTATACTTTTACCACTGTACTATTTTACATTTTACTTTATTATCATATCATGAACTTAACAAAATAAAATCTTTATTTTATAAACAAAAATGGTAGATCAACGAAATATAAAATTTTTAAAATGAAAAAGTTTTTCAGTGTAGGTGTAGACAGAGTTTGAACCCGTATTTACCCCTCTGTTATTATAATCTATGACACAGAATAATATATAAGCTAAAGCAGTATGGAAGCTACGAACAAATCGATCGAAACGAACACACTCACACAGACGCGCGCTCTACACGGCCTCTAAGGAGGTCTCGCGGTATTGTCAGTTGTTCATAGTTTCCATACTGCTTTAGCTATCGTATATCGTAAATTCCGCCATATAATGAAATTCCTAGGCATATCGTGAAATGGCGCCATTTCATGAATTGGCTAAGGGACATCCGCCATGTCGTTCAAAACTCACCGGTTGACGATTTGCCTAGTGACGTTTAGGCAGATCATGAAATTGCTAGGCATATCATGAAACGTCGCCATTTCGTGATTTGGCTAGTTTAGGCAGATCATGAAATTCCTAGGCATATCACGAAACGCCGCCACCGTTTCTGGCCCTTCTCTTATCATACTGGTAACAGTTCTTATCAGACTATTATTTACTATAAAAATTATTCAGTATTAAATTATAAATAATTATCTTAAGGTATTATTTCTTTGGCTTTAAACTAATTATAAATTGAGGCATGGTTTTATACAGGGTGTAACATTGATGTCGGTCAGTCAGTATGGGAAAGTCTGAAACTATAAGACTTACGAAGATATGTTCTTAGGAACCATGTCATCCATTTTATTAACAAGAAAAACTGCATTTATACATTTAAAAAAAACTTGTACTTAGCTCGGGAATCGAACCTGGACGTTTTGAAAAACAAGACTTACATGATTAAAGAATATGAAATCCAAAGCATTTTATTCATTCTAGAGACATAACAAAGTAATAAGTTTGTGGTAAAAAAAAACATATTCAATAAGTACAAGCTTTATTTGCTGACTGTACTTTTTGTCAAGTTTACTTGCATTCTCACACAAAACAACATTTGCATACCAAATTTCAAGTCGATGCTATTAACCGTTGAAGAGTTCCGTCCTGCGGAGACGATCCTGGCCGGACTACCAGGATGTCACTACCAGATTATTTTATTTTCACGCAATATACACAATTGAGCCAAGTTTCAAGTCAATCCAACTACTGGAAGTTAGTCGAATTTAACTTGCAAGATGTGACTACAGACAGACAGACAACGGGACAGGTGATACCAAATAAAAGCTTGGAAAAATGTGCCTAAATGTTTTCAAAACAATTCTACAGCAGCAGGTCTACTACGAAACTCGAAGTTCGTGTCGTGCGGTCCCTCTGACACTTGTACTATTTAATACGAGAGCGAGAGGGACGGTACGATATGAATTTCGAGTTTCGTAGTAGCCCAAATTGCCTTAGCGGGGGCCGTGCTTTACCGTGCCTAAATTCGCAGCCAGCAAAAAACCTTTTTAATCGACTTCAAAAAAGGAGGAGATTGTATTTTTAGGGTTCCGGAGCCAAAATGGCAAAAACGGAACCCTTATAGTTTCACCATGTCTGTCTGTCTGTCTGTCCGTCCGCGGCTTTGCTCAGGGACTATCAATGCTAGAAAGCTGTAATTTTGCACGGATATATAGGTAAACTATGCCGACAAATAGTACAATAAAAAATTCAAAAATAATTTTTTTAGGGTACCTCTCATAGACGTAAAGTGGCGGTGATTTTTTTTTCTCATCCAACCCTATAGTGTGGGGTATCGTTGGATAGGTATTTTAAAACCATTAGGGGTTTGCTAAAACAATTTTTCGATTCAGTAATTTGTTTACGAAATATTCAACTTTAAAGTGCAAATTTTCATAAAAATCGAGCGTCCCCCCCCCCCCTCTAAAATCTAAACCAGTGGGTGGAAAAATTTGAAAAAATTCAGGATGGTAGTCAGTATATCAAACTTTCAAGGAAAACTATAACGGCTAAGTTTGCTTGAGAATTATTAGTAGTTTATGAGTAAATTGTATTTTTTTTTGTTTGTTACTTCAGAACTCCGTCATTTGTGAAGCGATTTGAAAATTTTTTTTTGCTTTCGTCTAGGAATGTCTTCAATTAGGTCCCATAAGTCAAAATAGCATAACGGGACTTATCACGCTATTTACATAAGTAATATCCCCATAAGCAACAAATCAGGATCTGATGATTGGATCCTAAGGAAATCGAGGGAACTCTTCGAATGTTGTAGGGACACGGTAATTGTAAAGTGAAACTGATGATGAAGACCACAGTTGACCATCGGAGTTACTACTCAATAAAAAGTATTTCATGGGTTGAATTTCAATTACTTTAACACAGTTGCTAAGCAATTTATGCTCCTCGTAATCCATAGGGTGAAATGGAATGGGTGGTGAAGCACCAGTACTCCTCAATAAAGAAAGTCTGCATCGGCAAACGCAATCTTTTGTAAAAGGCAACGAGCAGTTGACATGAAGCTATTGTATCTTAGATCTTTTACACTAAAAAGCGTGAAAAAAAATTATAACAAAAAATTGAACCGACTACAAAAAACCATGTAAATAATTTGCCAGCAGTCTGAAGTCGGTGCCTCAGCACGAGCCAGCAGGAGTGATTGAAGCCATTTACTCGTATAGTTGTAGGTGAGGTAGACGATTATAGGTCCACTCCTGCTGGCTCCTGCTGAGACACCGACTTCAGATTGGTAGAAAATTATATACATGGTTTTTTGTAGTCGGTTAAATTTTTTGTTATAATTTTTTTTAATATAAAACACAATAAGAAAGACGTATGAGATTATTAAGAACGCTTAATACGATTTTAACCTTTAACCTTTCGAATGATTGTTACTTATCATTGACGCATTTATAACAAAAACTGTGTTATGAATGCGAAATCAGGCTTAAAACTTGAATTATTCAGATCTTCGGTTGATGTTTTGTCTAGACATGGCTCCTTTGTTAAAAGTACAAAATTATATACCTAAAAAGGTAAAAAAAAGGGGGACGGTCAGGAAGAAACAAGCTAGAAACACAAAAAGAGGGGTGTTATAAGTTTACCGCTGGTGAAATGGAGCGTCTTGTAGATGACGTACGGTGAAGGTTTGCAGGAATTTAGAAGTCTTTTTTGAATTTACATGCATTTAATACGTAAAACAGTAAGGCGGCCCCTAGATCTGCAATAACATTGTACAATACTTTTTATTGCACAATAAGATTGAAAGGCGCTCTGAAACCAAACGAGCAATTGTATTGCACAATAATACAAACTGCACAATGTTTTCGTGTTCAGTATAGTATTGAATATTGTGCAATACTGACGATGCAATATAAAAATCTGTGGCTCCAGTGAAAAGGGGTACAAGTCTGAATTTGGCCAAATTGAGTTATATAGACCAAAAAACACAAAAAAAATTAACGCATCGAATGGTGTAAACGGATCTAAGATATCTTTTAAAACAACGGACTTTTCTGGTGGTCAAGGGTACAACTACTGCAAAAAAATTAGCAACAGAGGGTGCTTGTCAAGTTGTATTTCTATTAACTAAAGTTTTGTTTGTGATTTATGACCTAAATTTAGTTGTACGTGCTATTTTTTCATAAGACGGGTGTATAAAAATCTAAGTACACTTGAACCCCTAAAACAAGAACAGATTTATTAAGTTTACATTGATACAAGTTGAATTCAATCCCTTTACACAAATATATCAAAATAAAATGTAAGATTAAGTCGAGCTGCGCCCGTTTTCACAAATCGAATATAAAAAAGTTTACGTGGAAAAAGATATAAGTCTTTGCGCGGGATAATGAGCGGGTGAATGGGGAGCCACGGCGCTCACGCATGGGCCTCAAGCGTGTGCACTATCTTGTGCAGGGAGAACGCGCTTACAAGTTGCGTAGTCGACGGTTGCGCGAGAAAGTTATATCCTTTTACACAAATTTTATTTTTAAAGTAATATTGCACATAATATTAATTTTAAGGGTATTAATTAAGATATATCGCTTGACACGAAAGTTATACTAGCCTAAAATAATTTTTTTTAGAATGTCGAGTAGACTACTTATCAATTTAATGCTCAGTCTTGCAGAGAGAGAAAAAAATTATAATGCCGATCCGTTTACCTTTACTTGCTCGAATTTCATTTGCCCGAATTTCACATGCAATGCCATCGTTTGCCATAAAATATATAGAACCGTGCTGTTTTCAGTATTTTTATTAATGTTGTCATATAGAAAGCAGTAGGTTAGGTTAGGTTAGTCTCTGTAGAATTATTATTTCAGAAATAAATTACTTTGTCAAAAGAAAATTCTAGAAAACAATACATTCAGACATATTAAATCCGAGTAAACGATAGAGAACCATTTCTGTGTTCAATAGTGAATCTTAAAAATCAGAAGCCCACATTGTCATTTTAGAGCAACATGGCTTCGAAGTAGGATCGAATCTTTCAATTTCATTGTTTATCTCTTGTTCTTGAAGAGAGTGATCGGCACTGGTTCTCTATCGTTTGCTTGGATTTCATATGCCTGAATGTATCGTTTTCTAGAATTTTCATCTGCTATAAAGTAATTAATTATAACCCTTTAAACACAGAAATACATGACATAATAGTAAATATTTCTTCGAAAAATAGCAAAGATTCAAGCAAGAATACGTGGAAAACTTACATGGAAATTCACCACCCAAGAGACAAGTTTCAACTTGCTAGGACTTGCAATAAAAAATGCATTTACAGTCATCAAAGTGCATGCTGGCTTGTTTTTGAATTTTGCCAGCTTACTGAAAGGGCCACTTCAATAAAAAAAATAACGAGAAAAAACAAAAGTTTAATATCTCGGAAACTGCAATTTTCGGTTTTAAAAAGGCAGGATTCGCTAAATTTAAGTACAAGACGTATGATAACAATCAATGGCACACGGTATATTTTCTATGAAGACGCGGAAAATCCCCTCTATCTAGTATGTTTGCATATCCCACTACTTTGATGAACCATTGCCCAATTCTAAAGGAAAAAACAAGATTTAATGTCTCTCATACCGCTGATTAACCCTTCTGTGAGGAAATTTTACGAAGATTTAATCTGCAATGATGAAACTATCGATACGCATCCATTGATACCGACAGAAGACAGATTAGCTTAGAGATTTTCAGTTTTATTAAAAAATAAGATGTTTTTTGTAATTGCATGTTACAAGACAATTTAATATTATTTTAACGTCTTATGGATGGACATGTATACATAAATACTAATTATGAGAAATTTAAAATTTGTTTTTTATGTTTGCATGTGAGATTTTTTAAATTTTATAGCATTTTTGAATGGATATATAAATACTTTCATTATGTTTTTCATTTACTCAACGTGGATACAAGTAGCATTTTGAATTTTCCACTATTATTTAAGTCTACTTATATCTAACAACATAATAAAACAAAATGGTGCAAAAGGCTACATGTCTGTTATGTTTGTAATTAAGTCCAAAGAACTACACAAATTGAAAAATACAATCATTTTTGACATCATTAGTTAGTAAAATGTCTTCTGCGGATAATATTGTACATGTACTACAAAAAACATTCCGGATGCGTACCCTTTTTCACTTCGTATAAAATTACGAAAACTTGGTGAATAAAAATATATCTAACCACTTGAACCATTTTACACTTATTTTTATACTTTTATTTTGGATACGAGTCGTTAATTTATAAACTAATAGATCAAGAGCAAAAATAACATTCCCATAAGAAAGAGCGCAATTAATTTAGTCCTTCAACATACCACAGTTATTAGTTTATGTAAAGATAGAAGTGTAATGAACTTAAGTTTGAATTATCTCGGGCGTAACTGTTTTTTGCGTCTCCTGTAAACTTGGGTTTTTCGACATGTACCCCTTTTCACTGGAGCCACAGAAATATGGTGCAATAAAAATTAAACTCGCTCAAACTTTTGGTCAATCATTGTGCAATCTTCAATATTAACCCTAAACGGTCAATAATATTGCACAATTCGCGATATTGCACAATATAATTGACCGTTTAGAGACCGCCTATACAAAAATATTTCATGCGTCCGGTGCAATTGACAGTTTAAGATGATTGACTGGAGATAGTAACATATAATATCATTGGATTGGAGGGGGTCGCTGCTGTCATTTTAAAAGTCATTCGCGAGGTAAGCGTATGTGAGTGCTGCACACATACGCTACGCGTCAACAACCGCTATCTGTGTCTATGTGTCTGTGTGTGTCCGTCTGTGTGTTTGTCTGTGGCACCGTAGGTCTTAAACGGGTAGATCGATTTGAATGCAATTTTTTTTATTTGAAACCAGGATTTTTAGTATTTGTTGTTATAGCGGCTACAGTTATACATAATCTGTGACAATTTCAACCGTGTAACTATCACGGTTCATGAGATACATAGTGACAGGCGGACGGACGGATAGCAAGGTTTTAGTAATAGGCTTTCCGTTTTTACTCTTTGGGAACGGAACTCTAAAAAGCGTTTTAAGAACGTATCTAAGAAGCTACTAGGTAAGCAAAAGGTACTAATCAGCAGATTGGTTTTTTGGAATCTTTTTGTATTTTTTTATTTCAATTCCAAATATTTGTTTCTTTTACGGTCATCCCGTAAAGCCTAAATTGAAAATACAAACTGAAATATAGATGCACAGAAAAACCAGAAAAATAAGATCCGCGCTGGGAATCGAACCCAGGTCGTAAAATACAAAAAGATTCCAAAAACCAACCTTAATTTAATGGCTTAATAACTATATCTCTTGTCCGGGTGAGTGGTTAGTTCCAATGGAGTGCTGAAAGTTTCTCGAGGAGGGCTACGGTATAGATGTCATTAGTGTCACTGTTTAAGTGGCAAAATAATTAATAAACAAGCTGAGATATGTGGTACACAGGAGAAATTCGTGTCTGTACCGTTGTCCAGCGGTGGTGTAGCAGTATAGCACGCGGCACTTCCGTGTCGCTTCAGCATTCCTGCTGAAGACCTAGGTTCGATTCCCAGCGCTGGTCTTATTTTTCTGGTTTTTCTGTGCAGTATATTTCAGTTTGTATTATTGTTCCATTCTCTTCTTCTGTCGAGTTGATACTCGCTAGGAAGACTTTAAACTACCAGGAGACCAGCACTCACAAAGAGGTTAATGTCCAATGCTTTGCCCCATCGCGCCAGCCGCTTTGGCCAGCCAGTCCACATACGCTGCTAAAAAAGCGCTCTAAGAACGTATCTAAGATAAAGCTACCAGGTAAGCAATACTAATCAGGAGGTTGTTTCATTCTCTTCAGTCGAGTTGATACTCGCTTGGAAGACTAAACTACCAGGAAACCAGAACTCACAAAGAGGTTAATGTCCAATGTTTTGCCCCATCGCGCCAGCCGCTATTTCCAACCACGTCCATACGCTGCTAAAAAGCGCTCTAAAAACGTATCTAAGATTAAGCTTAGCAATACTAATCAGGAGGTGTATTCTCTTCTTCACTCGAGTATCAAGTTCGCTTGGAAGACTAAACTACCAGGAAACCAGCACTCACAAAAAGGTCAATGTCCAATGCTTTGCCCCATCGCGCCAGCCGCTTTGGCCAACCAGTCCACATATGCTGCTACCCTGGTATACACTCCTGGTCTGGCCCGGCGGCCGCAGCCCGCCCCCCAGGATACCAGACCGTGGAGCTGCCAGCGGCCTGCCTTCATGCAGGCTAGGGGCCCTCCGGAGTCACCTTTGCAGGCGTCTACGCCGCCGGAGAGGATGCCTGGAAAAAATAGATGCTTTTCATGGAGTTGAAATCAGAATGGGGATGATGACGCCATTAAAAAATAATTCGAAGGCACATATTCCGGTGAACGCTTTATTTTAGCCCTGAAAACCAGATACATTTTCGATTTACTGTGAAATTTGATTTTTGGTTGCTTTAAAACAAATAAATAGTCAATTGATTGAGTTGCCGGACAGTGACGTCATAATTCGCTATTGCCATTGAAACTCTATGGGAGAATTGTGTTTTGACAGCTCATAAAAAGTACGTCAGTTGATTGGTGGTGTCGACATCGCTATTGAAGGTGTTCTGTAACACACTTTTGGAATCGGACATTTTAAAAAAAAAAGTGTACCCTTTCTGTTTTTTTGGAATTTTGGAAAAAATATGGTTTTTCCTACTCAGAATCAAGAGCACAATGGATTCCCATCGTTTAAAAAAATGTCCCCAGTTTTTCAAACAAAATTTTATGAGTCAGTTTTGTCACACCCGTACTGAGTGTATGAAAAAAACGTCGCAAAAGTGATATTTTTCTTGGGGATTTTTTTAAACTATCGGAGAAATAAAGATCGGAGAAGAAAAGCCCTGTTTTAACCTACTCGGTGCGAGTATAGAGTAAATAACAGCGCTATCCTATTAAGGGATAAATTATCTACATAGAAACCCAGAGATGCTGTATAAACTAATTTTTATAGGTTTTTAAAGCATACAAACCTTTAAATGCGTTTTTCTCTAAACCACATTTCATGCAGATAAGCGATTCTGGTTGTAAGAGAACGACATAATTGCTAAGGCAAATAATACTTACCTGCGCATATCATAGAGTCCAATATCGCCTGTTGCCTCCCACCCAAGATTTGGTCCTTCCGACACGTTGCCAGGTCCAAAACCGGGACTGCGGCTGCTCGAAGCACCGGAGCGAAGCTTTCTGTGCTCTCTGCCGATGTAATAAGGTTTAGATTAGTTTATCTTTATTGACACTGCCACGTGGAGCGTGGATTCTTTCATATCCATACTAATATTATAAATCGCCCCCTTACAACTAAAACCGACTAACCTCCCTTTTTTGGCAAAAATGAGTTAGAAGTACCGTTAGAATACGCTTTCCAAGCTCTTTCTGGTGGTAAAACCCGATTTTTGATACGGCGCTCCGTTCTTGATTTAGCCTCCAGCTTAAGGTAGGTTATTGGTGATTTTCAGAAATAAATAACTAGCAAAAGCTACTAAGTGCATGTTAATGAATAAAATAGCAATTTTGTTACTGCATAAAGCGACTAAAACATATATAGTCGTTTTTTCTTGTAAACTATAAAACAAATATGACATTTCGGACGTCTGAAAAAACAATCAAACCTACCCTTAGTATTTTTTTCCTGTACAAAATTATTGCACCGATAAAAATATTCAACTGCAAAAACAAACTAAACTTAGAATAGTTGGTTTTGAATGTAACGTTTCTCCTATCGGCGGCAGAATTCGGTACAGGAAAAACCGCTTAAGAGCGCGTAAGCTGCCTCTCCCCGCACTCAGTCGCATTTCAACCTTGATCAAGACTGCACACGCGCGCGCGCATCCCGTTTTGAGTTTATCGTCCCCTTATTGCTGAAACCGACTTGTTAGCATCAATGATAGTTTCGATAAAAACGCACTTAAAGGTTTGAATGGTACGTTCTCTAATAAAACCTGACATTAATTGAAGTGTTTTTGTGTTTTTATTTAGATGGTTTATCTGTAAGTAAAACAGTATGAGGCAATTCAGCCTATACTCAATATAAGTAGGTAAAATCACGCTTCGAGTAAAAAAAGTGGCACATATAGTCGATTTTGCTTGTAGGGGATGTGTAATGTTTCGAAATTAAGCGCCATTAAAGTACTAAAACGTAATTAGTATGTTTGTCACATAAATAATTTTACAAACTGCACAGATCCAAAACAGGGCGAAGCGAGATCCTTTGTAACGATTGCTGGGTGGAATATACAAACTAAAAAAACAATAACCTATCATCGAATGATCACAACAAGGAAGTTTTTGTACATTATCCGATGGGTGGTACCGTGGTACGGTTCAAAGAAAATAAACAGCTCATGTGTATCAGAACCTTTTATTTGGCATAATTCAAAAATAACCTTAATAATATTCAACAACAATCATCTAGATACACGTCATTACAATAAAATATTATTAAAAATAAAAAATAATCATATTATAGGTACATCGTTAACCCACATAGTTATAACTCGTCACTTGACATCTGGCACGCGGTCTACGATATTTTCACAGACAATTAGTGACTGAAACAGCCATGGTACTCTTCAGGTACAATAGTTTATGTTCCTGCACTATCACATGTCCCCTTATAAAAAATCATACCGATTATTAGTGATAGAAAGAGGCAAAGTATATTTACTTAAACATCCACTCCACGTCTCGATTTTTTGTATATGTTCTAGCAAGCGTAGGTAAATATACTCTGCCTATTTCTATTACTGCATATATATCAAAACAAAAACTAATGAAATTCGTTATACATATCAAAATAAACGTAGCACAAAAATACTAACCTTCACCCCCGATTACTGAATGTCTTGCTTTGATAGATATGAAAATGTATGAACGAATTTCGATAGAGTTTGTTTTAAAATATGTATAGGAATAGGCAGAGTATATTTACCTACACTTGGTAGAACATAGACAAAAAGTCGAGACGTGGAGTGGATGTTTATGTAAATATACTCTGCCTATTTCTATCACTGATAATTGGTATGATTTTTTCAAAAGGGGACATGTGATAGTACAGGAACTTAAACTATTATACCTGAAGAGTACCATGGCTGGTTTCAGTCACTAATTGTCTGCGAAAATATCGTAGACCGCGTGCCAGATGTGGCCGAAGGCGAGTCAAGTGACGAATTATGACTATGTGGGTTAACGATATACCTATAATATGATTATTTTTGATATTTAATAATATTTTATTGTAATGACGCGTATCTAGATGATTGTTGTTGAATATTATTAAGGTTATTCTTGAATTATGCCAAATAAAAGGTTTTGATACACATGAGCTGTTTATTTTCTTTGAACTGTACCACCCATCGGATAATGTACAAAAACTTCCTTGTTGTGATTATTCGATGACAGGTTATTGTTTTTTTAGGTTGTATATTCTACCCTGTGGTTACAAGGAGCATTTCGGATCAGTTCCCATAATATTAAATGTTAAATATTTATTAAAATTGTCATCTTTGCCTTGTTTGATATTCAATGTTGCTTTGTAGTCAAAAGATCTTGCGATTTGTAAATATAACCATGATAATTTGTAAGTATACAAATAGAATAGTGTCAAAATAACTGCAATCGTTACAAGGGATCTCACTACGCCTCATTGGACCTGTGTAGTTTGTAAAATTAGCTAAGTGAAAAAACAGACTAATTACGTTTTAATACTTTAATGGCGCTTAATTTCGAAACTTTACACATCCCCTACAAGCAAAACCGACTATCTGCGCCACTTTTTTTACTCAAAGCGTGATTTTACCTACTATATTGGGTATAGGCTGAATTGCCTCATACTGTTTCACTTACAGATAAACCATCTAAATAAAAACACAAAAACACTTCAATTAATGTTAGGTTTTATTAGAGAACGTACCACTCAAACCTTTAAATGCATTTTTCTCGAAACTATCATTAATGCAGTTAGTCGCTTTTAGCAGTAAGGGGACGAAATACGAAAGTGTGTTGTATGTTTGTCCGTCTTTCAGGCCGTAACGGAGCGACGGATCGACGTGATTTTTAGTATAGAGATAGTTTATGGGCCAGAGAGTGACATAGGCTACTTTTATCCCGGAAAAATACACAGTTCCCGAGGGAACAGCGCGCCATAAACAAATACCACGCGGGCGGAGCTGCGAGCAAAAGCTAGTACAGTAGTACATTTTAATAATTTACGGAAACTCGTTAATTATTTACACAATAACCTCTTAGCAAAGACATTGCCAATTTATTTCTTTAGGAGTTACTTTGCAGAAGTCATCAATGAAATTGCAACCTCTTTGTCTTGAGCCATTGCTATAAAAGTTCTCTTAGGTACTTCTATTGCATATCGTCGCTTCGGAGGTAAAGATACTAAAGCGACAGTTGACCAACTTTACAGGAGAGCGATTTAAAGTTTTTTTTTGACGAAAAAAAATCATAACTCGTTTCTTTGTGAACGCATTTTAGAATTTCTAAGACTGTATGAAAGTGAATTCAGCACACTATCAACTGAAATCTATAATTTTGACCTAAGTACAATAGTTCAGGAGATAGGTGGCGCTTTAGTCATTAGTGTTTAACTTTTGAAGAGAAAGCTATAAGGTAAAAAGACTAAACGTAAGAATTGGAGTAATATATCATAATTTCAGATGACTAACGGGATATTTATTCTAATTTTTTTATCTTCAATTTACTTAATGGCGTTAGTAAATTTCTTATCAAACTGTGTTTAATGCTTATTCACCAAAATCAAACTATTTTACAACTACATAATTCTTAAGCACCTTATGAAATGATAATCATAAAACATTAAAAATAGTTAATATACTTTCAAGTTAAATGTTTTGAAATACAACATACTAATTTTCAGATTATTTTAACGAATGATCACTAATGGACCATCTGCAGGGCTACTACGAAACTCGAAGTTCGTATTATATCGTCTCTCTCGCTCTCGTATATAGTATTATAAGTGTCAGAGGGACCGCATGACACGGAACTTCAAGTTTCGAGTTTTGTAGTAGCCCTGCTGACTTTAATCAATATTACTAAATTCAAAGGAAACATAGGAAATCGTAGAAACTTTTAAGTTTTATTTGACATTAGTTCTTGTTATCGTGTTATGTGTCTATTTTCAACTATTGGGGGATAAACCTGTTCACATTCGTGCGCTTTAGCTCTAGTTACCCACACGTGTCCCCTGGGTAGCGCCGAGTGGTAGGCTTCGCCCGCGCTTTGTCACCACCCACCTAACTAAGTTATGCTACCAAACGGTCTTGGCCGTGCTCGAGCATAAAGTTAGGTATAGCCATGTGGAAGGACGGCCTCTGGGCAGGGACTTGCGTGCAAACCGGTTTCAGTGCCGTCAGTGTGCGGCACCGGGTGCCTGTTCGTGGAGGGTAGCGGAATCTGAAGCACGGTGCTCCGCTGGCCGACCGCAGTTAGTAGGGGGCTCAAGTAGAAGTTTTGCTAATTTTGAAAGGCTGCCCCGCCTACTTGCGAAAAATCCCGAAGATGTGCTGTAGTGCCGGTTGGCAACCGAAGAGAGGACCCGAAAGCCGTCTTTAGGGGGGTTCGGGGGTCCCTGTAGTCTCAGGCTCCTCGTGTTGTGCAAGCAGCACTGTGTCTGTTTAACTGCCGTCTTTTCTAACCAATTCACTTTTGTTTTTCTCATCTCCTTCTTCTAAACAAATAAAATAAATGGTTAAAGCTACAAAAAAAACAAGCAAGTCTCTACAGCAGATTCACATCCTCTGACTAAAAGTGCACCTCTCGAATATTGGAGGTTTGTACTCCAATCTCGCCGCAGTCTACCACCATCTAGAGACTGAGAAGCTTCACTTGCTGTGCCTCACCGAGACGCAGATAAAATGTCCCTTAGCCACGGCGTACTTACACTACCCAGGGTAAAGCCTAGAGCATATTTTTAAGCCACGTGCTGCGGTCTGCTTTGTGTTGAAAAAACGGTTTACGCTCTGATCTATCGGTCATACAGCGGTGATTTGGAGACGACCAGGCTTTTTGATCACCTTAGTGTTACAGCACGGCAGGTGTTGTTTAGCAACGGTATACGCTTGCGCAGTTAGTTTTTTTGGGGGAATTTAATGCTCGCCATGAGGACTGGCTGTTCCCGTACCAAGTCACGGACTACGTTGCAGGAAGAGAAGCGCGCAAGTTTGCACTTTCGCTCGATCTCACCCAGCCGACTCGCATACCGAATGTTGTCTTGCACACGCCTAATTGCTTGGACCTTCTACGGACGACTGATCCAGACAGTTACAATGTGTCGGTGTCTTCGCATTGGGTACTTCTGACCATTATTTGGTGAAATTTGTGTCGCAGTATTCTCCTCCCGATTGCAAAATCAGTGCTCGGCGAGTACGGCGATACAAGTCAGCAGATTGGGATGAGATGCGTCATTTCTTTGCTTCCTATCCAGTAGTATCCATGGCAGAAAACTTGCTTTTTCAGTGACGATTTGTCGGGCTGCGCAGAAGCTGTTACCGATGTGTTGCGTCAGAGTATGGAATATTTCCACTGGTGGCAAACCTCGCCCATGGTTTAACGCCGAGTGCGCTCAAGCTAAAGCTATTAAGCACTCTACTTGCTTACTTACTGTGGGCTGATGCTCGATGTCGTAAAGCTTCGGACCGGATGTACTCGTTAAGAAACAGCTCTTCAACAAAGCTGCCATGTGGCCATGTCCTGCAAAAATATCATACGGAAAGCGTGATTCCTCCGTATTGGTTGTATTGGTGCCAAATTGGCTTCCTACCCCTCTAAGAGTAAAGAAAATAAAGAAAGAAAATACATCATTTAAAGCGTTTTCGTCTTTAGCCAAATTAGTGGAGTCCAATTTCTGTCTTCCGTCACTGCCGCCACTGCTGAAGTTGGATAAATCGCTAGCTCACACTACAGCGGAGAAGTCAAACCTGTTTGTCAAAAATTCGCGACTTGATGATGGTAGTGGAGGTCAAAATACACCAAATGGAGATTTTAAGAACGCTGCATTCTCTGGACGTGAATAAAGCTAGTAGCTCCGACGATATACCTTGAATTGTTTTAAAGACCTGTGCTCCGGAACTGTCTCCGGTCTTGACAAGTCTGTTCAGGCTCTCCCTCAGGATGGGGCAGGTCCCGGTATCGTGGAAAATTGCTAATGTGCAGCCAGTATCTACCCAAAAAGGGCAGTCGTGCCGACCCGTTGAACTATCGGCCTATCGCAATCACCTCCAAACTATGTAAGGTAATGGAGCGTGTATTGAATGCTAAGTTCCTGGTATATCTAGAAGGCAACGTTCTCCTCAACGACCGCCAATACGGGTTCCGCTAAAATCGGTCCACTGGGGACCTTCTGGTATACGCTACTCACATTTGGGGTGAACCTGTTGAGAAGATGGCGAAGCTCTTGCTGTGTCTCTCTTCCAAGGCATTCGATAGGGTCTGGCACAGAGGCTTTATTAGCAGGCTTCCTGCGTATGGGATTCCTCCTATCATATGCTCATGGATCTTTGATTTCCTGCGGCACCTATCTATTCGAGTTCTCATTGACGGATGCTCATCTGATCTCATGGCAATCAATGCCGGGGTGCCACAGGGATCGGTCCTATCTGCAACTCTATTTTTGCTGCACATCAACGATTTGCTCATACCCGCTGTCTTTGGGTACGCAGATAACGGCACAGTTCTAGACCTTTTTAACGGCCGGGCCAGCAATTATAAGATCGGGCACTCAGGGAGGCGGACGAATTCGACCTTGGAGGCCATGTCCGACTGGGGCTCGACCAACTTGGTCCAGTTCAATGCTGCCAAGATACAGGCGTGTCTGTTAACCACTAAGCGGAGACCGTTCACTTTGGCTCCTACTGTCCAGAGTGTATCCTTACCACCTAAAGACCACCTTGAGCTTCTTAGGTTAGACCTTCAATCTAGTCTCAACTTCGGTGCGGCTATTCAGTCCAGAGCGAAAACGGCTGCTAAAAAACTTAGTGTCCTATATATAAGGTGAAACGGTATTTCACACCAGAGCAGCTTTTTACTCTTTACAAAATGCAGATAAGGTCGTGCTGTCGCCATTGGGACGGTTCCGCCAAGTATCAGTTAGCCGCGTTGGATTCGGTGGAGCGCTGGGCCCGAAGACTCTTCGGTGACAGTCCGCTGATCGGGAACAAGCTGCAGAGCCTCGAACACCGTCGTAGAGTTGCTTGTCTGTCTGTTGTTGGAAAGAATGTACTTATGTTGCATGTTATCTAATGTTTTATTTCAAATGAGTTCACAGCAGATTTATTTCGATAATAAACAGTATGCATGCAATTTACAAATAACGAAAGCATTCATATTTACCATCGAAGTTAATGCTTCGCACTACGTTAAGCTTTGGCAAAGTTATACATTTGATTTTTTGACTTTTCGGGCTAAAATTTTTGAAAAGAGAGATGTTTATCCGATTCCATTTGGATCTGAAATTCAAGTATTTTAATTAATCAAAGTTGACATTCAATAACATAATTTAAGCTTTTTATATAGTAAAGCCTAGATGTTTAGGATAGCTAGATGTCAATTCATCCATACTAATATTATAAATGCGAAAGTGTGTTTGTGTGTTTGTATGTTTGTGTGTTTGTGTGTTTGTATGTTTGTATGTTTGTCCCTCTTTCACGCCGTAACAGAGCCACGTATCGACGTGATTTTTGGCATAGAGATAGTTTATGGGCCCGAGAGTGACATAGGCTACTTTTTATCCCGAAAAAATGCACAGTTCCCGAGGGAACAGCGCGCGATAACCGAATACCGCGCAGGCGGAGCCGCGGGCAAAAGCTAGTCCATCATATTTCTATATCAAACCCTATTTCCGATACACAGAAGTCTCACAATAAGGTTACCGTTTTATTATGTTCCTTCGACAGTCAATAGAGTTGGTGCACATAATCATAATAATAATAGTTTACAAACTTACCATTCGTAATCACAATCACTTATTTCCCGTTTTGTTGCCAACACGCTTTATTATTGCGTTGATATAAAAGACGCGCATAGCGCCTATCCTTCGTAAAGTGATTGTAACTTAAATTCCCAAGATTAAAGTTCAGATTACTTTGACATAATATCTGCAATTCATATAAAAATATCGTGGGTACTTTTACTAACTGGCCAATATAATCCTTTAATATTATGTTTTTTTACTAATTTAAATATTTTCTTTCTTTTGCTATGTTGTAATGATACTAATATATCACAAATTATGTTAACTGTTTTGTTCTTAAATACTCAAACGACTTAAATATATTCTTATCAGTTTAACCAAAATACTAAACGCATCCAAAACCTCAAAATAGAACGGAACAATTTACTAAAGCGACGAAGAATCAAATTTCTTGATATGAACAGAATACTAAAACGCCAAATGTATTTAAAGGTGAAAAAATGCAAATGACTTAACAATATTCACGTTTAGAAACTAAAACAGGTAAAAGCACTAAAGAGAAAATACTCAATTTAAGCGTCAGATTAGTAATAAGTGACCCAAATTTCACTGATTTTTCAGGGGCTAAAGCGCCAAAAAAGTCCTCTGATCGTCCTGAAACCCAGATAGATCGATGCAGAAAAATTCGCTGATTCCAATGGTATATATAACTCAATTTGGCCCAAAATGTCGCTTTAGTATCTTTACCTCCGAAGCGACGATATTAAGTATATATTATGCATTATTAGATGCTTCTACCCGACTGCCTGAAGAAGTCGATGTCATTTACCGAAGAGTTCCGTCCTGTGGAGACGATCCTGGCTGGACTAAATGCCAGCATGTCACTGCTAGATTATTTATTGTACTGTCACGTAATTTATGTAAGTAAGTATACCAAATTTCAAGTCAGTCAAACTACACTGGAAGTTGGCCAAATTTAACTTACAAGATTTGGTTACAGACCGACATACAGACAACGGGACAGGTGAAACTAAACAAGATTTTGGTAAAAAAAAATAATAATACAAGCTTTTTTGCTGACTGCACTTATATTGTCACCCAAACTACGTTTGCATGTCAAATTTCAAGTCGTTGCCATTAACCGTTGAAGAGTTCCGTCCTGTGGAGACGATCCTGGCTGGACAGATAGACAACGGGACAGATGAAACCTACGAATAAATATTCTCTATAAACGTAACTAAGCCCGAAAAGCCATTCCGCGGAATGTCTACCGCGACGGGCGGGGTTTAAAATATCTACCGCGCGTCGCGCCAGTTCGGCCGTAAAACTTGAGTCGTGCAGTCGCTCCGTGGAAAATTTCGATCAAGTTTGTGATTGTGTTTGTGCTGGAATCAATTTAAAAAATATGCCGTCGTGTTATGTGAAGTGGTGTAGAAGTCACTCAGATATGAAAAACACAGAACTCACCTTTCATATGTAGTAAATAATATTTAAAAAACCATACTTGGCGACCCTGGAAACTGTTATGCATACGCATTGTAAGATCGCCCCCACGCTTGTCGCAAGGGGGCGGCGCCGACTCTTACGCGGACCAATCGCGGGCCAGCGTTGTGCATGAGAGAGTGTGAGTGTTACGTTGTCATTGCTGTTAGTTTGTTTGCGTAAAGGCTACAAATGGAATCACAATCGAAGCGTTCATTGCTAGCAGTTACATTTCCAGAGAATATTTATTCGTAGGATGAAACTAAATAAAAGCTTGTAAAAATCGGTAGAATGCGAGTTGGACACTCTTACCAGTCTGGAACCCCCAGCCGCTCACAGCGCACCAGCGGCCTTCGCTGTCAGCTCCTGGATCTGGCAGACAGATCGGACGCACGTGAGAGTTGAACTGCACTCCGGTGCCAGACCTGGCAACGAGGATCAAGGCTATGTCGTTGCTGTGCGGGCCGTCTGAAAAAAAAAAGTAGATTGTGTAGTCACCAGCACCAATATCTGATGCAACAAGCGTGCATAAATATCTGATATGACCCTATCCGATATTATGCCCTATGAGCCCTAAATTATTTATTTACTTACTAGCTTTTGCCCGCGGCTCCGCCCGCGCGGTATTCGGTTATCGCGCGCCGTTCCCTTGGGAACTGTGTATTTTTCCGGGATAAAACGTAGCCTATGTCACTCTCGGGCCCATAAACTATCTCTATGCCAAAAATCACGTCGATCCGTCGCTCCGTTACGGCGTGAAAGAGGGACAAACATACAAACATACAAACACACTTTCGCATTTATAATATTAGTATGGAGTATGGATACAAGGCCTAACTATACTTTTCAACTTACTCTTCCTGAATTCAGGATGTGGAACCACCTTCTCCGCCAAGAACCTGTGCTCATGCTTGTCAGGGAAGTTGAGGCGATGCTCTCCCATCACCAAGCGTATATGTTCGATCTGGAGAGGTTGCTGAAAAGGATATTATAAGATGTTAAGTTCTTCTTCTTTGTCGGATACTCTAGGGAGAGCAGTCGTGGTCATGTAGCACGTCGAACAATTGGCTCGGACTCCCTGGCTGTCGCTTCTCTAGCGCAAGTGTCGAGAGGAGTATCTGTTAGGGCTTTTATTTGGTCAGTCCAGCGCATGGGAAAGGGCCAATCAACTTTTTTACCGACACTAATCTGTCCGCGACATTTTTCAAACCATTGCAGATTTTTGTAAGTAAACGTATTTCTTCTGTAATTTAATAGATGGTGTACACGAATACATGCCATCCTACGTAAGTTCAACCTATTAAACCGTAAAATATCTTGTTGGAAGTACGATTTTTTGGTAATGCCAGAGACAATTTTAGTAACGCAGAAGACGCCCAAAGTGTCGGTAAAATAGTTGATTGGCCCGAGAACGTGCTCTTGATCTTTTCCCATTTACCCTTCCTTGCACCACAATCGCTCTATAGACGATGTTAAGTACATATAACTAAAAGCCAGGAAGTAGTTTTCTCAGAATCGGGAGTAGAATCGATTTTAAATCAGGTTTTGTTTGTATTTTAATATCCATTTTTTTATCGTGCCCTGTCTAAAAATGACAAATGCAAATGACAACATACATATTTGTTTTGTATGAATTATACGAATGTTTGTTCTCGGGTCTTGGGTGCTTAACATGTACCTATTTAAGTATGTATTTATCTATATAAGAATGTTTATCCATTGTCTAGTGTCCATAGTACAAGCTTTGCTTAGTTTGAGACTAGGTCAATTGGTATCAAGTAATATCCAAAATGTTTCTTTCTTTCCTTCCCTCCTTCCTTCCTTCCTTCCTTCCTTCCTTCCTTTCTTTCTTACCTTATCAAAGCAATGTGTTCCTTCCTCCCTCTCTCCCTCCTTCCTTCCCTTCTTCCTTCCTTCCTTCCTTTCTTTCTTACCTTATCAAAGCAATGTGTTCCTTCCTCCCTCTCTCCCTCCTTCCTTCCTTCCTTCCTTTCTTTCTTACCTTATCAAAGCAATGTGTTCCTTTCTCCCTCTCTCCCTCCTTCCTTCCTTCCTTCCTTCCTTCCTTTCTTTCTTACCTTATCAAAGCAATGTGTTCCTTCCTCCCTCTCTCCCTCCTTCCTTCCTTCCTTCCTTCCTTCCTTTCTTTCTTACCTTATCAAAGCAATGTGTTCCTTCCTCCCTCTCTCCCTCCTTCCTTAATTCCTTCCTTCCTTTCTTACCTTATCAAAGCAATGTGCGGCGCTCAACACGAGCCGCTCAGCCACAACCGCACCGCCACACTGATGCTCGAACGTCAACTTGTCCTGGTCCAGCATTTGTATCTCCACCTGAAATAAAACAAACAGAAATCACCCATAACTATACCTATATATTTAGACGACCAGAGAGCCTCATCATCATCATGTCAGCCGAAAGACGTCCACTGCTGGACATAGGCCTCCCCCAAGGCTCTCCACTCAGACCGGTCTTGTGCTTTTCGCATCCACCGCGATCTCGCGATCTTAGCCAGGTCGTCGCTCCATCTTGTTGGAGGCACCGACAGCTCGTCTCCCGGTCCGCGGACGCCATTCGAGAACCTTCTGACCCCATCGTCCATCGGACCAGACATCGACCCGGCTTAGTAGGTTAGAGAACATGACTACGAAGCTTGAGGTCCCGGGCTCAATTCCCGTGTCGGTGCAGATATTTGTATGAAAAATATGAATGTTTGGCAAACTTAGCCCTTATAGTTTTCCTTGGAAGTTTGATATACTGACTACTACCATCCTGAATTTTTTCAAATTTTTCCACCCACCGGTTTTGATTTTAGAGGGGGGGACGCTCGATTTTAATGAAAATTTGCACTTTAAAGTTGAATATTTCGCAAACAAATTACTGAATCGAAAAATCGTTTTAGCAAACCCCTGATGTTTTTAAAATACCTATTCAACGATACCCCACACTATAGAGTTGGATGAGAAAAAAAAAATCACCACCACTTTACGTCTATGGGAAGGTACCATAAAAAAAATGTTTTTGAATTTTGAATTGTACTATTTTGTCGGCATAGTTTGTCTATATATCCGTGCAATATTACAGCTTTCTAGCATTGATAGTCCCTGAGCAAAGCCGCGGACGGACAGACAGACAGACAGACATGGCGAAACTACATATAAGGGTTCCGTTTTTGCCATTTTGGCTCCGGAACCCTAAAAACACACGTGACAATTTTACTCGCCAAAACAAAACGGTTACGTTCTCAATTCAAGAAATCACGCAATAAAATTAATTACGTTTATAATAAAAGTTAACCGTTGCGCACAGGAATCCGGTCAGGCAATTATTGTAACAGGATATTTTTTGTCCTTTTCATGTTTCGAATCATAAGGGTTCCGTATGAATGCTACTAATATTATAAATGAAAAAGTTTGTGAGCGAGTGAGTGAGTATGTTTGTTACTCCTTCACGCTGAAACGGCTTGACGGATTTGGATGAAATTCAGTATGTAGATCGACCCAACTAACATGAAGTATATGGGACTAGAGCCTGAAATAATTTATAAGTTTGTCAATTGCATTGTTTCTTTTATGCAATAAAAAGTTTCATACATAGATACATACATACCTACATACATACATACATACAGCTAGTCCTTCTCGTACTAATCCATACTAATATTATAAATGCGAAAGTGTGTGTGTTTGTATGTTTGTGTGTATGTTTGTCCGTCTTTCACATCGAAACGAAGCGACGGATCGACGTAATTTCTGGCATAGAGATAGTTTATGAGCCAGAGAGTGACATAGGCTACTTTTTATCCCGGAAAAATGCACAGTTCCCGAGGGAACAGCGCGAGATAACCGAATTCCACGCGGGCGAAGCCGCGGGCAAAAGCTAGTACTAATATTATAAATGCGAAAGCGTGTTTGTGTGTTTGTCCGTCTTTCACGCCGTAACGGAGCGACGGATCAACGTGATTTTTAGCATGCGTGTTAATGACGATGTTTGAATGTTTGTTACGCAATCACGTCTATGAAGCCCTGAAACGATTTCAATGAAATTCGATAAATAGATAGTTTGAGTCCCGGGGAAGGGCATACGGTAGTTTTATCCCGGAAAACATAGTTCCCGCGGGATAGCGATAAATTAATTCTACGCGACAACAGCTAGTACCTAAATTCAAAGTCAAAGTCAAAGTATCTTTATTCAATATAGGCTATAACAAGCACATTTAAACTTCAAAAAAATCTACCACCGGTTCGGAAAAAACCTCCCAATATTAAATCTAGTGTTCTCTCTCGAAAAATAAAATTTCTTTCAAATTTGAATGTTTGGCATGTGGCAAAATAAAATTTATTCCGAAGCACGTTGGCACTACTTCAGGTCTCTGACAGAATATCAGCTCTGTGGCCATCCGTGGCCGCAGTACATGCTGAGTCAGCGCCTATTCTCCACATCATCACATGGCTCTCAAACTCAAATAATTTATTGTTAATTACAAAAAAAAAAAAAAAAAATAATAATAATAATTCTCTCTTAAATTGATCAATTAATTAATATTATATTGTTTTGTATAACGTTCGGAACTGTTGCATGTTAGTTTTTAAGTCATTTTAATAATTTTTATGTCACTTCATTCATGTCATCATCATTGTTTCTTATTTACTAAGCCGTGTATGTGTTGTGGAAATAAAGTTTTTTATCTATCTATCTATCTATCTCTGTTGAGAAGAATCCGGCAAAAAACTCAACGAGGTTTTTTTTTTAAAAACAGATTCACAATATTAATAAATTTTATCTTTATAATCACAAGTATTTAACAAAACTTTATTTTTAACACAGTATTTCGCTATTTGAAGGGATCGCTAATGCGGATCGGAATTATTTTCAAATATCCCTGTCCATGATATAATTATTGACTTTATAATAAGCCTTAGATATTAAATTATAAATTAAACTAGCTTTTGCCCGCGGCTCCGCCCGCGTGGTATTCGGTTATCGCGTGCTGTTCCCTCGGGAACTGTGCATTTTTCCGGGATAAAAAGTAGCCTATGTCACCCTCGGGCACATAAACTATCTCTATGCCAAAAAGCACGTCGATCCATCGCTCCGTTACGGCGTGAAAGACGGACAAACATACAAACACACTTTGCCCGTTCCACTGGTGACCATAGGGCTGGCTCTTTCCTCGGTCAACGTATTGGCATTGCCATATTTGCCATACAACGAGGAAACGCAGCCAGCTTTATGGGCACCCTCCCCAATAGTAGCGACTTGGGAGATATTTGTAAATATAGATTTTTAGGTTTAGAGTAAGTTAGTTATAGTTTTTTTTTTATTATTATTTATTTCTGTTAATTATTGTTACATATTATTTGTTTGTTTATAAATAAATTTCTAACACACTTTCGCATTTATAATATTAGTATATACTCGATGTCCGGATGGACATCGAGTGCTCGCGGAACCCTAGAAGCTCCGAACTTGCAATTTCTGGGTTATACCATAGCCACTGGACGGATTATGTAATGTTGTATTGGAACTAGTTCGTGTCTTCAGTACGCGCATGATTCGGGACATTTAAGGTTCCAGCCAATAGGGTACCCAACGGGACCTTAAATTTAAAAGTTGATACGTCCACTGTTGGGCACAGGCCTCTTCTCAGAACAAGAGGGCTTGGGCCGTAGTTCCCACCCGGGCCCAGTGCGGATTGGGAACTTTCACACGTACCATTGAATTGCTTCGCAGGATTGTGCACGTTTCCTCACGATGTTTTCCTGCACCGCAAAGCTCGTGGTAAATTTCGAATGTAATACGTGGTTTGGTTAATTTTTGGTTAAGTTTTTTTTCTTCTTTTACTTTGTATTGTATTTTGTTCTTTTACTTTGTATTCTCGATAGCCATCCAGTCAAATAAAAATATAACATCGCATTTGTGTGTGTCTCATTCCCGTGGGACTTTGGAAAATCCCGGAATAGAGATGATGACACCATTAAAAAATAATGCGAAGGCACAACTCCAGTAAAAAATCCGTTTTATTTTAGCCCTGAAAACTAGATTAATTTTCGATTTACTGTAAAATTAGATTTTTGTTGCTTTAAAATAAATAAATAGTTAGTTGATTGAGTTGCCGGATAATGACGTCATAATTCGTTATTGTCATTGAAAATCTATGGGAGAATTGTGTTTTGATAGCTCATAAAAAGTACGCCAGTTGATTGGTGGTGTCAACATCCCTATTGCAATTGAATGCCAGAGTTGAGGCAGAATTACCGGTTTTGGCCACCTAAAACCCGTTTTGGCCAGTTGAAATTTAGGGGCTGTTTCACCATCCATTGATTAGTGTTGACTGACGGTTAAATGTGATGCCGTCTCTATTTGTTTTGTTCGAATAGACGGAGACAGCATCACATTTAAACGTCAGTTAATGTATGTAAACTCTTTATTGTACAAAAGAAGAGAAACAAAACACAATTGACAAACTAATCAATACTCAGTCATATATAAAAAGTTATAGGTAGTATTAAAATAATATGTTCAGTGAGTTTTCAAAAGTATATACTGAAACTAATACATTTTGTAATGTTTTATTACTATAAATTTATTTCAACCGTATATTTACACAATAAACCGGATTGCTACTACCATCTTGCTCGCTAATCCTGCCGTGAAGCAGCAGTGCTTGCACTGTTGTGTTTCGGCGTGCAGAGTAGGACAGCCGGTGAAATTACTGGCACTTGAGGTATCCCATCTCAGGCCTCTAGGTTGGTAACGCATCTGCAACACCCCTGGTGTTGCAGATGTTTATGGGCGGTGGTGATCTCTTACCATCAGGAGACCCACTTGCTCGTTTCCCAACCAGTCGAATAAAAAAAAATGTTTAGTGAATTTTCAAAAGTTTATAAGTACTGAAACTAATAAATTTTGTAATGATTTATTACTATACATTTATTTCAAACGTTTATTTAAAAACAATAAATGGCCATAAACGGTAGGTACAGTGGCAACAAACGGTAGGTACTTCTGCCCTAATTATATACACGGGTGAAGCCGTGAGTAATAAATAACTAGTAAATTATATTTTCGGGGTAAAGATAATGAAGGTTTTTTTGTTTATTTTTAAAATAGTGACCGTAATTTGTCGGTTGCATAAAAAACAAAAGCAAATCAATTAGGCGGGAAAAGTGAAAGCGTTCAAACAATTCCTGAACTAAACAAAGATGGCCGATTACCGTGCAAACTTGTATTTTCATCCCGTAATAGCGCTAGTGTCTATCGTTAAACTTGAAAATAGTATGCGGGCGCGTTAGTTCCAATTTCGTCCACCGGCGTTGACATGTTGGTAGAATTTGACGTTGATTTTGGCGCGCTTTTGTTCAATTCGCGCGCTTTCTGCAGTTTTTTTCTTACGCAATGTTTTTGTTATGTGACCTACTTAAAGAAATGATTGTTGCATTGGAAGACTGAGAAAGTTTTGGCAGTTACAATAGTAGATTGTACAACAAGAGCATAAAACGAGCCATTTTACCCGAGGCGTTCATATAGCCACCCGAGCCGGTACGGCAAGGGTGGATAGACACGTCGAGGGGAAAATGGGTTTAATGCTCGAGTTTTACACTCTGCTTTTCACTTCGATGGCGAGGAAATGAAATAGCATCAGTGAAAACAATGATTGACTTTCTATGTATCTTTTATTTTTTTCATTATTTTATTATAATAATTCCATTATTTTAATTTTACTGATTTATTATGATTGATTATTATGATTGATTTTCAGTTTTATATAAATTAAAAATTATTTAAAAAATATATAGAAACTTTTTTCTTTGTGGCTGTTGACACCTGATTACCTTGGTCTTTAGTTAGTATTAGACGAAGATTTTATTTTATGCACTAGAGCATAAGAAGTCATTTTATGTCGCCTAGATACAGCATAAACACGAACTTTACGAGCATGAGAAGTGAAAAGGTATATTTTGTAGTTGGAACGCGGGAATGCTGCCGCCTTCTGGGCACAATGAACAGCGACGGTGGCCTAGGAGGGATTTTTATTTATAGGCAAGGGTCGAAAAAACGCCCGTCATTTTGAAAACATAACTCTTTTCCGTGCAGTAGAGACTTATAAATTTTGGTAAGTATAATAAATTTATAAAAATTAAATACTTACCTAACAATATTTTTTCATCTCTCCTGTTCGGAAAGTTTAATTTTCATGGGTAGATAGCCGGGTGGAAAAATGCGTTTTCTCCTCTAGGGTGGAAAGTATTTTTTTTTTTATTCTTCGGCTAGCCACGACATCGAAGATAATTGAGTTACGTCAATGACATTTTTTTCACGTTTCAGCATGGCCATCCAGATGCACGTCGTGACCAACTCGATTTTTTTTTTCATTTATAGTCGGCCATGGCAAGTGGCTAGTCGAAAAAGTACCGTTGGAGGTTGGATAGGTATAAGTAAATTCAATTTATTATTATTCTCGTTTTTTTGTAGTATTTTAGTTTCCTTACAGTCGAAATGAAAAGTAGTGTCTAACTCGGGTGAAATAACCCATTTCGCCTCGAACTATTAGAAATATCTCGGGTGAAATGGGTCACTTTCCACCCTTGGTTATCAATCTACTATTTATTAATACATATAAGGAAGTCTCTACTGTACAAAACAGGGTTACCTATGTTTTTAAAATGACGTGCGTATATCCGACCCTTGTTTATAGGTTAGGTTAGTTTTTTATTTTATTTTTTTGTACATAGTCATATTTTTCACTGTTCAATTATTGTGTTTTATTGCGTATATTGTTATAAATAAACTATGAACATATAGTTGGATCGGGTTTAAATTCGTAGGTATGTTATATTGCATGAATGAAAATATTTACTGTAGTAACAGTAAATGAGGTTTATCCTACTAATGTGTTACAAATGCGAAAATTTGTCAGTAAGTGTGTATGTTTGTTACTCCTTAACGCTAAAACGGCTGGCCGGATTTGGATAAAATGTGGTATGCAGATAGCTGGATATCATCACTACATAGTATAAAACAAAGTCGCTTTCTCTGTCCCTATATCCCTCTGTATGCTTAAATCTTTAAAACTACCCAACGGATTTTGATGCGGTTTTTTTTTAATAGATAGAGTGATCGAAGAGGAAGGTTTATATGTATAATAACATCCATCATCATATTTAGTATCAGCGTTGCACCCGTGCGAAACAGGGGCGGGTCGCTAGTTTGAAATAAAAGATAGTCTACTTTTTACCCCGATATTCCCACGGGATCCGGATAAATTTCGAAATCTCATTTGCAGGATCGAGTGATGAAATTTAGTGCTGTTGATTATAATCTAATCTATGTTTTGATTATTTGCTCATATAACAGGCGACACCCGGTATAACCCAACTAACCAACAAAAAGTCGGAAAACCCCCGACTTTGTCACTTCAAAGTTCAATATTTTCTCAAAAACGGCCTAACCTTAGATAATATAAGACTTATAATATAAGTCTTATAATATAAGTCTTATATTATCTAAGGGCCTAACCGATTTTTGCGTCGGGGGTTAAAACGTACGGACGCTTTTGGGCAATGCGAGCACCCTTCATTAATGCAATAACTATAAAATATTTATTTGGAGATAAGGACAAAAACTACGTCGATCACATCAATAAAACTCCAGTGATTAGATGTAGACTTTAATCAGAGTCAAAATATAACAAATTTAACAAAAAATGGTAGCCATTGCTTTTGACATTGACTCTTCATCTCAAGCACCTTGTTCAGTTTTTCTTTTATAATTATTGATCATCTAAAACAAATAAAGCAATGAAAACAAGCAAGCTAAGCGTTTAATAAACACAAAAACAAATAAATCGCTTTAATATGCCTAACGGGCATAGTAGGCACATGCTCACTTTGCCCTGCCCGCTTTGCCTTTTCGACCAAATCCACATTGTACTCGAGCCTATCTTCAAATATTTCGCGCACATTCAAGAACATTTTACCAAAACAAAGCTAAATAACTGTCAATACGTATCACAATTAACGTTTTTCAACTACGTCCTCACAAATCCGCAAAATCACGTAGGCACAAAATACAGATAGTTCAGAAGTCAATCTCCTGTATGTACTTCAGTTTTCATACCTACGCTCGGCGATCGCTCTAAGGTTGTCAACTATGGCTTATGCACCAAAAAACTATCGTGGTAGTGACACTCGTATCTAGGTGTTTGATTTATTGTTGAGAATGAAACGGGAAGAATGGAAATATAAATTAATAACTAAAATACTTTAACTTTAAAGTCATTTTAAACTTTCGTGATTCTCACTCATAGTCAGAATACCACCAACGGGACTTATCACGCTAACACACACAAGTAGACTAGTCATGACCACGGCGACTCCAATGTTGCCGAAACGTCGAGGTAAATATTACTTGCGTGTGTGTGTTAGCTTGATAAGTCCCGTTGGTGGTATTTTGACCATTTAATGTCACTGTTATATTATAAATTTGTCACAGAAAATATCTACGATTTTGTAATTGGAGAAATTCACGATTATTTAATTTAAACAACCGTCCACTGAACAGTTGTAATAACTTTTTTTGTTGCTCCATTATTGCACTAAAAAGTTCACAGACGCGTGTCTCAAGCGGATGGCACTCGCGCTCGCACTGGTCCCAACCGGGCCGAGATATCGTGTCCGTGAGCAGTGTCTGTGTGCGTTGCTCGAGCACACTTTATGGAGATTGACTTCTGAACTATCTAATTTATTGAATCAGGCGTTACTTTGCGGAGGTCCATATCAATGAACTAAAATAATTTCTTTGCTCACCCGCGACCTTGAGATAGCTAAGTCTATGCAAATTATGCGTGTTCATGCAGTTCCTCCACCTCCACACTGTAAGAACACACACAAATTACACAAACCCATCTATCACCACCACCACAACACACTGACGCGTTTCGAACTCAACCAGAGCTCATCTTCAGAGTGACACAACCGTACACCATGCTACCAGTTACCAGTACCATACCAGTACCATGGCAGTACCAGTAGCATGGTGTACGGTTGTGTCACTCTGAAGATGAGCTCTGGTTGAGTTCGAAACGCGTCAGTGTGTTGTGGTGGTGGTGATAGATGGGTTTGTGTAATTTGTGTGTGTTCTTACAGTGTGGAGGTGGAGGAACTGCATGAACACGCATAATTTGCATAGACTTAGCTATCTTAAGGTCGCGGGTGAGCAAAGAAATTATTTTAGTTCTGAACTATCTGTGTTTTGTGACGTAGCTAGATATCGATTCCGTAATTCGAGCAACGTAATTATCGTATCGTAAGGCCACCGGTTTACCGGTGGACTATACAGCAGAGGATTATTCAATGTATATTTAACGCTATATCATAGTAATAACCTGTAAATTACAGTGCTGTTTGTATGACCTCAAAATCGGAGCGAATTTCGCCCCGGAGCTGTAGGATATATGCATACATAATTTGCCGTTCTGGCTGTCGGTTTGTATCGGTGCGTAGCTATTGGGTAATGTTTTGCCATCGTTTTTAGGCTTCCGGAGCTGAAATAGTATCAATTCTAGAAAGCTGTAAATTTTAACGAATATATATGTAAAGTATGCCGACAAAAAAGTAAGGTAAAACATTTAAAAAAAAATTTTTGGAGTACCTCCCAGAGACGTAAAGTGGGGGTGATTTTTTTTCTCATCCAACCTTGTAGTGTGGGGTATCGTTGGACAGGTCTTTACAAACCACTAGGGGAATGCTAAAACAATTTTTCCATTTAGTGATTTGTTTGCGAAATATTCAACTTTAAAGTGCAAATTTTCATTATTTCATTGGGTGGGTGGAAAAAATTGAAAAAGTTCAGGATGGCAGTAAGTTTATCAAACTTTCAAGGAAAACTATAAAGGCTAAGTGTGCTTGAGAATTATTAGTAGTTTAAGAGTAAGTAGCAGCCTAAGGTATAAATTATACCTAAACTTGGAAGATTCCGTATAAAATACGAAATCCTTAGAAAAATATTACTTAATTTTTTCGTAATGGCTACGGAACCCTATTTTGGGCGTGTCCGACACGCTCTTGGCCGGTTTTTTATCTCATGAATCGTGATAGCTACATAGTTTTTACACATGATGTATTTCTGTTCTGTGCGTGCCGTTATAACAAAAAAAAAACACTAAAAACAGATTAAATTACATATTTAAGGGGGGTTCGAATACAACAAATGTGATTTTTTTTCAGTTTTTAGCTAGATATTAATAACGGCAACAGTTAGAGTTATATATTCACTTTAAAAATAAATAATTAAATTAAAATAACATAAATTTTAAGTGGGGCTCCCGTACAACAATAGTATTTTTTTTTTGCTAATGTCTAATGTTTTATAGATAATAGTACGGAACCCTTCGTGCGGGAGTCCAACTCGCACTTGGTTCGCAACCGGTTTTTACGTTTTTTATTAGGTATTTTATAGAAAGAAAAATTAAGAAAGTTACGCAGAAAATCAAAAAATGTAAGAAAACATAACTACCTACTATGTACCTGAAACTCTTCTAACATAACCTTACCACATTAAAATACAACCGCTAATATTAGAGATATCAAATTTGCCGCGGATTTTTTATGCAATAATAAAAATCAAAATAAATTAAATTAAATTATTGGGAATTCCAATTGAAATATTCAAGGCATCCCGTCATTACGGACATTTGATACGTAAGAATAACATATCGGTTTCTTTTTATCCCAAAATTCCCTCGGTCATGGGACAAAATGCCAAAATTTCAACCTTTAGTACTGGAGACGTGAAATTCAGCGCGAGTTTTTCTTTTGCAACATTTATGAAAGGGCACGTATTTGAATATCCATCATATTTTATCAATCGATATTAGAATTTTCGAAATTTTAGCATTCGATAATTATACCGTTCGATAATTTATACTTTCGACATTTTGAATTTCGACCTTATGATCGTTCGACATTTTGATTTTCGATATTTTAACCGTCGACATTACTTTAGGTATTTTAAATTTCGATATTCAAATACGTGCCCTAATGAAATTTACAATGTAATTTTTGGAAATTCCTACGTAAATTTTTACGAACTACCGGAGTTTCAATCCAATTGCTTGCTGCGAACTACTGATTTAACAAATTCAAAGAGGTTTAAATAACAAGATCACGATTTTTTTATATTAGAAAAAAACTATAAATATTGTACTCAAATTAACGTATTTAAGTTTTTTTTACGTAGTATTTACCTGCCAAGGAAAGGCGCCGTACGGTGTTTCCATCCCTCCGACGATTTTCGCGGTCCTCCTTGGATTGAAATCAACAGTCCTTGTACCACACTGCACTCTCTGCTTTACCGGTCCATGCACCACATTCTGGTTAAAATAATTGGTAGAAAAACTAGAAAACGCCTTCGAAGGGCGCGTCCTATTCTTATAAAACTCCATGTGGTTAACTCTATTTAAAAAATAATCTCCATTCGTCAAATTTATCGCGAAAATCACGATGAAGATCGAATACATTTTCATTTTCACTTGACACTTTATACGCGCCGTTAACTTTTTAAAGTTTTTTTTTAAAAGCGCGCGCTACTCACGAGATTCGAATTCAGAGTGAAGGATAACTTTTATGACCGGTGTTTTTTTTTAACGAGAGCAAGGCGCTTACAATGCCGATGTGTGTCAGTGGATCGGTCTTTGTTCGATTAAAAAAATACTATTGTCGATGGCTAATGAGGATCTAATTCGAAATAATGGTTTAAGGAATTCGATTTCTATTTTATCTGTGCTTATGGGTCAGGGAGGGAAAATAAAAACAAACATTGCAAAGTAAAGTTTGTGATTCGTTCGCGCTGTCATCGTTTAGCACAGTTATCTCCCATAATTAATGTTCTAGATTTAAAAAGTCCACTAAATATTAAAAAAAAATATTAGACAGCTAAAATGTATGGACACAAAAATTTGATTCTTACACTTGGTTTAAGCTTGACAGTTACGTTTTAACACTATTAAAACTAGCTAAAACCAAAAAGTCGTTTCTGGGAAAATGCATTTGTTTTAATAACAAAATTTTCAAATATGTTACCTACCAAACAGATACAAAGTTCAAATCTCTTGTCAAAAAGACATTATATAAATATACGGAGTATTACAAAATTAAAAAGATCTTGGACAGGGATGTTTTGAAATATTCAATTAATAATCTAAATAGGTATCGTATATCTGTTTTAAATAAAATACTTAATATTTCGGTGACTTTCTTGCCAGGTTTTTCTCAACAGAGGTTTTCCGAACCGTGATAGATTTTTTTGCCAGTCGTAAAGGTTCGTTATAGCCTATATTAAACCTAAACTAATAAAGAACGAAAGAAGAAAGAAGAAGATGGTTCCAACGGAAGACCAGCGTCGGCCGCAAGGTTGACATCATGCTGAGTTGGGACCATTTCGAGACAAAATTTGTTGATGTTTGTTGTTTTTCTTCCTCTTTAATTTGTAAAACGTCACGAATAAATGTTTTTCTTTCTTTCTTTCTTTCTTTAAAGATATTTCGACTTTGACTGCTTTTGACACTTAAGGCCTGTTTCACCACTTGCCGAGTTGCCGACTAAATTTAAGCGTTACATAAAAGTAATGCCGTCTTTATTTATTCGGACACAACAGACAGAGACCGCATCACATCTCTTAAAGTTAGTTGACAAGTGGTGAAAAAGGTCCTAAAACTATTTCATTACGACGGTGCTGGCTGAAAATCAACGCTGGAGCTTTATACCTAGGTCGTTATTCGTAGTACCTAGGTAATGCTACAGCATTATGCTGAGCCAGCGTCCGATTCGCAACCGCAATGACACTATACACTAAGTCGGTTCGATTTTTAGGGTTCCGTAGCCAAAATGGCAAAAACGGAACCCTTATAGTTTCGCCATGTCCGTCTGTCCGTCCGTCCGCGGCTTTGCTCAGGTACTATCAATGCTAGAAGACTGTAAATTTGCACGGATATATATGTAAACTTTGCCGACAAAACAGTACAATAAAAACAGTATAATAAAAAATTCAAAAAAAATTTAGTATCTCCCGTAGACCAAGGACGATCGTCCTTGCCATAAACGTAAAGTAGGGGTGATTTTTTTCTCATCCAATCTGGTAGTGTGGGGTATCGTTGGATAGGTCTTTTAAAGCATTAGGGGGTTGCTAAAACGATTTTTCGATTCAGTGATTCTTTTGCAAAATATTCAACTTTAAAGTGCAAATTTTCATTAAAATCGAACGTCCCCCCCTCTAAAATCTAAACCAGTGAGTGGAAAAATTAAAAAAAAATCAAGATGGTAGTAAGTATATCAAACTTACAAGCAAACTATATCGGTTAAGTTTTCTTGAGAATTATTAGTAGTTTAAGAGTAAATAGCAGTCTGAGGTACCTATAGAATATTCCGTACAAAATACGAAACCCTTAGAAAAACATTACTTAATTGTTTCGTAATGGCTACGGAACCCTATTTCGGGCATGTCCGACACGCTCTTGGCCGGTTTTTTTCCCATTATTTTCAGTTAATTGACCTTAGAATCCTTTAAGCATATTATTCGTTATAGAACTTTCCCTTTTGAAAATTAGCATACTAAACAAAAGTCGCCATTGTTTTGAGATATAATTATAATGGAACCATTCAATGTCAAACTTTCCTTTTTAAAGATACGTGCTTCGAATATAAAACAACATAATATTCAAGGTTATTCACACAAATGTTGAAGTATTTTAAAATCACATCTGTTATTATGTCGGTAATTCTATAATATAAAAATGAATCGCAAAATGTGTTGGTAAGCGCATAACTCGGGAACGACTGGTCCGATTTCGCTAATTCTTTTTTTATTGTGTTTGTTACTGTCAGGAGAAGGTTTTCATGGAAGAAAAAAAATACAACGGGGGCGAAGCCGCGGGCAACAGCTAGTTTTAGATAGAAACAAAATGCAGGGTAGGTAAGAGGCGGTCTTATCGCTTAGAAGCGATCTCTTACAGACGACCATTTGGATTCATTTGGATCACCGCAAGGTCCGTCTGGATTGCTACCACCATCTTGCTCGCTAATCCTACCGTGAAGTAGCAGTTCTTGCACTGTTGTGTTTCGGCGTGGAGAGTAAGACAGCCGGTGAAATTACTGGCACTTGAGGTATCCCATCTAAGGCCTCTAGGTTGGCAAAGCATCTGCAATACCCCTGGTTTTACAGATTTTTATGGGCGGTGGTGATCTCTTATCATCAGGAGACCCACTTGCACTTTTGTCATCCAGTCGATTAAAAAAAAAAATTTAAATAATAGAATAGAATAGAAATATTTTTATTCGGGCTTCGCACTTAAAATAGAACAGGGCAAATGAAAACAAAAAAGAAATACAATATGCGAAGGCACGTAACGGTCGCAGCTCAGCATAGTGTTAATAATATCCTACAACCTACTACTACTACTACTACTACTACTACTACTACTACTACTGCTACTACTACTACTACTAGTGTTAATTACCTACAGAACGCTGCCAAAGGCACTCCAAATACCAACCGTGTAATATTAACATAGATTTCTACAGATTAAAGGTTACATTTTCAAACTACGCATTAACTTGATTATATTGCGGAAAAAAACTAGATAAAGGCACCCACATTACTCGTATAAATCAAAGCATTATGCGCTTTTTAGGGTCCCATAGGCAGAATAGCGAAAAACCCTCGTCTTCATCCTCGTCTCGATCATGGCGCATAATGTGCCGAAATATCGAGTTTCGTTAAAATCAAGGTACGCGGAACAAAACTCTGATGTAGTTCAAAAATTAGTAATGACCGCTACAAAATATTGTGTAGCGAAAAGGTTTGTCTAGTCATACCGTAATTTCGGTCCGAATCATCATTTGTCCGAATTTTATTCCCACTGAAACCTTATATTTTTCTAAATATTTTAAATAGTCATCCTATAGAAAACTATAGGTTAGGTTAGGTTTATTTTATAAGAATTCTAAGCAATCATTGGATTCAGAGAAAAAAGAGTTATGACAAACGCTCGTTCTGACAAAAATTACATTTGGACTTTCGATAAGTGTAAGCCAATATGGGCCCGATTTTTTTGAAATCGAAAGCTAGTTTAATCGAAATGGTTCTTAGCTAAGCTTAATTAAAATCAGTCCAGACGTTAAAGAATTATTAAACTTTGAAATAAAAATGTCGATATTTCCGGCTTTTTTAAACTTAAACTAGTCCGCTAATGTTCGGAGCGTTCAGAGCTCGAAACAAAAGATCGGCTTTCTTTTTCTTTCTCCTTTGAATCTTGAGGGAAACGAAGATCACTGATGAATCCCGAGCGATATCAACATTCTGATTGTTTGTACAGTTTTGCTTAAGATTATGGCTGCAGAACCCTGCTATATGGTGCGCAGCGCCCTTGTTAATTTTAAATTCAGTTTACACCAGTTTAAAGTGATAACAGTGATTGAGACATTTGAATATTTATATCCTACTAATCCTACTAATATTATAAATGTGAAAGTTTGTGAGTGAGTGAGTGAGTGAGTATGTTTGTTACTTCTTCACGCTGAAACGGCTGGACGGATTTTGATGAAATTTGGCAAAAAATTAGTTTATAACTTAGGTTAAAACATAGGACACTTTTTATCCCGATATTCCTACGTGATAGGGATAAAATCTCAAAAAAACAAACGCTTGGCTTAGAGTCATGAAATTTGGTATGTAGATAGCTGGACGTCTGGAATAATACATAAGCGACTTTTTGACCCGATATTCCTACGGGATACCTAGGGATAAAATCTCGAAATACCTAGGGTTAAAGACCGAATAGTTTACGCGTGCGAAGCCGCGGGTAAAAGCTAGTTCATTATAACAGGATAAATGTTACAGAATATTCTACACGGATTTACCTATGAACTTGACCCAATTTTCCTAGATTGAAAATGAAAACCGGCCAAGAGCGTGTCGGACACGCTCGAAATAGGGTTCCGTAGCCATTACGAAAAAATTAAGCAGTATCCGCAAACCATTGATCTCGATAACGTTACCACAATCACCCTGTTTCTTAAAAGTCAAACTAATACACTTGGGCCATTATATTTAAATTTTCGCCCGCTTAAAGGTGTCCCAGTTACGGTATATTTACGGCATTTACATATTATCTATATCGTAACTTTGACCCACTGGTTAAGGCCGTTTTGCGATATTGTGTACATATTGACACACAGTAGCGTCTGCAGGACAGGCGCTGAAACGCTGAAAAATAAATCTATTGAAGAATAAGTCGTAGAAAAAAAAAAATACATTAAATAGAAAAGAATAACGAATTGTATAAAATACCGGTGTGGTGTCGGGTTAAAATTACACCTCACCATTTCTTCCGTGGATGTCGTAAGAGGCGACTGGGGATATAGGTTAAGGTACACCGTAGGCGACAGGCTAGCAACTATACCATGTTGTACCCTGAGTTTATCTCTCCAATTTCAACAAAATTTGGAATCAACAAATTTTTCTTAATAATTTTCGTAACAAAACGGACACATCCATACAATACAATACACAATACAATACAATACAATACAATACAATAGAATACAATAGTGATTAAGTGTTAAAAATAGTGAATGAGAGTTATACACTTTCTGCCAACAAACTGCCATGCAGTTTGGCAGAAGTTTATATTTTTAAGTATTTTTTTACTTGTATTCTTTTATTTGAGTAAATAAATAAATTAAATTAAATAAATAATATTTTAGGGACAAATCTGGAGACCCTGTTTTTATAGCTCGCAATCATAGACTGAGTCTACCTTCCAAATTTTGTTGAAATCAGAGAGATAACCTCAGGGTACAACCACAGTATATATATATAAGCTAAAGCAGTATGGAAGCTACGAACAAATCGGTACTGCAGTACCGCGAGACCCCCTCAGAGGCCGCGTAGAGCGCGCGTCTGTGTGTGTGTTCGTTTCGATCGTAGCTTCCATACTGCTTGAGCTTATATACTGGGTGATTCCGGGGTCATGAGCAGGAGTGAAAGGGGTGATGGGGACATTCACACTGAGCAACTTCTACTATGGGAACAGCTACGAAATCGCAAAAAAAACATCTAATCAAGAGATAATCGATCGCTAACTATCCGAAATGTATGGAATAGCAGATTTTTTTCTGCCATTTCGTGGCTAGTCCCATAGTAAAGGTTGCTCAGTGTGAATGTCCCCATCACCCCTTTCACTCCTGCTCATAACCCCGGAATCACCCAGTATATACTGTGAATGCCTGAAAACGCTCTAATTGTGACGTTCATCTAAACACATGCCTTTTCTGTATTTAGTACAGTGTAATTATCGCTACAAATCGCCGCAACACGGGGCGAAGTTGCATCAGAAAGATAACAACTAATTTGCATTCCCATTGATTGAATTTACTCATCCCTCCGCAACTGGGTAAAACCTCTTCACGTACTCTTAGTGTAAGTTTTCGGTTACAAAATACGTCTCGATTAGGCTTGTCGAATAAATATCGATACATCAATATATCGATATTTTCAATTTAATATATCGATATTTTTGGACGATATATTTCGTAATGACATATATCGATAGAAAATATCCAGTATCGAAAATTGTATCGAAAACGATATTTTTTTAATTCTTATGGCACTGAAGTCGCTGAAATCTGAAACTGTAGAAGATAGGAACGAACGAAAAATAAGAACTATATTTTCTATGACTGTTGAGTATTGTTTTGTTATGTTGCATGCATTGACATCTAAATTTGTTGCATGTATAATTTCGTGTAATAAAAAGGAATACTGGTAAAATACTTTAGTGAGTGTTTATTGAGATTTAATCGATATATCGATATTTTTCCTTTAGGTAATATATCGACGCTAATATTGATATTTTAATAAATATCGATATATCGATATTTTTTTTTTCATTTTCGACATCCCTAGTCTCGATCGCGTTCGCGTTAAAATCTCAATTTGTATGGAAACACGAACAGCGCCTCTAGCGGAACGTTTGCGATGTTCGTGTTTCCATACAAATTGAGATTTTAACGCGAACGCGATCGAGACGTATTTTGTAACCGAAAACTTACACTAAGGGTAACGGTCAAGTACGTTTACATTCTTCGACTACATCCGTCCCACTTTTAGCCACAGGGGACCATTTTTGACACCCGTCACAAAAAGAGGGGTGTGATAAGTTTGACTGCTGTGTGTGTCTGTGTGTCTGTCTGTTGCACCGTAGCTCCGTCGCGGACCGATTTGGATGCGGTTTTTTGTGAGATCTCATATTTTTAAATAAAAGCAGTTGTTATAGGTATCCAATAAAGCAAAGAAATAGAGATTAATACTTGATCATAATGTTATTTTTAACTGACTTCAAAAAAAGGAGAAGGTTATCAATTCGGTTGTATGTTTTTTTTTTCTATGTTTGTTACCTCAGAACTCCGTCATTTATTTGTGAACCGATTTAAAATTATTTTTTTGCGTTCGTCAACGAATGCTTTCAATTAGGTCCCATAAGCACCAAATCAGTATCTGATGATTGGATCCTAAGGAAAACAAGGGAACTCTTCAAATTTTGTAGGGACACCTATGGTAATTTTGATATATTTAGTAGTAACTCGTGCATTTGCTCTTGAAAATCATCATTTTGGTGAAGTGGAACTGATGATGAAGACCACAGTTGACCATCGGAGTTACTACTCAATAACAAGTATTTCATGGGTTGAATTTCAATTGCTTATACACGGGTCTCTATTGTATCCCATAAAATTTAAACTCCGATTTTAACAATCCATAACGTTATTCGTCATAATTTTTGCAAGTCATATTATCTTAAGTCATAATTTTAAACAGTATAAAGTGGAGTTCCGATTTTCGCAGGTCATAATTATTGTTAGTCATAAAATTGGTTAGTCAAAATATTCAATGTCCACATAGTATGCCATTCCATAATTTTAAAGGCAATAATCTATTTTAGTATAATTGTTATAAAGTCTATTTTCACAGGTCATAATGAATGATAGCCTCCTGATAAGTTAGACATAACATTTTTAACGTCATAATTTTAAAGGCAATAAACTATTTTAGTATAATTGTTATAAGGTCTATTTTCACAGGTCATAATGATTGATGTAAGAAGGTATTCAATTATTCGTATAAATTTTCTTGTGTACCAGTCGTAGTTCTAAGCTAACTAAACCTATTTTGAGTTTTTTAATCCATAGCGTTTCCGGGCTGCTATAAAGAAAATACCTAACATCGAACCTAACCTATCCGAGTCGCTTCTGCTCTGAACCGTCTTGATCGCTCACTTCGCTCGCTCGCACAAATCAAGTTGTTCTCAACATAATTTCTGTTAGTCATATTATCTAAAGTCGTAGATGAATTAGCACTTTCAAATGTTTTTTTTTATATTCGACTGGATGGCAAACGAGCAAGTGGGTCTCCTGATGGTAAGAGATCACCACCGCCCATAAACATCTGCAACACCAGGGATATTAAGATAAGGTTTTTTGTAGTCGTTTCTATTTTTTTTTTTTTTTTTGTTCCTATAAATACTTATTTGGATTTTGCATAGAACTTGCACTCATTTAGATCTCCATTCTTTTTGCGGCGAAGCCCACAGCTAAGCATAATTTTTGTATTGAACTTGACTCCCTTTTTTTTACATTTAGGTATGTTTCTGGTGAGATTTATTAATACGGACAGTGACTCATTTATCGACCTTGGATTTTACGACACAAACAAAAGATCGAGGTTTTATTCGAGGGCTTAAACAGTGCCGTAACTTACCACACTGTTTACGCGCAAGTGTGATGAAATGGTAAAGCACTTTCTTGGTCAATACAATACGTTCAGTGAACGACTGTTATTTCCGAAATCTAGTACATCAGGTCACACTTGTCCATATCATTTATCATTAAGAAATGATAATCTATTTACATAACTGTGATGATCGTGTTACTCATCGGCGATCCTCAGATCAAATAAAAAGTAAAGATTGAGCGCTGCGAACAACAAAGTAAGCCGGTCAAACTACACCAATCCGTGTGCTTACACAGTGGCACGCACACACTTGCAACCAAACAACACCAAAACCTTGTTACTTAGAAACGCATTCTCGTGGAGCACACTCATACGTTGCTAAGTAACAAGGTTTTGGTGTAGTTTGGTTGCAAGTGTGTGCGTGCCACTGTGTAAGCACACGGATTGGTGTGGTTTGACCGGCCTCACTTCGTTGTTCGCAGCGCTCTATCTTTACTTTTTATTTGATCTGAGCGGCGATCGTGATCGATTAATGTATGGTTAACGGTCGATAGTTATATTAATTCACCATTATTCATTGTTACACGATACAGCCTCACCGACAGTCTATTCAAACGCTCGTAAATAGGAAAAAAAAATGGAACCGACTACAAAAACCTTGAAAATAATTTTCTACTAGTTTAAGAGAAGTTTCCCTGCCGGCCGCGCGGCCGCGTTAGGTATTCGTTTGCGATATTGCTGTCTTCATCGCTCGAAAGCGCTCGCAGCCGTCCCCCCCATGCACATCCCCTCCCGCTTCTCCGCTTCCCGCTAATGTATATCGAGATAGCTGTAGGCTTTTCAAGATTTGGGCGGTTGAATTTTGGGTTTCGTTGTCCGCATATTATACGAAAAGTATAGCACAGAAATCAATGATATTTTACAATCAAGATCTTCTTTAAATTTTCTATGCCTGTGGTTCTCGTGCAAAGTTGACATCTTTTTTTTGTTGACTTTTGAGCTCCTGTAATTCCGATAGTACACATTTATATGAAAAGCCACCGGATTGCTACCACCATCTTGCTCGCTAGTCCTGCCGTAAAGCAGCACTGCTTGCTCTGTTGTATTTCGGCGTGGAGAGTAAGACAGCCGGTGAAATTCCTGGCACTTGAGGTATCCCATCTTAGGTCTAGGCTGGCAGCCCATCTGCAATCCCCCTGGTGTTGCAGATGTTTATGGGCGGTGGTGATCTCTTACCATCAGGAGACAAATTTGCTCGTTTGCCATCCAGTCGTAAAAAAAATACATACGTACGCGTCAAACACATAACCCTCCTTCTTCGCAGTCGCGTCCTATGCTCGTCTGCCTCCATAAGACGTGCCGCGTCCACACTTGCCCCATTTCGGATCCCCTGAATGCGCATTGTTAAGCTGGCGACACACTTTCGCGGTCGATTCATAAGAGTGACATTTAATGTTTAACTGTAATGGAGATCGCATCTCGATGCATACAATGCTGCGGTCGCAGGGGTCGGAAACGTTTCATAATAATATTGATTTAGAGAAGTCTCTTCGTTCCATTCTTCATACAAACGTAGTCCTGGTCTCATTTGAAAACTAGGCATCAGAAGTAGATGAAATTTTGCAAGTACAGACTAGACGTAATTATCTATGCCTCTCTGGTTTTTCAGATTTTTATATAAATTGTGTAATATCAGAATTGCAGGAGTTCAAAAGTCGACAAAAAAAAGATGACAACTTTGCATGAGAATTACAGACTAATAAAGCATTTTTACAAAACTCTAAAAAATTACAGGCATAGAAAATATAATGAAGATCTTGATTGTAAAATATCATTGATTTCTGTGCTATACTTTTCGTATAATATGAGGACAACGAAACCCAAAATTCAACCGCCCAAATCTTGAAAAGCTTAGAGCTATCTCGATATACATTAGCGGGAAGCGGCGAAGCGGGAGGGGATGGCTGTGAGCGCTTATGTCACGAGCGATAAAGACAGCAATATCCCAAACGAATACCTAGCGCGGCCGCGCGGCCGGTACGGAAACTTCTCTTAAGGGAACGCGTCAAAATAAATAAAGACAACGCTAGGCATCGTAAGGTTGGCAACGCATCTGCAATACCCCTGGTACCCCTGGTATTTCAGGTGTCTGTGGGCGGTGGTGATCTCTCACCATCAGGAGACCCACTTGCTCGTTTACCGTCCAGTCGAATAAAAAAAAAGATAAGTAGGTAATATTACTTAAACTCGCGAGAGACATAAGTATAGTTAAAATTACTTAGGGGCTGTTTCGCCATCCATTGAACGGGAACGCTCGATTTTAATGAAAATTTGCACTTTGAAGTTAAATATTTTGCAAACAAATCACTGAATCGAAAAAGGTAGGTAGTAGGTTTATAAGTTAGGTAGTTAGTTTATAATTAAGTTTAATCATGGTTTTATTTTCTTAAATTCTAGTACCTACTTCAATATAATATTGATAAAAAAATTCTACCAAAGGTTGCGGACTTCTGTTGAACGCGTTTTCCTGTTTGTTACCCACGGAACCCGACACTTTTACGTAATCGAACCGTAATCAAATTATGTGGACCATCAATTCCGAGAATCGCCAAACAAATAGGGTTCAAAATTTAATGAATCACTTTTACGATCTTTTATTTAACATTTGTATGTATGTACTAGCTTTTACCCGCGGCTTCGCACGCGTTATTAGTTCAAAATTTTATTCCTATCCCATGGGAACATCGGGATAAAAAGCAGCCTATGTTACTCCAGACGTCCAGCTACCTACATAGGTACCAAATTTCATGACTCGTAAGCCCAGCGGTTATTATTTCGAAACTTTATCCCTATCCCGTGGGAACATCGGGTTAAAAAGTAGCCTATGTGTTATTGCAGACGTCCAGGCTACCTACATACCAAATTTCATGACTCTAAGCTCAGCGGTTGTTATTTATAGATTTTATCCCTATCCCGTGGGAATATCGGGATAAAAAGTAACCTATGTTTTATTTCAGATGTGCATCTATCTACATACCAATATTCATCAAAATCCGTGAAGGAGTAACAAAAATACTCACTCACTCACTCACAAACTTTCGCATTTATAATATTTCTAGCTTTTGCCCGCGGCTCCGCCCGCGTAGTATTCGGTTATAGCGCGCTGTTCCCTCGGGAACTGTGCATTTTTCCGGGATAAAAAGTAGCCTATGTCACTCTCGGGCGATTTATTTACTAACGAGTTTTAGCCCGAGCAAGGCTCGGTCACCCAGGTACTACAATTCAACATCAAATGTTTTACATGTCCTGAGCAAATATTTCTTTCTTTGTTTATTTCTTCATTTCTTTCTTACTTCCTTCCTTCCTTCTTTTGTTTCTTTCCTTCTTTTTTTTTCAAAAACCGAACCACCATGACGGAACCACCATTCTAATATACGCACTTGATCGTTTGTTTATCCGTCTATCTATCCATCTAAATTAAAATAAACTTCAAAATGATTAAATACCTATCTTGTTCATGATTCATGACTGATGAAGACATGATTGAGTCATCATGGAATAATGTAATCGTGTTATCCGACGGTTGAAATGTCAGTGTGTCAGTGTAGCCGCGTGGCTTATTAACCGAACAAAACTGGTCAAGTGTGTGTCGGTCCATGCGCGGCGTAGGATGCTGTACCTGCTAATATGCGGCTATAGTAAAATTATATTTATAAAACACTAAGCGTATGCCCGCGACTTCGTCTGCGCGGACCTAGGTTATCGCGCGGTGGCGCCCTCTACCGGGATAAAAAGTATCCTATGTTGATCCTTGGGGCTTAAACTATCTCTACCAAATCTCATCAAAATTGGTTCAGCGGTTTCAACGTGAAAGCGTAACAGACAGACAGACACAGTTACTTTCGCATTTATAATATTAGTAGGGATTTTTAAAAAGCTTTTGCTCTGATGACCTAACCAACTTAGGAAAATTGTTTAGTTTAGTAAGTAGATAATATAACAGAGACACCGATATTCGATTCAGTGATTCGTTTGCAAAATATTAAACTTTAAAGTGAAAATCCCCCTCCCCCCCCTCTCAAAATCTTAACCGGTGGGTGGAAAAACTTGAAAAAATTCAGGATGGTAGTATTATCATACTTACAAGGAATACAATAACGGTTAAGTTTTCTTTAGAATTATTAGTAGTTTAAGAGTAAATAGCAGCCTAAGGTATAAAATATACCAAAACTTGGAATATTCCGTACAAAATACGAAATCCTTAGACAAATATTACTTTATTTTTTCGTAACGGCTACGGAACCCTATTTGGTGTGTCCGACACGCTCTTGGCCGGTTTTTAATACTTATTTTCCAAAGATTAGTAATATACTGGAAAACTCCACTCGTTTTATTGCTCCATGGAACACATGGTATGGTATACTGGCCTATATTATAGCGGTCGATGATTCCGATCGATATTACCATATCGTGATGACAAACAGTATTTGTAATGTGCTAAGTCATCCATACTTTAATATCACAGTGTGTGTGTTTGTATGTTTGTCCGTCTTTCTATCCGTCGAAACGGAGTGGATCGACGTGATTTTTGGCATGAAAATAATTTATGGGCCAGAGAGTGACATAGGCTACTTTTTATCCCGAAAAAGGCACAGTTCCCAGGGGCGAATCTGCTTAAAGGCTTTTTAGGCTGCAGCCTAGGGCCTCGTGGATACAGAGGGCCCCCAACCTGAACTGAAAATAATAGACGATATTGTTAATAATCATCATCATCATCATCATCATGTCAGCCGAAAGACGTCCACTGCTGGACATAGCCCAGGCAGCACACAAGTCATATAACTGGCCAACAATTTAACCTTACGCAGGGTTAAGCTTTATTATATATGTATAGAAGCTGTGTGTATTGCCAAGTTCTGTATTAAAGTTGTTTTTTGTTATGATAATGCTATTAGCTGAGTTACTTCTGTAATTTGCCGATTTTATTTCGTAAAGCTGAATAGTCATCATAAATAGACCTGTTACTCAAGAGTTTGTGTAACCTTTTGTATAACACTGGTATAAGATTCTATTATCCAGCAGAGTACTGAATAATTGAGGTTCTGTTCTCTTTTAGCTGTATTACACACCACATCTTGACAGTTACACAGCTGCTGTATAAAGTAGGGTGTGGTTCCTGTTATGAAGCATATAGTTAGTTAACAGAATTTAAGGTAGCTGTTATAACTACTTTATGCCGCTTTAAGTACGTAATTACTGTCAAGTGCAACTAACTGGGGCAAAAGCAAAAGTAACAGATTCTTATGCAGAAGTTGGCTGAGTATTCACGAAAAGTAGACATTTTTTAAGCTAGCAGAACTATTTTGCAATATTTGTCAGCATTTATGCGGCTAGTAGTAACCTACTATACTTACTTATTTATTCTGTACTACATTAATTACGTTAGTTGTAATTTTTAGTGTCGTAATACTTTTCTATATTGAATAAGTATTAACTAATAATAAATCTGAATATGATTAGAGCTAAAAAAACAAATAACAAATAGGTCTATACTGTGGGTTTTCATTTATTTTATGACTGAATCATAATTGTTTGATTTATATTACGAGTGTGTATGATTATAGAACAGTTATCGAAAATATGTTGTGGGCAGACCACTTTTAACCAGAGAACATCTGAATAAGTGGACACATAAGGTCTGTTATGCAGACATTAGACGAGGAGCCGCTGTGCAAGCAGACTTTATTCAGAATGAGCGTCGCCATAATGAATAACATAACCTATTAAATGATGAGAAATTTTATACTCGAAAACTCAATTATGATAACGAAATCGGTATAATATTCTTGTAAAAAGTATTTCAAGGTTACTTTTGAACCCTCAAATGGTATAAGAACATAAAAAATATTTCACTCGTAAAAACAAACCGACGACGAAATGTTGTTTATTTCTCAAAAACCTGGATTATCAGGTAGCGCGTAAAAATTTTGCACGAAATGTATATATGAATATACGGTAAAGTTGCATGCGCACCTACAATTTATTATTTCAAGCACAAATAAGCGTATAAAATTATTTACCTACTACACATCTGACATTAAAATTTGGCCATTTATTTTCTGCTGCTGTCACTCACCAAACAACGCGTGCACTTTTAATTTATTTTTGTGTTCGATTATGTCAACTTCAAATTTGATTACAATAAATTCTTGATAAATGTTCTGAAATAAGCTTAAAGCTGTGTATCATCTGAATATCTGAGCTTTGAAGGACTAAGCATATAGTTCATTCATCATTCATTCATCATTCATTCATCTTCTGGATAACAGAGCTGTAATACTTGCATAAAAGAACAAAATGCTTTTATGCAGAAGATACTCAGCTTGTCGTACAATTATTCAAAACTTATTCATGTGTTATATTGCTATTACTCAGCTATTAGCTGTATAATTTTGTGCCCAAATTGTTTGAGTAACGTCTGAGTAAGCGCTTAATCAGCTAATTACGGTAGTCTTATTCAGCAATTCGTTTCTGTGACTGCTATTATAAAAAACTTACTCAGAAGGTTTGTGCTGGCTGGGAGGCCTCCCCCAAGGCTCTCCACTCAGACCGGTCTTGTGCTTTTCGCATCCACCGCGATCCCGCGATCTTAGCCAGGTCGTCGCTCCATCTTGTTGGAGGCACCGACAGCTCGTCTCCCGGTCCGCGGACGCCATTCGAGAACCTTCTGACCCCATCGGCCATCAGTCCTGCGTGCAATGTGCCCCGCCCACTGCCACTTCAGTTTCGCAATTCTTCGGCCTATGTCAGTAACCTTAGTTCTACTGCGGATATCATCATTTCTGATTCTATCCCGCAGAGAAACCCCGAGCATAGCATAGTATTGTTAATAATAATTATCTCGAATTAAAAAAAAATCCTATCATGAGGTTTGAGCAATTAGGTAGGGCCCCAAAGCAGTATTAGCCCAGGGTCCTACAAATTCAAGACCCGCCCCTGACAATTCCCGAGGGGATAGCGCGTGATAACCGAATTTCACTCGGGCGAAGCCGACGAGAAAGACGGACAAACAAACACATACTTTCGCATTCAGGTGTAATATTAAGCATGGATTTTTTTTTAATGCAGTCGGGTTTAAGCCCTCGGTGCATTAAGCCCGGGTGTGATAAGTTTAAAGCCAACGTCTATCTGTATAATAAATAAATAAATAAATAAATAAATAAATATCACGGGACAATTCACACCAATTGACCTAGCCCCAAAGTAAGCTTAGCAAAGCTTGTGTTATGGGTACTAAGCAACGGATAAACATACTTATATAGATAAATACATACTTAAATACATATTAAACATCCAAGACCCGAGAACAAACATTCGTATTCATCATACAAATATTTGCCCCGGCCGGGATTCGAACCCGGGACCTCAGGCTTCGTAGTCAGGTACTCTAACCACTTGGCCATCCGGTCGATCCAACCGGTGTATGTATTGTGCCCTGGGCGAGATTTCGACGGCGCTCCCAACTTTTGTGAATTTTCTAGAAAGTAGGCTGTGGGCGGGGCATTGCTCGCAGGACTGATGGCCGATGGGGAGACGAGCTGTCAGTAGTCCTCCATCCAACAAGATAGAGCCACAGAATTATAATAGTACTAAACTAACGTACAGAATGGCCACGCTCCGCCCCGCACCGGTTCGAGTTACCCCACCCCTCAAGCGCAGATTGCAGGAAAACCGCAGGAAAGCAGTCGGGTGCGCGACGCGATGTATGTCGTAAAGTTTGGGAGCAATTATTTTGCGAAATGGTAACGGTACCCTACCTACTACTTCCTTTTTCTAAATAAATAATTATTTCTGAAATTATCGCGATTAATACATGAAATAACTACCTACCGAATAAATAGTTTATGTTTATAGCCGTATATCTATTGTAATTGAAAATAATAATGCTTAAATACACAGACAGATACATTTGAAGTAGGTTTAAATAAATAAGTAAGATTAACGATTACATTTATTTGCACATATCTAAGCCATACCTACATAAAAGTACCTTTAACTGTCATGGGTAGCACTTATACTATAGGGTTTTGCAATAGTCAGCCCTGTGTATCTTACGCACACATTGACGCGTGTACAGACGTCGTCGTGCCTGTGTAGATTCAAGAACGCGTATTTTGTACAGTCCGTGAGATCTTAAAAAAACCTTCGGATTTTAGAAGCATGCTTCGGGTATTGACGATGACACGCGATCGTGATACGCGGTTCTGTTCTGTTATCAACTTGCAAAACTTTTCAAAGTTACCGTAAAAAGTTATGTAAAGCATAACCATCAGTACAAAATGAACCTTACTATAATAATATTACGCTTCTTTATCTTTTTCTAATTTTAATACAATATGACTTTTTGTCATGATACAAATAAAACAAAATCAGCATTTTCGAATTCTTCCATCGTCAATTTAAATTGAGAACACCCCGCCTCAACACAGTACTTTTGTTTGGAATTATATAGAGCTGTTGTTATACTGTATCTACTTCTCTTGGGTATGTCAAATGAATTTTTTTGGTCTGCTTTCGTTTTATATTTTTTTTAATGCACTTTTCGATTTCCCCGTTGCTTCTATAACACGGTCTAGTACCTTATTAAAATATTTACGACCACTTTTTTCTTAAAAATTCAACTTATATACAAAATATTTATAAATATATTGTAATCAATTTCCAGTGATTGGCTATTTACAGACATACCCTGCTTAAGTTGACTCGCCATGGAAATCAATTTCCGAAAAATAACAAACTACCTAAATAAATATATGCAATTGGTGGTTTTAACTGCTCTATATACATCAATGAAAACACAACGAGTGCACTCTACGCGTGATGGATTGCTACTGAGTCAAAAAGACAATTGTCATTTTTAGGGTTCCGGAGCCAAAATGGCAAAAACGGAACCCTTATAGTTTCGCCATGTCTGTCTGTCTGTCTGTCTGTCTGTCTGTCTGTCTGTCTGTCCGTCTGTCTGTCTGTCTGTCTGTCCGTCCGCGGCTTTGCTCAGAGACTATCAATGCTAGAAAGCTGTAATTTTGCACGGATATATAAGTAAACTATGCCGACAAAACAGTACAATTAAAAATTCAAAAACAATTTTTTTTAGGGTACCTCCCATAGACGTAAAGTGGTGGTGATTTTTTTTTTCTCATCCAACCCTATAGTGTGGGGTATCGTTGGATAGGTATTTTAAAACCATTAGGGGTTTGCTAAAACGATTTTTCGATTCAGTCATTCGTTTGCGAAATATTCAACTTTAAAGTGCAAATTTTCATTAAAATCGAGCGTCCCCCCCCCTCTAAAATCTAAACCGGTGGATGGAAAAATTTGAAAAAATTCAGGATGGTGGTAAGTATATCAAACTTTCAAGGAAAACTATAATGGCTAAGTTTTCTTGAGAATTATTAGTAGTTTATGAGTAAATAGCAGCGTAAGGTATAAAATATACCTAAACTTGGAAGATTCCGTATAAAATACGAAATACTTAGAAAAATATTACTTAATTTTTTCGTAATGGCTACGGAACCCTATTCTGGGCGTGTCCGACACGCTCTTGGCCGGTTTTTACTAACGAATTCTTCCGATTTCCCCCGAAACCCGAAGGGTTTTCTAAAAGCTCACGGATTGTACTGCGTGGCCGCATTGTGGTACAATGTATATACATATTGATTCTGTTACCTATCTGTTTTATGGTCATGGTCACGGTGGGAAGCGATACCATGTGGCTTCGGGCAGTTGGTAATTGGGATAGTCTACGGTCCATAGTTCACCGTTGACCAGTTACCGTATCTCATTGTTTGTCTCACTCGCAACACCCACACCTCGTTAACAATACAATGCGTCTGCGACGACTATGATGTACTAACAAAGCAGAGGCGGCAGCTGAGATGCTATATATTCATTATCATTATTGAATTCAAACTCAAAACTTTTTAAATTACTTCAGTGATGAACTAAATGAATAATCTAATCAACAAAAAAATTTATAACAAAAAATTTAACCGACTACAAAAAACCATGAAAATAATTTTCTACCAGTCTGAAGTCGGTGCCTCAGCACGAGCCAGCAGGAGTGGACCTATAGTCACAAAACACAGATAGTTCAGATGGTTGTCTATTGTTTGACAGAAAGTTATAATGCCATAATTTCATTATCCCGAACTCCACATGCCCGAAACTTCATTTGCTCGAATGTTTCGTTTACCAGAAAATTTATTTGATATATTCTTATTTTCCCGAAACTTTGATGCCATAACGATACGAATGCAATACGTATTGTTTTCCATATTATTAAGTGCAAGAATATCATTTAATAGAATATTCAAACGCCATACCAAATATTGTTTCTTTCTGAATTCATCGTTGCTTGAATTGCTTTTTTCTATATTTATTTACACTGAGTAAAATGTAACAACTACATTATAACTTTTCCCCTTGTTGTATTGTTGTAATAAATATACGATGATTGATTAGAATTGCTTTTTTCTATAACTAATCCATCTATTACCTTATTCCTCTGAACAACTAATTTGACCTAAGTCTGGTAGGGGCCTAAACGACTGTCATAAATGTCGACGAAGCTCCGCTGCGCGGAGCTCCTATTCCGCGTGGTTGAGGCGCTTCGCGCCTTGTCGCAATTCTAACCTAACCTAACCTAACCTAAGTTTGATAGAAGCCTGAACGACTGTAATAAATGTCGACGGAGCTCCGCTGCGCGGAGCTCCTATTCCGCGTAGTTGAGATGTTGGTTTCTATTACTAATCTATCTATTATCTTTATTATCCGGGCTGTTATAAAAAAAAACCTAACTTCTGAACCTAACCTATCCGAGTCGCTTCTGCTCCGAACCGTCTAGCTCGCTCGCTTCGCTCGCTCGCACAAATCAAATGTCGCAATTCTAACCTAACCTAATCTATGTGATTAAAATTTACCTGATTCAAAGGCTTGTTTGACGTATGGGATTTATCAGTATATCCTCTTGATGTCAAAAATGATATTATGGCATGTGATACTTATGGATTACAATGATTATGAAAAATGAAATTATTGAAAGTAACTTTATGGGAAACAAAGATTCTGTCATTTGATTAATATGGTAAAAATGAGTAGTGATAATGAATTTATAGGAAACAAAATTATGACGTTTGTATATTATAGCACATGAAATTCGTGCAAATGAAGTTCGGTCAAGTAAAGGGATACCAGTTCGGTTATCAATCTCCATACAAGTGCGGTCGAGCAACGCACATATAGACACTGCTCACAGACACGATATGTCGGCCCCGTTTGGACCAGTGCGAACGCGAGTGCCATCCGCTTGAGACACTTAACTTTAGCTGAGTTAGAGCAAAAATAAAAGAATTTTGTTTATAATTTTTTATTAACAATAAAAAAACGTAACAGGTTGTCTTTCCGCCAGATTTTCAGAATTATCCAAGCAAAAAGTAGTAAGTAATAATGTTGACGAATATTACCTAGTTGCGGGCGGTCCATAAGTTTCTAATGGTTCTATATCGTAAACCGTTCTAATGTAATGATTGATGACAAATACAATGAAAACCAGCTTCTCAGTAAATTTATAAAATAAACCTAACCTAACCCATTCATGAGATGTTCTGGATTATTTATTTTAAAGTTTCAGGTGTTGACAAACATTACATTAGAACAAAATAACTTTAGACGATACGAGGGGCTTTGATTCTAATATGCAGATAGGTATATTCTACATTCGATACTCAAGTTTAATTGGCGTAAAGGACAAAATGCCTCTTCTGGGGGAGAGCCAAATTTTTTTTAAGAAAATTATTCGTAACTTTCTTTGTTGATCACCTACTACGAATGGGAGAGGATCGGGCTGCCAAGAGAGCGTACGTGGGACGACCGACTGGTCGCCGCCCGGTTGGGCGACCCAGGTACCGCTGGGAGGACAGTGTCCAAGCGGATCTGCGACGCCTTGAAGTCGACGACTGGCAAGAGGCTGCGCACGATCGGGGCAGATGGCATGCTCTCGTTTCGGAGGCCAAGACCCTCTTTGGGTCGCTGTGCCAATTTAGTTAGTTAGTTAGTTAGTTAGTTCTTTGTTGATCTATAACCGAATTAACTACTTGACAAGCTTGAACAGGGCTTTCGAAATGACGCCATTCTTCAAGTCGCTGATGGCTTGTTGATACTCTGATAGCTTGTAGGTCTTGACTCCGAGGTTTTCGTAGTTCAGATACCTGTAATTACAACGACATAAGTTAGCAACTCTCACTACGAAACTGGTGGAATATGGATGTTGATAATTATGATACTTTTTCTGAAGAAAGGTCGGGTCAGGAGTACTCTAAACCGACGTGCATGCATGAAAAGATTAATGAATGTAGAGGAAGCGAGAGTTGTATGCCAGAATCGTAGCAAGTGGAGGGATGTAGTCTCTGCCTACCCCGTTGGGAAAGAGGCGTGATTTTATGTATGTATGATACTACAATTTATTTATATACAAACAAACAATACAATACAATGATTAACTGAAATAAATAAAAAAAAGAACTAAAACTAACTTACTCTAAACCTAAAAATCTATATTTACAAATATCACCCAAGTCGTTGCTATTGGGCAGGGTGTCCATAAGGCTGGCTCCGTTTCCTCGTTGTATGGCAATGCCAATACGTTTGTGGGTATTTAAGTATGCATATCGACAGTTGAAAAGGAGAAATTGACTAAGCGACATTTTTTTAAGATAGTGAGATACATGTTGCAAGGAAATGATCAAAACAGGGATTTGATAAATTTCCTCAGGGATATGATCAAGTCCCGGTAGATGATAAAAATTGATGATTTGAACAAGTCTCCGAGCCGTTTTAGGAGAATGATAGAATTACAGCAATTTGATGAAACCCCTGAGCTGTTTTAGAGAAAGGATAAAACTAGTTAAGTATTTAAGTTAACTAGATTCGAACATTCGTATAAAAAAAAAAAAAAAAAAAAAAAATTACTAAACACGAGCTATCGGTAGGCCTCCAACAAGGTGGAGCGACGACCTGGTTAAGATCGCGGGATCGCGGTGGATACGGAAAGCACAAGACCGGTCTGAATGGAGAGCCATGGGGGAGGCCTATGTCCAGCAGTGGACGTCTTTCGGCTGACATGATGTGACTGTGATGATGATGATTACAGCTTACCTGTCACCCATGGCCTTGAGCCAACCAATGGCCTTGTTGAAGGTGAAAGGGTTGATCTTAATGCCAATGACTGTCAACTCCTTGTTGTAAATCTGGAACGGATTCAACCTGAAACAAAAAATATACAATACAATACAATAACTCTTTATTGCACACCAACATATAAGCAAACAATTACAGAAAACAGTTATATACATAGAGACTTTCTGAGGTAAGCAACGGGCGGCCTTATCGCTTCAAAAAAAAAAAAAAGATATAAAAAACTAAAATCAAGTAAATAAAAGCAAGGGGTTCTCTATCGTTTGCCCGAATTTCAAATGCCCGAATGTATCATTTTCTAGAATCTTGCAGGTTTTAGTAGGTGGTAGGACCTTGTGCAAGCTCCGCTCAGATTGCTACCACCATCTTGCTCGCTAATCCTGCCGTGAAGCAGTGCTTGCACTGTTGTGTTTCGGCGTGGAGAGTAAGACAGCCGGTGACATTACTGGCACTTGAGGTATCCCATCTTAGGCCTAGGTTGGCAACGCATCTGCAATCCCCATGTTGTTGCAAGTGTCAATAGGCGGTGGTGATCTCTTAACATCAGGAGATCCACTTGCTCGTTTTCCATCCAGTCGTATAAAAAAAAACACTTCGATTGCGAGAAAATGAAATAGCAACAGTTGAAACAATTGTTCACTTGCTAAGTACCTTTTATTTATGGGGGAGACCTAAGTCTTACGGCTAATATGATGATGATGATGATGAGTCCATGATGAATGATGATATTGATGATCAAGCGACATATTTGATGACTTACGCCGCCTGGTGAGTGGGAGGACAGCAGCCAAAAAGAACGTATTTTCCGCCGTGGTTCAGATGATTGAAGTTGAGCTCCATCACTTTACCAACACCTGATAACAAACAAACAATAATTATAAGCTTTTATTTAGTTTCACCCTAAATACTCAAAGGTTACATACACACAAGGCCACATACAGGTGGTAGAACCTTGTGCTAGGTCCACCCGGATTGCTACCACCATCTTGCTCGCTAATCCTGAGCTAAGCAGCAGTGCGTGCAGCAGTGTTTCGGCATGGAGAGTAAGACAGCCGATGAAATTACTGGCACTTGAGGTATCCCATCTTAGGCCTCTAGGTTGGCAACGCATTTGCAATACCCCTGGTGTTGCAGATATTTATCGGCGGTGGTGATCTCTTACCATCAGGAGACCCACTTGCTCGTTTGCCATCCTGTCAAATAAAAAAAAACCGGCCAAGAGCGTGTCCGACACGCCCAAAATAGGGTTCCGTAGCCATTACGAAAAAATTAAGTAATATTTTTCTAAGGATTTCGTATTTTATACGGAATCTTCCAAGTTTAGGTATATTTTATACCTTACGCTGCTATTTACTCATAAACTACTAATAATTCTCAAGCAAACTTAGCCGTTATAGTTTTCCTTGGAAGTTTGATATACTGAATTTTTTCAAATTTTTCCACCCACTGGTTTAGATTTTAGAGGTGGGGGACGCTCGATTTCAATGAAAATTTGCACTTTAAAGTTGAATATTTCGCAAACACATTACTGAATCGAAAAATTGTTTTAGCAAACCTCTAATGGTTTTAAAATACCTATCCAACGATACCCCACACTATAGGGTTGGATGAGAAAAAAAAATCACCGCCACTTTACGTCTATGGGAGGTACCCTAAAAAAAATTGTTTTTGAATTTTTAATTGTACTATTTTGTCGGCATAGTTTACTTATATATCCGTGCAAAATTACAGCTTTCTAGTATTGATAGTCCCTGAGCAAAGCCGCAGACGGACAGACAGACAGACATGGCGAAACTATAAGGGTTCCGTTTTTGCCATTTTGGCTCCGGAACCCTAAAAACTGCCTTCTGATTAGGTTTAGTGTGGGTATGTTTTTTCTTTTTCAACTGTTTATATATATTTTTTGTGGCAATAAATGATTTCTTTCTTTCTTTTACTTACCAGTGCAATCTATGATGACATCATACAATATGTCTTCTTTTGCGAGTACATCTGGGCTAACAAGCCTGTATCCGGTGTCTGAAATCAAAAATGCACTGTTGTATTTCTCTTAGATTTATTAGTTCTATAGACATAGCACACGTAAGAGCTTTTTAATGTGTACACTTCACAGATATAGTTTGCACTAGATAACGCAAACACCTCAATCTGTATGAAAACCAACCGTGTCACTTATTTATATCTACTGTAACGTCTCAATTCCCCGATGCCCGCGCAAAATCCATTCAAATGAGCCGCCCGCCCGCCCCAGTTTCAGTTTCAGTTTATTTATTCGAAAACAATTTACATTGTGTATGAATTAGTATTTAAATTACATCATTAAAAGAAAATATTACTATTGAATAATTATGTCATCTATAACCTATAACAATAAAAATGTAAAATACGGATTATAATACCTTAATAAAAAATGAAAAATAAACTATTTAATGTTACACCTACAAATGTACATTAATCAATTATGAGAATAAAAAATGTCAACAATAAATTAAAATACAAAACATAAACACATTAAAAGTCTAATATAAATTTACCTAAGCATGTACTCGTCCCGTAAGACGCCCGTAAGACTCGAGTCAGTCACTAGTCATGATTAGTCAGTTAGCGGTCAATCTTTGTATGGGGCCAACCCCGACGTTTGGTCGGGGCTTGGACACGCGTAGTAAATACATTTGCGTAATCTAGTGTAATCTGTGGCACACTTACTTAATTTTTTTACGGTCTCCAGTCTGGACTTGTTCATTTCAGACACCGTCACTTCCCTGTGCCCTTGAAGATGGAGCGCTGTCACCCACAGGTTGCCTGGAAGAAAGATTGCATAGTCAGTTAGCTTCATTCAGATTATACCTATCGCCATTCATGAAGACGCGTGATTTTGTCAAAATTAGACATTAATTACATTGTAATAAGAACCACGGCACGCGTCACCGTGAATGACCTATATTTGTCTGCGGCTGTTCGATAAATCCCGAAATCACGAAATTCCTAGGCATATCGTAAAATAGCGCCATTTTATGATATGCCTAAAAGTTGACTAGGCATATCACGATGTGCCTGAGAAACAATACGGCAGATCGATTAGAGCAACGCATTCGTCGATATTCCTAGCTATATACCGGGCACGCACATCGTGATATGCTGAAGAAAAGAATTTAGGTACGACGAGCAAAGCGAGGAGTGTTTAGTATGAATTGTGACCACTTTGACGAAGTGCCAGAACCGTTATGACGGCGTTTCATGATATGCCTAGGAATTTCATGATCTGCCTAAACGTCACTAGGCAAATCGTTAAACGGTGAGTTTTCACGAAATGGCGCCATGAATCGATCTTACAAAAATCGAATCGTATCAAAAATCGGTTCAAATTTTTTATTTATTTTGATAAATAAAACACATTATAAACATTAAATCTGGCCACATATCCATACTTAATATACTTACAAATATTATAAATGCGAAAGTGTATTTTTATGTTTGTGTGTTTGTCCGTCTTTCACGCCGTAACGGAGCGACGGATCGACGCGATTTTTGGCAAAGAGATAGTTTATGGGCCCGAGAGTGAGAGCTATGGCGTGAAAGACGAACAAACACACAAACATACAAACACTCTTTAGCATTTATAATATTAGTATCGATTCAAAAAATCGCTATATCGCATCCAATTGAATCGATATAAAAATCGAATCATAACGTGCATCCCTAATCGCTCTTTTCCTTGAACTTGGTGGGGCACACTGTCACGTCTTGATTATTAAATAACAACATGGATAAGATAGTTAACAGATTATTTCATAAAGTTAAGCTAATCCCTCTTTATCTATAAATACTCGCGCCAAACTGTTATTATTTTATCTCAGCAGATAAAATTGCTAAGTCTGTTTGTTATTGCCGCGCGTTTCTGCAATTGTCACCATGACATTTCTATTTGTCTTTTTAGGTTTCCTTACCTAAAAAATCGGAACGTATAAACTTCGTCACTGACAGTTTTGACGAATTTAATGTTACATTTTATGTTGAAAACCATCTAGCCAAATAAATGGACATACATACTCACAAATATACATACATACGGTCGAGAAACATAACCCTCCTTTGGGCAGTCGGACAAAAAGAGCTTTTTAATGTGTACACTTCACAGATATAGACTACACTAGATAACGCAAACAACTCAATCAGTATGACAACCAACCGTGTCACTTATGTGACTGTCACTGTGACGTCTCAAGAGCGAATTAGCGATGTGAATTCCCCGATATCCGCGTAAAATCGATTCAAATGCGTCGCCCGCTCGCCGTGGGGCTCGAGTCAGTCACAAGAGTCATGATTAGTCAGTTAACGGTCAGTCTTTGTGTGGGGCCAACTCCGACGTTTGTTCGGGGTTCGGAAACGCGAAATAGATGCATTTGGGTAATCTAGTGTAATTTATATCTGTGGTATTGGTATAGGAAACTCACCGATAATGCCGGCTCCCACTATGAGGATCTTCTCTCCCACCTGGAGAGGGGATGCACGGTCGAAGCCATGGGCTACGCAGGAATACGGCTCACACAGACCACCTGGGAAGAGGTAGCATTATTATTAATAATAATAGTAAACTTCTTTATTTAGGCATTTTTTGAAACCCATACAATTTACAAGTTAAAAATTAAAATTAAAAATCACAATCAATACATACATGACGTCATAATCATTAACATTTCATTACATTACATTAAATCATAATACTGAATTAAATAAATAAACAAATAAAAGTCAAATTAAATAATTAAAATGTGTATAATATGTATTTCAGTATTTATTTACATATCTATATTTAAGTATGTTTATACGTTGCCTAGTGTCCATAGTACAAGCTTTGCTTAGTTTGGGACTAGGTCAATTGGTGTCAAGTGTCCCATGATATTTATTTATTTATTTTATTTAAAATGGTAAAATGAACATGCAATTAAAATTATAATTAAAATTAAATTTAAAGTTACAATTTAACATGTCCTAAGTCATTACACGCGCAGGATCGAAAATTAAATATCATTGCCAAAGTAGCAAGTCGCACTGACTACCTTTACAATAGTGTTTACCGACTCGATCACTCTCGCAACAAAAGACCAGTGTCTTTTTCTAATCTTAGACGACCAGATGGCCTAGTGGTTCGAGAACCTGACTACGAAGCTTGAGGTCCCGGGTTCGATTCGAGATATTTGTATAAAAAATACGAATGTTTGTTCTCGGGTCTTGGGTGTTTAATATGTAATTAAGTATTTATCTATCTATAGATATATTTATTTATCCCATAATTCAAATAATTAATCACAAATTCATACAACCACAGAACATAAATAAACAAAATACAATAAACTTAAAACTATCTATCTATATAATTATATTTATCCGTTGCTTAGTACCCATAACACAAGCTTTGCTAAGCTTACTTTGCGACTAGGTCAATTAGTGTGAACTGACCCGTGATATTTCTTTATTTTATTATTTATTTATTATTAATAACCGCGTAAAAGTCGTCCACCCTATTCACGGCAAACATGCCAGACGCGCGTATTGAAGTCTGCTTATCTTTAACCGACGAAAAAAACGGAGGAGGCTCTCAACCCGACCAGGGGCGGATCTTGAATTTGTGGAGCACTGTGCTAATACTGTTTAGGGGCCCTACCTAATTACTCAAACCTCATTTTTTTTATTCTATATAAATTTTATTATTGACAATATCGTCTATTGTTTTCAGTTCAGGTTGGGGGCCCTCTGTATCCACGGCGCCCTGGGCTGCAGCCCAAAAAGCCTTTAAGTAGATCCGCCCCTGAAGCCGACGCATAAACATTTTTTTTTATTCGACTGGAAGGCAAACGAGCAAGTGGGTCTCCTGGTGGTAAGAGATCACCACCGCCCATAAACATCTGCAACACCAGGGGTATTGCAGATGCGGAGCAATAATGAACTATTGCTTTTCCGTTCTTCCGGCGGTTATTTTTTTTTACAAGTTATTTAACTTGCAATTTTCGTATGTATGTAAGTAAATCCAAGTTTTCTAAGTTATTCAGGTTATTAGTGGTACCTACGGAACCGTACACAATGCGTTACCGTTACCCGATACTTGACCGGTTTTCTCATGAACCACGGATCTCTAAAGACGATTATGCAATATTTATGTGGAAAACTTCTTTGTTTTCTGTTATCTTAACCCAAAGGTCATATATGTTGATAAAACATACACGTATACTTTTATCAGTGTTACTGATGCTATGCTATCGTGTTTTGTAACAGCCAATGAGGGAGCTCCATTAGCAACATTAATTATTTAATGTATACCTACTATTAGGTCACATTGACCTAGAATTTAAGTATAGAATAATCTGGCGGTAATAATGACTTTTTAAAACCTACTTGGGAATTTTTAAACCGGCCAAGAGCGTGTCAGATACGCCCGAAATAGGGTTCCGTAGCCATTACGAAAAAATTAAGCAATACGAGTATATGTACGGAATATTCCAAGTTTAGGTATATTTTATATTAGGCTGCTATTGATTCTTAAACTACTAATAATTCTCAAGGAAACTTAACTGTTATAGTTTTTCTTTGTAAGTACGATATACTTACTATTATCCTGAATTTTTAATTTTCCACTAACCGGTTTAGATTTTTGAAGGGAGGACGACGCTCGGTTTTAATGAAAATTTTGCGCTTTAAAGTTGAATATTTTGCAAACGAATCACTGAATCGAAAAATTGTTTGAGCAACCCCCTAATGGTTTTAAAAGACCTATCCAACGACACCCCACACTACAAGGTTGGATGGAAAAAAACACCGTAGGTACTTTAACTACGTCCATCTCAAAATATAATTTTTTGTTTGTACCGTTTTGTTTGTCGGCATAGTCTACATATATATTCGTGCAAAATTATAGCTTTCTAGCATTGATAGTCCCTGAGCAAAGCCACGGACGGACAGTCATGGCGAAACTATAAGGGTTCCGTTTTTGCCATTTTGTCCATTCCAACAAATAGAGAATCAACTCAAAGTAATGCGCCATTTTAAATTTGGACTCAATGGGGGCTTCGCGAATGAATTTTCCGCTAGAGGCGCTAGTGTAGCGTGAGGTCAACGAAATGTCAAATCTCATAGTTTTTGGGTGAGCTACGCGGGTTTATTTACAATTAGAATAATTTTGTGAATATTTTGCATTATCTGAAATTAATTATGGCAATTATGCGATAAGGGGCAATGAACGTCTGTAATTTGAGACAGTTTTGTCTTTCGAAAACTTTTGTCCTCCCTTTTTTCCGAACAAAACGGAATTATGCAATACTGTGGTTGCTCGATATGTTTATGGTACTGTTTTACGATGTATTAAATATGATTTTTAAAAACCTCACGCAACAGTGGCGCCATCATCAAAAAACGATAGCCCTCATTTAGTTTGTGTGACATTAAAATGTATGATCTGAGAATGCGTGTGTTATAAAATCCATTCAGACACATTTTTGGTGCCATTTCAAATACGAACGTCGAACTTACTTGAAATTTACCATACTTGTAAATTGCGTGACAATACAATAATCTGGTAATGAAATCCTGGTGGATCGTCTCCGCAGGACGGAACTCTTCAACGGTTAATGGCATCGATTTGAAATTCGGTATGCCAATTTAGTTTGAGTGACATTGTAAGTAAAAATATTTTTTTTACCAGAAACTTATTTCTTTCTTATTTATTTCGATCAAATCGGTCATTCTGAAGAAAGATCGGATCAGGAGTACTCTAAACCGACGTGCATGCATGAAAAGATTGATGAATGTAGAGAAAGCGAGTTGCCAGAATCGTAGCAAGTGGAAGGACGTAGTCTCTGCCTACCCCGTTAGGAAAGAGGCGTGATTTTATGTATGTATGTTAATTTTCATCTCTCCTCTTCGGAAAGTTTAATTTTCATGGGTAGATAGCCGGGTGGAAAATTGCGTTTTCTCCTCTAGGGTGGAAAGTATTTTTTTTTTAATTTTTCGGGTAGCCACGAGTTACGACAATGAAATTTTTTTTACACGTTTCGGCATGGCCATCTAGATGCACGTCGTGACCAACTCGATTTTTTTTTATAGTTGGCCAGTCGAAAATGTACCGTTGGAGGTTGGATAGGTATAAGTAAATTCAATTTATTATTATTCTCGTTTTTTGTAGTATTTTAGTTTCCTCACAGTCGAAATGAAAAGTAGAGTGTCTAACTCGGGTGAAATAACGCATTTCCCCTCGAACTATTGGCGCTGTCACTTCGTTCGAGCGCCAGAAATATCTCGGGTGAAATGGGTCACTTTCCACCCTTGGTTATCAATGTACTATTCTTTCTTACTTACCCTGTTCTGTAGTAATTCCATCAGGCAGCGCGTACACGTTGGTTTGAGGGCACAGTACATATTCGGCCCAGCCTCCATCCCTCCAGATACCGATGGTATTGTTGATGCCAGCCACCAAGCAGTACTGGTATTTACCGCTACGGCAGAAGTCGCAAATGTGACAGGCACTGGAATATACAAATGTTATGTATAACTAGCGTTTACCCGCGGCTTCGCACGCGTAAATCATTCATTAGATACAGGAGTTGAATTGAAATTCCGGGATTTAATTAAATTCCCGTGGGAATTCCCTCAAATTAATCATGGTTTTCATTGAAGTTAAATTAAAACGCCCTTGCCAAATTTCATGATTCTAAACCCAGCGGTTGTTATTTCGAGATTTTATCCCGTGGGAATATCGGAATAAAAGGTATCCTTTATTTTAATCCAGGTTATATACTAACTTTTTATTAAATTTCATCCAAATCCGTCTTGCCGTTTCAGCGTGAAGAAGTAACAAACATACTCACTCACTCACTCACTCACAAACTTTCACATTTAAAATATTAGTAGGATGCTTTTCATTATATTCGTTAGGTTAGGTTTTACGTTGTCTTACAGACATTTTAATAGAATTTCGTTTCACAGATTTTTTTCTCATATTATTGTTTCATAGAATAATCAATACGCAGAACACTTACTTTATAGAAATTTAAATCAATGATTTTAGTTACAAATTAAATTTATTCATTACATATTCATATTATACTGGTATAACAAATCGAATACTCGATGTTCTCATATTATTTATACCTTCAATTAATCCGATTTTTTTTTCTATCTATATAATGTTTTTATTGATAAAAGAAACTAAATAATATACACACTGAATATTAAACATAACTTTCTAACAATAACTTAAAATAAAATAAAAATTTAACCTAAAACTAAAACAAATTGTCCAAAGAGTACCCCTTAGGCAAGGTCCCGAAGATGCTGGCAGCGATTTATTTTCAGCAGGGCTCCTACGAAACTCGAAACTCGAAGCTCGTGTCGTGCGGTCCCTCTGACACTTATACGAGAGCGAGAGGGACGGTACGACACAAACTTCGAGTTTCGAGTTTATTTTGTTTTATTTTAGTTTCATAGTAGCCCTGCTGGTGAGGTCGCAGTTCTAACCTAACCTAAGATACTTTTTGGTAGCGAATTCTGACCTATTCTGATGGATCTCGGTCAAAATGAACTTATAATAAGATAAGACCCAAAAAAATAACAACATCAAACAGAAGAAATACGACAATAAGGAATTTACTTACTTTTCTGTCAAGAAGGGGGCGGAGAATGAAATGTATTTTTTTAACTTTTAACTTTTTTTTTTTAACTTTGGGCCCGTGGTCGTCTCAAACAAAAAAACTTTGTAAGGAGTTGTCCACAAGGTTGGTCCTTGCCAGTGGTGATCTCAGGGCTGGCTCCTACTTTGCCCAACGGCTAAGTCTCGCGATCCAGCGTGGCAATGCTGCAAGTATCCTGGGATCCTTGCCGCGGGTCAACTGCGATAGCTTGTATTTTTAAATTATAGTTTTATTCTCTTACTTTTTTGTTAATATTTCTAATTTAATGTGTTAAATTTTTAGTTGCTATTATTTTGTCAGTTTAGTTATGATGTATATATTGTGTTAGTTTAGTTTATTATTTTTATACCTTTAAGTAAGTATATAAATCTATGGAGAATGAATAAGTTTTTGGTAAAAAAAAAATATTTTTAATAAAAACTTTTTTTGCTGACTATACTTGTACTCTCCAAATTCCAAGTCGATGCTATTAACTGTTGAAGAGTTCCATCCTGTGCAGACGATCCTGGCCGGACTACCAGTACCCTTAGTGTAAGTTTTCGGTTACAAAATACGTCTCGATCGCGTTAAAATCTCAATTTGTATGAAAGCACGAACAGCGCCTCTAGCGGAACGTTTGCGATGTTCGTGTTACCATACAAATTGAGATTTTAACGCGAACGCGATCGAGACGTATTTTGCAATCGAAAACTTACACTAGGGGTACACTACAGGATGTCACTACCGGATTTGGGGTTTAACTGTTTCAAAAATGATTAAACTGATCGAGTGTTGCCATATATGCTTCCAGGTTAAAAGTTTACTCCTTCCGCTGGCGTTCGTGTCGTCATAGTATCTTGTATTTATGTTTTACCTAGTTTTTAAATAGGTCCCACTGAAAAACAGCGTTTCGACTTGCCGTAACATCATGCTGAGCGGGGCCCACTTTATACTGTTCGATGTTATTTTTAATTCTTTCCATCTAATGTATTTTTATGTGTATCGAATATGTATAAATGAATGTTTCTCTCACTCTCTTTCTCTCTCATTTCACAATTACCTGTTGGGATCAACGACGACCTTCTGCCCGACTTTAAAGACGGAGGCTTTGCCGACTTCAGTGATGATACCGCTGAACTCGTGGCCCATCGCCAGAGGGCGCTCCTTGCTGGCCGGGAACTCTCCCTGTAACAGTTGACTGTTAAGCATTTTTAGGGTTCCGTAGCCAAAATGGCAAAAAAACCCTTACCCCAATCCCACTAATTTTAATCATGAAACTACCGTGAGTCTCACTTATATTAAATGACTAGCTTTTGCCCGCAGCTCCGCCCGCGTGGTATTCGGTTATCGCGCGCTGTTCCCTCGGGATCTGTGCATTTTTCCGGGATAAAAAGTAGCCTATATCACTCTCGGGCCCATAAACTATCTCCATGCCAAAAATCACGTCGATCCGTCGCTCCGTTACGGCGTGAAAGACGGACAAACATACAAACATACAAACACAATTTGACATTTATAATATTAGTATGGATATGGATAGTATATTAAATGCCTAAATGCCAAGTTTCATAGTTTTATCTTCGACAGCGGCAAACTTCCACCATATAAACTTTCACCCCCTATTTTAACCCCTTAAAGCCTCTTTTTCGCAATAAAAGATAGCCTATGTCCTTTCCCAAGGTCTATTCTATCTCTGTACCGAATTTCATCCAAATCGGTTCAGCGGTTTTGGCGTGAAAGCGTAACAGACAGACAGACAGACAGACAGAGTTACTTTCGCATTTATAATATTATAGTATGGATATTGTAACGGATAACTCTCGTATTAAATCGAGTTTAGCTTGACATGTTTCGGACTATTTCGAAACCCTTCTTCTAAGGACTAAACTCGATTTAAGACGTGAGTTATCCGTTATAAAAATCATTTAATCCCACTAATATTATAAATGCGTAAGTTTGTTTGTTTATTTGTTACTTCATCACGTCTAAACTGCTGAACCGACTTAGATTAAATTAGGTATACAGATATAGTTTAAGCCCCGGGGCAGGATATAGGATAATTTTTATCCCGGTAAATTGCAGAGCTTCAAAATTCTCGGTATTGGGTCCCGACTTCAAGCATGTACTAACAAACTTGGAAAATTGTAAAAAAACTGGCCAAGAGCGTGACGGACACGCGCAAGATACGGTTCTGTAGCCATTACGATAAAATGAAGTAGGTCCAGTTTGAATTTGAATTTTTTTAGTAAAGACTTGTCTAGGAGGTTAGTTTTGGCCTCGGGGGACTCTAGAGCTGGCGGTTACCTCGCGCAAAGAATAGGGATAGCTATACAAAGAGGTAATTCAGCCTGCGTTCTAGGGTCCATGCCAGTGACATATCTTGACGAGTTGTTTGCCTTATAAAATAATGCTACCTAGGTTTCTGTTTTAAAAAAAATAATATTATCCTCTTTAATTTTTTACCTAAAAATAACTTAACTAAACTTACCCACATAAAATAAAATAAAAACTTACATAAAATAAAATTTAACCTAAAGCTAAAACAAATTGTCTTAAGAGTACCCCTTAGACAAGGTCCCGAAGATGCTGGCAGCGTTTCATCTTTGAATAGCTAGACTAACCCCCTTATTCATAAAACTTAACAAGCCTATGTTAACTAACAAATGCTTTGTCCCTTTCTAACAAATACAAATGTCGAAGTGACAGATAAGGACAAACGAATTTTAGCGGCATTTTAACTAAAATAGGTTTGATTGTCGTTTATGAATAAGGGGGTAAGTCTTTGTCCGAGGAAGCTGCCAGCTCTTCGGTCACCTGTGACGTCTACTAATCTTTTAGAAATTTCCTTAAATTTTTTTGACCTAAATATTTTTTACCTGAATGATGTGCAAGTCAGTCCCGCAGATCCCGGAGTATTCCACCTTGACGATCACATCAGTGTCATTCACGATCTTCGGAATGGGGTAGTCCTTCACATACTTTAGTGTGAGTTCTTTACCGTTGAATACTACAGCCTCCATGTTTAAATCTAAAAAGAAAGGGTCCATATTGGCTCGCATACTTATTAGAAGTCCGAATGTAATGTTTGTCAGAACGATCGTTTGTCAGAACGATCGTTTGTCAGAACGATCATTTGTCAGAACTCTTTTTTCTCTGAATTCAATAATTGTTCAGAATTCTTATAAAACAAACCTAAACTAACCTGTAGTTTTCTATAGGATGACCATTTAAAAATTTCAGAAAACTGTAAGTAACAAGAAGCTTTAAGTTAATGATTTTTTCCAACTGATCTGATGCTGAAGCCAGAAGGTAAGCAACGGAAATATGTTATTATACAACGTAACTTAGTCGTGCTTGGGCTTAATCGAATCGTTGTGAGATGTACTTTGGCTACGAATCACTAAAAAGTGAGAAAAAAAATAACAAAAAAGTAAAACCGACTAAAAATAAAAATAAAAATAAAATAACAAAAAATGGAACCGACTACAAAACCCTTGAAAATATTTTTCTAGGTACCAGCTAGCTCGAAGTCGGTGACTCAGCACGACCCAGCAGGAGTGATTGAAACCCATTGTATGTAAGTAAAATAGACGCCAATTGCTCCACTCCTGTTGGGTCGTGCTGAGTGAGAAAAATATTTTCAAGGGTTTTGTAGTCGGTTCGATTTTTTAGAATAGAATAGAATAGAATAGAAAAACGCTTATTCACACATTTCACAAATTACATAAAAATAAATACACAAAATAAACAAATTATTATTATTATAATAATAAAAAATAATAATAAATTAATAATAAATTATATATAAATTATTATTATTATAATAATTATTATTATTATTATTATTATAATTTTTTGTTATTTTTTTATTTTTTTCGAGTCGGTTTTACTTTTATGTTAAAAAAAAATTGTAACTAAGAAACCCCGTACATCCCGGTATTATTATTATTTAAATTTTTTTCTTTAATTTTATACTGTAGTTTTTAAGTATTTCATTTGAAATTACTTTATTACGAAAAAATGACTTTCTGCCAAGTTTCTTGCGGCGGATTTTTCTTGGCAATGATGGTCTTTCCGAAACCACTGGTAGTTTAAAAAATTATGTGTAAAAGTGCCCATTGCGGCCTATTTACTGAATAAAATGATTTAAATTTAAATATGACAATCGCAGCGTAGGACGTCCACCGAGATGAACCGACCTAGTTAAAGTCGGATTCGCGGTGGATGCAACCTGATTTCAATCGAAGCAACTGGAGGTCTATGGGGGAGGCGTACGTCCAACAGTGGACGTCCTATGGCTGAGATGATGAAATGAAATGAATTATTTATTTATTCACAATGAACATATGGTTAGATTAGTTGTTGTTAGTTGTTGTACATTAATATTAGTTGTAGTTTTTTTTTTGTTAATTTTTTTTTTCTGCTTACCAGGTCGTTGGTTGTCTGCCACAGATGCTTGTCGTCTGTGACAAATAATGTATACTACAGCTTTAAGTAACATTGATAAGCATTATTATTGGTATTTATTAACCCACCATGTATGATTAGATAACCCATGTAGGGTACAGCTTATGGCAAACAGACGAGAGAAACCTTTCATAAAAAGTTTAGGTATATTTTATAAATTACTAGCGACCCGCCCCGGCTTCGCACGGGCGCAACGCTGATACTAAATATGATGATGGATGTTATTATACATATAAACCTTCCTCTTTAATCACTCTATTAAAAAAACCGCATCAAAATCCGTTGCGTAGTTTTAAAGATTTAAGCATACATAGTGATAGTTTAAAAATTTCAAATTTCAAATAATTTATCCAGTAAATAGGCCGCAATGGGCACTTTTACACGTCACTTTTTACATACCAGCGCTTTCGGAAAGACCATCATTGCCAAGAAGAATGCGCCGCAAGAAACTTGGCAGAAAGTCAAAATAATTAATTACAAATAAAATACTTAAAAATTACAGTATACGATTAAAGAGAAAATTACAATAGTGAGGCTGCTGTTTACTCTTAAATTATTAATAATTCTCAAGAAAACTTAACCGTTATAATTTTCCTTGTTTTGATATACTCGTACTTACTACCATTGGCCCCATGCCAACTCAAACACGCAAAGTAGATGCATTTGCGTAATCTGGTGTAATCTATATCTGTGTTTTTTTAGTTTTATTGATTTATTTTAATCGATTTCTGGTTTCATATAAATTTAAATTATTAAAAAATATATGTAGAAACTTCTTTGCTCGTAGCTGTTTAGCTCTGCCTTGCTCTTAGACGAAGATTTTATGTGATACACTATAGAGCCTAAAAAGTTATTTGTTTAAGTTCGTTAGAATCTTAAATGTATTTGTATTAAATGAAACTGTAATAATTAAACTGAAATACTATATTGAAGATAGAAATATACAGAATAAGTGATTTAAATAACAACGTGTTGCTATGACGTCGAAATTAGAAATTAAAAGTAAAATATTGTCTTTGACATATTCCGGGGCCCAAAAGTAAAAACCCCATTCATATTAACTTAACTATAGCTAACTACAGCTTTATTAAATTAAACATAATGCATATAACCCGCATGAAGCTAGTAGGAACATAGTTACATGACAAACTAAAAAAAAGATTTTATTGGTAAAATAACAATTTTAGATACTACACGAGAAAGCAGGATAAATGGATGAAGAGATTTTAAGCAAGATTTCAAAGCATCGTTTTTCTTTTTAAGTTAATTTTTAGTCTTCTGTAAAATAATGGAATTTGATACCCTTTGCAAAATGATGTCTTAAACTCTTTTCGACCAATAAAAATTATAGTTCGAACATTCGAATAAATAATCAGGTCCATGCTCCCATAGTGTATTATTTACAATTTCGAGAGGATCGGTCCCCTTTGAAATTATATCAGCAGGATTTAAAGTACTATGTGTGAAGTGCCATTGCATGGTTTTTGTTAACATATTAGTAGCTTGAACACGATTACCTATATAAGCAGGGACCTTTACAGGTGATGTTGCCATCTAGGCAAGTAAAATTTTTGAGTCGCAAAAAAGATGCACATTATGAATATTAATGATACATGTGAAATCAGCTAAAACTTAGGAAATGTCAACCAGTCTAGACTTGGAACAAAGCAGGTGAACGTGATAACGACCTTCAACCTTTACCTTTATGTAAATACAGCAGCCGTAGTCTGTAACGGATGCATCACAATACCCAATAACCTGAATGCCCTCAGCTTCCTCTAATTGAACATATCGTGGTATTCTTATCATTGGCATATTTATTAAATTTGTATAAAATTCTTTCCAGATTTTAGCTAATATCTCAGGTAAAGTTAAGTCCCAATCTAAATTTTGTTTCCAAATCTCCTGCAGTATAATCTTTGCTTTCATAGTGACAGGACCTGCGAAACCTAAACATCTATCATACATGTGACGAATGTCACATTGGATAGTGTACTTGTAAGTATGAAATAAAAGTAATATCTCAAAAGGAGATCTTTGAACTACAGGGCCTTTGCACATCAGATCGTTGATACTATACCCATTTTTAGTTTTCACGCTGCCATCAAAGACGGTCCTAAGCTTGTTCGTTAGCCTATCAGGACGTAATATTGCATGGTTTGGCAAGAAATATAAAGGTTGATCCTTTGGATTACAAGTTTTTGGATCAATTATTATTGCGTGACCTCGCTCTAGGTACTCGTGAATAAATGTTTTGTACAAATCATGGTAAACTGGATCTTTGCTGAATCGTTTTTCTATACTGTATAATCTTTGTAAGGAAATAACGTACGAATTGGAAGGATTTATATCCTGTAAGTTTACTTTCAATGGAATCTTAACCTCGTATGTATAATTTTCTATTGAAACAGATTCTTTAAATACCTTTACGCTGTATTCATATTCTGTAAAAGATTCATGAAATAAATCGGGAACTTTTTCAGCTTCCCAAAATTTGTTTACGCATTGATCAAGATCAGGAGTTAATGCTGTGTGCATTGTAACAGTGTTGACAGTTGTATAACCGGTAAACGATATAATGTATCCAAGTTGAGTATTTAGCAATATGGGATCCGTAGGTCCACCTTCTATTTTCCCATCCTGTATAATTTTGAAAAATACGTCACTGGCAAGGAGTAGCGATATTTCTCCCGGAATGTGGAAGTCATTATCAGCCAAAGAAATATGTTTTGGAATAATAAAGTTAGATAAATCAATTTGTTTTTGGGGTAATTTGGATGTAATTGTGTCTATTATAGAACAAGTAGTTGTTAATTTAAAATCATTTTGAATCAGAGATTGTAGAGTCACATTAATCCCTTTTGTTGTACTATTTTTGCAATTATTGCCTAATGTGCCTATATTTTTAGGTAAGTCAAATCGTGGCAACCCTAATTGATTCGCCAAAGATTTAGTACAAAAAGACGTTTGACTTCCGCAGTCCAAGAGCGCCCGTACGACAATTTTTTTATTGTTTGCATCGGTTACTACTACTTTTGCGGTAGGTAGTAATACGCACTCGCCTGCAGTTTGCATGGTGTGATGATTTTTTACCTGACTTTCACGTTCACCTTCCTTTGCTCCAGGTGCTGTAGATCCAGTCAGGTCGGGCTTATTTCCCACGTGTATCATTGTATTATGAGCGCTGGAACCGCAAATGAAACATTTAAATTCGTACCTACACGGCGGCGCATGAGAGTTTAAACATATTTTACACGTATTGTTATTAGTTATATACATATTTCTTTTTTCTGCGCTTAAAGCAATAAATTGAGGACATTTGTATAATTTATGCTCCTTTGAACACATTGAACATTCATTTTTACTGTAACAATTGTATGAAAAACTTACGTTTGTAGTGAATTTAGCACCATTTTCAAACTTGTCATTCATTGGACTAGCTTCCAGAGCAGCAGCACGTTTCTCTAGAAAGCTTAACAATTCATCGTTGGTTACAAAGTCTGTAGCAACCCGGTCAGAATGGAATAACCTTGCTGTAAATGAATCTACTTTTCGTAACAGAATGCACGTCAGCAATGAGTTCCACTCATCAACAGGTTGTTTGTAATTTTTAAGCGATGTAATGTGCTGCCTTACACTGGCTACAAAATTTCTTAATTCCGAGGCGGTGCCTCGTTGTATTACTGGCAAATCCAGTAAACTTGTGACATGACTATTGACTAATAATGGTGGGTTATTATATCTTTTTTGAAGTAAATCGATAGCGGATGCGTATGACTCACCAATTATTGGCAAACTATCAATGAGTTGCAACGGTTCTCCTTTTAAGAATTTTTTCAAGTAACACAGTCTTTGAATGTTACTTAACCCTATATTGTTATGGACCACAGCGGTATACATTTCGTAGAAAGGCTTGTAGCTAGCAATACATTTCCCATCGAAAACAGGTACATCCAGCAGCGGAAGATGTGCTTGATGAGTAAGTGGAATACTGACTCCGGGGTCTTGAGCAAGAGATTTTTTCTTGAACTCGATCAGGGCAATTAATTGAAGGTATCTTTCTTCAATTTCTCCTTCGTCGCAGTCGGTTTCGTCGCTTAGAAGCCGTAAGCTTACTGAAATATCTTGGTATTTTGCGTACGTT